>SNRZ01000015.1:532500-1249950 GCA_008729115.1 Dirofilaria repens | reverse complement strand
AATTGATTTCTGTCAATTCCATTCATGTAATTTTTTTTTTTTCATGAATTCATTCCATGAATCGCTTAATAGAATAAATCAGATATATTAACCTTTTTGTCTTACTTAGATATGGAATACTCAATTTTTTTTTGCTTTGGTCTTATGCGCTTAATCTTTTATCATATTCATCTATCTTCAGTAATGATCCCTCTAACAACTAATTAACCTCTAAGGCCAAATAATGTGAGAAAAAGTGAATGATTTTGCTTAGAAGTATTGTATATTTTACTTGGAATAATATACTTCTGAGTAGAATATTAATTTTTGAAGTGAAATTGAAGCGTTTTAAATTATAGTTTTATCATATCAATCGCATCAACTTCAAAAAGAGTCCAAAAATATTTTATTAAAATGTTAAAGATGCATTTTATAATGCCAAATGAATTAATTTGACTAAACATTATTCTAGGATACTGTTTAAACTAATTATCCAAAAATTATTGGAGAAAAACAAATGATGAACATTAAATCTGCATATTTCTAAAGTTTTCGTAGAATACCTATTTAATGAAGTGATTGATTCTAAGATATATGTCAGATCTTTTACGTACGTATTTTCTCTCGTATTTCGTGAAAAGTCGTAATATAAAAGTATTTTATGCGAAACGCCATTGTATTTTATTGGAATTCTCGAAGACAATTACTGTTACGTATGAATATATATTCAAAGTGTGTAATAATATTAAAGGACGTTCTTTATTGATCAATTTTACATGCCAGAATTTTGGAAAAAACACTACCAGTTACAATATCAAAGAGAAAAATTTGTTTAAGGAAGAATTTTCTTAAATGAAACATATTTCTCATTTCGTAATTTTAATTTTATATCTTTTGAAGAAGGAGAATGGAAAAGGAAACTGAAAAAGAGAAAAGGGAAGACCGAATTTAAGACTATCACAAATGCGCTTTCAAAATCCTCTTTTCCGCCGGCTAAACAATAAGCAACAAACTATCCAAATTTCGGAAAACTTATCAGTATTGTTGAACTCACATGCGGAATATTGTTATTGAAGTCAGATTATTCGTGCATATATATTGCGTTATGTTTTTTAATCACATTAAATCGCTCCGAAATTAATCATTTCAGGCTGTCAGATAAAGGAGAAGTGTGAATTGCGTCTCCTTATCTTTAAATATTCTTCCTTATTTCTTTCGTGCATTATATGTTATTATTTACTGTCTGAAAATTTACTTTTTCCGGCACTTTTTATTTTCTAAATTTCTAATGTTATTTTGCTGAACGAAAAACTTTGTGGTTTTACTGTCGTCTAGAAACGCCGGTAGATTTTCAACTTTTCTTGACAGACAAGTGGTACTATCCGGTTGCCATTACTGCAACCATTGCAATCATTGCCATCACCAGAATATTATTACAATCATTACCATCACTAGAATATTACTGCCTCAGAAGATATATTAGCGGGTAACGTAACGTTCTGTCACTATCATCCGAAAATTCGATTTTTCTTTTCTATTTCAAGACTGAAATTAAAAATAGAAATAGATACTTCCGGAAATAGTTGTTGCTGTAACACTCGCTGCACTGCATTAACTTTTAGGACGTCGTCTCTGTTGCGTCGTCACCGCAGCTCAAGGCCGCAACGTGGCGGCCGGCAGCTTTTGCTGCATCATATTTATCATCATTATTATCGTCTCCATCAGCATTATCGTCATCATCGCTATTATTATCATAATCAAAAGCCGGTAATAACAATACGACACAACGACGCTAAGCATCGGTTTCTTGACAAACGATGCGCGCTGTTAGTATGCTTTATTTTTTATAATTTGGCCATTTTTCATGAAACTCAGTGCAAAAAGACAATATGCCATAGTTAAGAAGCAGCCTGAAAACGCTGAGCTTTTATGAAACAGAATTCCAACTTGATTAAAGCGCTGATGATTTCAAAAGTTTTCATTTTTTTGAAATGATTTATTTCAATAAAGTCAATAAAATTATATTCCCTTGTAATCCAATCGCATCGAGATATGGATATTGTACAAATCATCAGTGATCTTCTTGGATGTCTATGATATATATATTACATTTATACTACGCTGTTATATTTCTGGTGTTTGTAATGTTTATTCTTCGTAAAAGATGATGATTGCAATTTCAGATTATCCAATAATTTAAAAGTTTAAAAAGTGCATCGATAATGATAAAATCACATCGGGTAAGGTCAGCAGCAATAATCCCTATTGTAGAATTTCAGCACACATGACATTGAAACTTTCTTAATTATTTTTTAAGCACCTCAAAAACTTTTGAAATTCCAATTCGAACTTCAATTCGAATTTGAAGAAATTTTGTAATATATTCATACAATGAAAATTGTGTAGCGCCAAATCACAACATTTCAGAATTCACTATTAAAGTAACAAATTATGTAATAGATACGAAGTAATTGGCAGAGGGTAACAAATGATCAAATGTCAAAAATCAGTCGATATTTTCTTAATGATATTAAAAAATCTCCAATATTGATAGGAG
Organism: Dirofilaria repens; assembly: GCA_008729115.1. NCBI lineage: Eukaryota > Metazoa > Nematoda > Chromadorea > Rhabditida > Onchocercidae > Dirofilaria > Dirofilaria repens. Next base: position 1,247,414 of record SNRZ01000015.1, on the reverse strand, counting down.
ACAAAAATCCATTTGGTTATAGCCAGATGCTTAATCTTTAATCCATTTTTAGAGGAATGTTTTTGCTTGCAGTAGTGCTAATTAAAGTTGAAAATTGAGGTTCCATTCTAATCTCAACTGCTGATCTTCCAGGCAGACAGGTTTGAGGAATGTCCATAGTTCACATTATTGCTTATAAGGATAAATGAATAAGTTTTAGTGGAAGGAACACTACAGAAACACTGGATACGTTAATTTACGAAGTTATCAATTTTTTTTGAGGTTTTATTGGAAAGATATGAGGGATATGAGAAAAAGCAAGCATATGAAGATATTTGTTCTTCTATCAAAATTGAATTATTTCTTCATTATTCTCTTACCATCTCCGTATATATCTTGTTCGTATAGTCCACTTTCATTGAATACTGCAACATTAGTTTCGCTAAAAGAGAGCACATAGAAAAACTTACCAAAATTTGAATTCGAAATTTCAGAATATTTACTCTTCTCTTATATCGCTTCCACTATTCCAATAACATTACTTTCAGTTGTTTTTTTCCCGTTATTTAATGAATTCAAATTTTCTTCACTAAATTTTACATTAATCTTCAACGGAAGCTAAGTGAAATTTCGAATTTAAATTTCGGGTAAATTTTCTATGTTTATTTATAACATGATATGTGCAAGGCATCATTTGCTTTCTGTCATATATTTGCTTAATTGTTTATTTTTAATGATAATTTCCAGAATATACCATAGGTATAGCTAAGATTTGTTGGAGGTTATCCTTTGAAATAAACATATAGAAGTTTGTAAACAAATATGAGTTGATTACATTTCGCATCTTGTGCAATACATTTAGTTCCCTCTTCTTAGATAGCTTATCGATCATTGAAAACTAAGTATCACAAATACCTTAGTTGACACTGAAAATGATGATGATTAGTAAATCACTATTCTGTGGAATACATGGAATAATGTTTAGCAATGACTTTTAAAGTTTCAAAAAAAAATAGTGCGATATTTCTAACTGGAACATCATAAAGAGAATGCATGTGATGTTAATTACTCTTTCTATAGTTATTTCTGTTTTTAACACTTTTCGGAAGAAATTTATGAATCTTAAAGTTTTCAGCAAATTCAACGAAATTTCCAACTTTTTCAACTTTTTAATCTCAGAAATTCTTGTTTGATCGCATTCATACATTTATCAGTTTATTGCATATCTTTCCCACTCTATCATTCTCGATTGTGCTATGACTTCACTTCACTCATTAATGATGCTTCCTTTAAGAATTGCTTTTTATATATTTATGATCATATTATATTCATGAAAAATGAAAGAAAAAATGGAAATTGAGCCCAACTTCATTACTCATTCTATTTTACGATAAACTCGAAAAGTATTTTTGGTCAAAGTTTAATCTATCAATTTCTTCTTTATTCAAAATTAAAACAATGTGGAAATAACATTGTTATTTTTGAAATTACATTTTATATTTACGATTGAAAATCGTCTTTCTTTTCCTTCACTTATTGAAAACAATCAATTCTTCACTCTTTCCAATAAACTTTCTTTTTGTTATCTCGACAATCATCCTTCATCAATTTCCTATGATTATGTACTGTATAATTTTTATGTTTTCTGTAGACTGATAATTATCAAATGACATAGAAAACACTTGCAAAATTTTATTAAAATATATAGCAAAGTTCCTGCTGTATTGGGTTTAAAATCTTTGTAATAACAAATTACTTCGGAGTATTTCAAATACGCTCTTTGAACTTTTTTTCAAAAATTTAATATGAAATTTTTAGCGAAGTCTTGGATAATTAAAAGTTATGATAAGATTGAGTTATAATTTTTTGGAAATGATATTCGAATTCGAAATGAATAGGAACTTCTGCAGACTTTTTTTCATTTCGTATAAAAATTCAGAAAACATTTTCATCCAAATTTCGTGACTGAGCTAAGAAATATTATATGGATCAAATTTTCTGCAAATTGAATTCCCCCAAAATTTACCATTTATTGAGTTGATATAATTGCAAGGAATAAATAAGTTTAAAATAATTTATTGTTTAAATAAAAATTGTTTCATATTCATTTTTCTTATTATTCTTGTCCTAAAATGGTCATATTGAGTTTTACTATTCCATATATTTTCGTTTCTGAATATAGAACATTGAGAAGTTCAATTAAATTAAATAAAAACAGTTTAATCTGGATGAGATTCTTGATAAAACGAATTGACCTCCGATGGATCCAGGAAGAATTAACTCATTTTATGGCATCCGGAAGTAAAATAAACATTAAGTACTCCTATTAATAACACATTATTTGCCGATATTGAACAGTCCATTCATATGTTACTAACAAGTGTAAGTTATCTTGAAATATATCCATCTTATGATGAGATAAAAAATTGGATAAATAGATATGGAAGGAGCAGTACCTTGTTGTTGACCTTTACAATTTGCCAAGCGACGATTTCAAATTTTGATATGAAATATGTCATAGATTATTTCATTTTATATGCAGCTGACAATCACACAATTTCAAATTGAACTTGATAGGATAATACGGAACTGAATAATGCTTTTGAACTGATTTTCCGCTTCAATTTTTTATAAAACATTTTCAAAAATACATAAATCACCTAGAATTATGCCTTTATTTTCCTATCACTTTCATGTTTTCTTTTTTATCACTCTTTTTCTTTCTTTTTCCTCATTCTCATTACAGTAAAAGAGAATAAAACTGAAAGCTATCCAACAAATAATTGTGACAAAATCATATCATCAAAATGCTAAGGCCCTTCTCCACATATCGACAATTTCACTACTTATCTTTTTCTCTCTTTTCAAATTTATGCTGCGTTTTTTTGGTGTTTTTAGTTTCAAGCATTTTTAGCAAGTCTTACTAAGCTTTTTAGTACTTCTACTTGCTCTGTTTAAACTCTCACATTTTTACATTCAAAATTGACAAAATTCCGGTTTTTATATTTTTAGAATTCAAAATTTGAAGAACTTAAAATATTCATATTTTAAATTACCATATTTTCATCTTTTAGTTCGGATTTTTTACTTTCCAAAGATGCCTTTTTTTTATATTTTCAATGAGAAAGTGTAATTTGGACGTAGCCATATAAAGATGCATTTAATTTTAACTTAAGTTTTGTCGAAGTCCTCATCGCAGCACAGTTCATCATCAGTCAGCTCAACTTACCAGTTTCTTGTCACTTTGAAATTTACTTTTCTCGAAAAATTTCTAAAAACGAAACTTCAACATCGTTTTCTAAACAATGTGAGGGAAAAGAACACACAACACAGAGTCTACAGTGGCAGTAATAAGCAAACTTTAGCGTATGCTGAAATTTATTACTACTAGCCAATTTTTTTTACTCTAAAGAATTACTTATATTTAGCTTACTAAATAATCAATAGCATAATACTTTGTTAAGGCTTCTCATTCGTAACTGCTTTGTTTATACTGCCTTTACGTATATAAAATGGCCATTTTAACATTCCTTTATCTTTATTTTCATATGAAATTAAGAATTGAACAAGAGGTTAAATTTGATTATAAAATATCATTTGGATGAGAAATGAATGAACCGAGCATCTTTAACAACCATATCCTTTCTCTACGCCAAAATGACACGAAATATTTGAAAAGAAGCTTATCGATTGATTTCGCTAATTCGTTTCGTAGGTGACCGCTTGTGACAGCTGTAAGGATCCATGTGCGAGGAAATTGAATTTCAGTTGCTGAAATTAAATGAGCCTGAAAATCAAATTTCGGTTCAATTTGCATCCAGAAAGAAGCTCTTGATTCGATTGTGTAGACAGATATATACAAACGATCCATCTATCCATCCATCCTTCTTCTTCACCATATAAAGCATCACAGCTTCCCCAAAATTCTACGTAACGTGTGATTCTAATGCTGTTCATGTTCAAAATTGCAAATTCCTGACAAATGAATCTTCTATAAAAAAAAAAAGAATTGGATTATATCATTCAAATATCCTTGTCATCAATGTCTATCAGTGAGGTTAGGATATTTGATTTGATGTTTCATTTTCATCGTATTCTTTGCTTCACTTTTTAAGATGTTTGATCTATGTAGATTCTCAACAGAATAACAATCAATAACGAAAAATGGCACTCGGAGTAAGCAAAAATCAAACAATCATATATTTTAAGTCTTCCATTATTAAAACGAAAACAGTAGATTATTCAAATCACCGACAGTTTGTTGTACACAAGTAAATGAGTCATAATAAAGTGACATAATACGAATGAATATGTTACTTTGATAACTTTTGGCAATGATCATTCTTGGCTTGATTGATTTAGACATATCGCTAATTATCTATTGGAAATATTCTGTTAACAACATTATTCTGAGATATTAAAATTGAATCTAAAACAAAAAAAAAATTTTTCAGTGTGAGTAATTTATTGTCTTATCATGAACATTTAGCAACAGTCTTCCAAGTTGCTCAAAACTAGGATCAGAAAAGCAGGATTTTTTTGTTTAATAACCACATAGAAATATTTCAGTATAAATTGTGTGTATTTGATTACGCAAGTGGTACGTGGTGCGTGTAAAATATGAAAGCACGATGAATTGGGATGACGTAAATGATATGAGAATATGGCGAGATGATTTATAAAGTACAGTACTCCAGATGAAGTTCAGTTTAGTCAGATTTGAACGCCACTAATCATCAAATTGCTTTTATTATAATATCACGCATTTTCTTGTAGATGATCATTTTTTTACTATGCATGTAATCTTATCTGTTTTCTGGTTTTAGAACTTCAAATATGAATGAGTAGTTGTTCCGAGATAATAATGACAGAAGGATGGGGAGATTTCTTAAAAGTTTATCCTATTTTTATTGATAGATGCGAATCGAATCAAAAAATTTTTAATGTAAACGGCTTCATCTCTACCGGAAGTTTCCAATCGATATTACTTAGTGCTGAAATGTGCACTGTCAAATGTCTTGCAACCAAATAATATAAGAATTCAATACATCTGAATTGATGAGAATTTCGATGAATCTATTAATTCTAAAATTTGCAAAAATGCTGCAATAGCTAAGTTCACTATATTGCTGTTTTCATTTTACCGTTAGTTCAAATTCTTCAAAGAGAGTGAGTAGTTAGATAACAAAGCGTTAAAATGACGTAAATCATTCAATTTTGATTTTTCTCTTTGGATGCTTTTTTGATTTCATCATTCGTTCTCGGATTCATCCTTCTCATTTTTCTGAATAAAATATTTCTCTTCTTTTCTTTAGCATTATATTTCGAAAAATTTTTTTTTTGATCTTTTTCGTTGGAATTTTCGAGATTTATAAAGTATTAGATACCACGCAATAGATGAATAGATGAATGATAACAGATGTAAGACGCCGATTGCATTCTGAAATCAATTTCATCTAAATGGCATTGCAGAACAGAAAGTTATGTTAGTCGTCTTATAATTAAAACTTCGTTATGATTGTTATGCTAATGAACACTTTTTCCTGAATTTTTATCTTGAATATCCCATTGGATTTTCCTTATCCCATTACAAAACAAAACTTATTCATTTCACTTATTTTTCATTTGTTCAGTATATTACATTGAAATATTTTATTAGACGCCAGTAAAAGAAAATCAATCTTCACGAAAATATATTCTTAAAACCTAGGTTTTGTTAGGTTGTAAGTAGGATTTTTTTGTATTAAATAAAAATTTGGAAGTAAATCATTTTTAAACTCCCACTTCTACAAAGTTAGAAACTTTTTATTAATTGTTTTAAGGATGTGCTGTTAGCGATTATATATATCTTTTTGCTGAATAAACCGTACGGTCTTTTCGGATATTCTCTCTGATGTTATCATTTAAAATTTTGAGATATCAATATTAATTCAGATGATAGTAAAATTGAAATTTGAGCATTGTCCGAACTGATGATAGCTATTGTAGAAGTCAGTCAGTAATGTTGCTTGATATTCAGGTTCTACTTACAACATCCAAATCGTTATTATAATTTGCTTAAATTAGATTGCTCTTATTATGATCAGGAAGCTTTAAAATTTGTCAAAAAGAGGAATGCGTAGAAAGTTTCCAAAATATATCGATGATCACAGGAAATGTGTCATATAAGTTTGTGCTATTATACTTAAGATAATATTCCGTGAAACTACTTCTTTTTTACTCTTTAAATGATATCACTTGAAATAAAAAAAGAAATCAGCAATTAATTAGATCCAAATAATTATTCAGAGCTGGATAGTACCCATTAGGGAAAGAGTATAATCATTTTTACATTATTTATGACATTATTACGCGTAAATTTTTGTCTCTGAACGTAATCAGCGAAGTGTAAAATTTTATTTCATAAATATTGCATCTGGCCATTCTTTGTTTTCTCTTTTTTCATCATAAATTTTCCTTTCTAGTCTTTATACGCCTCGATATTCGCCAGAGATATATACTTGTCATTCATATTTCCACCTAAAACGTTACAAAGTTGAGAAATGTGCTCGGAAAAATAGAATTAAATTAATCAGAGAACAAAAAACCATAGCACAGGTAAATGCGTGAAAAAAGCTAAACATTACTAGGTATGAGGGTCTCGATAGACAGAGTGGAAAAAATTTACTTTTTATCTACATGCTTTAAAAACATTGTGAATTTTAATTATTTCTTTTATTTGTGGACATTATATTATTCAGCTATGAAATTAGGCTTCAAATTTTCTACAAAAATTGCCACTTTATATATTTGTGCTGTCATATTGTTGAAATTGATTGATTTATGAAGTAGTGAGTTCACTAAGAAAAACTCACTCCGATCCATTTTCCCTCTAAACCAAGTTTTAAAAATAAAATTTTAATTAATTTTTCACTTAGTAGCGAAATGTGCAATATGCATATTATTTATGACTCATCCAAATTATCATAAACAATATACTCGTAAAATCTAAAGCCTAATTTGCATGATATTTAATTTGTGTGATATGTGCGTAGTATTCATAAGAAATCAAAAAAAAAAACTACACGCAAGAATTTCGTACAACCTTTTCATTTGCATCATTTAACATCGTTTTGTCAATATCTGCAAATGATATGATTTCATAGTATTGTAACACTGAAGAAAAAGATAGCATCTTGAAAAGCAAATTTCTTTCAGTCTTCTAATTTTCAATGCTTCATGCAAACATGTCGAGATTGAAATGTTATTTGGTGTTTACCATGCAAATGACTTAGTTTAACTTCGACGACTGTCCATAATTTCCAGATATCACTCCAGATGTTATTCAAAAAAAATCTTATTGAATCGCATATGTCCGCAGAAATTTCACATTTCTCTCTTATTTGTTAAACAATTTTAAGCTGTCTGCTTTAAACATCCATTTACTTATTTTTTCTTTCGAAGTTTTAATGTTTCCTATCTGACCATATTGCCTCCTCTTCTCGAATTATTGTAATAATTGATTAGATTAGATAGGTGTCTTATAAAAATGCGTCTTTACAACCGAAAATTATTAGTTTTCAGCGTAAAAAGAAAAGATAAGAGAGGGAGATTTGTTAAATTTCAAAATAAATTTTACATCTGTGAAATGAAATAAAACTTGAAAACGAGTGGTGATCCGTTCGATGCTATTTATAACTTGAGGATCGAAATCAGTCTAATCTCGAAGATCATAAATTGTTTGTCTCGATTTGAAAATATAGAAATATATTATTATGGCTATTGCTATGATTAATAAATATATTCTTATTTAAGCTTATATAAATGTCCATATCTTTATTAAGTTAAATGAGGAAATAGGTCGCAAGAATGGCATTTTTTCTTTTCTTTTCCCATTGGCTTCATTTGGTATAAGTCTTGAGGAAATCCATAAGTTATTCTCGTTTTTTGTTAACTTATCTAAAAATGTCATATCAAAATTCCCAGAAGTCTTTCGATGCTCTTAATTTAACAACAGTGCCTCTTTTCAGATTTTGCAGATCAATCAATCTATTGCCTTATCGATGGAAAAACAATCCATTCAGAGTACTTTTTTTATGGCGACATGTTCAGCAGATTGTTACAAATGTAGTCCGCAATTTACGGCCATCTTCCGAATCTTCTGACTCAATTTAGTACACAAATTCCTCCTTGCCTTATAATCAATTATTTCCAACCTTGGGAAGCTAAAAGTTTTTCATTACTAAGTGAAATATGGTGAGAAAATATTAATTTTGCAACATGCTTTACAAAAAGTTCGCTAAATATTGCCACTTATTATTAATATCAAATTAATGATATGAAAAAGAAAGCAAAAAATTGCATATATTCTTATGTTATAGATCAAAATCTATTCTTCAAATTAACACAATCACAAAAAATATTCAGAGTTTTTACAGTCATTCATTGTTAATCATTTCATTGATTAATAAATACTGCTTTTTAATTATTTTATAACCATTTTTTTGAGTGTTTCTTATAATCAGCCGTTTTTTCTGTTGCCTTTGACCGTTTTATTATCATTCTATTGATAGTTTCCGTTTTAACTTTCGAAATTATACAAAAGATTGGAAGTAAATTGATTGGATAATTTTCTCCGAATTTTAAATAAATGGATGGCTTTAGAGTAAATTAACCCCCAAATCAATCAATAAATCTATTTTCTATCATTATTTACTTCTGAAAAACTGTACGAGATGATTGTATTCCAATGACATATAATGGTAGTGAAAGTCATAACAATTATGGCCTTAAAATTGCATTCTTAAGTTTGATTGAAAATAAAAAATATTGAATGAAAATGGGATGTATCGAAAGGGACGAGAAGATTAGATTTTTCGATTATTACCAGACATTGTCCATAACATGGCTTCTTGCCAAGTATAAACTGATAATTTAAGTATTTCATTGGCTTGTTTGTTCGGTCTATCTAATCAATTCAAATAATAACAGTGAGGGTTATAATTAAGGGATTCTTAGAAATGTTTGCAGTGTTGATATTCACGCCATGTTGTTTCCTTGGCTCGACATTGATCAATCAGTTCCATTAAGAATTTAAAAGAAAAATATTTATTGATTAATTTTTGAGGGATCAGTGAAGTGATATCAGTTTAGACGCACGCAAAAAGTTTAGTCCAAACAACAATAGTAATTAAATTCATTTGAAAGTTCGAAAAAGATCGTTCAATTTTTGCTTTCGGAATGGTCTTGACATCCTAATATATCTAAAATTCACTTCATTCATTGAAAAATAAGTAATTAGATTGATTAAATGGCGTAGTTCAATTATGCAGATAGCATTTGAAAATCATTATTGGAACCTGCAGATAAAAAATCATTATTGGAATTTGCGCTTTGAGATTTCACAGTTATAACTAACAGATAGTTGTCATAAATTTTTGCCTTCCTGGCGGAAAGGCTTTCCAAAAATGTACAAAAAAACATCATTGTGATCATGTTGCAAACAAATTATTGTTTTGATTGCAGATAAGACAAACAAATCAGATTAAATATTCTATTGTTTAAATTTTTAAAGGATGAAAAGAATGGTTGAACTATTTCCTCCATATCAAAGTTAGAATATTGTTATTATCATCAATGAGTGTCCATTGCGGTCGAGTAAGTTGATTTTCGAAGCAAAGATGTGATTTGTATTCTCATGAAATCATTCTATCATAGTAAATATGTCAAAATTATTATTATTATTTTTCACTTTTGCTATTCTACTCTCGATTATTTTAATAATTTTCACTTATTCCATGTCCATTTTCTCTCCATTTACTATATCTTACTTTCACTTATATTTTTTTCCTTTCATCTCACTTTTTCTTATCTATATAATTCCTTCGAATCTCACTTTTCTTTTAGGTGAAATTAGTATATATTTTTCTATTCCTTTCGAATCTCACTTTTTTCTTTTAGGTGAAATTAGTATATATTTTTCTATTCCTTTCGAATCTCACTTTTTTCTTTTAGGTGAAATTAGTATATATTTTTCTATTCCTTTCGAATCTCACTTTTTTCTTTTAGGTGAAATTAGTATATATTTTTCTATTCCTTTCGAATCTCACTTTTTTCTTTTAGGTGAAATTAGTATATATTTTTCTATTCCTTTCGAATCTCACTTTTTTCTTTTAGGTGAAATTAGTATATATTTTTCTATTCCTTTCGAATCTCACTTTTTTCTTTTAGGTGAAATTAGTATATATTTTTCTATTCCTTTCGAATCTCACTTTTTTCTTTTAGGTGAAATTAGTATATATTTTTCTATTCCTTTCGAATCTCACTTTTTTCTTTTAGGTGAAATTAGTATATATTTTTCTATTCCTTTCGAATCTCACTTTTTTCTTTTAGGTGAAATTAGTATATATTTTTCTATTCCTTTCGAATCTCACTTTTTTCTTTTAGGTGAAATTAGTATATATTTTTCTATTCCTTTCGAATCTCACTTTTTTCTTTTAGGTGAAATTAGTATATATTTTTCTATTCCTTTCGAATCTCACTTTTTTCTTTTAGGTGAAATTAGTATATATTTTTCTATTCCTTTCGAATCTCACTTTTTTCTTTTAGGTGAAATTAGTATATATTTTTCTATTCCTTTCGAATCTCACTTTTTTCTTTTAGGTGAAATTAGTATATATTTTTCTATTCCTTTCGAATCTCACTTTTTTCTTTTAGGTGAAATTAGTATATATTTTTCTATTCCTTTCGAATCTCACTTTTTTCTTTTAGGTGAAATTAGTATATATTTTTCTATTCCTTTCGAATCTCACTTTTTTCTTTTAGGTGAAATTAGTATATATTTTTCTATTCCTTTCGAATCTCACTTTTTTCTTTTAGGTGAAATTAGTATATATTTTTCTATTCCTTTCGAATCTCACTTTTTTCTTTTAGGTGAAATTAGTATATATTTTTCTATTCCTTTCGAATCTCACTTTTTTCTTTTAGGTGAAATTAGTATATATTTTTCTATTCCTTTCGAATCTCACTTTTTTCTTTTAGGTGAAATTAGTATATATTTTTCTATTCCTTTCGAATCTCACTTTTTTCTTTTAGGTGAAATTAGTATATATTTTTCTATTCCTTTCGAATCTCACTTTTTTCTTAGGTGAAATTAGTATATATTTTTCTATTCCTTTCGAATCTCACTTTTTCTTTTAGGTGAAATTAGTATATATTTTTCTATTCCTTTCGAATCTCACTTTTTTCTTTTAGGTGAAATTAGTATATATTTTTCTATTCCTTTCGAATCTCACTTTTTTCTTTTAGGTGAAATTAGTATATATTTTTCTATTCCTTTCGAATCTCACTTTTTTCTTTTAGGTGAAATTAGTATATATTTTTCTATTCCTTTCGAATCTCACTTTTTTCTTTTAGGTGAAATTAGTATATATTTTTCTATTCCTTTCGAATCTCACTTTTTTCTTTTAGGTGAAATTAGTATATATTTTTCTATTCCTTTCGAATCTCACTTTTTTCTTTTAGGTGAAATTAGTATATATTTTTCTATTCCTTTCGAATCTCACTTTTTTCTTTAGGTGAAATTAGTATATATTTTCTATTCCTTTCGAATCTCACTTTTTTCTTTTAGGTGAAATTAGTATATATTTTTCTATTCCTTTCGAATCTCACTTTTTTCTTTTAGGTGAAATTAGTATATATTTTTCTATTCCTTTCGAATCTCACTTTTTTCTTTTAGGTGAAATTAGTATATATTTTTCTATTCCTTTCGAATCTCACTTTTTTCTTTTAGGTGAAATTAGTATATATTTTTTTCCTTTCGAATCTCACTTTTTTCTTTTAGGTGAATTAGTATATATTTTTCTATTCCTTTCGAATCTCACTTTTTTCTTTTAGGTGAAATTAGTATATATTTTTCTATTCCTTTCGAATCTCACTTTTTTCTTTTAGGTGAAATTAGTATATATTTTTCTATTCCTTTCGAATCTCACTTTTTTCTTTTAGGTGAAATTAGTATATATTTTTCTATTCCTTTCGAATCTCACTTTTTTCTTTTAGGTGAAATTAGTATATATTTTTCTATTCCTTTCGAATCTCACTTTTTTCTTTTAGGTGAAATTAGTATATATTTTTCTATTCCTTTCGAATCTCACTTTTTTCTTTTAGGTGAAATTAGTATATATTTTTCTATTCCTTTCGAATCTCACTTTTTTCTTTTAGGTGAAATTAGTATATATTTTTCTATTCCTTTCGAATCTCACTTTTTTCTTTTAGGTGAAATTAGTATATATTTTTCTATTCCTTTCGAATCTCACTTTTTTCTTTTAGGTGAAATTAGTATATATTTTTTCTATTCCTTTCGAATCTCACTTTTTTCTTTTAGGTGAAATTAGTATATATTTTTCTATTCCTTTCGAATCTCACTTTTTTCTTTTAGGTGAAATTAGTATATATTTTTCTATTCCTTTCGAATCTCACTTTTTTCTTTTAGGTGAAATTAGTATATTTTTCTATTCCTTTCGAATCTCACTTTTTTCTTTTAGGTGAAATTAGTATATATTTTTCTATTCCTTTCGAATCTCACTTTTTTCTTTTAGGTGAAATTAGTATATATTTTTCTATTCCTTTCGAATCTCACTTTTTTCTTTTAGGTGAAATTAGTATATATTTTTCTATTCCTTTCGAATCTCACTTTTTTCTTTTAGGTGAAATTAGTATATATTTTTCTATTCCTTTCGAATCTCACTTTTTTCTTTTAGGTGAAATTAGTATATATTTTTCTATTCCTTTCGAATCTCACTTTTTTCTTTTAGGTGAAATTAGTATATATTTTTCTATTCCTTTCGAATCTCACTTTTTTCTTTTAGGTGAAATTAGTATATATTTTTCTATTCCTTTCGAATCTCACTTTTTTCTTTTAGGTGAAATTAGTATATATTTTTCTATTCCTTTCGAATCTCACTTTTTTCTTTTAGGTGAAATTAGTATATATTTTTCTATTCCTTTCGAATCTCACTTTTTTCTTTTAGGTGAAATTAGTATATATTTTTCTATTCCTTTCGAATCTCACTTTTTTCTTTTAGGTGAAATTAGTATATATTTTTCTATTCCTTTCAAATCTCATTTTTTCTTTTAGGTGAAATTAGTATATATTTTTCTATTCCTTTCGAATCTCACTTTTTTCTTTTAGGTGAAATTAGTATATATTTTTCTATTCCTTTCAAATTTCATTTTTTTCTTTTCGGTGAAATTAGTATATATTTTTCTATTCCTTTCAAATTTCACTTTTTTCTTTTAGGTGAAATTAGTATATATTTTTCGTCATAGTACAACGGAATCCATTTTTTAGCTTCAAAAATGCTCTCAAACCATTTAATACATGACAATTCTCCTGTGAATTGTTTGTAAAATCCAACTGATTATTTATGTCATTAATTTCGTCTTCTATTTTGCAATATTCAGATATCATGAGAGATGTACGAAAATTAGTTTATGGGAAGAGGAAGATTCGCAATGAGATAGATCTTTTTTAGATTGTTAAGTTATCAGATTTAGATGCCAATTTTGCTGTCATATTGAAGCTTAGATTATTTATATATATATATTTGTTTCGTAAAATTCTATGATTTGAAATTTTAAATAGATAGATATATCAATGTAATATTCTTCGTGGATGAGTTACGTGAGCCGTATTTATGTCAGTTCGAAAAAATTTTTCGCTTTTTGTCACTAAAATGCCATCTTTTTTTTCATTTTGCCAAACAAATTGAAATAGTTGAAATTTTAGAAATATGCTCCGAAGAACCTCAGGCCGCGTTTTTTCCTTTTGTTTTTTAAAGATTTGCAACTTTTATTTATCGCAAATTCTTTCTTCATATTTCTTCCATCATTTTTTTCTCATTTATAGTCAATTTTTTTCGCTATAGTTAACAATGCCTATCTGCGTGGTAATAGTAGTAATAAAATATGGAGCTTTCTTCCTTCTTCCCTGGATAAAATTCGGTAGTTTGATATTGATAAAGCACTATGATATTCTACTTCATATAATAACTTTTTGTAAGAAAAGCGATACCCACGACGATTTTTTCATTTTCTTTTTCTTCTTATTTTTTTTTTCGTTAATATTTCAAAAATTGAATCCATCCATGAATTCCCAACGTTAGACATAAGATTTGAACTTTATGTAGTTGATTCCACGCTAAATTAAATAAAAATTTACAAATTTTAAAAGTAATTATTCACGCATACATTTAATATCAAATAAGTTATTCGTTTATTTCGAGAATAAGCATTCAGTTTTTCTCGCATTTATATGTTTGTTAATATAATTTATTTGAATGGAAGGTTTTGTTATAATATTCTCGAATATATGTAATTCTGGATGTAACCTTTAACAAATTCACAAATTCATCTTTCAGTTTTCAAATTTTATAGTAAATCAATGTAGAAATTGACGAAATGAGATTAAAAAACAAGTCCTGAGCAAGCATTAAAGCCTAGAGCATCAACATGCGACCGCCGGTTGCAGTGAGTATCAACTCTGACCGCCGATTGCAGTTAACTGAACTATAAACTGAACTATCATTGGTAGAAAGTGGAACGATGTTGATATTGTAAGATATTATCATTACTTCAAGACGATATATTAGCTCGAAATATTTCGCAATCTTCAATTCTTCATTCATTTACCATCAATTTTGATTAGTAATTTTTCGCTTTTCAGAGCAAACATTACCTTAATCCACCTCTAATTTTTTTAAATGTTTCAATCTATCATGTCATGCCAAAAGAGTTATTATGTGCTTCTCCTCGCTTTCGAAAACAAAAATGAAAAGAAAAATTATTCGTTAAAACTTACTATTGTTAAAAAAATTGAATGGCAAAATCATTCATCTATGGGTGGTATTAAAATCAGAATTTTCGATTTCAGAATTTTCGATTCAAGAAAAAAAAGTTCCAGAACTTTCGATTCAAGAATCTGATATGCCATTCAGATTATTGTTGTCACACTAAGATATTTTTATATATAGGTCACTCCTTTTTATTTCAAAGTTCTCGCATTTTTAGATTCAGAATTATATTTCTCTTTTCTATCATTTTACGTTACGTCAGCATGTATACCATATCATTTTATCCTTTGCATATTTTCCAGTTGTCCAATAAAGATCATAAGCAATGCAAGAATCCTTTAGTGAAATTCGCTTTTCTGTGACATCAAGATATAATTAATATACTACATGAAGATTTTTTTCTTTTTTCTACAGGCAAAAATAGCGTATTGAACATTTCAGTGTTAAAAATCTGTATCTAATTTTCTGCTTTTATACTTCGACTTCAGCTAATAAGTTTCAGAATTCCGATCTTAAGCTGCTTGACAAATCGTAATAAATAACTGAATTTTACAGTGACCTAATCATTTTTGGATATGAGATTGAAATCAAAAAAGTATTCATATTTAAATATAAACAAAAATTTAATGACTTAAGACAGATGGAAGAATTAATAATAAATAAGGTAAATGATGGAATTTTCTCTGAAGATAGATAATTCATAAATTGAATATTATGGAAATGTTATTTGAAACGAATTACTTTCTATTTAGAATATATCGCTACCGTAATCACTGTGCTGCTAATACTTATTAACCATTGAAGAAATTTTGTAAAATTATGTGATTCTTTCCAGAACAATAGTGCATTAAGCAATTCGGTATTAATTTCTCATGTTAAAAATTTATAATTTCCCCATAAATGGACTTTGAAATTCATTGCTTCTACCCCAATTCTTCTACTTTCAATTTGCTTTATAAATTCAAATTTTTTTAATTTTTTCCTGGAAATTTTTTTCAAAAATTTACAGCTTTTTATTCTACTTTTTTAATTCCATTTTTTAACTTCATATCATCTCAGAATGATATCTGCTATTGTTAATGCATTGATTTTGTTCTGAAGCCTAATTTGAAATCATTAACAGACTTTAAGTTAATTATTTTCATTTCAAATTTAGGCCTTCTTTATTTAACCGATAAATACCTATTTTTCCCACAAGATGGAATTACACACTACTGAAACTCGGAAATATATAAGTCTTCTAAACAGACCAAACTTTTAGTTTGGCATGAGATGAATTTTGAATGAAAATCCTTTTCTTTAAGAAAAAAAAATATACTTCTCTTTCTAAATTGATTTGGCGTGAGATGGATTTTGAATAGAAATCCTTTCCTTTAAGAAAAAAAAATATAAAACAATTTCCTTTCTATAGTGAAGATCTCTTAATTGATTCGAAGCCAAATTCTCAGCAAAAAAAAAAATAAAAAAAAAAAAAACAATAATTGCTGCTCTTATATCACATTATGAGATGATATGAAATTAAAAAAAAATTCTGATGAAACAGAAACGTAAAAATAATCACAATGCTATCATTTATGTTTACTTGTCATCAAGCTATTTCGACTAGCATACAATATTCATCCATTTTCAAACGTTTTCATGTTTGTTTCAATCTACATGAGCAAATTTATTATCTGTTTAAATTAATTTGTACATAGTGTATGCATAAATGAATTGCATGATATGTGATAGTGATATCATCATCTAATTCTTCAGTTTATTTTAACATATGTTCTTGATCTTTTGTTGAAAATTTTTCCAAACTTTGTTCATTTTTTAACTCCTGAAAAGGAGCTATTTAAAACTTTTTTTCCTACCAGAACCGAAATTCCTCTTCACCATATTGATTTATATCGCTGACTTATCTTCAGTCTTCGACTAATATTTGATATATAAAATTGGAGACGCTGATTAAATTCAAGAGTTACATTTTTTTAGAGCGCCCTTGTTCCTGAAAAGATTAGATGTTCTGAAAATCAGCTGTCAAAAAGTTAATTCTCGATATAAAAAAACTATAAGACTTAATTAAGTAATATTAGAAATAAAATTTTTCTGTCCTATCGCTCGGAAATCCATCAGCAAAATTTTTTTCATATGATTTAATAAAAAGTTAAGGATTTTTTGAATTAATTTATCAAAGTTTTTCTTTCTTTTTAAAGAATCAAAAATTCAGGATGAAAGAATGATAAAATATGATTAAATAATTAGGCGACATACTCTTCTTTTCTTTTGGTTTCTTATTCGAAAGGCTGGAATTTTGTCAGATGGACACAGCTAGAAAATCCAGGAGTTTGATCGAATCAGAAGGAATAACGATTGGAAAGAAGATCATTGTCGGAAGGAAACAGATGGCTTATCCAAAACAAGCATACAAGTATGATAAGAACTGCATCATTCAAAATTCATTTCAATATGAATGATAGCTATTCCGTTATAGGAGTATTATTAAAAAATCGCATTCCTGAAATAATTTCAGATTTCTTTTTTCTTCTTTCCGTCTTAACTAGAACATCAGTTCGGGAGAAAATACTCCGCGGAGAAATGAAATAACACAATGGTTAATTAAATGGCACAGATGCAATTAGGAATAAGGAAGTTCAGCTCCCCTCCATGTGAAAATGAAAATCTGAAGCGTAACTATCTCATCATACCATTTTATAGATGATAAAACTGGGTAACATTCGAAAACATATGACTAATGAATTGCAGTGTGAGGTATTGACTCTGTTTGATTGTTGATTTGATTGCTGATTTTGATTGTTATCATTGATTAATCTGTGGTTTCATAGGAATGAAAGATTATCATGGATTAATTAGATTCGATAAAACTCATTGAAAAAAATTATTTGAAACAAAGTCTCTTAGAAAGGTCAGCAATTATCTTATGGGTGAAAAAAGCTTTATAAATGAGAATTAACTTCGAAATAAAAAAATTCGGTTGATCTTCCATTTTGCCCCAAAAAAGAATCATTAATTGAGTGACAGTGATCTTCTTACATCCACATATTTGTTCTATGCTTCCGCTTTTAAGGATTACCATTTCCTTATTTAGTCATAGCCAACTATTTCCTATTTTCCTTGGCTAGGAAATGCATTAGTAGGAAAAAGTTAAGCAAAAGTGCTTTTTATTTGGGAGTGTTAGTTGATAGCAGAACCATTTCAAATCATTGGAAAATTAAATTATGTGTGATGCAACTTTGAGAGTTAATTGATGATGTTATTTTCAAGCATTAATTTTAATCCATTTAATCGGCTTTTGTATTATCTTAAATTTATTTCATTCTGAATTCTTTTAATGTTATCGCTCTATTTATCTAGAGATAAACTACAGTGTAGCTAAGACTGATAGCCATAATCATTACCAAAATTATCACAACTTTTAATCATTATAGCTAACAGTAATGCTTATGATTTTCTCCAATTATAATCTTTGCCAGAGAAATGATTTCTCTATTTTCTTTTTTAACCATTCCGCATCTTTGTTTTGTATTCTTTGTATCTGCTAAATTTCCTGAAGAATGATGTGGAAGTTATTGATTGATATGCTGCTGATATGAGGATTACTGATTGCACGAAGTTTAAACTATTCCCAAATACTTTTTTGCTTTCTCTTTTCTGCCATTATTTTACCCATTTCTTTTTTTTTCTATTTAATCACAGCTCTCACAAATCTTTAATTGATTTTTGCTGCTGTTAGTGTTATTAATACTACTTATATTATTATCACTACTCTATCAAAACAAAACTCTTCATACTTTTCCATATTCCCGCTACTGATTCTTTCATTTTTGTTTATAATGGCTTAATGTTATCTTTATTACTATCTCTCTTTTTCTTCCATATTAGAAATGGATGATCTTGGCTAGCAATAGTGGACTAAAGATGATGACATCTTTTTTATGTACATATATGTATGTCATGAGTGACCAGCCAGCCCTAATGAGCTTGATGAATGTTGTTTTGGCTAAGAATGGAAATAATTTAAGCTTTAAAACTTTATATAATTCTGTGTTCTGTTTCTCGTCAATATTTTTTTTTTATTTTATTACATTAAAAATATTTCGTTGAAATTTGTTTTTTCTTTTCGTTTTTAACTTTGTACTTACCGAGAGTCGTTAAATTTCAAGTTCCTTTTAAATTTTATTATTATATTTTATTTTAGATTTACCTTTGTCATAAGTAGATTGAATAATGACATAGAAAGGATAAAAATAAGAGTATAAAAGCAATCCTTTCTCTTTTTTCCATCTGTACCCATCTCAAAAAGGAAAGACAAACGAAAGAAAAGTAGAAGAGAATCGTGAAAAATATTCAGTGTTTTACAGAGTTTGCTAATTTTTCATTATTCTTGTGATAGAGGCACAAGGCATAAGCAATTTTCATAATTTTCTGCAATGGTTAAGTGTTTCCAATAAGTTTTAATATCAAAATTGAAAAGTTCTTTCTACCTTACTGAGATGAGATAAGGAAACAGCGGATTGATTAGCTTAAAAATATAGTTCGAAGTCCTTTAATATTAAATTTTGAACTAATTTTTATATTAATTTCTTTAAGGTAGAAATAAAGTATATTGATTGTCTGATCTTTCTGAATGAATGAATAATTGCTCAATTTTTCATTAAAAAAAACAAAAAAAAAGATGCAATCATTTCCTAAACTTACATCTTATACTTTTCATTCAATCTCTTTCAATAAAACAATATGATATCGCTTTTGTCTTATAACTTTCCCATTTGTCACAGCTTTTCTTCATGCGTCCAATTATTGTATCAACAAATTAGCTAATGTAATGGAATATTTTATTCACAGATAAGCCCTACAACTAAAAACGCAAGAAAGTAACTTCAATGCAGCGAAAGAAGACAAATCTACAACAAACGAAAATGGAATTGGAATGAGCCTTCTCGCTAGAGATAAAATGTTATCTCATTACTGATCTTCGACCTGATATAGATTTGGTAACATCTCCAATTTAATTTGTCATCATATGTACCACCAATACTATCATTGCTACCAGACTTTTACTACTCTTATTACCACTGCTGCTGCTATCATCAACATTATTATTACTACTTCTCGATAGTAAAATAACATGAAACTTTCAATGGATGGAAGGAAAATAATTGCATAACAATCACAATACAATGGAAATGAAATTTGCATGACAAATAGGCTTTTATTAGTAATTAAATGAGAAACAAAAGCAACAGCAAAATTAATAAAAAATTATGATAAATATGTATAATAATTACGAAACATTTTGAATACAAACATTTCTTTATTTTCTTTGCAACAAATCAATTATTATCTCATTAAAAGTATCCTCACTACTTCTGTTATTCTCTCTATTTTTACTATAGTTATTGGTGATATTTTATTGTTATCAGCTTATTCTATCAATGTCGTATATATTCTTGATGTAACTTAGATAAGTGAAACAGAAATTTTCAAGTCAGAGTTACAATCATCAGTTAATATTTCATTGATTGAATCTGACAGAACGATATCGTCTCACTTTTCTATTTTGATTCAATAAGGATGTTATTACTGAAATTTTGATGCAAATTATCTAAAACACATCAGCTAACTTGCTAATGCTGCTGATGTCGTAGAAATAATCTAACATTGAAAGAAAATTCGATTATGAATTTCTTCGAATTTTAAAAATTTGAAACTTGTTTAACGAATTTTATATTTTCACCTAATCAGTATTGATACCAGCTATTACTACTGCTATCATTTATTATTGAACCTGGTAGTTACCTGAATAAATAACGTATCCACATGGCGCTGTCGTCATGAAAACAGCGGTTTTTGGTCACGACGAAATATGCGACGATACAACATTATCGCTGAACAGTGGTGCCATACCGCCACTAACATTTGCGCCACCAGCATCCTTATCCGTTTCCTCGTCTCTACAAATCCGTGGCGGTATCTCCAATGCTGTGAGCAATTATCGGTCGCATCATTCGCGACGTACTTCACGGATGCAAAATGTAAGTATGCTTGTTCATCAGTTTGCAAATTCTCTATTGGCGCTGTCTCTTTTAATTTCTGCTTGACACTTTTTTTTAGTTTAATTATTTCAAGGACAAATCCTCAGACAAGAAATTTAGAACCCCAAAACAATACCATATCACTTATCAATTTCAATGGAAATAAACAATGTCTTACATCTAACTATTTTTGTTACCTGTTGCTTTGAAATTCCTTTAATTCTCACATCTCTCCTAAATCTTCTTTTGTTTTTATTTTTTGTTTTAAATTCTCAACAAAAGTTTAAAATCGATCATCCTCCATATTTGAAATTTTCATTATGGCTAGAGTTTGATCTAGTTTTTCAATACCCAAAGTTAAATAAACACTCAGACATTCAAAATTTAGGGTATTTATATTAAAATTTAACTAAATTATCTCTTGATATATACATTTTTATTTATGAAAGTGTAGATTAGGGCGGAATGAATCAGTAGAATGGTTTTGATGGAAGATATATTAATTTGTTTCATATACTTTGATAGTACGTTTTCATTTTGTCTTTTTTATCCATGAAATATTTTTCCTACTTCTAAAGCATCATTAAATTCTTAATTATGATTTATTCATTTTATCCATCTAACCTCTGAAGCGAAGATAACGTAAGTATGGATAAGTTGAATTTCAGTCTCATTCATGGAAATTGCAGATCAAAAAACACAAAACTCTTTTCTAAAAAATCGTTAATTCAAAATTATCATGATTTTCATAGATTGTTTAGCATTGGATCTAAATTCAGATTTGATTAAAAAGAAGAGGATTATAGATTGATTAATATTTAAACTTAGCTTTCATTTAATTTTAATTAAGCAACTCAATTTGCATATTTCATTTCTCAAAAAAGGAGGTAAGAATGGCTCAATTTCTCTTCATATTATGTACTACTCAGTTAATAGCTATTAACTATTTACTTGTCTTTTCTGCTAAAAAAACGTAAATTATTAAAAAACAAACTCTAACGGATTCAAAATTGTATTACGCATGACTTAACTGTGATGAAGTGAGCATTCATTCTCCTAACAATAGCAGAAAAATGAAGAAAATTTTCAAACATATAAGAAAGCTACTTGAAATATAATATGTATCCCTTCAACCGATTTATTATCTTATATTATTCATTCGTAGCTTTTTTTTTCTTTTTCTTTTGTTTTGAAATTGTTTGAGATTTTTGGATTTTATTATTGAATTGTAAAATTATTTGAAGAAATCATCGATTTCTTATTTAGTCACTTTATGAGATATAAATTTTCCCGAAAACACATTTCTCTAACTAATTTCATCTCCTATAGTAGCATAATTAAAACTCTTCCTGACATATTAGTACTATTTCCTCGATTTTAATAATGAATATAATTTACTGATATATTATTATGTCGTATTTTGCATTTCTTTGTTTACACTCTTCAAACTTAAATTTTTCCTAAAACAATTTGAAGTAACTCTACTGTACAATAGCGAAGTGCTATTCAGGACAGAAAATCTTGAGTTTTGGAAAAATTCTGCCATTAGATTTGCATTTTAATTGATTATCAAAATAACTTTTCCAAAAAATTTTTTTGCTTTCAAAATTTTTTTAAGTGATACTACGGATCAAAAATTTAAAACTTCATACTGATGTTTTTTATCAATAACATCACTATACTAATTTTTCTTCATCATGTCTCTCTGCAAATTCTGTTACTACAATAATGATGCATTTTTGTTTTCACATTCCATCATTTCCTATTTTAGTTGTGACTTCTGAATGCAGTGTTTGATTTTGGTCCAAAGGCTTCGAGACAATTAGTATCATTATCATCATTATTACCTTCATTCTTTATGCCGTCGTTCTATGCTTACGGTATATGATTTCACGCTTGATAACATTTTCTTTTGTTTACTTTTTTTTTCCTAAGAAAGAAAATTCGGTACGGATATTTTTTTCACATGCTATGAACTACAGTAATTTAAGCATATTTCTGGTTCATTACCTTTCTGAGTATGCAATTTGTTGAATAAAATATTTTTTTAATGTTTGTTCTCTCAACATCGATCTTTTGACAATCTAAAACAAAAATGAATCAAGTTTATATCTTTCATTTTGTCAACTATGAAATAACCCGAGCTTTGTCATTAATTTATGCATCCATTGTTATATAAATTATCAGTGAGTGATTCTTATTTAAATTTGAAAGTTTATTTGAAAGAGTGTAGCAGTGAAGAAATGTGAAATGTCGAATCCTAATTTTTCCTTCTCATGAAGTGTTGCTTATCTTTCTTCTAAGTTGGGATATGCTAATTTGGGAAGTATGTCCTATTCTATTCAAAAACAGAAGGGTAGGAAATCGGATACTATTTAAAAATAGAAGCGTAGAAAGCTGGATATTATTAATACTTTTTTAGGAGTGACGAACTTGATAATGCTGTCGTGAAATTTTATTTGATTGGTTTTTTGTTTTTAGGCAAATGTAAATTTCATATTTGCCTAGTCTTATCGATAAATTAGAATTCACAAATCTAATAGCTAAATGAGCACCATCTGTCCTCTCGCATTTCCAAGTTTATTTCTCCTCAATATTTTTCAATTCTTGATCATGCATTATTCAATGATCTAAAGGGAGGAAATTTGAAAGAGCCGATGATGTGATGTTTCCGCACGACCACATTTATTTCAGATATTTATTTCTCCCGATCAAAACCATTCATTTCTCGACCAAGACCACTTTTACCATGGTAACTTTCATCAATCCTATTGTTACCATGGTTGCATATATAATTTCGATATGGACAATTTAAAATAAAGCGAAATGATTGTAACCGAACCTTCAACTCTCCACTTGACCGCTTTTATTAAAAGTTTACGTTGCAGTCTGCACATGTGAAAGTTAACTGTAAGAGTGTGATTAATTTATGATATTTTTTTGAGTGTGATTAATTTATCATATCAGTTAATACTTACATCTTCAACTCCACCTTTTTCTTCATTCAACATTTCTGAAATAATTCTCGTCTAGCCATCTCTAACTATTCTTTATTTGTCTATTTTTTTTCGGTGTAGGTATCTTATCTGAATGTTTCATGTCTGCCCGTTTGTTTTATTGTTTGTTCTTCTGCACACTTATCTTTCAGTTGATTTTTGATAATCTAATCAAGAGTGCTCCAATCTAATCAAAACTGCCCCGGATATGGGTGCTTGATACAAACATTCTGAGGCTAAAAGTCTTCCTTGTCGCTCATATCAACTAACTACTAGCATTTAGTTTGACTATAAACATTCATTTTCCAAAATTAGTAAATTTATAATATTATATGGAAACGTACCTTGCATGTATATAAAGTTACATCTCCTATCTGTCCTTCTTGAAACACATCAAGGATTCTAGAGATTACCTCATCTCCACTTCTACCTCTTTTGCTACTTATTTCAGCAGTTTCCAGGGAAATAATAATACTCAATTAATGCTTCTTTTCACAATATATTGAAATGACCTCTTCTAGGTTGTAATATAAGAATAAAATATTTGGTAAGCAGATAGAAAAACTGAGAGACACATAGTTGATATGATTAATATGCGTAATCAGTTAAACCTTCATCATATCCATAGCAGAAAAATGTATTGCAGTAATAGTGATGGTGTATTCAGAGAAATTATTTTTAGGAGGGAGAGAGGTTCTGGTAGGAATAATTAATCTTCTGTTTTAATAAATTAGTACTCTAGAGGTTATTTCTTTTAGTACCATACCACGAAACATCATCCGTAAGAAGTGTTGTGGAGCTGAGGTTTCAGATGCACGTTGGTCCAGAATAGATTATTAATATCTGTTTAAAGCTAATTCTCAACATTAGCAATATTAGCAGTTTTGAATATTTCAGCGAATTTCAGCTCTTGTTTTACGAAATCCATTCTCTCTCAGTTTTTTAAAATTTTCCTCATTGATTGTATTCTCGCTTTTAAGCAGCGAAAGAAGATTTTTTAGGCAACTGCGTTTTGTTCTTTCTTTTCCTTTTTACAAAAAGTTATAGCAAATTTCTGAGTTGTTTTGAAAAAAAATGAATTTTAAATAAGGTCGATGTTTTTCTCTCAAGTTGACTAATAATTAAAGCATTCTTTTTAATTAGCTCATTTATTTGCTGCAAAAATTGCTAGTTATCGTGTTTTATTGACTCATAACCGCAATGATTGCTATAACTTTGTTGTCTCTTTCAGCGTTATGAGAATTATTAATTATTATCTTTTCTAATGTGTTGAAAATTCTAGAAAAACTAATCCATAATCCTTATTAATCGGAAAAAGTATTACTATGATATGAGATGAGGTAACTTCATTCATGAAGTTGATTTCATCTTAAAAGAATTTGAAGTAAGCCCAATGCTGGATAAATAAATTCTCTCCAGACATAATTTAACATGTGGTATAATGTCAATTCAGTTTGCTTGAAGTATTCTGGACATTAAACTGAGGCATTGTTCAATCGTTGATTCATGAATAGTTAATTCGTTAATGAATTAGAAAAAAGCAAGAATAACGATGAAATCTATTTCATTCCGTACTTAGAATGAAAATGTACGGAACGAAGAACGATTGATCATAACTTTCTCCACTGTTAATCAATTTGTTCAATGTTGTTATTACTTATTTCATGATTATTACAATCTTTTCATTGATAACTTGTCTGTTTGGGATATATACGACTATAGAATGGATAAGGAAATATTATGTGTTATATTATTCTTTCAAGAATGACACTTCTCTATGATTATAGATTCTTTCAAGAATGACACTTCTACGTACTGTTTTTCACCTAAATAAATAATTCGAAATATTTTATAACTTCCCAATAAATTGATAATAAAACGGAAAATTGATAATAATAATGCTTTTCTTTACATTTTTATATGTTTCAAAATTCTCGCCTTTCCTGTTCAAGTCTTTAGTGGAAGACAGCTTTAAGAAAAGTTGTGAAAAGTGGATATTGGAGAATGGATTTATTTGA
Source organism: Dirofilaria repens (assembly GCA_008729115.1). Lineage (NCBI taxonomy): Eukaryota > Metazoa > Nematoda > Chromadorea > Rhabditida > Onchocercidae > Dirofilaria > Dirofilaria repens. The sequence continues at coordinate 1,221,555 of SNRZ01000015.1, read as the reverse complement.
ATTCATATGAATAACGAAAGGATAATTTGGAAGATTAATAAAAAAAAAATAATTGAGCTAGGAGAAGGAAAGGGAAGAATGATTCTGATGCAACAGAAAATAAGAAGCACAGCAGTAAATATGAAGTATTTACTTAGAGTGTGGTGTTTTCTCGAAATATGGCATAATTCAAGTAATATTTTTTAATATTGCCTAATTCATAAGCATAATAGATCCATTAACTAATAAAACTTAAATTGGGAAAAAAAATGGGCAAACACTCGACGACTAATTCAGATAGATTCATTTTTCAAAGTGCAATTTCTTCAGGAAAAGATCTGTTTCATATTTTTGAAAAAAACTTGAATTGTAAAGATATCCTGCATCCAGTAAGTATAACATTCCGGCAAAATAGAATAATTAACTTATTCTTGTCATACACTATGAAAGCTTTATAACAATGCGCTTATATCACCAGTTAATGAACTAATTATTTTTTATGATTTTATGACTTATTCGTGATATACGGCTTTTTGGATGGTCCATGAGAATATATTGTAACATTCGACGCATCCTGAATGCTATCGCCCGCAATATAGTATTTCTTCCGTTAACAGCACCTTTGAATTGCATGAAATTGCTTAGAAATAAAAAATTAATTATTTTAAAGCATACCCAAAATGGATATTATGTAAGCTCTCATTTCTATAATCTAATGAATTTTGTCAATGAACAAATTTAGTAAGCAAATAAATAGCCAAGCAAATAAGAGATTGATCTATTTCTCATGCTATCCTTGCTATTCATTATTGGCGCTGTTTATTTAATTAATTATAAGTTACAGAATAGAAACTTTTATCTTCGGGCAATATTTTAGTTCTTTTCTCCTGTTCCGATTGGTTTTATAATAATGCAACAATACATATTGCTGATAAAATGATAATTCTTAATTCCACGAATATTTTAATAGATCAATTGATAGCATAAAATGTAACATTCTAGAGTACATCTATTGCGAAATTTCGGAACTTTTATTAGAAAAAACAATTATATCTCTCTAAAAAAAGCGTTATTTTAGCCGATAGAAAAGAGTAATGTATAAAACGTGTAATCTTGCTTATCATTAGATTGATTATCAGTAGAAGTGTAACAATCATTTCTCTTTGGATTAAATCATAAATTGTAGTTGTGTATCCTGGAATAAATACCATAACGTATAACTATAATATAAGGTTCAATGAGCAATAATTAATAGTAAAAATTTACATAAGAATAGTAGCTTTGGATTATTTTTATGCTGTCTATAGTAGGAAAAAAAACATAAATCTACGATTAATTTATCACACATCATTTTTCGGCCAAAGTATGAATGTTACACCAACTGATACCTCTATCGATGACATGTTCTCTTTGCGGTTAGCTCAAGAAATGAGAATTTCGAAAGTAATAGAAATGTAAGCAGAAGAATGCATCAGAAATATATATTATTCATCATTGTTAAGATTATATCATCTTCTAGTATTGAATCAGCTTATTTGTTTTTTATATTACTGATTATCGAAAGAATCCCTATAATAATTTTATCAATGTCTATCTCACTATATTAATTTCATTTTCATTCTCTTGCATTTCTGCTTTTCATTTCGAGCTTGATTTTTGTCTATTTTCATTGATATGCGTTATATTAAAATTAGTAGGAAGTTTAATGGTAATATATTTTCAGTCATATCATTTTGGGTTGGTGATCGCTAAAATCTGGCAAAATAATTTTCATATTATTACTAGTGTTTAGAAGAAATAATGAACCTACCTATTTCGAAAGTGACTGCAGCTATCAAAACATATCAAAAGGAAATTGAATCTTGTTGATTGCCTACAATTGAATTATTGAATTACATTTTCGATAGCTGCGAAATAATTTTATGAACGAAAAGATTATTTTTTCATATTGCTATGTACCAACCTTTTTAATACAATCTTCATACTGATTGGAAGTTTCGATACGTGAACGAAAATCATACAATCATTACTGTCTGTACATAATTGTAAGGAATTCTAATGAATTCGAATTCTACGCTATACGTCAAATATTGGCTTCATTTAATAAGACTGTTATTATTACCATTGTCATTAGAATTGAATGAATTTATACCAGCCAGAATTGCTTACGCCTGTACCGGAAAGCGATATCGAAAACGAATCAATATCTGTCAAGATAACATCTTCGCACACGGTTCGATTGATTAATTATCCTTATCAAAAAAAAAAAAAATATTTTTAAGGAAATTGAAAATTTTTGCAAAGAAATCAGCAAAATTAAAAATCAATACCAAAAACAATAACTATAATAAAATGACATGACCAATTAGCAATGGCCAGAAAATAACAAGTAATTTATACGATTATTTGAAAAGATATTGTAAATGATTATTATTCGGTAAAAAATGTAAAAAAGTGAGAAAATGTTAAAGCATATTGTTCAGTTGAACATGAAAAATCAGGTAAATGCATGTGTATATTTATATATAATTAAATAAATGAATATATAGAAGATGGTAGAAAGATGACATTTAATTGGAAATATATTTCGGGACGTTTAAATTTCTCTGCCTTTCTATTTGTATATTAATTAATTTTAAAATTATTACATCCTTTTTTATTACTCTACGAGTACAATATTTGTAAAAAATTTCAGTAGAAATGCCATTTTTTCTTTTGGATTTAAATTGTTTCAATTAGGTTGACACTGAGGTAGATGATTTTGCTACCCAGCTATATTGGAAACATATAGCCTCATCTGTGGCCTCATTGTGAATATCCCCCTTATTCGACTTTTTCAGGTTATAGTGGAACTATATGTAATAACTGATAACTGAATCATTTACGAAAATTTTTGATGTCAGTTATCAAAAATTACTTTTAATTTATCTATCGAATTAGAAGATATAACTTGTATGCTGTTGTTATTCCATTAGTAGCAGTAGTAGTCTGGCAATGTTCCTTAGTTAAAGATTCCAAAAACTGATATCCTCTACTGTTGTTATTCCTTCACCAAAATGTGATATTTAGATCAGGTCTTATCGATTTGAGTCAATTGAATGATTGTATCGGAATTTATCGTCTTTTGTATGCTTGAGAATGAAGCGAAGCAAAATTCTACAAAAAAAAAAAAATTTGATCTGTGAAGCAGGAAAGTCAAAAATCGATGAATTCTTTTTTAATGATAATTTGATTGCATAATAATCGATGAAATTTAACTGTATCCATTTGGTTAAGCCACTATCATCGAATTCACGAGAAAATCATCTGTTGTATCCAAATTATGCAAGCCGAAAAATTGGCAGACAAGAGCAGTCATCATTTCATTACCAACAGCAACAACGAATTGGTCACCGTACAAGTTTCATACGACGTCTTTCAGCAGCTATACCGTCTTTTTCGACGGATTCAATACCTTTTGCTGCCGTAAGTTCTTTGTTGCCATAAAATTTCGCTACTACAGTCGACTCGAATTTTCTGGGAAAAAAGTTTGAATTCATTTAACATCGAGTGATAATCATATATCTCAGTGATGAGCTATCTTGTCATAATCTATAATTGTTATAGCTCGACTGACCAGCAATAACATAATATAAATTATCTCTAATAAGTATTTGGATTGTTTTCAACTATCAAAAAAACATTAAATGTCACATTTTTATTTGGATGATTGCTTATTTTTTATCAATTCAACGAGACCACTTTGATACAAACATCATGGATCAATCATTCCATGCTAGTTTTCTTTGTCTTTGTTCGAAATGCGAGTTTTTATTATTATCAAAAGAGTTTTCATCGTTATTTGTCTTGAATCTCTACTTCTATCACTTCCTTCTTAAATCCATTCAATATCTAGTCGGATGATAGCAAAAGCAAATAATTTATTTTTGGAAGAATGCCTTTTTTCAATCGATTGCATCTTTTGCATTTGTTTATCTTTCCTGAAGTTCGATTTATATAACATACAGTGCTATCGCGAAATCAATACTTTCATAAATAAAAATGACGATGATGATGAAGTGACAAATAAAAATGACTTTCAAAAAATGACATCATCTTATTCAAAGATGCACAAAGCAAGCACTTAAAAAGTTTTCCAACTAAGTCAATTCCCATTTTCGTCATTTCTGCTCTATCCAAAACATTGATTTGTTCTTGGCCTCATTTATCTTTTGGCAAAAAAGAATAAAAAAAAGTGCTGTCGTCATGAGATTGAAAGTCTTATTTAGTTTTTTTCATTTGTCATTATTTAGCTTTCAATATTTCCGCTCTATGCTTCGATTTTTTTCTTATTTTAATATCTTCCCCCTTTATTCATCTTATTTTCTAGGTATTTGGGAGTTGGAAAATTTATATAACTTCCACATATTAAGAAAATTCAGAAAGCATATATAAATTGAAATAGGCGAAATTTGAAGATATGAAGTATCGTATGGAAGTCTCAGAAAGGTCAACGCACTTTCTCATTTTGATCATTTAGTGTTGTTTTTAGCTTCTCATATAAGAAAGAAAAGCCTTTAATTTTTGCCTTTTAATGAAAGTGAAATTGTAGCGGGCTTTTACAAATCATTTAAATATGATATTATCGATTAGAAATATGTAACATTTAAGTATATTACAAGACTGATTGATCTAATGAAAGAGACGAATTATTCTCAGGTCAATTGGAAAAACTCTGTCTTGCCTCAGTTTAGTTATTATTTTGTCTTACGTATTTCTAAATGTTCGAAAATGAAATGGAAGGGAGATTTCAGGTAATTTATCATTAATTAATCAATAAGTGAAATACACTCCTGCTCAATTCACTCCTGCTGCTATTACTATTGCCGTTGTTATTATTGGTTTGATCATCTGAAGATAATATGAAATTTGTCGAAATCTCTCTGAAGTTTTTATTCATTCTTTGCGAAAATTTCCAATAAATTAAATGGACTAAAGCATAAAGCACAATCTGCAAAAAGAAAAAAAAACGCAATTGTTATAATAAATAATGATAGATAACAGAATCATGAATGTATGGCCACTTTTAATAGTAATACTTACATTATCACTAAAACCTTCTACGAACTTTGAGTCTAGAATTATGAAATTTCAATGTTTATGCATTATGTACTTTTAGGGGCTGAAGAAATTATATCATTTGATACACATTTTCACCAGCATTATAGGATAAACAAAAATTGATCCTTTTGAAATATCATATCAGATTCTCACTTCATCAGTCGTATAAATGAAATGAAATTCACAATATTGTAAACAAATGAGAAAAAGGAAGACAATGAAATCTCAGAACAGTTTGATGAGAAAAATTGTGCCAAATGTTGCTAATGAATTTGCGAGGTAATTCTTGTTTGCATAGAATCATGTTAAAATAGGAATTATTTCTCTATAAGTGATTGAAAATCGAATAAATAATTTCAATTAATGCTGTATTAGACGAACAAAATGAATTGCTATGATATAAAAAATTTTAATTATTGACTAAGTATTCTCATGGCAATTAATTTTGAAAATTATTTCGAAGTTAAATAATGACTGGAATAATAACATTGTATTCTTCTTGAGGAAAAGTATTTGTTTCTGCATGCTCTAAGTTCTAAATTTTCAATTTTTTTAACAGTTAATTCACAATTTATTTTATTATCAAATAGTTTCAAAGTTATAACTATAGTATTTGTATTATTGACAATTTAATTATTGCTATAATATTGAAGAGAGATAATTTTGTTCACTATAAGACATTACCCCTAGATCTCTTCTGTTCAGATGTATTGCAATGACCTTACCCGGCAACGTGATCAAGGTAAGTTATCCAGCATTGCAGGAATAGACTGATTGGTTCACCTTGCAATGCTGGCTCATCATGCGCTTTTTCCTAATTAAGTAGAAGATATTTTTTCTCCTGAACGACTGAGTAACGTATGCCTTCCCTCACTTAAAATGTTGTATCGAGCACTGTCCTTTAGATTAATAATGAAAATTAATGATTCTTGAAAAGAAAATGAATGAAGCACTTGTTCGAGTGCCTAGGTATCCAGGTATTGCGGTAGCATACTGCACGATTAACTCACTCGGTTCTGAAGTATTTGCTTCTCGAAGAACCAATGAAAGAGAAGGAAAAAATTGCATTCCTGCATCTTCACAAAATCCTCTCCATTTCATTAAACATTTTCTTTCTAAATATTATATTCCTTCTAAAACACCTGACCCCTTGTTTCTTTGATTTTGCACGATTTAATCTTTTTTCTTCATACTTTTAAAGACCTATTGTTCTTTTAATTTCAGTGCATTTTAACCAGCAATTGAAATTAAAATAAATTTTAGGTGCTATCACTGGGAGCCGATGTGTTGCCGGAATATAAATTGCAACCTACTAGGTAGGTATAATTTCCTTTAGCAAAAGTTATCAGTTTAATATTTCTCATATCAGAAATCAAGTTATCCATACCAAGGACTAAAGATTTCAGAACTTTATAGACGAACTTTAGATATGACTAATTTAGAAAAAAAAAATTACAATTGGCATATTTATCTGTGAAATTCCTAAACTCAGTATTCTTCTGGACAGATTTTAGTAAAAGCCCAAAATTTTCATTGCGATTTCCAGGATCCATCACTGTACGATCGTACATTATTCTCCGTTTAAGGCCGTTTGGGACTGGATTATTCTTCTTCTGGTTATTTATACTGCCATTTTTACGCCTTATGTTGCCGCCTTTTTGCTACGAGAGGTAAATATTGTGATTGTTTTTATTCTACTTGTCGCGTGTTAGTGAAACAATTATTTAAACAGAATGATTTCAAATAAATAAATGAAGTGTTAAGATTCACTGATAAGTAATCTTTCAAGTACTATGCTAGTATCATCGTTTCTAATGAGGTACTATCTTGTGGAAATTTCTAATTCATTACTTTTTTGGTTAAAATAAAGTTTTCATTCGGAAAATTATCTCTTTGAAAATTGTGATCATATCGGAATGAAATCTCTTTGTCTTTGCTCTTCTAATCAATTTTAGTTCATTTTTCGAGTGGATATCTTAAAAATAATTGTAATCATTTAAGATAACATTCATATTTACCTGAGGAACACCAAATTTTAATAAAAAATGAGAAATAAATTGAAATGGAATGCATGACTACTTCAGAATATTTAATTTTATAACTTGATCATTAGAAAAAATTTGTCATCAAAGTGCAAAAATTCCGTTTGATGAATGAGGTGATGATGAATGATGAAAATACACAATAAAATTGAAATTGAAATTGCAGGATAGCTCTCGTAGAGCCCGTTTTTCGGAGCCACTGGAAATTATTGATTTAATTGTGGATATAATGTTTATTGTCGATATCATTATCAATTTCAGAACAACTTATGTCAACGAAAATGATGAAGTTCTTTATTGCCACTTCAAATTTTAATTTATATATATTAATTATCCATTAAATTGCTGTTATATTTAATGAATGAAATTCCACTGATAAGTCTCAGTACAGAAATCCAATTCTTTCATCCAGAAATCTGTTTGTTCACTTTTCAGGTTGTATCACATCCAGGAAAGATAGCAATACATTATTTTAAAGGATGGTTTATAATAGATATGATTGCTGCTGTGCCCTTTGATCTTCTTGTAAATACAAACAGTGATGAGGTTACATTTTTTCACAACTTTTATTTTGTTAAACTTACTGTCATGATGGATTCGAATAAGATCGAATCGAACTATCTGCACTACTTTTTACCAGTTTTGTCAAGTAACTGTGATTTATTTCAAGCTTCTCGAAATTAAAACTGGTATTAGAAAAGTTTTTAAGAATTTGGAGACTTTCAAGATATCTGCTGACTTCTTACAGGTTTTGAACTCTAGAGGAATTTGTCGTTTAGAAAAATCTTAATAAGTTTTTCTTTTCAAATCTTATATGAATCAAAAAAAGATGATGTGACTTTTTTTTTGAAGGGTTTTATTGTAGATCTTTTTTTAATTAGAATTATTATTTTCAATGATAACTTATAGCTATAATAATATCAAAGTTTTCCACTTACTCAAACTCTCGAATAATTAATTATCCTTGACGGATTAGTTCGCATTATCTGGACGATAATAGAATAAGCGAGAAAAGTCATAATAGAAATATGTTTGAATAGATACTTAATTTAATATATTTTTTTAGCCAATCTTTTTAATCAAATTATTTTTAGATTTTGAAAAAATTTCTTAAAAATATCTATAAAATATCTTGAAAATATCTATAAATGAATTTTGAATCAAGCTAACATGCTCAATCTCTTTAGCGATATGGGAATTTTCTAAGAGATAATTAATGAAACTAAATTACTAATAGTTTAGTGTTGGATATTAAACTGAAGGATCATACAAAATTTGATGGTTACAAGAGTGATCAGACTTATAGGTAAACAAACTGATAAAGAAGGACAGAATATTAATGTCTAAGAACAGATACATAAGAGTATTAGTAACTCTTTTAATCTTTTTGAATACTCTATGCTTGCTTGTCAGTTAGAAAATCAATTTGCTTCCTAAATAATTTTAACAAATTTCATTTTCTTCATTATATATAAAATAAATATTGATGCTGATTAATTAAAAGGACCAAATAGATGATTGCTAGATCAACTTTCACCGCACAACTGTTACCTGTCCACGTCAAACGCATTAATGATATATCAGTAGATATGATTATCTAGGAAAAATAACGCTGCGATAATTTTTTGATCGTACATTAAATTTAAAAAAAGAATAAAAGTTCCTTTTTTAAGATCGGTGGGCTCAACAAGGACGAGGTAAATTGCAACAGTTATTCATTCATTCCTGGATCGTTTTTTGTTTTTTGTTTTTCTTTCTTTTTTTTTTCATTTTCGGTTCTTGTAAATTGCATGATATGAACTATGCAAATATCTACACAACAACTTTTTTCACCTCCCTTTTTTTCTTTTTAATTTATTCATTTTAGAAATAAGATGCAATATTCATTTGGCATGTTCTTCATGAAAGAAGAAATACTTCTTCTTTTCCATCTACTGCAATATTACTTACCTATCTACTATTTACTTACCTGTCTATCTACCTTACCCGTCTATCATTTATGTCTATAAGAACCTAAATTTTTTTTCCCTTTTTTCCCACTATTTTATTTGATCTTTTTCAAATTTTGGAAAAAACTTTTGAGAAAAGAAATGAAAACTTTACTCTCTAAATTATGCTTTATGTTGCAATTTTTCTTTATTGTGAAAGACAAGAAGAATTAGATTTCATAAAATATTCTCAAAAAGCAGTTAACTTTAAAACAACAAACAGACAAGAAACCTAATAGTTTTCATACCTTGCGATATTCTTAAATCATTACCCTTTTCATCGACTTTTCTGCTTTGTTTACAATTTGAAATAGGTCACTGTCCTCCAGCAATGCCATAACCAAAATAGAATATACAAGGCACTTTAAAATTTTATAACAATTATTATCAAATAAAAATGAAACTAACCATTGACTAATTGCTTTAGTGTGATTCAATCTAACATCTAATCTTTAAACTGACAGAAAAAAATAAGATGGAAATGAGTTTTGAATTCTATTATTTAATAATGATAAATTCAAAAATTATTGCTTAACAATTCATCAGTGAAATAATGGCAATCTAAAAAAATGATTGTTGTTATTAATAACAGTAAAGTATGCCACATTTGAAAAGTAAAATTTCAATTAATCCATCAAAAAGTTGCTTTAGTGCTTACAATAATAAATTTAATCCCGTTAAGAAGGTTTGAAATAATTAATTTTTAACGGAATGATGGATTAATTTAAATTTATAGGTTTTTTAATGTTATTATCTAGTAAAATATTAATTTCTGTAATAATTTCATTCGAAAATGTCGGAATAATTCTAATATGTTTTCAAGTAGTGATATTTTGGCGTTCTTGATTAGAAAATCAAGAGAAAAAAATTAGAAAAAATAATCAAGAGAAAATTGTTGTTATCGTAAAACAATCATTTTTAAACTTAAAAATTAATTTTTGTTCTCCGTATCCACGAAATGCTTTGACTTTTTGCATTCTATAATTCGAGGCACAATATTCATGATCTAATAATCATGATAAATGGGACAAGTTTAACGATGGGAATGTAATTAAAAATATATATTGCATCCATTTAACTTAATTTAATCTTCTTTTCGCGCAACTTTTTGAGCATGTTGTTTAGAGAATACTTCATGCATGTATTGTAAACAAATATTATTGAAATAATTTCTAAATAAAGTGGAAAAATGTTACTGAATATATATTTCAAAATTCACATATTTTAATACCATGGGACTTGATGTCTAAACAATCAATTTTAACTTTGAATCTAACCTGAAAGTTTGTTAAAATGCTTCAGAAAAACAAAATTTTACAAAATTTGAAATTTTATAGCCAGTACTTTTACAAAAAGCATAGAATTTATGCATTTTTCAAATTCAAGGAAATCCTTACTGATTATTATTTTCTCTCTTCCTTCTTCTTCTAACCTAGCTTGGAACTTTAATTAGTTCCAAATTTGTAAAAGTTTTCATTGATTTCAAAGCTCATGAAAATTCTGCAACATTTTTTAAAACTAAATTGTTACCACTAAGAACTGGAGCACAGTATTGAGGTTTTATTCACTTTTGGTGTGTGCTAATTGTCAAAATATGTTACTCCTAACCATTTTTTAAATCAAATTTTTACTGAGTTTCAAATTTTTATTCAATAGACTATGATAGTTTGGAACTCAGATGAAAATTTGAATTTGAAATGAACTACAAAATATTTATATAGTGCTTCTTATGACTGCTAAAATTATTCGAAATTTTCTATACATTTCTGAAACGTTTGTAAAATCCAAGCACTAGAAATATTTTGGAGTTTATTCATAAAAATAGAAGAATTTTCGCAAAAAGTTTCGAGAATTATTTTAGACGACCACTTTGATTGGATTATTAAAAACCGCTCGTCTCCTAAGATTAGTACGGGTAGCCAGGAAACTGGATCGTTATTCCGAATACGGTGCTGCTGTTTTGTTTTACTACTTATGGCAACATTTGCATTGATTGCCCATTGGCTTGGTTGTATTTGGTATGCAATTGGAAGCGCTGAATTGCCTCATAAGGAGTTCACGTGGTTGCATCAGCTTGGTACATTTCATTTAAAATTCCATTTCAATTCAAGATACTGTAGAAGTACCAATAGTAATAATGTCAAAATTCTGCCAGATATATCCATCTGTTTTCCTGTAAGGCCGTATAAGGCTACTGCAATGTCATAGTAGTATAATGCTGCATTCGAAAGTCTCATAATTCTTATTTTATTGATCTTTAATCCCATGGAGTGGGATTTTAATAGGAAGAGAAGATTATTCGATACACTGAGAAGATTATCATCTGAGAGAAATGGGACTCGAATCAGGTAACTTAGAATCACTGAGTTAACATTATTCTTCTTCGGAATCCCACTATTAATATATATTCAGCGCATTTTTTCTGCCGTTACTATTCCTATTTTGCTTACATATTTAATACATTTCGTAAAATGATAGTTTAAATCAGCCTTCACAAAAAATAAAATTTAATTGCAGCACGTCATTTAAATGAACCTTATTTATCAACAAACGGGAGCATGCCAACTGGTGGACCGTCATTAAAATCACGTTATGTTACGTCACTTTATTTTACACTCTCAACAATCACCTCAATTGGCTTTGGCAATGTTTCTGCTACTACTGATTCTGAGAAAATTTTCACTATTATTATGATGATTTTAGGGTGTTAGTTCTTTTTTCTTTTCGTCAAAATTATTCGGATTGAATTTTCGCAATGTCGAATAGCATAGTGTTCAAATATACGAAGTTTTTGATCCTTAATTTAGTTAGTTTATTAGATTTGAAAATTTCATTTTCACAATTTTAGCATTGATGTATGCATCCGTATTTGGCAATGTATCAGCAATAATACAACGCCTATATAGCGGTACAGCAAGGTATCATACAGAAATGTCTAGGTTACGGGAATTCATCCGTTTTCATCAAATTCCGAATCCTTTGCGACAAAGGCTGGAAGAATATTTTCAGCATGCCTGGTCTTATACCAATGGTATCGATATGAATACTGTAAGTGCATTCTGACAAACCATCTGAAAAAAAATGTTGTAGTTTTGAATGTATCTTCAAAAATCATCGATATTATCATTGTTTAGTGTCGTTTTTATAATGTGAATAGGTTTACATGTTATTCATAGAATATTCCGTTGAATGCCTTTTTTCTATTTCAACTTTCAACTATCGCTTATTAGATAAATAATTTTTACAGGTATTGAAAGGTTTCCCAGATTGCCTTCAAGCAGATATTTGTCTGCATTTGAATCGAAATTTGCTCAATAATTGTCCAGCATTTGCCGGATGTTCACCTGGCTGTCTACGAGCCTTAAGCATGAGGTTATTCTATACTTATAACTTCTTTAATCATTTCTGTAATATGACTGTAATTTTTCGAGCTGAAATTTGAAATATTAATTTGGCAAATAAATTTGTAAACTCAAACATTATTAATTACTCATTAACTCGAACTGAAATAGTTATATCAAAACAACTATACTTACTATATTTCAACAGTGTTCTTCTCGTTAGATAGTAATGGGATGTTAAAATATTATATGCTTTGCATAAAGTATCTTTAAATATGAAGCAGTGATATACATTCTAGGTTTCGAACAACCCATGCTCCTCCGGGTGATACTCTGGTGCATCGAGGCGATGTCCTTACTGGATTAAATTTTATTGCCAGAGGCTCCGTGGAGATTCTCAAAGATGATATGGTTGTAGGTATTCTTGGTAAGTTTTATCTACAAATATTTTCTGTTCAACATCTTCTCAGTAATGGAAATCATATTTAAATGTACCGTTAATTATGATGCAATGTTTTGCTTCGAGAGCTTTGAATAAATTTGAAATTAATCGATAATGTCGATATTTTTAGGAAAAGATGATATCTTCGGAGAAAATCCGTTGCTTCACGAAGATGTCGGCAAATCATCATGCAACGTGCGGGCCTTAACTTATTGTGATTTGCACAGAATATTACGGGATGACTTACTTGATGTGCTTGATATTTATCCTGAATTTGCTGAAAATTTTTGTCGTAATTTAACTATAACATATAATCTGCGAGACGTTAGTTTTTTCTTCACATCTTCCACTTTTTATCGCAATAATATTTTGAGTTTTTTATAAATAAAACAAATCGACCAATATTTGCTACACTTAAATATTTCATTTTAATTAATGTCACGAAATTTCGCAAATGCATACCTTTTTTCTCTGCTTCCCTTTTTTCCAAAAATTTTTATCTTAAATTCAGGAAGCTCAATCGATGAGGAAACGACTTGATAGACACAAACTGCTACGAATGTCATCATCATTGGATAAAGAAAAAATATGTTCGTTTCAACACGAAGGTTACAAATAGAACTTCTTTCTTCGTTTATATTTGGATCGTTTTTTCTTGTTAAGATGAACAAGAATGACTTTCGTAAATCCATCTCTGTTTTTGTCAATTGAAAAATCTCTTTTGAAGAAGTTGATCGACTTGTTAACTTTGATTCGCAGCAACTGAAATGAAATGATCAAAACGAAAAAAAAATTACTAAAATTTATAAAAAGCTATAAAATAATTTTTATCTGTAGAATTCATAGAGATAGAATAATTATCGTAGCAGTTTTAAAAACTCATAGTCTGAAAATTATATCTATTTAATTAGATTCGAATTGAGATATTTTCAGGTCCAATAGAAAGGAGGGATGATTTCAGTTCTCGAATCGAACCAACAAGTTAGTTTCAGATATTTTATAATGGGAGTTTATTAGTTGCATTAATTTGAGACATATAATTCAAGCACTAGTAGTTTGAAATCTTTTTCCTTTGAAACGGTATCGATTTTTCCAATTTTGTTTCAAATAAACTTTGTTGCTAACGCTTTTTCAAATTTCGTGAAAAAGACATTTTATAAACCAATCAGGAATATTGTTTCAAGCATGAATTATGAACTTTTTGTAAAATTCAACTGTCTAATCTAATAATCGGTGCAAATGTCTAAACATATTCCATTTATTGTTTTGAAATACCCCTGAATTACGCAGTTCAATCAGCGCTGTAATAAGTGAGTGTAGGTTCTTAGTTTGCTACATATCAGTTTATTGCTACATTGTCAGTTTATTCTTTAGAAGTCGATGAAGAATACATTTGAGATATGGTCACACTTATTATATTAAATAATATGTCGGATGAATGGGTATAATTAATTGTTAACAGCAATCTAGTTTTGCTAATGAAGCAGAGTGAAACGCTGTTGTCATGTAGTTAGATGTGGAAAGCATTCCGCTAATAAAGTGAGATAATCAAAAGGGTGATAAGGAAACTTATCATGGAATTATTGGCAATCCTGCAATTATGCTTAGTAGTATTTAATTCTCTTTTTTTTTAGTTTTTGATTGCTAATTAGCTCAGATCTTTGCCTAACAAGAAAGTGTTACAAATTCATTTCTAGCCATACTTTCAATTAAATGTGGTTAAAACTTTTATATTAGCTTTCAAGTATTCTCTTACCATTGGATCTAAAAAAAATATTTATTTCAAACCATCCATGATAATGATTAACATAATCTACTAATGGCATTCTATAATATGCAATCTTGAAGATGATATTTCTTTCTTATTCCCTGGCATTTCTACATCTATTTAACAGTTGAGATTTGATGGATTCTCTCATTATCTGTTATTTACTTTTTTTTAAGAATATTTCTGAATTTCAATGTTTGTTTGCTTTATTTACCTGAACTTAATAAATTTTATGATTTATTATTGTTAAAATTCAGATGATTACAGAAAATCGTATGATAGGAAATTTTTTGATTTTATTTAAGCGAGATATTTGTTATTATAGTAGCCTGATAAGGAAATCATGTAAAGTAATGTTCCGAAAATTCTCAGAAATTTTTTATTTGTTTCATAATTTATTGTGAACTTGATTTTCAGTGACTAATCGTTCTGAGGACAATGATATTCGCTATCATGTGCTGGAGAGGAGGCTCAGTGATATTGAAAGGTGCGGATACCACTGCTGTTTGATTGCTTTGAATCTTTCGCTTTTTTTAAAAAAATTTGTTTGATTTTGATTTGAAATTTTGAATTTGTCCATATCAGTAATCGTCTTAAATGAAATATAATCCTTGCAGTCATCTGGAGAAAATGGAAAATAAAATCAACAGCAGTCTTGAACAAATATTGAGGGTTCTAATTCCAGAAAATACTTTAATTAATTCATCTTCCGGGCGTTTACCAAAAGGTACCTCTGTTCGAACGATTTATTCATCTCGCAGTGTCTCAGGAATTCATTCATTCAGGGTACATATTTTGCATATTTAATCAAAAAAATGCAAAAATTATGTATAAAACTAATTTTTTCTGATGTTTGTTCTGATGCTTGGCTTGAAAATATCACAGAGATTACTGTTAGATTTTTATGATATTCTCAAGTGTCAAAAGGTAAAAATGAAGTGGTTATTTCGATTCTTGGTCTCGTCATGAGGTTAATTAATAGTTTTGATCATAATATATTTCTCAGAAATTCTTGGCTTCATCCAATCAAAACAATATGTGATAGTCTTCATTGCTGTTTTTAATGCAAATATTTCTTAAGAACAATCATTGTCATTTTAATTGCTTTCTTTAATCTTTAACCATTTATTTTCTAATTTATGCAATTTGCAGTTGGGAAACAGAAGTGAGGAACTAATACCATTAAGATTGCCATGCAGTCACAGCAGAATGGATGATGATATTAGCTATCCAATAATTGGTGCAAGTACCACACCTCCAGCAGTGATACCAACCACTTCCCGTTCACTTCCACCTCGTCATCCAGCTCGTTCTCCGTTAGTCTCTACTACATCGGATCAATCAACATCAACCAGATCCGATCTATCACCTGAAGATACCGATACATTGTTATAGCAGTAACTAATTGCTGTTTCATTCTTCTCTTCCTCGTAATCTATCTTTTTTATTTTTCACAAAAATTTTACTTAATTTCTCGTATCCTCATTTCTTCCTGCTCCTTCTAGACATCTCATTGTATGTAGCAGCAAGTTTTGTGCTCAATTAGCATATCATAACACAGATATATTCTCAATATTTTACACTTCTCTTTTTCTGCGCAGTTGTCAGTCTTTCAGATGTTTAATTTTTTTTTTCAACAAAAAATCGATTCTTTCTGCAATTCTGAATTCAAAATTATTATCCTGGACTGAAAAGAAAAGATATCGATTACCTAGAAAAAAGGATCAATAATATTTGTGTTGTGGTACACATTGGCAATTTTCTTTTCTCAGGAGATCTTTGTCATCCCGGTGTATCGTATAGTTTTTGCAATGCTTTTTTGATTTTGTCAAGTCAGAATTTAAATTTACCTTGTTTAATTGAATTTTTGACTAATTTTGAGTGCAAATGAATATAGTATTATATGATAATAGATCGCTTCACTCTGGTGCCATCTTTTTCTTTTTTTTCAGAAATTTAATTTAGATCGTTGCTAAATTATTATTGTTGAGAAATTGTTTATTTGTTTGTTTGTTGGTTGAACTTCTGCGCTAAAAAACAAAACAAACATAAAGAAAGCATGTACATGACTGCGAAATTATTTTCAGAGAATCTTTTTCTGTAAGATAAAAATGGTTTATTTTGAAGTGTGTAATTCAGTGGCTCTCGGAATTCAATTCGAACACTCTAGTTTTTTAGTGTTGAATTAGAAAATGCTGAATTAGATGCGAATTTTGGTTTGAAGAAGTAGTGCAAACAGATTATAATTATTGCTTTTTTAGCATTTCGAATTGAAAATGATCTCATAATTCTCTTCGTATCCATTTTCCTTTATCTCTCCCTTTTATCTTTTTCTATATTATTCTGAGATTTTTGTGTATTTTTCAATATACCAACCAAACAGATGCAGTTTCTATACATTAAGTTTAAAAAGAATAAAATTATACAAATTACTTCTCTAGAGTAATCTTTACCAAAGCATGTGATGTATAAACATAAATAAATTTTTACGGGTTATCGATATTAACAATGCTTGTTAAGTTGCAATGCTTGGGTATTGCTTCGAATTTTGGCAATTTTCTCAAACACTGCTTCGTATTGTTACTAAAAAAAAGCTATGAATATTATGGAAATCTGAAATATGAAATGACGGGTATCTTAAATTATATATATTAATAATTTGAAACATAATATTTCATTGATCCTATTGAAATATCCCTGATTTATAAGCTCTTTTTTTCATATTCTTATATTTACAAGGAAATAAGTTCAGATTTTAGGATTTTCTGAAAACCGTGAAAATCCTAAATTCATTTTTGTAAATTTCAGCAAAATGACTGAAACCTACATCAAAATTATTACCATATTCCATAAGAAATTTTTTTTATTATTATTCATACATTATATTTACTATCATTAATTTTCGCAAATAGAAAAAAAAACGACGCAGAAAAGTGAGAATCTTTAGAATTAAAATCAGAAGGTAAAACAAATTATATAGCTAAATTATGTAGGATAGTAGACTAATCAGAAAAGATAACAAATGCTTATCATAAATGAATGAAAGGAATTACACCGTGAGTAAGAAATAAGAAAGTTGCGTTTGTAGATAGACGAAGAAAATATCGCATTGTAAAATCCGTGTTTACGCAAACAGTTACAAGAATTAGAGAGTAGTATAACTAAAAAATATATAGCAGAATTGGAATGGAAAAAAAGTGATATCAAGTATAAAGAATAAAAAATA
This sequence comes from Dirofilaria repens, assembly GCA_008729115.1. Taxonomy (NCBI): domain Eukaryota; kingdom Metazoa; phylum Nematoda; class Chromadorea; order Rhabditida; family Onchocercidae; genus Dirofilaria; species Dirofilaria repens. Next base: position 1,203,669 of record SNRZ01000015.1, on the reverse strand, counting down.
AAAAATTGGACAGGGAAAAAAAATCGAACATCCATAAGTTTGCAAAATCTATCTAAGAAAATCTTAGTTTATTTAAAGAACTAAAAAAGAAATTTAAAGAATTAAATGATGTAAATAATCTCCTCAAAAATCAATCTATCAAGTTGGAGAGGCCTATTAATCCCATTCCATATAATCATATCAATTCATGAGGAAATTTCTGTAATACGAGAAAAAAGAATTGATTATTTTTGTATATAAGAACATCAATACATTTGATTAGACGTAGATACAATTAAATCTTACACACCTGTCAGAGCGGAATGACATTCCAAATCATTTCGCTGATAATCTCTAACTTCGCGGTCGGAATAATAGTGTAGTATGTTTACGTACGAAATTTAGATTGCATAGAGCAATCTTCATAATACCTCACACTTAACCATTTGAAATCAAATAATTCTGTAATCAGGCAATATTAAAATCAGATGTCATTAACAATAAAAGTTCAAACCCACTTTTATCCTAGATTAGATCCCTTTTATAATAGAGAAAACGCAATTACGAAAATAATTTATCAGAGAGTTGGCTGATAACAATTGTGTTCTGCATAAACCACTTACAAGAACCTCAAAATCCAATCCAGAACATGCTGTTCCTGCATTGATCAAGAGCTAAATTATTCATGCATTTGAGGCTCAATTACCTTTTATATTTCATTAAACAGCAAAAAAAAAATCGATACAGTAATAAAACAAAAACAAAACAATGACGTATAAGGGAAATAAATACATACTTTAATAAGATTTTTATGCAATTTATATTTTAAAATGAGAAACAATTTAACGGTATTTGAAATATATTATTGCAATAACTAAATGGACAATCAATATTTGGTTGTTTTTCTTTTAAAAATATTTAAAAAACGATATTAATCTTTACAGAATACATAGAACGAAGTGCTATATATTTAAAAAAATACCACCACTCATCACGATAGAATCATCATCCTTTCTGAAAGCCTGTATTTGATTATTTTAAACATATCTATTTATCTATTCAATTCAACCACTTAGGTTTATTAAATCGACAATATTGGTGAGCAATTATGTTCAAAACGAGGTAATCGTAACAGTGCAAATGCGGTAGTGACAAGAATTAGGCTGAATAAAACTGAAAAAAAATAGTCGTTCATTTAAGTGGCTCAGGCTAATAATGTTGGCGTTCGTTCATTAGCAATTTACAAAACTTCTAGAATGTGCAAAACATAGAGAAATCTACAAAAAAATGAAATATAAAATGAAAATAACAAAGACTCATGAAAATGATGATAAATCTAGAGAGACAATAAAAAAGGGACAATTTGGCGTATAGTAATCATAAAAAGCGCCTAAAGCGATTGTGTAAAAGTGTTTATTGCATAATTCCAAACATCATATAAATATTTAATGAGATTTATGGATAGGAAAAACAATAATCGAATCTCTTTAAAACTGAGTCATCATTATTAGCTATCTTTGGGAAAAAAACCTTTGAAAGTTAAACAATCTCAACTGCTTTCATTTCCGTCATCTTCATCATCTTTTTTGTCATTATTTTTTCCTTCAGCGCCACTCTTCAATTTGGCGTTATCACCGTTACCACTATTATTGTTATCATTATTACTCTCAGCTTCCAATCGTGCTTCTTCTTCCGCTTCAAATTTTTCCAAAGCAGCTCGTTCTTCCTCGTCCAAAAATTTTGGTTCAATGATATGAGAAGCGAGATCCTTCATTAAACCAAAAGCAAGAAAACGCCTTTTGAAAATCTTCATGAGAAGTTCATCGGGCAATACATAGCGTTTATCCTGAAAATTGATATAAGCAATAGAAGTTTTTGTGCTTAAAACAGAAAAGATAAATGACTATGTAATTATGATTTATATTCAGAATGAAATAAAAAAACTTGTGCGTCATGCAGCATGTAAATGGACAAAACTATTTAAACAAAAGCAACATACCTTTGGATCAAGTAAATTATTGCTCCGAAAATATGCCCACATTGTTTTGATTACATCACAACGTCGCATATATCGTTTGCCACATACTGCAGCAAGATCTTCTGTCAGTGCGCAATAAACGTTATATGGACCCTGGAAATAACAACTGGACTTAAAAAACATTGCAAAAATAAATACAAGAAATTTTTTGAAAAATTTAATAATTCGTAAAAAATTAAAAAAAAGATAAGAGAAAGGAGAACGAAAAAAAAAATAAATGTGACAAGAGACAACTGAAAATGAATAAAATCTGTGAAATAAAAATTAAAAAAAATGAGATGTTGGTAGTATATAAAACAGTGATAAATGGGGAAATCATTATTTTACAATTCTATATCAACTGCTTTATTATACAATACACAAGTATAATGTTTGATTAGTCAATCTAAAATTATAATTTTGACTTCTTCAGCACTGAAATACACATCAAACAGAGAAAGATACTGTTTATTAAAAAAAATAACCAACAATATCAATAAATCAAAACACTGAATCCAATTTGATTCCAATCTAAAATACCGATTTTATTGCATAAGAACATCTCCTACCACTCTTTGACCATTACAACTCTTATACCAATTTTAAGATGTTCTGACCACAGTTTGTGAAGGATTTCATAATCAAAATTATACATCGGTAAACTGCAAACCTTCTTTTTCCGAGGTTTTGACCCACTTTCAGTATTTCCTTTATTTTTTTTCTTGGTAGTTTGTTTTGCTATCATTGCTGCTCTTCGCCTTTTCTGCCCAACTTCCAGTAACTCCGCATCTGATTCTGAAGATTTTCGCTTCCTTGTTTCCTAAACATTTTCAATGTTAAAGGAACAAATCTAAATCAGACCAACTTATTAACAAATTTTAATATATTGCACATGTATACGTTGAAATGCAAATTAAAAAGTCACAAATTTCTACGGAATTGCTTCAACACAGCCACAATGGGATGCAAAACTTTCTCATTCGGAAATTGCTAGAAATTAACGAAACTACAGATTAGAGAATAGAAACAAATAAACAAACTTTAGCTTTCTTTCTCGGTGCGCGATCTGTAAAAACAACCCCATCGTCTGATTCTGAATCCGATTTATTATCTGCTTCTGATTTTGCTTTCTCGGCAGTGTTTGTTTCAATAATCTTCAACAACTATCAATGAAACAAAAACCTGTTGTAAATCGAGAAAAAAGAATTTCGAGATATCCTCTTTAGTGACACAATTTCACTATGATAACATTTCAAAATCATACATCCATAGTAATTTTATCGATGGCAGCTTTATGGCTTGTAAAGTCGACATCGAATGTTTCCTTCAACTTTTCTCGAATAATACGACTTGTCAGTTTATCCATTCCTGCGAAATCCAAAAGATAAGTTTGAATTAAAAAGAAAAAAATATATTCATTACATCTAAAAAAAGCAGAATTAAAATTCGATGATTCGTATAATTTAATAACGGTATTTTCCAATTTAAGAAATCGAAACTATATAAGACAATTGAAAATAACGTACCGAACTGTTGTATTTGTCTTGCAACTGCATCTCGTATACGTCCTTCTTCTACCGGCAACTGAATGTTGCCTTTAACATCCATCATTTTGCAAATGCCGGGAAATTAATTTTCGAATGTATTCCCTGAAGATTAAAAGAAAAAAAAATCTTCTCTAACTAAGCAGTTGTAGAAATTTAGAGCAAACATATCCGATTTCTAATAACTCAATGACATATTTCAAATCATAAGACTCCTCTGATGAAATTATATCAATGATTTCGTCTTCTTTTTTTCTAGGACTTATTTAAATATATTATCCATTAAAAAAACGAAGAAATGATATGAGTTCATATGTTTGTAAAATGAACACCATTTTCTCATTGCTTTATATGCTTTCATGTTCCACTAATACATTATATAAATACACAAATTAAATAAAAAATTATTTGAAGTTTCAGGAGAGTTCTCGCAATTTATGACATTCTATGATTTTTCTAAAATTATAATTCCCAAATTTGGAACTGTTATAAGGCAGAGGACACCAAATGTATCCTTGCCTCGTTGTATTTCATTCAAGACACTTGTTTCGTATTACGATTCACTTAATTTTAACTTAAACGTTTTCACATCCTATCATTTTTCACATGGAATACACGAAATAACCAGCATTTCACGCATATAAATCGAACTTTCAGTGCCCCACAGCTGTCAGAGAATACATAGATACCCCTTTTCCACAGTGTGCCCGGAACATAGCACATCTAAAACCGGCAACTATTCCGGAATCGTATTTCACTTTAGTAGCTTAATAGAGGCGAAGTATTGAATGACTGCTCGGTATTTGACGGGTGGATCATTTGTCGTGAAATTTATCTAACAGATTCATTTCCTTGGCTGAAGAAAGAGATTCTGGTTACTCGTTGAAGAAGTTTGAATATCTGATTATTCTTTGAAAAAAATTGCGCATAGATTAAGAATGATGGAGTTGGACATCGCGAAGCATTTTCAGCAATTATTGGAAGGCAAAGATAATTTAAAATCGACAGGTCAAGCAGCTATTGAAACGTTAATGCAATGCATCGAAATCTCCAGAGGTGTCTTTTTTTCCGATTATCACCTTTAATTTTTATTAATTTTCTGTCTTTCCTTTCTCAATCACACATACAAAATTTTATGAATTCACAAAGAAAATTTTAGCAAAGACAGTAAATGAACTAACAGACGAGCTTAGGAGTGCAGTAGTTGCTATGTCAACAACCGATCACAGTATACCATCTATTCGAAGTGCCAGCGAATTATTTTTAAGGTTTAATTTAATAAATGATTATTTTAATAAACGCTATAAAAAAGAAGTCTGTTCCTAATATGAATAACGATAGTTGTTGAATGCAGGAATATACCGTGCAAAATTAAGAACGGATAAAGTGCTTTTAAAAAATGGAATTGTTTGTAAATAGATTAAATCAGATATGGAATGCATTCGTTTTTATTAATGTGACGCAAGTATTTATAGGTTTATATCACTTGCTACACCTGAAGAGAATATACAAGAATTTACCATTTTAATGAATAAATACAAGGAGCGCGGAAATATTTTTATTGAGCGAGTCGAATTGAGCAAAACAATGATAGCATATTTTGCAAGACCTTTTATTCAAAATAATATGGTGACTTCTTCGTTACTTATTTTTCATCTTCCATTAATTTTTTAAATATATGTTCTAGTTTAATTTATATTATTTTATCTTGGCAACATGATCCCTCTGGGCAGTCCATCAGTCAGATTTTATTTGAAAAAAGGTTAAAATTCTGCAGTTGAAGATTTGAAATTTGACCATGGATCGAATAGAAATCTAGGAATTATTAGAATAATTAATCTGTTCAACTTTTTAGTCCCCAAAGCATTTGGCTTTTCATTTGTTTAATTTCATATTTTATGGAAGAAAACAAAATTAAATATTTCAAATTCTTAGCGCATCCTAACTCATTCGTACAGTAAGGTTGTATTGGAAGTGTTGTTACATGCTAAAAGAGATGGTGTTAATGCACATATTTTCGTTACGGAGTCCCGTCCAGATGAATCAGGTACGCACTAATCTTTCCAGTTTTTTTGTGAGATGAAAATTGTGTTTAATTAACTGCGATTTATCCTCTAACTGCAACTGCGAATTCAGGTACTGTCATGATTAATGCATTAAAAAACGCTGGGATTCAGTGTACGTTAATAATGGACGCTGAAATTGGGTAAGCTTTAATTCATGTTATATACATATTAAATATTTTTAACAAAAATATTTGGATGTTCTTTTTTTCTGTCAGTGAAGCACTTGCATGTAGTCTCTCTAGAGAAATTTGAAAATAGTTTCCATCTATTTTAAAGCGTATGATAAAATAATTACATTATATTATATCATAAATTTTGATCGTAACTAGAAATGAAGAACGAAAGTATTTAAAAATGCTCAGATTGATAAATTATCAGTTTGATTGTTTAAGAGCACGATATGTTAAATTATATTATTATAGTGCAACTGACGTGATTTGTTTTAATGATTTTCTAGACGCTGAAAAAAGTGAAATGAAATTATTATGAAAGCTGAGAAAATTGAAATGGATTTAATTCGTAAATGAGCTTTAAGAATATTTTATTTACTCGAAATTGATAGTTTTTATTTTAGTAATAGTTGTAGATATGTAATGGAAACAATTAATTTGGTAATGGTTGGCGCGGAAGGTGTTATGGAAACTGGTGGTATAATAAACAAAATTGGTACGCATCCGATAGCCATATGTGCAAAAGCAATTCATAAGCCATTTTTTGTTATGGCTGAAAGTATCAAATTTGTTAAGGAATATCCTTTAAGTCAAAGTGATATACCAGTTGAATTCAAGGTTTAACTCATTTATTTTTTCTTGGGGTGGTTCAAACTATACCAGGAATATTTTATAGTTCTTCTTTAATGATTGTTTAATAGCATACACTTAACATAGTCGAGCATATGTCTTCTTCTTCACAGGAAATCTATCAAAATCAAATATTTATTTGATTTTTATTGATTTTTTTTTTTTGAAATTTTTTATTCTCGGCGAAAAATTGGAGGAAGGAGAAACATTGCTTTCATTATTTTTACTAAATTAAGTTGAAATTCATAAAAATGTAATCTTCAGTATACGGCATCAACTTTGGAAAAACATAAGCTTGACATGGATTTTTCAAGTGAACATGCGCTTGTCGATTATACTCCACCGCAATATATCAATCTGCTTTTCACCAATCTTGGTATTTTGACACCTGCTGCTGTTGGTGATGAACTTTTAAAACTGTATGTATGATTTTTCACTTCTTGAAGCTTGTGCTTATGTTTTTGATTTTTTCATTGCTGTTGTTGTGAATTGAGAGCAACTTCTTTTTCATTTTATAGGAGCATATCTTGAGCCGAATTATTATTTTTAATATATGTATTTTATACTCCATATTAATTTATTTTACTTTAATTCAGCATATAAATTCAGCATTGGCATATTTTATATTTTCTTATGCCGATGAGAAACAATTTTGAAATAATTACTAATATTCAGTCAATAGATATAATTCCTTCCACTATTTGTTTTTGATTAGTTGTAACTATATTAATTTAATATTTAATATGCTTTTTTGATTTTTTTTTTTGAGAATATTAGGTAATTGGCCTTTTGAAATGAAGCTAATAAGATAATAAATTGTGAGAGTAGCCGAATTGCAAATAAGATTTTCAAGAAAAGAGGTTTGTATTTCCGATAGGAAATAGCATATGTAATTTTATCTTCCACTTAGAATAAGGAGAGTTGGCATTACAGTTTTATTCAATCCTGTAAAAACGTTTAAGCAAACAATTTTAATTTTCATAATCAAATTCAGTATGGGTTAGGGAATTGTTTCCTAGCGGCATCTAAGTATATACTATACTTTTTAAGGAGGAAAGTTAATATAGTTGATAAAAGAATCACCACTTAGAACTTCTATGGTTAATGAACAGCAATGTTGCAGAAAGAGATTTCTGAAAATTAATAACTGGTCGGAAATAAAGAAGTGTAAAGTCTCGATAATATAGCTGTATTATGATATGCTAATTGAGCACAAAACTTGTTGTATACAATGAGATGTCTAGAAGTAGCACGAAGAAATGAGGATACGAGAAATTATTATATGAAAAATAAAAAGGATAAATTGAGAGAAAGAGATAAATGAGTATATATATATATTCTTATATAGTGACTTGTACTTTTTATGCTCATGGTTTTAGACAGATCTCATGTCATTTTTCCTTATGATATTTGCATTTTTTGGTTGATAGGTGTTACATTTTTCGATGCATAAAAATTATCTTGTTTTAGAATATAACCTTTATCATATTAAATATATCATTCCTCATCAAACTGAGATCGCGTTAACGGCTTGGTATCTCATTATTGCTTGGTATCTCATTATTTCACAGAGATTTTGATCTTGTTATTCAAATTGCCAACTTTAATTCGAACACAGAATAAATTCGAAGTTATTCTTAATAAATACAGATGATCTCGAATTCCGTATTATAGAATTTTTAAATAAGTTAAATGAATTCATTATAATATCTGTTTCAGAATCAATTTATTATAACATTAAAATTTAAATAATAAAGCGATCCTTTCATAAGCATTACAAGAAATTTTGTGATGTTATATTGATGATAAATTAATAATCATGATGGTAATAAATAGTAATCATTGGCCTACCAGTGCGAGTTTTTAAAGTACAATTTGAACTGTAAAATTTTTCATTGGAAATGATATAATTTTGTGATTAGTTTTTTCGACGGATGGAATTATCACTGCGGAATCCTAGGAGATGGAAGATATGTGTGAAAGAATATTCCGATTATAGTTCAAGTTGTAAATTTTTCGAAAAACTAAGGAATAAAGGGATTCATATGCATGGAAAAGATATGGAGGATTTTCATTACTATTGGATCGTGATTAAAGTATGATTTTTTAATAATGTCTGCAGCAAGTAAATTACACTCTTCAGACAGTTCTAATTCTTTTGGAGATAATCATTCTGCGATGTGTGTATAATTTAAATAACTATTGTTGCAGGTAGCGTGTTATAGTCAATCAAACAATAAAGTTGCAGAAATCGTTGCTGAAATATCTGCAATATCGCCGTTCTCGAAGGTCACAACAAAATAACAGCTGAATAGGAGTGAGTGGTTCTGTAGGGATTTTGTTCACAGCAGACATTTTTATCGAGCGAATATCTCAAATACCGAAATATTAAAAACCTTAATGTTCAATCAAATTTGTACACTGATTTCGATACATTTTTCATGATGTCAATCAGTTGATCGAGAAATAATGATTTTATTAGCATAATTCATATAGCTCCTTTTGAAAGTGTATAAATATTTCGTGGCACACAATCACGAAATATGTTTTAGAATGAGTAAAAAACATTGAAAATTAATAATTAAAGAAAACACCTACAAATCAACGAAATTTTCTAAAAGATAACGAATTGAAAATTTTCATTCTTTTTTAATATTCATTAAAATATGTTTAGTTTTGCATGTTGGAAATGTCACAATCAGTGATAGACCAGTTTCCATACTATATGACAGTAACAGTCGCACAAAATTAATTTGATTAAGATAAACATGCAGAACAAAATTCGAGACGTAAATTTCATTGGATTTTTGATATTGCTCACAAATAGCGTTATTTGAAGCCCTCACAAAACGTCCTATTAAAATTCAAATATTGTCTAGTTTGCGTAAACAATAGCTTACAAAGAAACTTCGGTTTTTTGCTCATTATTTAAAAGCAAAAAACTGAAAAAAAAGCAGGAAATTTTGTAACTGGAAACCTTACTATATCGCTGATTACATATAACTTGGAAAATTACTGCTACAGTCATTTCTAAATTTATATTTTTCAAGCCGAAAAATTTCTTTTCTCCAATTCACCTTTCATAAATCATAAAGTTTGTTTTAACGTGCAGATTAACTGTAAAAAATATTTTGATTCAATTTCATTTATTCGTAAAAAATTATTTGAATATTTGCAATTTTATTTTCGACGAAGATAAAACTGAAATGCATTGTACTATTTTCGAACTGTTAGAAACGATGAGATGAAAGTTTATAGAACTTTTCTAAATTATTTATATTTGTATCTGTTGAATTATGAGGTATAAATGGCGAATGAATGTAATTGAGTTAAGGACGAACATACGCATGCTGTGTTTTCTTCCGGTCGATTATGTATGGTTTGATAACCATAAAAAATATTTAATTGATTTACATTTATATTTTCAACGAAAAATTACCAAGGACCCAAATAATAAATGAATTAAGCGGATCGATTTATATTAACTGCTATCTTCTACTAAAAAAATCTTTTTTTCTTTTTACTACCAAACAGAGCCTGAAACAACTCAGAATATCCAACCTTATTAGGACCCACCCGACATTGAGAACCACATAAAAAATGTGCTCCAAAAAACTAAGAAAAGCAATAGCTTGCAAAATAAAAAAGAATTATAATAAAAAACCAAGATAAAACAAAAAAAAACAAAGCAAAATCCTAAGAATTTACAATTATATATTCTAAATAAACTAATACCTTAAAAAGATAGAGACAAGTTTTCTTACCTCTCATAAGCTTTGCAAGCTTCCCAGCAACAACGTTAATTAAATGGTAGTTACTGCGAAGCAACAGGAATATATCCAACTAATTCATATTCGTTATCCACTTACTCTTTTTATATCAGCTTTTGTCTACCATTTTAAATTAATTTAGCTAAGGATTTCAACATTCTAATGGTTAATATCTAAATTGATGGCTCCTGAAAGGTTATCCAAAATAATCACTCAGTGTGAATAGTTCGTTGAAACATTCTCTGAATATTTTTTATATGGAATACATGGAATATGAAAACTTATAGAATATTCTCTAGAAGCTATTCTGAACAATGACTGTTTAGATTATTGAATTGATAAATTATAAATTCTTTATAATGATTCGCATAAATTGTAAGATTTTTAAGGATAAAATTTTTATAATACAGTAATTTATTTTATGCACATTTTTAAGGATAAAATTTTTATAATACAGTAATTTATTTTATGCACAATTTGCTGTCAATGAGATTTACGGAAATTTGAAAAATTCTCCTAATTTTGTTGTAGGCTTTTTAATTTAAAATTATTTATATTTCTGACATAAAAATAAAACAATGGTAGAGCTAGTTTAAGGACAATGAAATTGTTATAAAGTCTTTGGAAGATCGATGTTGCAAGCTAATTTCACATCAAAATATCGGAAACTATCACATCCAAATCTTGAATAATCTAATCTTCCTTAAGTAACGAAAATCTAATTGTGCTAATAAAATAGTAACAAAATTCTGGAAGTATTTCATCTCAGCATGTTGAATTATGATTCTCTGTCTCTGACAATATAACTGAAAGATTAGATTGAAGGAAAAACATTGCAGCATTTTCATCAAAGTTTTGAGAGTGGTCTATGAAACTTTAAATGGTTCCTCATTTTGGATACGATTTTCAAATATTCTGAGTTAGTATTGTAAACAGAAATTTGCAGCGCATATGATTTGCATGCACAAAAATTTTTAAAATTCGTCTACTGAAACTTTTTTGATGAGTAACATCAGATAAATGAATGGCGCATTGTTCACTTCCTACAATATGACGACTTCATCAGAACGCAATGTCTTTTTTATTTTATGATAATATTACTGTCATCGTCGTTAGAATGCATAAAATCTCTTTGAATATTCATTCGAGCTCAACTATATAATGAATTTTGAATTCCGTCTGCATTTCTCGTTCCTCCCTTTTTCTTTCAGCATGAAAATTTTTAAGGCTTTAAATTTCTCAAATTTTGCAAAATAATTTTTTCTGTGGGATTTGACAACTGATTTAAATTTAAATAAAATAAATTGATAAATTCAATCGTATAATACTTCGATCAGTGATGAAATGAAAAATGATATTATTATGATATATAAACACAAGACCGAATTTTTTCGAGACACTTCGTTGATTGTTTTTTAAACAAATATTCATCTACATAAATAAATCTTTTTCCAGCATTTTAATCTCCTACTTGCAATTGCAATATTTGGAAAAGAGTTACAGAAAATGACATAAATAATGTTCAAAATAATTGCTGAAGTTGTTATTATTTAATGCAAAAAATGGAAATTTATAACATTTTAACGTTCACTCAATCATTTCGTCGTCGTTTTCCTCTTTCAAGTAATCATAAGGATAATTAAGGATGATTACTTGAAAAACGTATTTTATAAGCTTTATCACATTTCATCATCATGTTTAGCTCTGAGCAGAATCTAAAAACGATCATCTTCGATGCCACTAAAATATTACAAAAAAAAAAATTAAGATATAAGATTAGAAAAAGAAAAGATATAAGACTACCATAATCGTTTTAGACCTCTTCCTCATTTACATATTATTATCATACTCTCTCTTTTCTTCTTACGAATATAAGCTATTAAACTATTTGAAAGTTATTTATAAGCTATTTTTTTTTAACATCTGTAAGTCTTTCAAAAGATTTATGAAAATATAAATTACTAATGTAAACATGATTAATGTGAAATTAAATTACTATATGATAATAGGCATAAACAGTGTGTGAATAAACTATTTCACTTTTAAGTCAAATTCGTAAATTGACAAATAAATTCTTCAGAGAATTCTGATAAGTGTAAAAAAGATAATCAATTGATACTGACTTCACAATGCAACGATTCTACTTTTGTGATTGTAGAATAGGAATGAATTTAATTATCAAATAATTTCCAGACTTTAACATCTTTTTCATTTATATTACATTACGTTTCAAAGTTAAAGTTGAGGACAGAAATGATTGTTAATATTAGCGCTATTTACCTGAAACTTAAATGTTATTTTACTTGGAATTTAAATTTTTTACTTACGTTGATTTAGAATAAGAAGAATAGCATAATTCATACAACAAATTGCTTAATCAAATTAGATTTAATAAATAGTACTACGATTTTCTCTGTTACAGTATGCCAAAAAAGTCAGTAGTTTCACTTTTAAGTCAAATTTACCTTATTCTTCAAAATAGCTTTGCAATGTGGAATGTTATAGAGTCCGAAACATAAATTAATGGAAATCAAAATATCAGTAAAATATTTTGTCAAGCCCAATTGAAGTTAACAATTACTGTAAAGAAACATTGAAAAGATGAATTGACTGATCACTTTAATAGCAGTAACGGCTCATCTAACATTGCATTGATGTTAATAATGATAATTACAATAATAGTGATAATAATAATTATTATTATCACTATTATTGTTATTATTATTATTATTAATTTGCAAATTGTGATAGAACTATTTTGAATGTCATCTTGCAGTAAATACAAAGAAATTAATTAAAATACAAAGAAATTAATTAGTTAGCCAATTGTTATTTCATAAATAATAATTCGTTCAAGAAAATCTTTTACAATATGAAATAAGTTGTCCAATCCTAAAATTTGATCTTTTCGTTTTTTAATGTTTGCATTTATTTAACTATTTAATAAATAAGTAAACGAGTTAAGGAAGAGAGTTTAAGTTAATTTTCTGCGATGAAAATGTAATCCATACGTAATTGTGATATTACTGATAATTAAGCATCGATGTATTTAGTACTTTCAATTCTTTGATTGTTTAACCAACTTATACTTTAATCAATTTGCTAATTTATGAATCAACAAATGTACATCCATCAAATGGGAATAACGCTTATAATTGCGCATTTTCAAAAATAGCTCTCCTATCATGATCACCGAATTTTATGATTTCCTCCATTCTCCTGTTGAACAATAATCTTTATTGTGGGACACACAGAGATTATCCGCATTTTGAAGAAGGCATGCATTTCTATCCTCAATTTTCAGCTTTGCACTACGCATTAGAATTTTTCTTTCTTCATTCTGTTTGCTCTGCCAATAATCTTTTAATTTTTCAATTTATTAAATCACAGCCAATGAGATGATTTGTTCAAATATTAAAATTGTATCTTAAATATATATTAAAAGTTTATGTTGAAGAATTGAAATATCAATTGAAATATCTAAATTAATATTTTGTTCTTTCACAGCTAGTAATACAATTCCTGAATTAATATTTTTTTGAGAGAAAGACATTTCTATTCTGATTTTTCAGCTTATTGCAATTTTAAGTTCTTCCCGACTAAACCTTCCTTTCTAAATATTTTTTTTTGGTTAACTGAAATATAATACTATTGCACACTGAATTCAGTAATGTCAGATCAAAATAAACAATTGCCGCTTCATCTTGCTATTTTGTCATCATTATTCCCGTAGACACTCTAATTTATGTTCTTTTTTGTTTATTGATATTATTGTCGAGGTGGATGTATCGCATTTTCTAACATTTAAAAGAGAATGTTTTGCAATTGCTTTTTTCAATTGAAAAAAGATTGATATTGTTTTCTTAATTGATATTGTTTTTCTTAATCGATATTGTTTTTCTTAATTGATATTGTTTTTCTTAATCGATATTGTTTTTCTTAATCGATATTGTTTTTCTTAATTGATATTGTTTTTCTTAATCGATATTGTTTTTCTTAATCGATATTGTTTTTCTTAATTGATATTGTTTTTCTTATCGATATTGTTTTCTTAATCGATATTGTTTTTCTTAATTGATATTGTTTTTCTTAATTGATATTGTTTTTCTTAATCGATATTGTTTTTTCTTAATCGATATTGTTTTTCTTAATCGATATTGTTTTTCTTAATGATATTGTTTTTCTTAATTGATATTGTTTTTCTTAATCGATATTGTTTTTCTTAATCGATATTGTTTTTCTTAATGATATTGTTTTTCTTAATCGATATTGTTTTTCTTAATCGATATTGTTTTTCTTAATTGATATTGTTTTTCTTAATTGATATTGTTTTTCTTAATCGATATTGTTTTTCTTAATCGATATTGTTTTTCTTAATCGATATTGTTTTTCTTAATTGATATTTTTTTTAATCGATATTGTTTTTCTTAATTGATATTGTTTTTCTTAATTGATATTGTTTTTCTTAATCGATATTGTTTTTCTTAATCGATATTGTTTTTCTTAATTGATATTGTTTTTCTTAATCGATATTGTTTTTCTTAATTGATATTGTTTCTTAATTGATATTGTTTTTCTTAATCGATATTGTTTTCTTAATCGATATTGTTTTTCTTAATCGATATTGTTTTTCTTAATCGATATTTTTTTTTTAATTGATATTGTTTTTCTTAATCGATATTGTTTTCTTAATCGATATTGTTTTTCTTAATCGATATTGTTTTTCTTAATTGATATTGTTTTTCTTAATGATATTGTTTTTCTTAATCGATATTGTTTTTCTTAATCGATATTGTTTTTCTTAATTGATATTGTTTTCTTAATCGATATTGTTTTTCTTAATTTGATATTGTTTTTCTTAATTGATATTGTTTTTCTCAATTGATATTGTTTTTCTTAATTGATATTGTTTTTCTTAATTGATATTTTTTTCTTAATCGATATTGTTTTTCTTAATTGATATTGTTTTTCTTAATCGATATTGTTTTTCTTAATTGATATTGTTTTTCTTAATTGATATTGTTTTTCTTAATTGATATTGTTTTTCTTAATTGATATTGTTTTTCTTAATCGATATTGTTTTCTTAATCGATATTGTTTTTCTTAATTGATATTGTTTTTCTTAATGATATTGTTTTTCTTAATCGATATTGTTTTTCTTAATTGATATTGTTTTTCTTAATGATATTGTTTTTCTTAATCGATATTGTTTTTCTTAATGATATTGTTTTTCTTAATCGATATTGTTTTTCTTAATTGATATTGTTTTTCTTAATCGATATTGTTTTTCTTAATTGATATTGTTTTTCTTAATGATATTGTTTTTCTTAATTGATATTGTTTTTCTTAATATGATATTGTTTTCTTAATCGATATTTTTTTCTTAATCGATATTGTTTTTCTTAATTGATATTGTTTTTCTTAATTGATATTGTTTTTTTAATGATATTGTTTTTCTTAATTGATATTGTTTTTCTTAATCGATATTGTTTTTCTTAATTGATATTGTTTTTCTTAATCGATATTGTTTTTCTTAATTGATATTGTTTTTCTTAATCGATATTGTTTTTCTTAATCGATATTTTTTTCTTAATCGATATTGTTTTCTTAATGATATTGTTTTTCTTAATCGATATTTTTCTTAATTGATATTGTTTTTCTTAATTGATATTGTTTTTCTTAATTGATATTGTTTTTCTTAATTGATATTGTTTTTCTTAATCGATATTGTTTTTCTTAATTGATATTGTTTTTCTTAATTGATATTGTTTTTCTTAATTGATATTGTTTTTCTTAATTGATATTGTTTTTCTTAATCGATATTGTTTTTCTTAATCGATATTGTTTTTCTTAATCGATATTGTTTTTCTTAATTGATATTGTTTTTCTTAATCGATATTGTTTTTCTTAATCGATATTGTTTTTCTTAATTGATATTGTTTTTCTTAATTGATATTGTTTTTCTTAATCGATATTGTTTTTCTTAATCGATATTGTTTTTCTTAATTGATATTGTTTTTCTTAATTGATATTGTTTTTCTCAATTGATATTGTTTTTCTTAATTGATATTGTTTTTCTTAATCGATATTGTTTTTCTTAATCGATATTGTTTTTCTTAATTGATATTGTTTTTCTTAATTGATATTTTTTTCTTAATCGATATTGTTTTTCTTAATTGATATTGTTTTTCTTAATTGATATTGTTTTTCTTAATCGATATTGTTTTTCTTAATCGATATTGTTTTTCTTAATGATATTGTTTTTCTTAATTGATATTGTTTTTCCTAATTGATATTGTTTTTCTTAATCGATATTGTTTTTCTTAATTGATATTGTTTTTCTTAATTGATATTGTTTTTCTAATTGATATTGTTTTTCTTAATTGATATTGTTTTTCTTAATTGATATTGTTTTTCTTAATTGATATTGTTTTTCTTAATCACGATGAAGGGAGCGCACTTCGCACAATAAACAATAATTTATAAGTGACTTATCCCTCTCTTCGATATTCTTTATTTAAGTATTCAAAATAATTTGAATATATTAAAATGCTTCAAAAAAGTTTATTTGTTCATCTTGTATTTTTTCTCTGCTAAAATTATTCTTCAGCATGTGAAGAAGAATGAATAAAATTTCGAAAGAAAATTACAGGAAAAATACTTATCACATGGGATTGTTCATTAAATATAACTATTTAATATTTATTTAGATGCATATCAGAACTGATAAAATTACTCTTTGTATTATTACACCAAAAAAGCGACATCAATATTCGATTTATTAAAACGAATAATGGGACATTTAAAATATGACAAAAATTGATCAATTTTAGAATAAAAATAGAAACGTTAATTTCAGCAGTGTGACATATATCGAATATATATTTACTCGACGTAACCAAAGAAAGAATTTATTAATGTAATATTTACAGTTTTGATTTTTACTAATAATAATGCTTCAAAGTTACGAAAGTTCATCAATGCAATGTCTTACGTTGTTTGTGAATTCCGCTTACATATAGCTTTCTTTGTTTCTTCATATCATAAAGTATGTGAATGTTATTCAGAAAATGAAGGGCAATTTATAGGCAAATAAGTTTTGAATTCGAGTTAACAATATTGCGAAACTTTTTGGTAAATCTGCGTTAATCAGCAACAACAAGAATTCTCATTTCAATTCGAACATCATTTCATCTAAATCATTTCTTAATGATTATCATTATCATTAGTATATCGCAAGATACATAGCACGATTTGTCATGGATCTATTATTATTATTATTATTATTATTGTTATTATATGTCTATAAAGATATAAAAGTTTATTTTATAAATAAACTTTTGTAAATGTATCTTAAATCAATATAATAAAAATGATCCAACTTAATGTAATAATTCAGAATACCAACAAGATTTCTCGGGTGTTAGTAGATCTGCAACCAACGCATAAGCAATGCTATATATATCAAGATTTACTTTACAGCTTGCATAGGCGCTTTTAATTGATGTATTGTGATTTGTACTTGACCTGAATATTAGTGCTTGAAGTAATTCTATTATCACATGACTTTCATTTTCATCGTATAACTTGTCGCATTGTCAAAGTCTTATTATTAATGAAATAATATTAGTACTAAACATGAAAAAGTCACTGATAGTTAATTAGTGATTGATTTCATTAAATCAACTGAATACCATAAGCACACTAAATTGCAAAGATTGATCGTTTTGGTAATAAAGATCATTTCAATGCAATGATAATATTTACACATTGATAAATATTATCAAGCAGCCGCATTTATTTCCATTTTCAGCTCTCTGATTTCGAGATGACTTGGCCTGTGTAAATAAAAACTTCGCTGAAATTGAATTGAGTTAATAGAAAATTGCTGGAGAGTTGAGAGGCGGGTAGAAAGTTTGAATTTGTAAACTATAGCAGATTACAAAAGCACTCTCCGTCTCATTTTTCATCCAGTTTTATCAGTCACTTGCTACCGCCACAAGTACATCTCTCTGTTAAATTAAACAATCATTATCAATACTTTTTGCAATCTAATAATCATTCCAATATTCTGATGCTAATTCTTTACATATCTAATTGTTTCATTTTTATTGTCGTTATCTTTTTCTCTTTTGATTTCAATTCATTCATCTACATGAGTATTGATCATTCGAAAACTTTATTAGTTTCATTATGGAATGAACATCATTAAACTCTTAATTTTTATAACTGATTCATTGTTTGCTGTATTCCGATTGCATTTCTGAAATCCATCTGATTCATTTCTGAAATCCATTAAAAATTACCTACTCTGTTTAAATTCAGTATTTCGATTATTGCTTGTGAAGATAATCCTTTTTTCATTTTGTTAATATTCCACTACACTAAATCAAGTTTAAGAGAATAATTGATATAAACTGAATGAAATCTATTAGGATTTTTTGATGATAAATGAGCATACATTTTTGTACGACTATTGCATATTCTGTTTTTAAATCACGTTTTATTCATCCTGATCAAGTTAATGGTATGAAAGAACAAAGTGATGAATTGTTGGATGCAAATTTTGCGTGTTTTGAATTCAAACATTTTTTACAGGCAATAATCGAAATGTGGAATACAAATAGAAGCTAAAGTTATACTTTTTCATCCATTTATATAAATTCTTGAGTCAGAAATGGACTGATGTCTTATTCAGATGAATTATTTACATTATAAGATCGAAGATAATCCCCAGTTATCCGAAGAAAACAGCACAGTTTATTTTCCCACCAAATGATCCAAAAGCATAATAAAATAAAGAATAACTTTTGTACGAAAATAAATCAAAAATTATAAGATTTTAAAGCACAGAATTTGCATTCAACATGTTTTAGATCATATAAATTCATTGAATATGCTTTTAGATTATGTGAAAATTCGTTCCTTTTTCCCAAGTAATTGAATCGTATGATTGGAAATGACTTGAAAGTAAATTAAATTGAAAAATGACATCTGACGACTATCTATACTTATTTCATCGTCCACTGTAGTCATTCCTAATATCATAACTAGAAATTACTGTAAACTGAGGATAAATTTTTATAACGCGGAACTTATTTGCCACATTAGTTTTTTTTTTATATATATTCATTGTTCCATTATTTAAGAATGAACCCTGTTTTTATTTCACAAATGATTTCACAACGATAAAATTTTGTGAACTTAAATTGATTTTCAAGAAGAGAGATATCTTCTTTCTCACATATTGTTGTGGGCTAATGTATTTGAACTATTTGTCAGAAAATCTAATATTACTTCTTTCGAAATTTTATTTTAACTCATTTATCTGATTTTGTCATCGTTGTTCTCATCGATGATCGGTCTATACTTGGTTCTTTAGCACAAGAAACATTTCTAAATCTATTGGACTTCTGCTATTGTAAATTTCTTTTCAGTCTTATGCTCTTATTTAATTTATTTTTTTTTTTTTGTTTCCAAAAAAATCAAAATGATTCAAATCAAAATTGGAGAAGGCCAATCAATGACTAAATTATATTCGGTGAATGATCATTCATTTTTAAGAATCAAGCATAGAAATATCATTCCCTAGCTTTGATTTCGAATCACTTCGATTTTTCTTTTTTTGCCGTCTTTCAGAAATCATAGCTATCAGGATGGATATTCGATGACAATGCGAGGGAAAGAAGACATCTCTGTTTTAGAGATCATAACTTTTATATTTCGAGAGAATGCAAGGATTCATAATTCCATAAAGGTCAAATGTATCATAATATGTATACAGAGTACTGAATAGCTTTAATTTCTAGAAATAACAATCCTATGACATCGATCAGACTGAAGTATAATCCTTGTTTACGTAAGCGTGTCGTATTATTGTCATTACATCTAGTGAACTAAATGGACTACTGTCGCTTATTGCTGTCGTGATGTTATTCTGGATAAATGACTGATAACAGACAGGAAAGGATTTATGATCCAACAACTCTACTGTATTATTTCCACTTGAACTTTATGCATATGTATTATGTATGTAATCTATGTATATATAATGTGTGTGTGTGTGTGTGTGTCCGTCTGTCTGTTTGTGTATATATGTGAATATCACCGATAAATCATTCGTTTCGAATCACAATAACTTTATAAAAGTTTTCCAATGCTTCCTTAAACCTGTTTGGAAATAATTGCTTTTTATTTGCCTTATACCTTTATCTATACATGCGATATTGATGGACAAAAAAGTTAAGAAAAAGGAAGAGGTTATATGTTCTTAGCCATTTGTAATTTCAAAGTTGAATCAAAGGTTAATCTATTATACGAGATAATTGAGTGAGAATCGATGTGGAGAGGAATGATCCGATCTTTTCATGAATTGAAATCATCCCTATTACTCTTTCTTGCTATCCCCCTCTCTCTCTCTTAATTCACATTGCTTTGACACTGTTCATTCTTTAGCAGTTTGTTTTATTAAAAGCTCTTTCGTTGTAGAGATATATTTGGTCAGTTTATTGTACTGGAATATATTACGACAATCAAGAAAACCCATATTGGATCAAATATTGTCAATCTCGATGTGTTTGATTTTTTCATTCCTCAGAATTTTCCTATTTTTTCCATATTTGTTTCTTTTCTAACTTGCATTTCATTTTATAAACATTTTCATTACTTATCAACCATTTCTCGTAAATTCTAGGAATTATATTTTCTTTCAGAACTTTCTAAACATTCAATCAGAATTTCGTTTCCAAAACAAAAAAAAAAACTATAAATTCCTTTTTTTACAGATTTACAGATTTTCGCATTAAAAACAGAGAGAAGCAGCGTTAAAAATTTAGTGTTTCTTTTAGATCCATACATATTAGAAGTTTTGTAACTGTGATTGCGGAGAAGATCGAGCATGAAATTCCTATTGATAACAGAGAAGTAATAGAGCTTCTAGTATGATAAGATTCGATCGGTAGCAAACATTATTCCCGCGATAATTAGTATGATATAGATTTGATCGAGGATTGCCCTTAATGCGTTTTTAAAACCCTCTTCAATGGCGCAAACTGTTTTTTCTCTTGACTTCATTTCTTCGCGAATGCGTTCGAATTTTAAAACATTTGCATCCACTGACATATCCACAGCAGAGGAACAATATTTGCTACTGTGCAGCAACACCTATTGTAAGGTATATTTGACAAAACCTGAAATATCAGGTATGCTTCATGAGATCAACGGTAAATACTCTCGTTATTAAAGGTAATCCTACCTAGGAGAAATACTTTAACTATTTCTTCTTTTTAGTCTTAACCCTCAAAAAAATCGGCATGGGTTTAGTTAGTGAAATACCTAAGGTTACGCATACGTTGCACAGAGATTTTAAATCACATAATTCTTTTGGGATTTGTTTTTTATTATCTTCTCATCATTGATTAGAACAAAATCTTAATAAAACTTCAGAAAGTCGGATGAACTTCAGAAAGTCGGATTCAAGAATTTATAATTTGAAATCTTCAATAATAGCTACACAATAGTTTCGCAAACCTTAATCGAATATTTTCATTTTCCCAATAAGCTTATTTTTTATCGAATTTTATACGATTATTGCAACAAATGGGATCAGTATGAAAAAATACAAAAAAAGATTTTTTCTCTGAACTAACGAATGAATCAAACGTAAAAAAATTTTTATGATAATCTTTGGCAGAATTGTGCATACACTTCTTTCTGGTTGATATCTATTATGTTACACGGAATGATTAGACAACTTTAAAATGATGAAATCAAATAAAATCGATGATTACCGGATGTGATTTGAAAATATGCAGAACAAAGTCTTTATTAATTATTAACTGCTGTTATTAATGACAAGATCACCACTGATTATCAACCATTATCTGCTATCATTATACATATTAAATTGAAACATTAATTTCTTCGCCGTTATTTCCCGAAAATTTCCTTTGGATTTTTCCAAAGTAAAGCAAATTTTTACTTACTTGCCAAGTTATTTTTCAATTCCTTCCATTCTTTTATCAAAATATCCTTAATACCATTTCATTTTTATCTATTATGTTTGTCTTTGAACATATTTTTAAACTTCAAGCATTTTTATTTCTATTCATACATATATATATATATGAACATTTTTGCCGTAAATTTTTGCTTCTTGCAAGGAATATTATTAAACATCGTACAAATTTTTGTTGCCTTGTTTACGACTTGTCCACTTAATGCAACTCCATGGCTACCTTTGGGCTTTTAACGAGTATTCATGAATTTTGAATAAAAAAGCCAAGACTGTCTATTTATTTATACATATATATATATATATTATATATAATATATATATATATGTGGAAATAATGTTATTCCTTATCTCTTGTCTGAAAATGTTGAGAGGCTAATTTTTGAGAGGCATGTGTATTTACCTGTGTGCCGTTATAGGTAGTTAGCAAGCTTTTTAACACAATTTATGAAATAAATTTTACTTGCCAAGATTTCACATTGTTGTTAAATGAATTCTTTATATCTTAAAAAGAATCTTTAATTGTCTTTTTAAAAATTTATTTTTGTCTGATACTCAAAGAGATCTTATTTTCAATTTTTTTGAAGAGAGAAGTCTTGTTGTAAGATTTAGATAGTAAGATTAATTTCTTCTTCTACATTCTGGACTGTAAAACATTTCAAAATTTAGTCAAAATAATTGAACTCTTCAGTTGTCTTTAGTATACTGTTACAGAAAATTGCTACATTTTCAACACTCAATTAATCGAGCTTTTATGAATTGTGCTGCAAATATTTGACCTGTGAACTATTTGAGATCTCTTTGTTATAAAGGTAAATTGAAAATTTTAAACAAAATACTTATGAATGAATTTGTTTGAAAATCGAGCTGCGACCGCCGCAAAGTTTGATGAGTCATGGTACGGTTAAAAAAAGCAGAACTTTTTTCAGTGATGAAAGCAAATATTTTCCGGTGTTTAATATGATAAATATACTTTTTTCCAAGATGTTTATTGGTATATTAAATTCTTTGTTTTTTCTTCCTGTTTAATATGATGAGCTGAACTATCCTGTTGATGCATTTTTTAATGATTTTTGAATTTGGTCGGTAAAATCGGTCGGTTATTTTGTGTTTTTTCTCCTAAAAAAATTCATAGAAGAGAAAGAGAAAGAAAAATTTTCCGAAATCATTAGCGAGTAGAAGGCAACTTCATTTCAAAATTTCCTAAAAAATCACTTCAATGATTCATTTAACATCGTAGTTTACATTTCATTCATCTCTGGACGACTTAATTCGACTATAGTAATTAATAATATAGCTATAATATTGAATTAACAGCGAGAAAGGAACTGATTGCTGCTAAATTATCATTGTTACGTATCTAATTTATGTGTATATAATTATAATACTATCCTTCTCTGAAATGAAATTAATGTCAGAGTAATATATTCTTCTACCATAATTATAAGTGGTAAATTTTTTCAGTTAATTAAAATAAAAACTAGTTAATTCCAGTCTCATAATCTAATTTTCTAATTGAAACTGAAATCAGTAAGATTTCATTACTTTTGATTTTACTACTTATAATTATGGTAGAAGATAGCGACTTGTTATATCATACTGAGATCTGGATTAAATTAGCGAATGATAATATTATCACCATATTACTAACTTTGTTAGATTGTAAATTATGTTTTAAGAGAATAAAATATTTTTGATGCTTCTAAATATTTATATATCAAATTTCCTTTGAAATTTTGTGGATAAAAATTCAGAAAAATTATTACAGCAAAAAGTAAACTTTTTGAAAAGATATGTTTGTTGATTTATTTTCTTCGTAAAGAAGATCACAGTGTTTGTATGAATGGTTGATCTTGATTTATTTTGTCTTTTTAATTATTTCTGGGATCGTCGCACCATAAAAGTACTGAATTATATTGCAATGAGTGAGATTGAAATATTATCGAATATTTATTTGATCTGAGCAATATGTCGTATAAACAAATCTTATAAATGTAGTTTGATAGTTATTCTTTATGATGATTTGATCTAAGCTTCTTTTAACCTTTTTTTCGCTCTTTGAATTTGAGATTTTAGAATAAGCATATTTATTTCAGATTATTTACTCATATTTCAAAATAAGTTTTACCGTCATTGGGATATATTTATGAATCATTATGCGTTTTTGCAATAATTTTATTCGAATTTAGAAATGAATGATTATATGAAAATTAATATATTGAAACGATAATATGTTGGATGTAACTAGTGGTACAACATCTATTCTTGTAGAAGAATTAGCAACAACTCTATTATCTCCCAAATTACGACCTGAAGTCTCCATCGCATCAGAGTATATTTTTCTTTTTTTATTTTTTTTTTATAAACCATTCTGGTTTATCTTCATTAGAATCCACAGTGTAGACTGTAATTTTTTTTCAGTAGCATCTTTCCTATCTTATTGTAGATGGATGTCAAAATCTAGCTAATTGCAGAAAAAAATGTAAAAAATTTCGAAATTTAAAATCTAATTCTGCATATCGATTTCCCTTAATTTAGCTTGAAAATTTTACAAATCTTTATTTGCAATAAATTTTTATTTTACTGGAAATGAAATTTGCAGTGTTCAAAACAGAGAAATGCACCGTATTTCGACTTTATCAAATGGTCCAAGCAGAGCTCGAATTGGCATATCTCATTTATCAGTACCATTAGCTTGGAATAGTGATGAACATTTTGGAACACGTGGAGGTATGTATGTGCACTTTATCGTTTATTAATGTTTGAAATTTCCTAAATTTATAAATTTAAATTCAAGATCTTTAATAAGATTGCTTGCTGCAAGTCATGTTAGGAAGTTGGAAATTTGAAAAAATTTAAGCCTAATTTAAATCTTTTTATTAGAATATGTTTATATTCTTTTACAATGTACTGATTTCATATCACATGTGAAAAGTGTACTTTGACGCATCCAAGTTAGTTACATTTAGGATAATCAGTTAAAATGAGTTAACTGTAAAATTGATATTGTGTATCTGTTGTTTGATTTCGTTTTTACTTCTATCGTCACATGTGATATGAAATCAGTTCACCATGAAAGAATATAAACATATTCTAATAATTAAAAGGTAATTGAGTGAGTAAATTCAGAATCGATCATCAGATTTTTTTCAGAAGGAAAAGTATATTCAATGTTTGTGGCACTTCAAGCCACTAATAATATTAACGACAGCCGTATTGTGACGGCCATTGATCGTACGTGTACCGACGTGACGTTTACCGATTCGTTCATTTTGTTTGTTTATTACTTGATCTTTTTCGAAATTTAATGATTGCTTCTCACAAGAAGGAATAATTTCGTATTTGTTCATATTAATTGTCTTTGAGGTCAGGAAGAAACTAGTAAATATGTTTATTAGCTGCAGGATAGTCGGAATTTGAGAATGAAAATGTTTGATTTGACTTTAAAATATGACTATTAAAATAAAAATGATTGAAGTTTTAGCGAGAATCAGCCAGTAAATTTCGAAATTGAAATTCAGCTTTATGGATCACGAACTGATAGTGGTGATAATAGTCAATCATTAAAGCAAAAATTAACTCGATCATTTGGACGACGATATAGCAGTAATTATGTTAGTTACTTCTCCCTTTAACACGATAATATCACATTAAATAATATAAAATTTCTTTTCTCAATTTTTCAAAATTTAGGAAAAAGTAAGCTTCTCGCATAATTGATAAAATTTAGAAGGCAAATTGGTTGAACGATGATTTGATGCCATTCGATCCGTTAATAAATGATGAAGGTGGTGGTAGTGGTGACAGTCAGGATGGGTCACATAATAAACATTTTCATCTGTTAGGTCGGACAACGTTAACTTTGAGTGATGCGAAACCGAAAGTCGGAATTTACGATCTTCATCTATCAGCAAATGGTAATTATTGGAATCCATTCTGCAATTGATAAGAGCATGTATTTCTGAAACTAATCTTCTATCTCTTCCTTGTTTCATGTAATCTCCTTCATCATATTGTAAATGTAATTGACTAAGGATTTAAAATTTCAGTATGTCGAATTCGAAATTTAACCTTTAACAAATACTAATTTCTGGCAAGAGTGCTAAAATTCAAGTTTTTATAAATTCTTTTGAAATATTTCGTGAAATGTTAAAGCAGTGATAATAGTTCTATACTTGCATAAGATTTAATGGAAAGAGACATAATCGAAAAGAAAAGTTCATCCTTTTTTATTGTGTTTATGCAGTAAAATTAACTATTATTGATTTCGGAATATTGAGAAACGAAAAGAGATTTTGTTCCGCTTAAAGTACAGTCCTAACAGTTTTCTATTCCTTAGACATTTTTTTATTTGGAAAATTAAAGAAATTCTGAAAAAATAGGGCTTGGTTTCAAAGGTAATAAGTTTTACTGTATAAATTACTAAGCAGGCCTTCAAGACTTCGTTTAAATTTTTTCTATGGTTATCACAAAAAGTAATTAGCATTTCCAGCGGCCAATTATGGTCCACCATTATATGGTCATATTCGATGTCGGATTGTTGCCCAACCAAATTCGGTAGCAATGCCCTTATCAGATGGTATTTTAACAATCAAACCTGTGGGTTATGATTATCTGTATCAGAACATTTGCAGATTACAGGTTTATATTATTTTAACAAGGAAGAGTTATATAACAGTGATTTTCAAAAAGTAAGGAAATCGTTTTAAATTTTTCCTAAAAAGTGCGAAATTTTCTGCAGGCTGGCGTTTTACGATGTTCAGCAAGCAATTCACATTCACAAGATCATCAAACTCTTCACATCTATATTAACAAGGTAAGCAAATAATATGTATAAGAAATTTTAGTAATCAATAATAAATTGTCCAAAAAGTCAAGGTGAATATTCAATGAAAGAAAAAAAAAACTATTCCCGACATGATTTCATCCACTAGTTATCGCTTTTAATGAAGAAATGATAACAGTGATCCTATCATTCGCTATAATATTTTTCTATATCATTTTCTTTTTTCAAGCCATTTCAAGCATTGTTATATCAAATCAATCATTGCTTATTTTTTTATCTCTCCTTCTCCTTTATTTGAACTAAGACGCCTCATATTTTTTCCATTTCTATTTTTGAGACGGAATGTAGGCAATTGATCTCATATACATTGTGTACGAATGATTATTATGGAATATATCTTTTTTTACCACAGACAATTTTGATCGAAGTTTTGTTGATTATCAAAAGATTGAATGTCGATAGATGTTATGGGAAATATATTAGATAATAGGATAAATAAAATAAAGTCATCTCAGGAAATCGAATAAACTGACTCTTTGGCAAGTAATCCTGTCGAAAAATTTTCAGTAGTATTTGTATTGAACTAATATCTAATGCCAATTGCAATTGCACTTAAATATCTTATCTATAAAAAAAAAGACTCTAAATTACTGGATAATGCTTTGTCGCTGGTAGCATCAGAGTTTTCTAATTGTGGTGTTTATCCTATTCTTGAAAAGATTAATCTTGAACCAGCATTTTGAACACAAATTTTTGGTAATTTCGATTATATAGGGAGAAAAGATTTTTTTTTGTTTTAAAGCATGGTATTGTATCATTGTTGATATTATTTAATATAGGATTGATACAAAAAGATAAAAATTCAGATTTACTTTAAAATTCATTAAGGAAATTACGTTTCCCCTCAGCCTGAAATATCCTGGTTCAAGTTTGAAAAAATACCCTTCCCTTCGAGCGTAGAGGTTAACCAGTAACAGAAGAATAGTTTGGAGTGGACGCGCTAATCGTCGAGATATCGGGAAGGAAGGGAGTTATGGTCATTGGCATTCCATCAAATGAATAGATGAATCTTTTTTTGGTGAAAATTGTTTTACAGTAATCTAAATATTGTACATAAGTTTGTAATCAGAGGCAAAGATGATAGTAATTCATTACATTAAACACTTCAATATTTATTTATTCTCATAACATTTCTCCAATATTTTACTGTCAAAATAAAGTCTAATAATTGAAAATAAAGATGAGGAAAATTCATTATATTCGCTTATATTCATTGAATCATTTGAGAAATATTCTACAATACAGTAGTTCGATTATTTGAACATATATGAAAATTATTTCGATTTTTTGACAGAAGTTTGATTTTCGATTATTGATCATATAGTAAGCGATCGCTTCACTGACAACATGCAGCGATAAGGAATCAATATTAAGAATTACTTAAATTGAAAAAAATGAGTGATTAGTATCTGCGATATTCGTTTTTTTTAGATGAATCACTTCATCTGTCTCAACATTGTGATGTGTTTTCTATAGTAAGTTATGTAGGCAAGCAGTGATTATTAGTAGAAGAATATAATTTTACAGGGATTAAAAATATATTTCGCTAATTTTCACTAATGAAATAAAAAAAAATTACTAATGAAATTCTTGTATACTCAAAGCTATTCTTGTGTACTCAAAACGAATACTTGGCATTCGTAATACTATGTCATAAATCATTTCCATTCTTCTCTATTTGATATCTACTTTCCAGTCACGCCATCTTTAATTAATCTAATGCTTGCTTTGTATTTTTGAAGAGAAATACAATTTAAAAACGACGGATTTTTAGATAATCACGACAAACTTTTCAATCGAGAATTTCAGGATTCAAAAGTATTAGCAGGTAAACATCAACGAAGTATTATTGTTACCTCAGATCGTTATTTGGTTGGAGCGAAACAAGACAAGCAGTTTATCTTGACATCGGATAGTGAAGAAGATATTGCTGCGTGGAAGCATGCTATTAGAAATTGTTGACTGCGGTTCGTTAAATTTATCTAATTTTCAGTGATGAAATTCTTCAGAAACTCTCTAAATCTTAATTAAGAATCTCATAAATTAGATATAGTTTTTGTTCCTCGTTTGAAGTTATTGTCATTTTTAGGGCCGATGATTTAGAATTGGTGACGGTTTATTCCTCGCATTCATTACGGAAATCCTCAATGTTCTTTCCTGACAATAAAAATTTTCCTTTCGTTACATTTAAAATAAGTGAGAAGGAAAATATATATCTAAGTCCTTCTAAACTGGAATCTGCATGCGAAATTAATGGATAATCGTAAATTAACGGTTAATTATTTTGCAGAACAGTGGGGTGAATTTGCCGTTTCGTCGATAAGACTAACTATTGAACCGGATCATCCGGATGTAGTAATTTTATCACGGACGAATGGCCGCCGATTATACGATGAGATTCAAATTCAGGTCAACGGTAAACAAATGATCCTGTTTCCGACCGTTTTTTCCTTCACAGTTCGGATTTATTATAATTTGTTCTGTTCTGATGAAAATTTCATGTTTTTATTGCTTCTTTTCATCATTTCCTTCGCCTATAAATTATCAAATATCAAGTCTCCACTTCATTTCCAAGTTTCCGTTAAATTAACTTTAACTTTGCTTGAAGAATTATTCAAAACTTATTAATGTTTCGATATAAGATTTACATCATATTCACACCATTTACGAATGATATCAGTGTATCTATCCGATAATTTCATACTGTCGGTATTATAGTACGATTCCATATCACCAAATATTATGTTCCGGATATGATCGATCATACATTGATATAAGGAGGGAAAAAATATCATCGATTGCAAATAATACGTCAACCAAAGAACACATTAAGTTCTTTGGTTGGTGAAAAAAAAAATATGCATGATTAGGGGTGAAAAAATATGCATGATTGTTTCTGTTATTATAAAAAACTAACAAATTTATAGGTAGTATGCATGGAATTTTGAAGACTAATACATGTAATCCAATTGCAACATTATGATGGATTCTTCTAAGATGGTTTCATTTGCTCCAATGAAACATGTCCAAACCGCTCCATCAGGACGTAGGGCGAAATAATCGTTCTCATGTGCGTAATCTTTTTCAGGTAAGTATTTTTGTTTTTCTTATTTTTTCTTATCATTCTTTATTTTTCTTATTTCTTCTTATCATTCTTTATTTTTCTTATAAAAAGTATACATTTTAATATTTATGTTACAGCCGATAAATGACACCAAATGTCGTTACGTGATCAATCTACCAGTTAGAGAAGTACGAACCCCTCAAAAAACTGATGGATCTTCCTCAAAATCGATCAGCAATGACTGTGAGTATTTTGAATTGTAATTTCAAATATTATTCGCTGAAGTATGGAATTTTTTTATAAAGATAAAAACATACAGTTAAAATAGAAGTTCACAGATAAGAATAAAATTAATTTTGTTGGCGAATTATTTACATGAAGACATTGTTCTGTATTGATAACGATGAGAAATACTAAACGATCCAACATTTAATAAATGTGAAAGAAAATCAGACGTAAACAAATGATAGATAAGTAAAAAGAAATAAAGAAAAAAATGGGAGAAAAAAATGACGAACGATCTCATCATTATTAATTTACACTGCACCTCGAGCCTACGATTTACGTAAATTAAGATTTAAAAAATAATCCAAAATAAAAGTGTAAATTAATAACTTATTCACACCGCTCTTTGGTCGTCGTAAATATCTTGCTGTTCATTTTCAGTTATCTGATATAAAGCAGGTCGTCTCTATTTTATCATATGATAATATTATAATTGTTATTCTATTATGTTTACTAATTTATTTTTTATGATTTTGCCTTTCCATTTGACAGACATACTCAAAATAAAATTATGCTGGAAAAAGTTGTAATACAAAATAAGGTTGTAATTAAATAATTCGATAATAATATATAATTTCTTTCAGATAATAGAAATGACCCATTACCGTGTACGGATGGAAAACACATTGATCCAGATAAAAAGGTATGCATTTGATAACGTGTCTCCTTTTTTCATGAAATTCTTATTATGAGTAAAAGATTTATTATAAATTTAAAAAGTTTTAAGATAATTTACGATATGAGCTTCACTAAAATTAATTAAAAAGCTGTGCAAAGTTAATTGTTGCACAATCAAAATCTAGAAGTTTTGATATCTTTAGAATATTTACTTTGTCTTCGATTACAGAATACTACTCGAGCCGATATTTGCGATGTAGCTTCAGAAAATTGGTCAGGAAATTTTTTTAAAAGTTTTAAAAAAAGCTTCCAAAAATCATTCGGTGTTTTAAAAAACCGTAAATCTCTTGAAGTATGTCGTTTATGAACTTCAGAATACGCAATCTAATCATTTATGTTGAGTTCTTTGTATTATTTTATCTTTCTATTTTGAGGTATTTCTTATGATTGGGGTAATGGATAAATTGGATAAACATAATTTTGAAATATCGAAGAAATTAGAATTGTATTGTAGAAAATTTTTTAGAATATAAAATGTTTGATTAATTTCTTGGCTCATTGAATAAAGTGCTTGTTTTGTCTCAAAATAATATTAATATTCTTTTATGTAGAACCCATGCTATTTTTATTCCATCACATTCCTAACATTTAAATATAAAACTATAATTTCAGCAGATAATAATAGTTGTAAAAAAACTTGGAAAAATATAAGTGTAAAACCAAAACAGAAATTTCATCTTTTCTAATAAAATTCTCCTTATTGTTGAATCAGTTTACTGGCTCATGATTGAGATTTTTCTGTTGCTCAGTATTTGAGGAATATCTGTTCATATTATTTGCACCTACATCTTATCTTTTACAAGTAGTATTTAATCCTTCAAGAATAATGATATTGTTATTGTATTAAGTACGAATACGATAATTATGAATGTATTTATTTCGAAACTGTCATTATAATCCAGATAAAGTTATTTCAATTCCAATTTTAAATTTTAAGCATGGAATTATTATAGAGAAAAAACATTAAATTTCATGGGAGATGAACATTAGCGAATGTTTATGCAATTATTGAAAGGCTTTAACATCAAAACAATAACTCTTAGATTACTAAATCGCCACGCTGCACTAAATTACATGTTCTAAAATTTTGCTAGAATGAAATATGCAAGAAACCAAAGTTCTATACGTCGCGTAAGGTTACATAATTTTAAGGTTTCAAGAAGTGAAAGAACTATAAGTGATTATGAATTTTGTATATTTTTATTGAAAAACACTCATGGAGGGTAATAAAATTATCTTTTATCAAGTTATGTGCTGGCCAAATGTTGCTTCATATCAAACTGAACAATTTGCTTTGCTTCAATTTCAGCTTTTAACACTGATTTCGATTTCTCCCGCTTTTTTCATTTCCTCCTTCATTGCATGATTTTTTCGGCGGTGCGCATCATTCCTGACTTTAAAAAAAAAGTAACAGTTCATTACCGTAGATTTAATTGAAAAAAAACATTTTGATTCAAATCTAAGAAATATGAATGGAATGAATAATTCCTTTCCGTAAGCATTCTATGAAAAACTTAACAACCCTACGTTGAATTATCTGGCTTTATCCCAAATTTTCTTCTTATTAGCCATATAATAAGGATAAATTTCGATAATTTCGATAAAATTCACACCATCTTATTGTAAGGCTTGATCATTTTAACCGTTTTTTGCATATTTGTTAAATTATTTTTTGCTGTAATCTCTCGAAATTATTTAGTCGTAATTTTTCGTATGTAAACTTTGCAACGTTGCTGCTCCTTGACTGGTAACTTGGAACTTATCGTTAATGAATAATACCGAATAAAAAAATCTAACTTATCCAAATGAAACTAAAGAATATATTGAATGGGATGGTTTAATATTTAAGCTAAACTCAGAAGGCAGAGTTGTATGCGAAATGAGATATGTCATAATAGAAATGGAAATTATTTTCCATTTTCTGGCGTTTAGGAGAGATTTTCGAACCTAATAAGAACTTATCAAACTTGAAAGAAAACTGTCAACTCTGCTTCTAATCTGATGAAAAATTTCTCACAAAAAATCTTTTTGCCAAGTCCATAAAGTTGCTCAGTAACTCAGGGTTTTATCGGATGTCTCAAGTTGGAAGTGATTTGATGTAATTCTTGAATAGGTGCCAATGTGTTTTGAGTACCTTCTAGAAAATTCAGTTCCAAAGTATTTGATCCGACAGTATATCGGTCACTACTTAAAGTATGGCCAATCTTGATGACACCTACTGATGTTTTTTACCGATTCAATAATGAAAGAAAGATAGGTTTGAAAGATTTTTACCTTTCCTTTGATCAATTGCATTCGATCGACAAATGAAGTAATTTGACACGATCAGTGAATAGTTCAAAACTTCGTTGTGTGGCGATATCAATAGATGCTAAACAAAAAAAAAAAAAAAAAAATTGAAACAAGGTTAGGCATTTGATGAGAGTTGGAGATATTACTTAAGACCTTTCCATAATTAGTTGTATAGTCATTAAACAGTACATCCATATCAAGCTTCTTGCCTTGAATCATTTCCTATCATTAATTTAGTTCATCTATCAACGCAACCCTAATCAAATGATTTTTTTTATTAAGTGCCAATCAAATCCAAAGTTTAAAAACCTTAGAATTCTAATCACTTTCATTATCACCAAATAGATAAGCGAAATAGTTTAAAAATTTCATTTCGTATATGTGTGAGACTAGTGCACACTGATAGCATGGTTTGGAAAATAGGTTTGAGAGAATGACGAACACTGCAAATTGTTTTGATATAATTTCTAATCGGATTTTATTTCTCTGAAATGCTTCAAAAATGCTTTTCTATGGATTACTTCAATTTACAATTCTTTATTGCAGTGGTAGTTCCTATTTCTGGGTTATCTCCGGATTATTTGAGCGATCAGTGGAAAATTTACAAATAGTTAAAGTTTATGCAGTGCGCAAACAGTGTTTTCTATCTAGCAATCATGGCCCGTAATTTACGTTATTTTTTGATACTCTTATGAATTTTCTATGAAATTTCAGCTTACTCATAAATTTATTGAATAATTATCAATGTTTGATTAGTTATTACATGCGACAGCGGATGGACACAACACCTATCACGTTTGAAGCTTTTATGAAAGCATATGAATGTATTCTGGAGTGTGTTGAGGATGAATTTGGTAAACAGAAGAAACCATCACGCTTAACAGCTGATGATCTCAAACATATTGTTAATAATCCATAGAATATTAATCAGTCGCGGTTTACATTTGTCACGAATTGGGTATCTTTATTGGATTTTATCATATTAGGTATATAATCGAAGTTCTTGTTTCTTGTTAAAAGAACAGAAAACCAGATAACGCATTTCAGAATTTTCCAATCCCAAAAAAAATTGCATTTTGCTTAATAATTTATAATGGATCAAAAAATGTAACTATGTTATAAATTCGATTTTTCAGGGATAGTATATTAACTAAAATAGTTGATTCATTGCTATGCGAATGGGAAGAATCAGCTCCACCATCGGTCGCAGTACAGCAACTTGTTTCACTTCTCTCAAAACCTATTATTAAGGTGATGCATGGCTGTACCAATTAGCTTTAATGGAAGTCAAAATTTTGTCTAATCTGAAGATAAAATTTTGAAGAATGCAATCCGATTTCGAACATAGTTACATCAAGTATACTTGTTTTATACTGTATCTCTTACTTCTAGCAACAATTTATAGACTAATTTTATTAAGCAACAAAATTCCTTCCATTTTTATTATTATTAAGATTTTAGAGCTTATTCTCCGTTTATGACATTACTTCAAGCCGCACTTATTTGCCACAATTACCAGAAATACCATATGAAGTTGATGACGATGACGGTATTGCTATTAAATTGGTTCGACTGGTAAAAGGTAATGAAGCACTTGGTGCTACGATAAAATGTGATACTGATGGAAGAGTATATATTGCCCGTATTATAGCTGGAGGAGTGGCTGATCGTAGCGGCAATATTCAGGTTTGAGAAATTTTTTTTAGAGTGGAGATCTATGTTGTCGTTTAATTTAATTAAAAAATTTTTCTTTTCTTACCATGTTTTTTTCCCTATTCAATAAAATATACAAAAAATATTGAAATAAAATATCTCATATTACTCTTCATAAATGTATTGTTATTTATTGGTGGGTAATCGATGCTGTTGGTGTAATACAATAAAAAATGTTTCAGTTCCAAAATATAAAATTATTTGAATATCATCTATTGTTACATGATTCTTCATTTCTAGCCGTTTCCTGTGAAAGATGATTAGTCAGCAAAGAGCCTACCAACAAAAAATTATGATTGATCTTGATAAAATTGTGTAAATTATCATGGCGTCATAACTTAATTTTTTATGCAGGTTGGAGATCGGGTTTTAGAAGTGAATAATGTCTCTGTTACGGGCATGAGTCCAAATGAAATAGTCAAATTGTTGGGTAACGAAAACAGTGAAAACGGTACCGTTACTTTCAAATTAGAACCTGCTGAAATACCTACAGTTATTGCATGGAATGAATCACGACACGTTCGTGCTTTGGTAATTTTCATGTTTAAATCATTTACAAATTCTGTGTTTAGCATCTGTTGTTGTATATGTTGGTTGATGTTGGTTGGTTCTTCAACTAGGAATGTTTGCATGGAAAGAATTTTGAAGAATCACCAACACTATTTTGTCGTCAATTTACAATTACGAAGAAAATGATGGTGTAAAATACTTCATATATTCTAATATAATATTCTGGTTAATGTAATTGATGATTCGAGTATAGACTTTAACTACAGATCGATTATTCTGGTAGTCGAGATTCCTTGCATCCATGTCCGGAAGCAGCTCTTTGTTTTACCCGAGGAGAAATATTGGAGTTAGTGGTAACTGGAGATGAACACTGGTGGCAAGCACGTTCACTCGGGCATGGCTCGTTTGCGACGTTACCATTAGTATCCCCTGGTTAGATCCATCGTGCATTGCAATTTTTGTTCTTACTGAAATAATTTCTTTCTGTTATTGCTTGTAATTTTAAATTTTTCTGTTAATAGAGGTAAGGAAAGAGTGATATATTGTTTCAGCTAATCAGCTGAAAAAACGGGTAGGTCTTATCCCGTCGGAAGAATTGCAACAAAAGCATCGAACGCAAAAAGAAAATGAAAAATTGAGAAGTGGAAATCGGAAGCATTCGAAGGCTGCCAATGAGGTTTTTATTCTTTTTTACTAAAAACTATAAATTTTAATATTTTTGCAGCATTTAGTAATCTGATCTTACCGAAATAATTAACGAAGTCTTCATATTTCTTTTTCTTTTTTGAACTTGTATAATATCATGTTACCATTAAATGTTGAGATTTTAATTGATAGATTAATTACTTTTCGAATTTAATGTTTTTTGCTGTTTTTACCGCAGTTTATTTTTACTTTCTATTTTATTTTTTATTTGCTTCCAATTTAAATTTATTTCAATATTTTGATTTCAGCTTGACAGTTTATTATACGAACCAGTATCACTACTTTATCCAAAACAGTCTGTTATCCGGCCTATTGTTTTAATTGGACCTCCAGGTGTTGGACGTAATGAACTGAAAAAACGACTCATAGCAATATATAGTAATCGCTATGCAACAAGTGTACCCCATACCAGCCGCCCTCAGCGGTATACTGTTTTTTTTAAAAAAACTGGAAAAAATTTCTTCATGAGAATTATCTTGAAGTTTGTTGGCAATATTTAAGAAATATTGAAGAAATTGTTTAACGGCTGTTTAAAATTAGATATTAAATGTTTTAACATAAGGTCAGATTGTCAAGTCACTCCCCAGTTTAATTCGCTTTTTATGTAATTATGTACATTTTTTCTTTCTGATCACAGTCTTTTAACCGTTCATTAAAATAAAAATATGAGAAAATATTTATTTAATATTGTTTTCACGCATATTTTACTCCATTTAAATAAGAAAGATCATGAGAACAGAAATTAACCATTGATTAAGAAATTCATGAAACGAAACGATCAACAATCAGCAATACGTTGCAGTTCATATGAAAAAGATGGTGTTGATTATCATTTCGCGAAACGCGACAGTATGGAGCAGTGGATAAGACAAGGACGATTTCTGGAATATGGAGAATATAAAGGAAATTTATATGGTACACTTGCTGATTCTGTTCACGCCGTTATTAAGCAAGGTATGGCACTAGTGATAAAGGTTTCATTTTTTTATTAGAGATGAGAAGGACATTTAGGAAGAGGCATTATCTTGTATATTATTTCAATTCATTTTCAGGTCGTATACCTGTACTGAATACTCATCCTTTGGCATTACGGGTTTTGCGCTCCAAAGTGTTCAAGTCCTTCGTTATCTTTATTAAACCACCACCGTTTGATATTTTAAAGGTATAATATTAGCTGCTGCAAACAGTTAGTAGTCACTATAATATTTAAATTTCCGGTAAATTTCACGATAATATTTGTTTTATTAATTTATGAAGATAATCTTAAATCATTCTGCACATCATCTTTCTAGGAAACTCGACGTTTGCATCATGCACGAAATTTGCGAGCTACAGATTCTACTCGTCAAGGAGGTATTAGAATATCAACACCAATAACAATTCGCGGATTTACAGATTCGGAATTTGAACAGATGATTTCAGCTGGTGAACAGCTTTTTCAGATCTACGGACATATATTCGACCATGTGCTGATAAATGCTAATTTCGAAGCTTCATTTGAACAATTATGTAGCGTAGTGAACAAATTAGAGCATGAGCCAACATGGGTACCTTCCGATTGGATCGATCAATAAAATAAGTTGCAATAATATGTCATCATGTTTTGCAGTAGTAAAATTACTACAATACATGTATGGAATTTTTTATCGTTTATGAAATTTGATTTTAAATTTACAATTTTTCGCAAAGATTTTAGCTGCTGAAAAATTTGGAATCTGAGGTTTCGTCAAGCAGTAACAATGTAAATTTTCAGCTATAGGTCTTGTCTTTCAGAAGATATTGGCAATGATTTAAATTCTATAAGGTATTGCACTCCAGTTTCATTTCTCATTTCAGTAAGCTGTGATATACATCAGGCTTTTTTTTTCCTTTTTTTTTTTTTTTGTTTTTACAACTGTAGAAGTGAATAAAACATCGGATTATTCATCTATTAATATACTGTAAAACCATACCTATTAATATACTGTAGGTTAAGGTAAGTTAGAATCTGACAGCTAATCTTTCACGATTTTTTGGTATCAAACAAATTTGTTTTTGGACTTTATAGTTGTTCTTTATTCCTTTTTTCTTATTCCGATTTTGTCTGTGAACTATAGAATATCTGTCTATTTCCATCTGTGAAACTTTCCATAGTTTTAATTTTCATTCCATTTACATTCTCTACATTCTCTATTCGTTTTCTGTAAAAAGTTATCACCAAAAATTTTTTTATAAAATTCGTTATGAACATTTTGCGATCAATTTGAAACAACTTAATTTTATGAATCAGGATGAAGACTGGTAGAGAAAAATCTTAATAAAAAAATGGAACGCAGATACCTTACAATCTTATTATACGATTTTATAAACCGGAAAAATATTAACACAAAGATGAGCGATATTGTCATCAGTATTAGTATTAATAAGTGAATGCTTGATCATTTACATACATGATGCTGTGAAAAAGATGTAAATCAGACAAGTGAAATTACATATAAATGCTTCAAATTTTCCGGATAAATATGCAAGTCGCATGGTTTGATTATCCGGAACGTGGAATCAATAGATTAAGAGATCAAATATCTCAATTATTTTTTTTGCTTCATTACATTACCTATAGTTTCGGAGGAAGAACAATCAGGTCGTTTCATATTGCTGGCAGTTGGATGAATCAAATTAGTATGATGGAATGGATATCGGTATGATGGAAAGGATATCCAACGTGGAACGAATATTGTTTCCTTCTGGGATTAAGACTAGGAAAATCTGAATAGATTATATCAATTGATGTGTTTGATGGTTTGGTTTATTTCTTTGCCATAAAATATATCATTGGCCTCAAATATAATCTTTGGCGCTGTTTTTATTTTTTATACTCTGTATGAAATATTTTGTTTTGTTTTCTAATATTTCATTTCATAAGGTAATTAAATAATCAAAGTAATCTATTGATTAGTATTTTTCCGAAAAAGTTTCTAATATAGGATGCCAGCTAGGATGAAAGATTGGATTAGTTCTTCTAAAGAAAATTATGAAAGACCGATTATATGATTAAATAGTAAACCTGAAATACTGTGAACTTTTGAAAGGAACTAATGCATAATCATATCCGAGTGGTACGGCAATTTCAAGATTAGAAAATATTCATGGGTTGAACTTTTCAATGGTAGATATCATATGTTATACTATCAAGGATAAGTTATCGAAAAAGGGACTTTAAAAAAAATTTTTCTATCTTTTTTGTATTCTGTCACTTCAATTAATTGATAATCCTATGAATAATATTATGCAATTTTCAGCAAATGAGAATAAGATTTTACGGTGAAAGATTTTCAAGACGTTAAAGTAGAAATTTTTATTGGTATTTTCTATTATTATTTTTGCTGATTATTTCAACTTTTTATTAGAAAATGAAAATAAAAACTTAAAGTCTTATTCGTACCATTTCAAATATAATTAATGGTAAGATCAATTAACAAGGAAGCATTATATTTCTAATGAAAAGTAAATTATATTTGTATGAAGGTTAGTTAAGATAATGAGTATGATAAGGAGTCTGACAGATTTATTGATAATTCAATGGATAAGGAATAGTTTAATAAAGTTCATTCAGAAAATCATGACAACCGAATTTTGTTCTCAATTCCTACAGGCAGCTTTACTTCCTGTTCTTTTAGAAATATAACTGATGTGATAAGAAAGTAAACAAGTATATCAGCTGTAAGCGATTAGGGTTGAATCATACCATTTAACTGCCTCAAATGATAATTAAAATACAATAATAGCTGATCTTTTATCTATAACATTTTATTACAATACTTATAATGAATCGAATCATCAAGTGTCTTCTTTTTTTCTTATTCCATGAAACTAGCTTCCTTTTTTGTTTAATCATTCAATATTTTCAAGAATTCAATTCAAAATTGTTTTAGGAATGTTTGTCTTCTTGTCCCTAATTTTATTCATACTAAGCTTACAATGCTAAGCTTATCGTATAATATCGTTTATACCTTTCCTTTATTCTTTTTTAACTCCAAATGAAAGGATAACAAAATAAAGATTATACCTGTTTATTTATTTATTTAATTATAAATATTGATTAGAGACTTTTAGAATAGCAAGATTCTGATGCCATCTGAAGATGTCTGCCTTGCACTACAGATAAGTAATAATAATAAATGACTTTAAAAATCTCAGAATCTGAAATTTCTTCAAATTACAAATTTTACAGAAATATCTAAAAATCTCAGAATCTGAAATTTCTTCAAATTACAAATTTTACAGAAATATCATTTTCTTGAATTTTTTTCGCAAATCATATAGATTGAAGCAAATTTGATAGATGTCAAATGTCACTTATTAGTTGTCGAATAGAGTATGCAATATGCATCATACAGTTGATATTGCAGTATCTATAGATATGTATAAAAAGTATCAAAATATAACTGATTTCAACAATCAACTTAAATTTGCAAGATCTAAAATCATTACCATTTCTTTAAAAGATATATATCGTTGATATATTTTTTTCCACTGCATATTATTCTCAATAAAAATTAGTACTTTTCAAATATATAAAAGAAAATAAAGAATTCGAGAATTTTCAGACTAAATCCTCAAACAATGCAATTGGCATCAATATTTGATTAAGCCACAACAAGTAGCAGCAATCTTAATTAATGATTACAATTGTTAAATTTTGTAAACATATTGCCAATATTGACAAGCATATAATAAATAACACAAACTAATTTCACTGCAACAGTTCTTACTATAAACACTAACAATTCCTTCTTCCCTTACCTTACCGTAACATTTGCAACTTATCCAGTGAAGTGATTTTTAATTATAATTATAATTTCAAGATAATGATAAAAACTGTCAATATATCCATCTAATTAATCCATCATTTTTTGTTTACAATTATAATTAATCGAGGACGAAATGATTTCATACTTATTAAATGAAATTTATTATATATCAAACAATATTCATAGTGACATCAAGAATATCATTAACAAATATTGTTTAGCGCTTAGATATGAGAGAATGATATAATATAAATTATAGGATATAAATATATCTGAAAAAAATTTATTCAAAATTTACATATTTAAAATTATGTCACTATGAATATTGTTTGATATATAATAACTATCGTTCATTGGCTTCACCAATTTAAATAAAATGCGATTATACAATGATTTTAGATTTTAGAGGAAATTTAATCCATGCTGTAAAGAAAAATTGCATAGGAAACAACAATGAGTGAGGAAAAGAAATTAAAAAGTTCAAAAATTGACCTGAGATTAACAAATTAAATAATTATAAATATAACGATGATTTTGTTGAACTTCAATTTACTGATAGTAGTAATTAATTTAAACCAACTAAATTAATTAAAATTAAGCTAAGCAAGCAAAAATAAAAAGGAAAAAATAAGTGAAATCTTCCATTTTAAAACTTTTTCTCTCAGCTCTTTTGATCGATTGTCTCGACAAGAACGTAGATGTCTCAATGTTGTTACACCAAATATCAATTTGGATGATTCAGGAAGTTTTGATGAGGACTGATTAGAATAACCGAAAAATACATAACATTATATCAATTAATATCAATTAATATTTAAAATTTCGTCAAATACCTATCAACTAATTTGTCAAATAATTTTATGAATGTATTATTTGCCACTTCCAACAACTTAATCTTCAAGTAGCGGAATGATTGAAAAACAGATAAAATAAATTTTTTTTGTTGAAAATATTTTGATTAGTAAAAAACTGAAAAATAAGAGAAATTTGCATCAATGAAATCTTGATGGAACGAAACAAATATACTAAAGTATTTAAGTTAATTAGAAGTCAAATAGTGTTTGAGTTAATTAGAGATCAATTTTTATGTTTCTGTAAGTTTCAGAAACAGAAACTAACCGCTAAAAAATCTACATATATATATCATCAGTTGTTTTATATATAGGATAGATTCGCTGATCAGTTGTATCATCTATTGCATCGCTTCTGATAATTAGTGGTTTATCCGTCGTTCCGACGCTTTCTTGCAGCGTCGCGAAGCAATTTACGACTTCTTCAGTAATATAGATAAGTCAGAAGAAAGAAATGATAGGTTGACTGTTTTGTTCTGTTGAAAAAAGCGCATACATAGTTAAAAGGTGAAAATTTTGCAAACGAATTAATGAATTTGATGCAAAAGACATGCATGCATGCATGCATCATGCAGAGATGAAATCACTGTTCTTGAGAATTGCAAAATGCTTCCTTCTTCTTTTTCTTTTCTATCGGATAAGCATAATCATAACGTAAAATTTTCGCTAATTTTTTACTTCAAAATTATTTAATTTCCCCAGAACTAATCATCGAATTCTTCATTATTGTTTCGTCTAAATCATTTAATTTGACAAAAGTTAATTAATCAAATAGCAAATAGCCTCAAATTTACCTGTGGAGCTAGCTATTACAGTTAGTGTATCTTTGACTAAAATGAAGAAAAAATAGCAATAGGAAGAGAAATTGTTTCATTTTCAAGAATTTCAAAGTATAAGCGGTCGTTTCCGAAGATTTGAAGAGCAGAAAAGAACAAATAAAGTTGCAATGCTTCACGTAATCATTAACTTCCGTATGTATATTTTTAGTTGTATAGTTCATATCACATGGATCTCGTATAATATTTCGCAAGAACCATTTAAAATTTTCAGATCTTTTCAGGTGAAATTTAACTTTCCTGCGAATTTTTGAGATTCAGTCAGAATTTAGAGTCTTTTAATTTTCACTTGTTCTTTTTTATGAGCCAACTTCTTATCAATCTTACCAACTGTTGATAAATATGATAAAGACAAAAAATTTGTGGAAATCACTGAAATAGATTCATATAATTTGTTCGGCTTTATCAATTGGAGCAGCGGCCGATAATTATTCGATGCTAAAAGTGAGAGTTATATTATTGCGCAGTAGTTAATAGTTACAGCAGGACATTATCATAATATATCATTTCGATTATCACTATAACCTAAAAATGTTATTCATAAAAAAGAGTAAAGCCTAATGATATCTTTAGAGTAACCATGATAATTTTTAGCTTCAAGTTACCTTTCTTTTTTTTGCTCACTTTCCTTTTTTTTCTCACGACCATGCCATCGATGTCATCATAGAGCTAAAAAAAATGTAACCAAAGTTTTAAATAAAAGCAAGGAATTCTCTTCGCTGTTTTTATTTGTATTTGTTCTATTTCCTTGTTAGCTTAATTTGATTTTTATCGCTTTGTTTCTTCCTGGAAATAATATTCGCTTTAGAAGTTGATGTTGTTCGTATTACTACAACAGATCATTCCTTTCTTTTACCACTAAACTTTGAAATGACAATGTCGAACTTATCTATTTTCGATTAGAGAGAAATGGTTTAAAACTAACATTATATTTTGCTGTTCAATATTAATTAACTTTGGCTCATTTTAAAATTCCAAATTAGGAATGAAGATATTTCAACTGATAAAGAAGGTGTTATCATGTATAACATACAGTATGAAAGGAAAATGGATAATAAAAATTACAAGATTAACCTTTAAAAATTTCCAGTTTTATTTAGAAATTCAGCGATGAGTATTAAAAGTAAAAATCTTCAGAAAATTCATATGTTTAGAAAGCATTTATTAATAGTATTGCTACACTCCGGATATTATCGAGTATCTACTCAATGATGTTTAATAGCTATGGATCGCGTATATTTGCATTTCTCAACAACAGTTAATTAATATTTGTAATGTGAGATGATCTTTATTACTACCAGAACTACCATGTACCACGTATCTTTGGATTATTCGTTATCAATGATTTATTCAAAAGAAGAAAAAATACATTATTTACATTAACAGTATAATGCATAAGCGGCGACCATGTTT
Source organism: Dirofilaria repens (assembly GCA_008729115.1). NCBI lineage: Eukaryota > Metazoa > Nematoda > Chromadorea > Rhabditida > Onchocercidae > Dirofilaria > Dirofilaria repens. The sequence goes on along the minus strand of SNRZ01000015.1, from coordinate 1,159,497 downwards.
TTTCACTTTATTTCAAGCGCCCATTAATATATCTTGTTATATTTCGATGTCCTGATCCATTGTATCATTTCCAACAAGATAGTTCAAATTAGTAAATTAGTTTTATGAGAAAACATCAATCTCATCTTCATAAAGATTATATATATATATATATATGTATAATTTGCAAATGAATTTTTACCATTAAAGTACATCAAATACGAAAGATCATTGGATGCTTTTCCAATCTTCCTTTAAACGATGACATTCGAAGCCAAAGGCTGGAATCATCATCACTGTTATAATCGTGATCTGTTCAGAAATAGCAATCGAGCAAGAATACGTTTGAAAGCTGTTCGAAAATCATTCGAAAATACAGTATAGATGATAGGATTAAGTGCTGAATTCAAATAACCTATAATTTGAATGGAAGAAGTTTCAGTGAATACATATTATATCAGTTTGCATAAATTGAATTAATAAGGCCAAGTTTTATAGTCTACTGAAACTAACCTAACCAATTAGTAATGGACTCGATCAATATCGGTATTTTGCAACGACATATCGGTCGATACAAAGATACGAGGAAAAATGGTGTCCAGCATGCTACAAATGTTCCAGTGATAATAGCAAGCGTACGCCATGCCTTATGCTCACGTTTTAGTTTTGTATTATCTTTGAAGCATCCTTTTCCCTTTATCCACAGAGAGACATTCATTTTTTTTTGTTTACCATTCACTACAAGATTATCGTTGAGAATTCGATCTTTATGAGGGATCGAGACGGAAAGAGATGGAATAGATTTTATTCCTTTGATATGAAATCTTCTCTTATTTCTTGATCATATAAGTTTATCTAATTTCTCGCTAGAAACTCAATTGTATGCTTAATATTTTTACGTTATTCTTGCTGGAAAGTATTCGTTATTTCAACTATTAAATCTCCTTTCTTATCTAGCTGTTGATTATCTGATCCAGATTCACCAAGAATAGAAATGTTTTAAAAAATAAAAAAAATGAATGAACTCGATTGTGAATCGCATTGATCCAAATCAGTTTTAACTGCATCACACAGAAATTGCTCATCAAATGTTGAGTCAGTGTCGACCAAAGTTTTTTCATCTTTATTGGTTGTTTTTGAAACAATTTCCAGTCTTGACTATAATTCTTGATTAAAATATACTCATCAAATGAACACTGGACGATATACCAAATTTTTATTTCCAATTTTTTTTTGTTCATTCAAATAGTTGAATGAGCTTACGCAAAAAATCACACTGCCTTTCAGTGACTATCGATCATATTATTAATTATATTAAATTCATACTAATTATGACCGATATTACTTTTATTGCAATCATTCTAAAAGACACAGCATTGCGATAGTGAGAAGCCAAAATAATTTCAATTAAAATCAAGGACTTTTTAAAACTTTAAACTGAATAATATGCTCACGTTCCAAAGCTTGTGTTGCCCTCGATTGTTTGCATCCTGCAGTGAATAATTAATTATTTTATGACGCTCACGTTCACGTTTGAAACGGCTTCTTGCAGCACGCATAATTTTATAATAGATATATATAATAGCGCATAATGGAATGTAAAATGCAGTAGTCGTACTAAATATCTATAATTGTTTTATACTTACTAAATATTTTTATGCAAACAATAATCAGCTACGTAAAACATTTATTAGTTCACATTTAAAACAAGCATTAAAGATTTCTGTTGACATATATATGTATATATATATGTATAAAGAATTTATTAAATTTAACTTCCCAGTAATCATTTCAACATTAATAAAATTTGTATTTATTTCTGCTTTTTTTTTATCTCATAAAATGAGTTTTGTCGGTTTGACAGCATACGACTCTCAGAAATACATTTATCATTTAAAATAATGAGAAATTTTTGTAACTTCCAAAAAGTGTCAAGAAAGGAGAGGGAATTCTAAAATCTAAGAATTTGTTGTTTATAAGCAAATCACGGAATATAATTTATACTGATTAGAAATCATATTTTTTTTTTGCTTGTTTTTATTGTGAAATATTTCCTGCAACAAAGCTGGTACTTTATCACTAATTCTATATCCACTCTTATCAGTCATAAAATAAAGATCGAAATAATCTCTCACATAATTTTTGGGGGAAAACAAAAATACATGTCACTTATCAATAAATGTCCGAGTGAAATAAAAAAAAAAATTAACAAAAAAAATTTTTTTTGAATAGACTGTCTGTTTTGAAATGCATTTATTATTTCAAAAAAAAACGAAAAAAATATCTCAGCGCGATTTCTTTTATCACAGCAAAAGGATCAGCAAGTAAGGGATTCTAATCTCTTTGAACTACACATTTATTTGTTAAATATAAACCATTTTCTTCATCCTTTTATCTATCAATATATATATATGATGCAAAACTTATGATTCAAATAAACATGTCACCAAGATCTATCAGAATGTTTTTTGCTTGTTTTTCATGTCATTTGTTTATGGCACTCATCTTTTCGTGCATTATTTTTATTTATGTTTTAAAACTATACAAATAAATATTTGAAAGTACTAGAAATTTCTTATCAAATAAGAAATGAAAACAAACTTCGATGCTTATAATTCCTAAAGTTTCATTTTACTCCTCTTGTTGTCTTTCTCATACTACAAAAAACGTATCCATTGTGATAATGAATAAATGAATTAATATGACAGCTAAGGTTTAATGAAGTATGTAAAAGAAAAGGAATTATAACCCGCTCAAAATTACTACTTACCCAGAGAAACACAAACAAAGATGAGGCATTATTTTAACAAATCTATCAATAATGCCACATGATAAATTATATTTCTGTTCAGGCTCATAAAATTTATTTTGTATGTGTGCGGTGATTTATAAGTCAGCAGTTATATAAAGCTCTTATTAAAATGAGCATACCTGATAACTTATTTGTTGACTAATAAGGCACACACGTTGTTCTATCACCCGTTGATAAAAGCCGCTATCTTTCCAACCAAATATTGGAGCGAGCGAAATGAGTAATGATAAAAACCAGATAATACCTAACATGCTGAATATGCGATTTGGAGTGCGATTCTGCACATATGACACATTCGTAATACTCCAGTAACGATCTAATGCTAGAAATTTTTTTCATTTTTTCTATTGTCATGTGATGTACAATCAGAAAAGACACTTTTCAGATATTTCAATTTACCGATTGCGACTAAATGAAGAATTGAGCTTGTACAGACTAAGACATCGATGCTAATCCAGAAGTCACATAATGTTACGCCAAATGTCCACGCATGCATTACTGTTGACCATGCACCCAGTGGTGTCACTATTAGACCTACCTGGAAATCGAAAAATAATAAAGCTTATTTCGAAAAAAAATTTTTAAATCATAGTTTCACAAAGCATACAAATTTCATCGTATATGAGAATTGGTAACGTCAAATAAACCCATTCTTGAAAAGAAGGCCAAAATAATAACCAGTATAATGACTAGTAAAGCGAATAATTTAATGACTAGTAAAGTTAAGCGAATAATTTAATGACTGTTGTCAAAGAATGAAGAATTAACTTAGTATGATAAGGAATTTTATCTTGCGGTAGTTTTATCTTTTCTTTGTGCGAATTTTAAAAGAATTTAAGCTAACCAATAAATCAGCAATGGCGAGGGAAAATAAGAGATAGTAATGCGGTTGATTTTTGAGATCCCGTTCGATAAGAATTGCAATAATAACAAATAAATTACCAATGATACATGCCATAATAAGCACCGTCAAAAATGCTCCAATAATTGCCATCTATAAATAGTCTGTGCTAATTTAATTTAGTTCGGTAGAAATTTTTTAATTTTATTGTATTCTAAAAGATTTAATTGAAAATTTACCTAATTTACTCCAATTCATTTCAATAAATCCATTGTATATTTATAGAATTACTTCTAGCTTCACTTCGCTTCACTTATTCCTTTGATAATAATTCAAAATACAGAATTAACTCATCAGAACGTAAATATATCCTATCCAATATTGTTCTCTTTTAAATTAGACTGATTCATCAAATTTTTCTTTTTGATTTTTTAAATAAATCACTCTCATTAATCTTGCATAATTCTTCCCAATAATATTTATTTGAGGAAAAAATAAATAAATATATATATGAATAAACACAATTTTCTCTATTGCTATTTAGAGAAAAATTTTAATGAAAAAAATAGAAAAATAAATTTGACAAACAAATTTTTGCAAGCTTGCGGCAAGTGGAAAAAGCATCAAAGAACAATTAATTACAATGTGCAAATTTATTAATATTTTGTTTGGATGAATTGGAATGCATAAAATCAAATTTGAAAATTAAAATAATTTTTTTTCAATAATTAGTAAAAATGCTAGATGAAATTAAAATATAAAAAAAGAAAATAGAAGCAGACAATACTATTTATGCATCTAATTATTGAAAAAAAATTATTTTAATCAAGCAATAATTACTGCTTGATACTCTCATTATTGCCGAGCATTTTACCTTCTAGCTTTTAAGTAGATTGACCAATTTCAATTAGTTTCTCATTAACATTTATTTATCAAATATCATTGATTCTCGTCTTGATTGAAATGATGGAATTTTTTTTTTTTCTGCTGAGTAGTTGGGAAGAAATTGCTAGCAATAATTACTGCTTGATACTCTCATTATTTTGAGCTTATTTATTATATTCTCTTATAAATATTCTCAATTTTTTGTGACACTACCCTTAGTTAACACCTCAGTGAGCCCCAAAAAAAATGCCTTCCTCTATCAACTTTACATTCCGACATTTTTGGAAAGCATCTATTCCTTATTTCATTTTGAATTCTAAAAGTTTTTATTGTCTCTGAGATGAATGGCACTATTATCCAGGTCTATCACCTTCACTAATTACTAATGATAGTTGATGTTTCGCAGTACTATAATTGCTATGGAAATCATTACATTTATACTTATGAAATCTTCTACAACATTTCAATATTAAATTTTTTAACATGCTGAGCCAAGTTTGGCTAGTTAAACTTTGCTAATGGATGAGAAAAGAATTCATTTAAATATATCATATTTCGTCGGATTCATAAATTGAGCGTAAAACTATAGCTATGTTGTTAAAGACAACAGTATTGTCAGTTTAATAGCAAAGTGTGAGAAAATATATGTCGAATCAATAGATTCCCAACCAATGGAAAGAAGTAAACAAAGGAATAATAGAAAAATAAAATTACGTGTCACAGATTACCTTTGTTGCATTGATTGTATTATTTTGCTTCTGTTAAATTCAATATTGCCATAGATGAGTGCGGAAAAGTCTCGTCCAGAATAAAACTATCTACTGGAGTAGCAGTTCTCGTTAAATCTGATTCCATTGCACAATTATTATGATGCAGTGATGAAATATTCTGGCCATAAAATACTTATTATTAACTGTTCACTTGACACATTACTCATTTAAGTTTCAAGCCACAAAAATATATATATATATAAGAGTAAGAAGAAATGAAAATTCGTTGTTTCTTCTTCACCTGCAAATGGCTTTAAATTTTTTTCAACTAGAAAAATTTTAATTTAGACATGAATTGAAATAATTATATCATAATAATTCTCTTCTAGTTTCTTTAAAACATTAAACAGACGCATGCACGATTATGCAATCAAACGTCTCTTTTTTAATAATCGCTCATCAAAGAAAAGAAGTTCTTTTTCATCCTGAAATTATATTCCTAAGGACTCATCACATTCAATAATGAAAATAGTATAGAACTCTGTATAATGCTAATTAAATTGTCCCTATTCATTTTGTATTATCTGAACTGAAATAAAAATCAAAACAATAACAATAGAGAAAAAATCACTTAAAAGGTTCTTATAAATCTTAAAGTACGATTAGTCTGGCTGAGATTTAGCGAATTAGGCTGCTAATAATTAACTAGCAAAAGAATTTCAATACAGCATGATTAGACCACGCTACGCAATTCATTCTTCTGAATGTTTTCCTGAAGTTAAATGAAATTCTTGAATTTGTGTATATACATATATATATCGAAACTTTAATAAAATTATTAAAAAGCACAGTAGAGTGAATGAATATTAGAAAAATTTGACATGAAGTAAAAATGAGTAATAAAGGAGCAGAAGAAAGAGAAATACTTTGCTTAATTAAGTCGATAACTGAGGAAAAAAGATTTTTGTTAGTGTTCTCAGACATTATGAATGTTTAATTTGATTTTAGACATATATATGAACACAAAACTGATTGCTCTATCTTTCTCCTTCTGTTATCATTATCTCTAATCCGAGCATAATCTATTATCTAAATCGCTAAATAGCCTTTGAGTACATCTGTTCTTATCTGAAATTTGGAGCAAACTAAAACAACTAACCAGTATGTTAAGATCAATTGAGGGTTGTGGTTGACAAAAAGAAAAGACCATGGATTTATAAATCTTGATGAGGCTCGGATCATTTGTTATTCGTTCTGCATCAAAATGGCAAATTCAATTTCAGATAAAACTAATTCGAATGAAAGAGAAACGTCAGGAAAACAGATGCATAAATCAGCAAAGAATTTTTAACAATGACAATGGGAAAATAGCGTAATAAAGAATATGCAATGTTTACTTTAATATTTGATTTTATTTTTATCGCGAAACAATTTCGAAAATTTCATTGAATTCTTTCGGCGTTTGAGAAAAAAAACTCATAGTATGAATGGAAATAAAATTCTAGCAGATGGTATTTCATGCTATATTAAAATGTTAATACATAGCATGCTTATAGAATTAAAAAATATTGTCACTCTATGTATTTGAAACAAAATTATCATCTTTTTTTCATTTTTGTTATTATCAACTTTCTCAATCTATCTTTCTTGAAGCTATCGAAATTGATAACCGATAATCATGAGACTAATGATTGGAGAAAGAAGTCATCATGAGGCTTTATTAGTTTGTTAGTCATGCAAGTATGTTAAACTATATAGAATATCACTGGATTATCTAACCCATCTCACCTCGAAGCGGTAAATCCAGTTTTAGCTGGAAGAGTGAGAGCGAAACAGAAAATAAGGTCCGTACTTGGAGTATCAATCCACGGCGACGCAGCCTTTACAGGTCAAGGAGTAGTTGTTGAAACCTTAACCTTGAGCAATATTAAAAGTTATCTAGTGACAAAACTAATTGAATGAAATGATATCACAATCATTATTCATACAAAATCAGATTATCAGCACCTGATTTCAATATAAAGAGATCTACAGAATAGCATCAAATTGGAAATTTGTATATTTTTTTTAAGAAAATTATTTCGTAAAATTCAGTGGTGTTGTCAGATTGTCTAGTAAATCGATTCTTCGAGTCGAGATAATTATGCAAACAGATCTTTTTAAATTTCTTTTGTGGGAAATTTTTTTGGAAAAAAAATCATTTTTAAAATGGATTAAACCTATTAACTTTTAATGAATAAAGTCTTGGAAAATGAAATCATGTATTATGGTGAAAGTCGTTAAATCTGATAAAATTTTTTCCCTTCAGTAATTTCTTAATCTCGGTCTGATCTATTTAAATGCGTAATGATCGCTGAAATGCATTGCGATGAGCGATGAGAATAATGTCTGAAATGAAACTGAGCGGAAATTCGAAATTAATATTTTCTTATAAAAGGACAAATGAAATGATCATACTTACTATCCTTGTTGTTTTTAAAGAATAAGTTTTAAAATGAAAGCCAGATATTTATAATTTACATTATTTATTATTTGTATTCAAAGTGTATTTTTTTGATTTTGTTTAAGTTTTTATTTTTTTTTTTGATTTTATTTGATCACTAATTTTAAGAAATAAAGACACAGATTTTCCAATTATTGATCGATTTATTTATTTTTTTATTATTTTATATGAACTTCGCAAAATGGAGAAGATTTTACAGCAAGTGAAATTAAAAGCTTTCATCTTCAACATCTATTGAACCAAGGTCATGGAGGATAATCTTCTTGGCTTATAGTGGTTGATTTTTAATAATTTTTTAGTTTTTTTGAAATGTTGTTTAGTACATCGCTTCAAAAATTTTTTGCCTTCTGTGATCCTTAATCTCATTATACATATTTAAAAAATAATTTTGTATTATTCTCTGTGCTACCTGGAAACGAATAGTTAAAAAAAGTTCATTCAAAATTAAAAATGAAAAGAACTGGATAAAATAAAATTCAAAATAGAAATAGGAAGACTGCTTGCAATTTATTCCAAATAACGATTCTTTTTGGTTGTACTTTTCCAAGAATGAACAGGATGATAAACAAAATATAAATATGCATAAGAATTTCGAATTAATTATTCCAGTTGCTTAATTTAATAATCAATGTATAGTATAGTGTAGCCAAGAATGAATTCGTAGTTTAGGCTAAAGAACGTATGTCATTGGTCCTTATAACATGAAGAAAATTTAAATATTAATTCAATTAAATTTGATAGCAGAAGATTAGCTTAAATTTCTGTTCCTATAATAATGATGGTGAAGGAAAAGCTATATTGAGAAATTAAGAATTTTTGAACTCATAGATGAAAATTTGTTTTGGTCGAAACAGAAGTTTTAAAAGCTTTGGCTAAAGTCTTACTTTTACTTACTTCTTCTTCTAAAGCTTTATTCAATTTCCTTTGACTTCTGCAATGCTAAGAAAATTATGTGAAAGCTTAAATAATTTTAATAGTTTCTGCATTATTTTTTAATGAAATGTTGTTTTTATAAAGAATCAGAAGCGCAAATTTAGAATGAAATTTTGATTTCTTCTCAAAAATTGAAAAAATGATTATCTATTTTTATGTGAAGCAGTGAAATTTTCATTCAAAACATCGTAAATAATATCTATTCGATGCAAAACATATAATTTATCACTTTAGTTTACTAATATTTTCCACAAATTCTATTCAAAGAAATTATTCAGGCCTAATAGCGCTCTCCTTTTTTTTAAATCAATGTTATTTGTAATTACTTAATTGCATTACTGAGCTGACCATTAAAAAAACAATTTCTTACAACTATTCACCGCATCTAAGAAATAAATATGCTTTATTCTCGACCCCCAAAATTTGCAAAGTAAACCAGATATCCCGGAATACATAACATAGAGATTTTATAAAATTTTGATTTATACTGTCAAATAATTTATCAAATCGAGAACATTATTGTTTTGTAAAATTATTGAAAAACAATATGCGATGATTGAAGTAATAAAATTTATGCTATGATTTTTTCTTTTATAAACGGAAAAAACAAATGAAAAAATTAATCAGAAAGTATTGATTAGCTATAACGAAAAAAATAAATGATATTTAACCTAGCCTACTATCACTGATATACACAAATTAACGACAGCCTTATAAACTGTTGTTAACGATGACGAAAAATCAAAACAATTCATCGAGTGTTCATTCGGGGAAGACGATGTGATTTTGAAGATTAATAAACTTGATTGCATGCTACAGTAATCAGCATTCAAGAATCCTGAGTACATCTACACTTTGAGTTGACTCGATTTGTTAATATTCAGTTTCTGTTATAACTGGCATAAGGACGGGAAATTCAAATATGAAGATCCAGTTGAAAATCCCTAATGGATTTTCTTTATCCAATTATAAAATAGGAATTTCATGCCTTTCAAAACTTTGTTGTTATTTTAGAAGAAATAAGTATTTTGTAATTTGCCTAAACTTGGATTTTTCTTTAATTAATAAGATACTTTTAATCGACAAGCGAATATAATTCAAATATACAATGATGCAGTCAATATTTTTAAGATTCCAATAAAACTTAATTTATCTGACCACGTGATTCAATTTACCCCTAACCTTTCCTTCTTTTCTTATATTGTTTATAAATGCGATTAGTGTTAAAATGATTCGAAAATATTATCAAATATGTTTCAACACCAATAAATTTTCAGACATGTGTAAAAAAAGGATGGAAAGTAGAAAATGAAGTGATTGATGTTTGAAGATTGATTTTACACTGAAATGCTCAAGATGAGATGAATAATCACAAATATCAAGACAAAATTTAATAAAAAAATGAAAGTCTCAAATTCGAAGTTCAGTTACAAAAGTGAACAGCGTCATGCATACGTGAAAAAGCGTTGAAGAATTAAAACAAAAATAATTAAATGTAATTTACAAAATAATTAAATAATTTATCAATTTACATACTATCTGTCTCATATGATAAATTCATAAAATTCAGTCTGATATTATTATTAAAATGACTTGTTTTAATGAATTAACTAACTAAGAATTTTCTATTTCAAGCTTACTGAAGCCTAGAAATAAGTTAAGTAAGCCTGTTGTTAATGCTTGTCATGATTAACCTTTGATACTTCGCGCTGCTACTTTTACTGTAATATGATGGTAGTTGATTTAAAGTGATCTCGTTCTTGATTTTAGAGAAATACAAGTCTGCTAATGCGAAATAAGCAAGTGCATACGCTCTTGAAAAAATAAACTTGACTTATTATTCCGTAGGTCACAATAGTTTGTTGCAACAATTTTAATGAATAACGGATATGGAATTTTATCGATCGATTGAAATATATTATTTTAAAATTCCACTCAAATTTAACAGATAAGTTACATGACACTATCAAAATTACAAGTGAAGTTTCTTTTCAATTATTTTTTCAATATTAACTATGAACTTTATGCTTGCAAAAAAAACATTTGCATAAAATTAGTATAATAGAATTTCTTTCCAAACAAAATTTATTTTGCATAGTATTTGCCAAATTCATTCGTTGACTGCAATTAATTTTTTCTCGTCCTTTCTTTAGAGATGAAAATATAAACTTAATTCTGGAGAAAATTTTTCTGGCTCATATAACATTACTAAGAATCTTCGTTGTTCTTCAACAATTTCTGTATTTGTCAAGAAAATAATTCAATTTCTTCCACGTGCATAATTTATCAGAATCCACAAATGCATTAAAAATATTTTGACAAAAATTACATAGAAAAGATTCTTCATTAACCTGAATTAATAATTCAATATGGCGCAGATTCAGAATCAGATACTTTCTTTTTGTATTGAAGTGGAAAAGAATATGAGAGCAAGTGTTAATTTATAAATTCAAAAACAAACCGGAATTTTTCCAAGTTATTGTCAGCTAATAATATTTGCGGGACAGAGACAATTGATGCTCTGAATGATTTGTTAGTTATATTAAATTTAAATTTCTACAATATATGAGCAAATTTCTTATTCTCTATTATCTTTAAGAGTTAATTATAAACAAATTGATTTTACATAGTTCTTTGATTTTAAAGAAAGGTTGTAATCTCAGTTTTAAATGATTTGATACCTTTCGAAAAACATTGTTTCATTATGTATCATTTTGTTAATTTTATTTCCGATTGATACTAAATGAAATTTTTTGAAACGCATTAGCAATTAATTCATATCTCACGAACAAATAAAATCTCTCTAAACTATTCATATTAATAGCAGTCAAAGAGTTTAAGAAATAAGAAAGCAAACAATTTTAAGATAAGATGCATATCCTTCGTTAATTCTAGCAATCAATATCACCAAAAAAAAATGCGGTATTATTGGTTTATTATATCACTTCGGATATTGTCTAAGGAAGAGACTGATAATGTCGAATTGAAGTAATCATTTTGGTGTCGCATGCATGCATGCAGCGTAGTCATGTGACATTTCCTTTTTATTTCAATAAATTCCAAAAATGGATTTATTCCTTGGAGTAAGATGATCGATCGATTTCAATGAAAATAATAGCTCTTTCCGGGAATTAATATATTTGTATTGATATATAAGTATGGATATATTATAAATGGTTCTACATTAGCATGAACATTTTAGAGAAAAACATTCTTTCATTAGTTCGTAAAATATGCAAATATTTTAATTATCAGCTTCATCCAAAATTATCAATTACGTGTCATAATATAATAACCATCATTTTTTTTCTTTTTTGTTTCGAAAAAAAATTGTAGAGTTATTTTCATTTTTCATTCTCTTCTACTCACTTTCATCTGTAGAGTTCACTAAAATTTGTAAGATGATTAATTAGTCCATTGTTGTAATTTCTATCATGCATAGAAATGTCGTCCTAGTGTTTTAACAAGAGATGAATATTGTAAATGCTAAAGATCTTTCTAGAAATCAATTGAATGTGAAAGAAGTGAAAGACAGTGAAAACGTTATATGATAAACATGAATTAAGATGGTATTATAGTATAGTGATTATACTGATATAATGCAGTGCTCGTCAAATGGTACTATTTCGACTGCAGAATTTTATTTTGTTTCTTATAAGGATTTGTTTATTCCAAAATCTATCTTTTTGAATTCGTAAACGAAATAAACTAACAGCTGACGATGACAAATGACTCTAATTTCTAGATGTTTTCAGCAAGGAGAACAATAAAAGAATATCGTCAGTAGAATTCAATTTTTTACTAACTGATAAGCTTTAAAAAAGATTGTTTAATCAAAGAAAAAAACAACATTTTTTTCTTGCTAAATGTCCAGTGCTTGGATTTTTTCAACTAAATTGGAAAAGAAACTTAAAGAATTGGTCAGACTTCAAAAGCCATTACAATTTATTGAATTGGAGGCAATAATTCACAACAACATTTCATCAGCGCAAAACAGGAAGTGCAAATCTCGTGATCCATTGAAGCGCATGACCATATTGGTGAATGTGATGAAAATAAACTATACTTGCAGACAAGTATAGGAAATAATTCCTGAAAATGCCGAATAAACTTTGAAGGAAATTTTGATGGGATTTTTTCAGGAAATGTTGCAATAGAATTATTTTGCTGTTCCTTCCTATTTCTATTCTATTTTTTTTTTTCATCAAATTCTGAAATCATTTCAATGATTTTAATTTTTTTGCAGCGATGAAACAAAACTTTTGCAAGCATTTAATTATTCTTTGAATACAAATGATGCCAGCAAAATAAAATAGCAAGAAAGAAAGCTTATCAAGTAAACTTATTTAATATGCTTAAAAGCTGCTTCATTTTATGAGTAATAAAAGTAATGCTTGATCAGATTATGTCTCATGTATCAATTAAAATACTCAAGAATGAGAGACGTTTAATAATTGAATTATGCATCGGATAACAGGGAATATTCACCAGAAATAATGATTTATTATTGTTATCGAATTAGAGACAATTCATAGTCAATTTTGCAAAAAAAAAATCAGCTTTAATATGAAAATAATTATTATTCAAATAAATTTAGAGCCAAGCTCGTGGAGTTTAGGTTATTTATTATACACTGATGTACAGGAAATCTTATATTTCTAATTGCTGACAGCTAAAAATCTTTTAATTTGATTTTTATTTTAATTCCATCTCAAATTTTTTTCACCTCACTTTTTTCCTCGAACAAAGCATTCTTTTCAAGATGGTCTCTATTTATTTAGTGCTTGAGTTTATAAAATTGATTAGAAATCAAAAAAGAACATTAATCAATTTGATGGACGAAAGTAGTTAAGTCAAATAATAAACTTCAATACTTCCAAAAAGGAGCTATGTTTTATAGATAACTGACTTATAGTTACATATTTGATTAATATGAAAATTAATAATTTGATTTACGCAAAAGAGCAAAAACTTATAAAAGGCATAGGATAAGTTTAAATTCAAAGAGTTCTTAATTTTTGTTTTTAGAAATATTTGAATTTTATTGTTTTGTTTTTGGTATTATTTATGTTTCTACGTAGCCTAAGTCCATAACAAAAAGTTGAAGATTTGGATTGAGATTCATTATGTTCGGACGATCCAACAATGCTGACAATGGACCCAGAATTGTGAAAATGATTGGGTAAAAAAATAATTGATCTAGAGAAAGAGTTGAGCAAAATTTAGTTCAAAAATAGAAGATTATTCGATAATTATCCTAAATTAGGATAAATTAAACAGACATTATTAAGTTATTAGAATGTTTAAATGTTATGTATTGTATAGGTCTTAAACAATTAATCTTAAATTGTTCTCATAACTGTGCTCCTCGATTATGGCATTTTCAAAAAAGTTTTAAAAAATTCTTCTTTCAGTTGTATTATGAAAGTGATGAATTTTTTGATAAAACGAAAAATCCTTTTGCTGCCATAATACTTCTGTAAAGCAAAGTAATGGGCAGTTCTATTTAGCACAAATATTACAATTAAAATAGATTTCTTTTTGTGAGAAAGACAAGCATCAGTAAATTCATAATTCTTATATCTTTCAGAATGCGGGTATTTTGCAATCAAAGACAGAAAGGAATTTGATAAGAATAACTGATTTACTCTCATCCGATTAATTTTAATAGAAAGGAGGCGGTAATTTTAGTTGAAAAAGCTATTTCGAAATATAAATTTTACTCTTTGGATTAAATAAAAGTAAATTTGTCAGGATGATTTTTCTCTTTTCTCTATAAATGAGCAATTTCGAAGATACTTCCACCAGTTGAAATCCAATAATGAGAAAACATGCAAACTGAAATTATAAATAAATTTGTTCTTGCTCTTCCATTATTAATGTTCATTTCTTTTCTCGATATTATCCAAGAATCAACATGGTTATTGTTGTTGAGAGTGTTTCGATACGTAATTGTTGATATCATGAACAATAATTAACACAGAACTATTTCTGATATTGGAAATTTCTCTTCCTCTCATCACTTAAGTTATTTCTCTTCTTAAATCACTATTTTTAAATGCAAAATTTGATAATCGATTCGAGCTATGGACAAAAAAATCAAAAAAAAAGAACTAATATTTGCAAAGGAAATTGAAATATGAAGAAAAATAAAGATTCCTATCAAAGATTCCCAATCAAAAATATTACTAACCAATAATTATTTGTTTTTTTTTATATTCTTATTGATTGCAAAATAAGCACACATAATTAGCATTAATCTAATATCAACTTTGAGTTTTTATTTATATCATAAGCGTTTGATAGATTTAAGAGATGAAATTCAGGGAAAAGTAAAATAGTTTTTAATAAAAGCTCAATCCAAGCTTCCACTTCCTTTTTAATTTTTTAAAATTTTCCTGTCGAAATTTGATGCATTTTTTTTGATTTACTGTCTTTCTTCTGAGCATAGCTAAAGATGTGCTTTAAACTTTATTGAAAAATAATTCAGCGTAACTGCGAAAAATTCTGAAATTGATGTATAACTGCAAATTTCAAAACTAAATTCCAAAGGTCGAAAGTGATGTACTTTCAGTTTTTAATATTACTTTCAATAATACACAAATTTAAATCAATGCTTCAATATTTCTTTCCACAAAGCATGAAATTAATATGATCAAACCGCTTCGACGAGAGATTTCAACAATTGCAAAATAATGGATAAGTCAACTATAAATTTAGAATGAAGCTGAGGCATTTTACAAAGGCAAAAGAATATTTCATACATAATCAAAGTATTAAATTTATTTCATAAAATTTCATGGTCGAATGGAACAACACATATCATATCAAATCAAAGTTCTTGCTGGAAGTGAAAGTATAATTATCTATTGAAAGAGAATAGAGGCGAATTTGAATAATAGAATTAATTTGAGAATCTTCTCAAATTTTGCAAAAATAAAGCGTAGGTTTCGTACAGAAAAGGCAATAATGAAAATAGCATTTATATATATGTTTAAAAAGTTTAACGGATTTTTGATTTGAAATGTAAAAAGTTTGAAAATTGATTGGATGGAAGAAAATGAAGCAGAAATAAGAGATAAACAATGTGAACTTAAGTTGCTAATTCCTCTCACTCTGGCTGATATCTTAAATAAACACTTATCATTCAAACTTTGTTATTATTTCCGTAATGGATCCAAGCAATTAAAATACATTAACACATACTTCCACTTGTCATATTCTGAATCAATAAATCTAGGCTTAAAGCTATCGTTAAAAGTTAATATTACACATATTTCGTCGGAATTATTGCTCTAAACATATTTCTAAAGAAAAGGTGCAAATATTAGTACATTTCCAAAATGATTTTTTGTTCCCACCTAATTAAAACAAAATATTTAGATATTATTAAAAGGAAAGAGTTCTATATAGAAAATGCTTAATTAAAAGGAAAAATTAGTATTGAAATATATATTACTGTTTTCTCATAACTTGCATTTTCAGGATCATATGTTCCATATTTACCTCTCTCTGCAACTATGATTAATTTCTCACAGTCTTGTTTATCTAAACTAAACAAAAATATTTTTTTTCGAGTTATTCTTTTGCCATACTAATGATCATTGCTTTTCCCTTAAAAATGAATGACGAACCGAACTTATTCTTTTTTGTCGCTAAATTTTTCTTGAATTTTAAAGATTTCGCTATCCATTTTTTAATTTTTTGAATGTTATTAAATATTCTAACTTTTAAATTAATAAGTTCTCCAAGAAATGAAAGAAAAAAGAAGAATAGATATGAATGAAGCCAAGAAAAGGCATAACTGCAAACTAACCAACCTTATTTTTCAATAAGCAAATTAAGAACAATTAAAGCATATGTTTATATCACATATTTGTTAACTATTCCTTACTGCGTTTTAATTGCTTTTAAATTGCTAAATTAAAGTAGCAAATCTGTGTATATTAAATTAAATACTATTATTCTTTACATTATTCTTTTGAACTGATGGGAGAAACATTTCAGTTAGATGCAAAAACGGATATGATTATCATGAAATGTTTTTTCCTCTAATCTTTCTCATTTTAATTTCCGATAAACATAGATTCCCCTGAATAATGTGAAACTTTTCTATGCATAATTTTCCTTCCATTACTTAGAAAGCTTTTCTGTCAACCTTAATCCCATCGACAGACAGTATTTCCAGGTAAACATATGTCATCAAAACAGTGGAAAGAGAAAATGATTGCAATTAATGTTAATTGTGCGGAGCAAGAAATATTTGCTGGTTCTAGTTGATATAAGAAAAATTCAGTTTCAATTATTTGCTAATTTCAATCTATCATACATCGACAATATTATTGAACTTGAAATATAAAAATCAAATTAACATCATAGGATAATCAAATGATAAAAAATTGTTCACAGAATATGAACTTTGATATAAATCACCAAAATTCCAAAATTCTACTTATCTAAATTATTTTGACTTACAATGCTTTTAAATGATCATATCATTCTCATAGCAACAATCTGAAGCATAATCTAACATGTGTTGGCTTCACGATAACATTTATAGTAAGGTCGAAACGATTTTGAAATTAATTATTTCAAAAAAATTAAAACAATCAGAGATTTGCAGAAATTTTTTTTTTTAATTTAATGGAACCAAACAATATACCATTAGCAGTATTTATTTGTTTCTCATATCATATTTTTTTGACAAAAATTTTACTGTAATTTGGATATAAAATAAAACATTCACAAAGAAGAGTCATTTTCTGTTGTTAGATCAGCCATTAAAAATGAATGTTTAAGTGAGAAATAAAGTGAAATTTTGATCTTAATGATTATAAATAAACAACAGCAGTCTTTCACTAAATTCTTTCCAATACTGATGTATATCTTCATTAGTTTTATCTAGCAATTTCCTTAAACTTCAAAATACTTATTGAAAGTCTAAGTTTATTCATTCGACTACAATTGATTCTTCACTATATTACCACCAGTTGACTGGAGATAAATTTGCAAATTTTCCAAGTATATCAATAGTTCCGTTGAAGATTACATTATAACTTGCTTTGGAATCTTGAACTTCAAGTATTTCGGGTTATCGCCTTTACTACCTGTTTGGCCAAAAGTTGAATTTCACTAAACGTTCGAAAATTGCTAATTAAGCAAGTTATTAATGATTAGCTGGACAACACAGATAATACATTACATGCCTTAACCTTTATTTTTCTTAAGTTTTAGGACAGTTATATAGGAATTAATCCTTAAAAGACAATTAAAAAGTTTTGAAGGAATTAGACGAGTGAAAAATAAATGAGCATAGTATGAATCATAATATGACGAACTCTCTCTACTACAAAAAGTGATTCGCTATTAGTATTCAGAAGGCACTGGAAATTGATGATAAATGAAAAAAATGAGTAAAAGAAAAAAAAACGAGAAGAAAATTTTTCAAAAGACTAAAAAATTGTAAAAGCATGAAGAGAAAACAAAAGAATTTCATCAGTTATTCATTTCGATTTGTAATGGTCCGATTTTTCCTTAACAAAAATACAATAGAAAAAGTTACGTGAAAATAGCTGAAAGAGTAAAACAAAGAGAGACCAACTTTAAAACATTCTAAAATTTATCAGCTTGAAATATCCCTTACTACAAATTTAGCTAAGAATTCGAAAAATCAAATTTCGTATCAATGAAACTCTTTCCGTTTTTTCTCCAGAAAAGTTAAATATCCGTTTATTTATCACAAGTGATATGATTATTTTTAACAAATTCAGTTGTTTCCAAAGTAATTTCAGAGATAAATCTAATGAAAGTTAACTGCTTTGAAAGCTAGATTAATGGCATTAATTTGTTGAGGCAAAAACCAGTTTACTATTCTTGATCAACTATCATCGATCCAAACATTCAGTTAAATAGTTTTATGTTTTTCACACAGGCATAGTTATCGATAAGTCAGTTTACATCAGTTTCATCTAATAGTTGCATTAAATATCTACAAATCAAAATTTGCACGATAAGGACTAGCTATTAATCCGAACTATTAATAATTCATATCATCTGTTAACAAGCAACAGCGTTTTCTAACTTCCTGATATACTGGAATACACTCCACTAGTCAATTTTCATATTCAGTTTATCTAATACAGTATTTAGCTTCAGAGGAATGAGAAATGAGGTAAAGTCAAGCAAAAATTCGTGGGCAAATGTATTTGATAATATGTAGGTAATCTGATTTAAATTTTCATCGTTATGAAAAAATAAAAAATATTAAAACTGGAGGTTTCCACCATTCCAATCAATGTGAATACTTTTCAACATTTTCAGATATAAGCATCAAATTGAAAAGACGCTGAAAATCGAATATTTTATCTATTATATTTTCAAGAATTTTAATTTCCGAAGAAAAACTGGAAAAATCTTTCATTGATATTTATATCTCAGTCAATTTTATTAAAAATAAATGATAATTGAGTTTTATTTCTCTAGTAAACTATAAATTAAATTATTTGCAGCAAAGGAATTATGAACGTAACCAGCAAATTAATTTTTTTAAAAGTTTTAATAACTTTTTCGATAGATAAGTAAAGTGAATATTTCAAATTTGTTCAAACGTTATAATCATTAATCATTAAATTATTAGATCAAAACCAGTTAATTTAACGAATACAGTATTACCATCTACTAATGGAAATGGTTAAAAAACAAATTTCATTTCCTTTAATCTTTTAGGCTTTATTTTATAAAATTCCAAACTGAGAATTAAATTTAATAATGATATTATCTTTCTTCCCATATTATATGAGATATGAATTTTATAAAGAAATGAAAAAGGAAGCATAAGAGATGATAAAAATGTCCTGCGAAATTCGAATAATATGAGACTGACAAAGATAAGCTGAAAGAAAATTTTCAATATTTTATTCAGACTTTCTCATTTTCTTATGGACAACATGTTCGATACTTGCATAATTTCGAAGCTTTCTAATCATCGATATTGATGCAGTTGTTACGAAATTGAAGTCTGACATTGCAGAAGGATCCTATCGATCATTGTTTATACTTCCGTGGTGATTTCAACAAATAATGGACTTATTGCTCAACGCAGCAAATTTGCAAAATGTCATAAAATCAAATATGTTTTTGTTACCAGTGTTATTGTTGTTATAATATTGCTGTAATTGTAAATCATTAAATCAATGATAATCTGGTAGTCTATCAGCATCGAAGAAAAAAAGAAAATCGGAATTCTGGTTCATATTGGCTACGAATAATGAGGACAACAAAGGATATACTTTTTTCGTAGCTACAAGAAATATCAAGATTCCTTCTGATGCTGTCATCCTTGCTTATAACTAATTGTAATCTGAAGTGTTGTTGTAAATAGAATGAATTAAATGATTTAAATATTAGGAAGAAAGTTTACTCTCAAAAGTAAATATATTTTTCTGTCTCAGATGTTTTAAAATGATTGTGCATCCGATACGATCTTCCTTCTCTTTCTCATATTTCACATACGACATGATTATTATTTGTGGGATATACGATTCGTATGTAAACTTACTGGAAGAAACATACTATGCAAACATACGATGCCTCCCATTAAACTATTTTATAGGCAAGAGATAATGCATGAAATCAGAATCAATGCTTAAAATACTACCGATCATTAGAGAAATATGCAAAAAGTTTGAATTAAGTAATTCTCTTTAGCACAATTAGGAAAAGCAAATTTTAGGAATTGAAAAAGACATTAACTAATTTAATTCAACTACAGTCTCTCAGCTTATTAAAAGCAATAAAACTTGAAAATCTATTTTTAATAAAAAAAAAAAGAATTTATAGCAAAATTGATTGCAAATAGGTAAGAGAAGAAAGGAAATTTGAAGCGAATGAAGGATGATTGATAATAATAAAATTAAAAGAGACCTGAAATAGATAGAGGAAATTGATTTTTTTGAGAAAATTTAGATTTGCCATCCGAAAATGAAATTAAACGGATCTTAATCTTCGGAATAACTGAGTAATAGACATCAACAGATCCTCTAATAAATTCAATCTAAGTTAATCACTTCATCTAAATTAAGCTAAATTAACTCAAAATGAATTTTAAAAAAATGCTTAATTTTTTAGAGAAAAGAGTCCTTAATTTTTTGCGGAAGAGAAGAATCCTTAATTATTTTGAAAAACGAAGGTTCATGAACAAAGATTTTTATTAGAAAAGAAGTAACAACAAACTAGGAGGAAGCAGAGCGATAAATTTGCAAATTGGGATGAATCTATAAGTGCTATATTTGTATCAAACTTTTCATCATCTTTTTTCTCGCATAAATTAACATCATAGATTTCCAAAAATAGCGTTGGAGTAAGATATATATGTCATTTTCTAAGGAAATAATGGAAAAGAAAATAAGGCATGAAAGAGAGAAAAGGAAAAAGGCTGAAAGAGTAGTTGAGGGAAATATGAAAATTTCAGAAATATGTTTCGATGTTAACATATTTGAATTTATCTATGAATGGACAAAAAGAGGCAAAATGCTTCACAATTATTATTATTTAATTTTAAATTTATTATTATTATTTAAATTATTATTGCATTATTATTTAAATTTAAATTTATTAGTGCACGGAGATTATTATTGCTTTTGATTAGGAAAAATTTATTTGGCATAAACAAACGAATGTTTGCCTTACATGAACGAATTGTAAATTCATCATTTATTGTTTGTAGAAAAATTTTGAAAGAAAATTGTCACCACAGGAGGACAAGGAAAATGAAAACATTATCATAAGTTTATTCTAATCAGCATGAAAGAGAGAAAGAAAATTTCAATCTCATTGATTATTCCTGAAAATTTGAGGTCGAGCATAAGGATTATATTTTAAATTGAGCGATTATTTTATAATAGATGCTCATCTGAGAAAGGTGAAAAATTAAGAGAATATAAGAGAGACATTAAAACATTTCATTACTTTTGCTTTCGATTCATTTTCTTCAGAGTTATTCCGGAATAATTAATATATATATATATATATATATATATATATATATATATATATATATATATATATATATATGCATTCATTCAGACAACTGTTTGGTATCCTTTGTTACTAACTGTATGCTGTTCATTTAATTGTTATTATTGTACTGAATACATACGATATTTCAGGAAAATATTTTGTAATCAACTATAGATAGCGCAAAAGCATCCTTCTTTTCTTTTCAAAAATAAGTAAGTTGAAGCAATTTATACTAATGGGATTTTCTTCTCCAATTCCATAGTATATATGTCGTATGGCACATCAACAAATATCATTTATTTAATTAAAGTTTTTAATTTTCAATACAAATTGATGATCCTAAGATTTTCATTTGGAACAAACGCATCGTAATAATATCTTATTCAAATAATATTTTGCCATTCTTTTGTTAACAAACTAACCAAGATATCCATAAAATTAATCGTTATAATAATGTAAGTATTTTTTATTGTACAAAAATATGCATTTTGTCACGAAATTGTCAGTCGTTAAATAATTCAATCAACAACAGAAAAGTTCAAATCAAATTCTGCTATCAAATTTCGATAAGTCCAAATTAAATGATCAGAAAACGATCAAAATGAATTGAATCAGTTATTTGAAATGTTATCTGAAAAAACAAAATAATTTTAATTTTAATACGTGTCCAAATGATAGAGATATTTGCATTGCAAAAATTTGTTCTATTTGAATCATTTCCCAATTTGTATGTAAATTTTTCCAGCTTGGATTTTATTTATCATGAAACTTATATTTTGAATGTCTGGTGAATTGATTCAGGAACATCCTAAAGACCAACATCATATTCAAATGCAAAATAATTCCTTTATTCACATGGCTTTCTTTTTCGTATACAATACGATCATATCACAATATGCCTTTGTAAACCAACCAACATGCAAAAATTTGGGATTACACAAGCGTCGTCCTTTCAGCGTTATTCCGCAGCACATTTCTTTTGCCGGTTTAACACGATTATCCGGAATTCTTTCTGGGATTATTTGCTAAAGCACTGGTTTATTCGATTTCTAAGATAATTATACCTGTCATATTGTCTTATAATACCTGCTTTCCTTAGTGCTTCTTTAGTGCTTAATGTATACATGTTTTTCAATTCCTTGCTTAATGATTTATTCATTATTAACAACATTCCTTGTTAATCAATAAATCTTTAACTCAAATTATTTGTCGATTATTCAATCAAATTATTTATCTGTAACTCGCGACAAAGAAGGATTCTACCGTCTTTGAATAAAATTAAAATAATTCCAACAAACGTAGCCTAATCATACAGTCGTATCAACGATATTTCGTTACTCTAATGAATAAATCATTAAGGAATTAATTAAGACATATATATGTTAAGCACTGAGGAACTCTCCACAGAATATAATAGCTAAAATGTTGAATTTATCATATAATCAAATAGAAACATATGTTTGAGTGAAAAGAGATGATGGATGTCAAATCAAAATTCAGAATATTTTTCTTAAGAATCAAGCAGTTTCTTTTCTTTACGATCTTTGCGATATGAGAAAAAAAAATTTATTGACGAGTATGCATTCATTCACAGCAAGAATACTTCGGAGAAATTTATTAAATGTAAGTTAAAAGTTCAAATTCATCAAAACAAATGAAAATCGCAGTTTTAAAAATTGCAAAATTCCGAGATTAGAAGAAAATGATTTTTTTGAATTAGTGAAATAAATAAAAGATTACAATTCTATTTATCTATAGTGATTGATGTATGTTGGTGAATGAAAGTGCTAACTGTTGAAATCGAATGCAGCTTTTTGAAAAAATAAGGATTTCAGAAAACAATGAAGTAAATGCGAAGATTATTATTATTGTTTGAGTGAGATTATTAGCAAGATGGATAACATATGGCCATATATATTTCAAAAAGTTGACGAAACGAGAAACGGCGTTACGCACTTTTCACATATTGAATCATACTGTAATGAAGGATGAACTTTGCAACCGAAATTTAGTCCATCCTTTTACTTATATACTATATTGATGGGTAAAATGTTAGATGATTTTTAATATATCCTTGGAATTTATGATATTGGGTTGGCATAATCTGAAATAATTATAAAATAAATATAACGAAAAGTTGTATAACAAATATACCTGTGAGCGTATAATGCTCAAAAATCATGCAAAAAAAAAAATGAAAAGAAATTTTTGAAGAGTAGTGACCGGTCATTGTTGATTTACGAAGCCAAAGTTAATCTATTCGCAAGAATTTTATCTTACGGTCATTCAGCATTTGACGCAAATTAGGAAAGTGAAGAAGCAAACAATAAAAAAATCATTTTTCTGAGGTGTTATCTTCTTTTATTCTATGCAATAACAAAAATTAATTTCTCGATAGATTTGGTGATACAAAAAGTCTGAACATGACAACGAATCATAATTCGAGTCAGAATCACTGGAGTTGGTTATCAGCCACATTGACTCTCAGCCCAAGAAAGCATTTCCTCATGCAGAGCTTGTGCAGAGAAAGATCGCGATCGCTTAGTGTTTCGTCGCTATTAAACATGGATCCAGCGAAATTATATGAGAAGCATGCTGAGCAAATCAATGAGAAGTACCGAGAAATGCAAAACTCAAAATCGTCATTAATTAACGAAAGGGCCAAAAATTTCACGACACGACGATCACACTTAGGAAATCAATATTTTCTGGACTACGAAGGTTTATGGTCCTCCCATATCTATCCGGTTTCTTATCAATCAACTATCATTTCTTGAATCATTTCAGCAATCTTCTGCGAGAAATGTATTCTTAACGGACAGGATGCAAAAAATGTTTGCAAATGTTCGCGAATCGTAAAGGACGAATTTCTATGCCTTAGGGATAAGTAAACCTATTTGTTCGACAAAAATGCTGCGCTTTAAAGCATGTGTTTGCTTGTAATATTTTGAAATTCATGGCTAGAAAACATAATTATTTTGATTAACTAATATTTTTGAGGACTCAAAAAGCAGCGGAATACTAACTGCATTAGGTTAAAGAAACAGGAAGAAAGTAAACATGACTTTGTAACTTTTCGGTCACACAAGAAGAAATAGATTATTATCAAAGATAAAATATAATGATATCAAAGATAGCACTGATACTTTCCGAATGTTTAGTGAATCTAAAAATTCATTCTCACAAGAATACAAATAAAGTACATTTTAGAAAGACAAAACTGGAAAAAGAGATTTGTTTGCCCGTGATGACAAAGAACTTGTTCAAAAAAAGCTAATAGTAAATATTTACCATCTCCTTTTCTTCAGAAAGAATACCAAAACTCGTTTAGGTATGTCAAAATCAATCTCTCTATCTCGAATTTTCCTCAGGGTTTCAGATTATTTCACTGTTGTCATTTGATTTGAATTGCTTTTAGGTTACAATAACGAAGGAGGGATTCGGACGGAATGTTAGGCTACGGTTGTCTCATTGTGTGGATTCAATGTCTTCCGTGAAATATTGGCAGTCCTATGTGGACTTAACTTTTTAGTTAGCGGCTGAATTGTCGTGGATTTATTTATTGATAGTTTTAGTAAGAATCAAATTTTGCTGATTTCATCTCACGTAACAAAACTATGTTCCAGTAAATGACTGACGAAGGTGCAGCGATTACAACATTGAAAATTTTAATTATTGGTGAAAGTGGTGTCGGCAAATCGAGGTTAGTATTGATTGATTTTAATGTGTACTAAGTTATAAAAAAACACGTGATGTAGCATAAATAATATCAAATATATAAAAGAGTAAGCACAAGAGATCAAATTAAGTGTCATTGCGAGGAATGAAGAAATTATATAAGTAGTAGTGAATCATTGAGAATTACATCACAAATAATATTATTAGACTTATAATATTCTTTTAGAAATAATGGTTTCATTGAAATAGTGAAGTAGTTCAGATTTAGATACGAAAATAAACTGTAGGTTTCAACTGACAATTTTATTGCTCAAAAAGAAAATTTTGCAAAATTTGCGAAAATTTTTGTAGCAGCTGAAATTTATTTCAGTTTGATGTTAAGATTTGTGGATGATACATTTGATCCGGAAATTGCTGCTACAATTGGTTAGTTTTCATCATTTCCTGTTATGAAGAGTGGAATATACATTTTTAAAATTATAAAGAACTACTGATAAGATTTCATTAATGTCTACATTAAGAATTGATTTTCGAGTTACAAAAAGGGAAGAATATACATTTTGTTGTGAAAGGAAGAATATAGATTTTTAGAATTGTAAATAGTTGTTGATAAAATTTGATTAATGACTATATTAAGGAGTTGATTTTCGAGTTACATCAATGATTATCGATAACAATCGGGTAAAATTAGCTATTTGGGCAAGTTTTTTCTGATTTTTTTATCGTGTGATATAACTTATTGCATTACCTTTCATTGCAAAATAGTCCTATATTTTTCTTTGGGTGAATTCGTATCATTGTCAGTATATCTTTAACGGGAATTGTATACCATTAATTTGAATTCATCACGATGAACATCTGAGAGAAACATGTAGGCTCTTTAGAGATTTTTATATATCCCGAGATTTTTTCTACTTTATAAAAGTTAGCGTCTTTCTAATAAGATATCAATAAGTCTTATTTGTCGTACAGTTCGAATAATAATAATTTAAAAATTATTTTTCAAAAATTTTAGCGATCTATATGTTGAATGCATATATTAGCTTTTTTAAGGACACAGCCGGGCAAGAACGGTTTCGTACTTTAACGCCAAGTTATTACAGGGGAGCACAAGGAGTAATATGTGGTAACTTTTTAATGATCTTTATTTTTTTTTCTTTTTATGATAATAGTTAGATTAATTGAAATTATTTTGATTGGGTGATAATGTTGTTCGCGCAACTTATAATTTTCCCGTCATCATTGATATTCTTTCCTTAGCCGAAATTATGAATATCGTTTTCATATGTTTTTTTCAGTGTATGATGTATCAAATCGTCAAACATTTGAACGACTTAGCCATTGGATGAGTGAAGTAGACACGTATTCAACCAAAACGGACGCTGTGAAAATGCTGATTGGCAATAAAATTGATATAGTAATTTTTCTAACAAGCAATAATGAATACGGTGTAACCAAAAAATTGGACTAGTGTAAATATCTAAACAGTGTAAATATCTAAATATGTAATAGTTTTATAGTCCAGTAGAGAAGTTACTCGAGACGAAGGATTAGAATTCGCGAAGAAATATCGTATGTTATTTATTGAAGCAAGTGCTAAAACTCGTGAAGGTGTACAATGCGCATTTGAGGAACTTATTGAAAAGGTTTTTATTCACTGCTTCCCATTAGTTTTGTTTTTCCTTATAAAATTAAGCCAACGTTATGAATATTAATTCGTTTCGTCTCCACTGGTGACGTAATCACATTAAAAATTACAATTGGAATTAAAACAGAATTATATTGGATTTCTAAATGATACATTCATTATTGATGTTAATCCATTTATTCTGTCTTCTGTTGCGTGATGTAGTTGACTAAAAATATCGTTTCCATTGCATGACAATGCCAGTGATGTAAACTAGCCAATGCTGATCTTTACTTATGATGGCTTAACTCTCTGAGTTAGCGGGAAGCGAACTGAGGCATGACTAATATAGAGACATTAAGAAATCATATTTTACATATTTATAATTCAAAATCCATGGCAATATTTTTTGTTTTTAGGTTTTACAAACACCAGGCCTTTGGGATAGTGTGATCGATCGGCTTTTGCTCTTGGTACCGGTGCAGATCAAACTGCTGGTAATTGTACATGTTGATTTATAAATGAATTCAGACTACTTCAGTTGTTGTGCCTGAATGAAGTAATTACAGTTTACACATCCAATCTGATCTCTATTCAGATATGATGTTTTCTTAGGTCAGGATCATCAAAAAATAAAATAGTCATAATTTAATTTTTTTATTGTTGCATACTTGTTTCGTTTCTTGGCATCAGTTTTCACAATTAATTAGGGTCTTTCTTCTATTGCAGTTTTCAGTAGTGGTGAAATGGCAGAGCATTATTTTTTCATTTTATTAGTAAATTGTGTTACATTTTGAAGCACATATAGATTTTTTGTAAACGATACAACTGCTAGACGTACTATAAAGATGATTTTATTTCATTTATTAAATCTGATAATATAAGTTCATGCTTAAATTGTGTGTTATTTTTGGATAGTCTGTCCAATATCATAGTCTAAAGGTAAACAGTTGTATCACTTTCGTTCATCTTTCCTCTGTATTCAAAGTTAAATGAATATGGTTGAATTCGATATTGTTTGCTTGGGTGGAATTTTATTTTTTACTTAACTTTTTTCACCTGAGGTCATAACTTCTCATTGAATTCTCTTTAAAAAAATATATTTGTTTGAAGCTGGACTGTAATATCAATGAATTTGCTATACTTTTTCACTGTTATATACTAATAAAAATAATTCATAATGTAGTTTGATTTGACATATAATGTAATTTGATCTGACTGATTTGTTTTTTGATCCAGTCGGCCGTCATCATCAAACTGCAGTAGGTAGGGTTATTCAGTAGATTGTATTTTATACTTTGATTCATTTTAATAGAATAAGTCTCGCATGCTAAATAGTACGAATTAGAAATAATTTAGCTGTAGATATTTGTATATGGGGAACAATAATGTGTTCAAATTATGGATTTAAATTCGGAAATGAAACAGGAAACATCTGGTAAATCTGTGCTTCTGGTTTTCTTAAATGATTGATAAAATTGTTGGGATAATCTGTTCTGTGTACCAATGAGCATATGTAATGCATACAATTCAGCTTAATTAGGTGCTATAAATGGCTAAATTATTCATGAGGAAAATAGTTGTAAATGTAATTTTGAACTGCATATCGATGGATGAATACCGGATAGATTTATATTTATAAAATATTGATGTTATTTCGGCTTTCTCGTCTTTTGATTTATTGTTATCGAAAGAATCTGCGGACATTCCAGAGAGAAATAGAAAATCAATGATCCAGAATGGAGAAAAGACTACAAGAGACGAGACAACGATCCGAAAAGTATTAATCAGTGCTTAGCTGCTCTATGCCATACAACATATCAATAATAAGTTCGTATGCATAAGTATGCATAAAGGCTGTGTCTTTATACTATAGGCTTCCCTTTTAAATTATTTCAGACATATATTTGTATAAAGAGCATTCAGTGGAGATTTGTAGTTTACTTTTTATGTTTTAGCAAACTGAAGAAATATTTTATGTTCTTTTTGTTAACGATCAATTTTCCCTCTTTCATTGTTATAAATTTTAGGAAGATATAATAATGAAAATGTGATACTTTGTATGCTAAACTGCTAATAAAGGTTTTGACGAATCTTTTGATGGAATTCCGCAAATTTGAAAATCAGAAAAATCAAGCCCAATATACATGAAGAAACATAACTATGCTTTTCTATTAAATGAAAGAAGTCAACACGATGTAAACAAGTTTCCAGGCTTATATGTATGTTAAATAAAAACATGAAGAAGTTATGTTCATTATGCTGTTATCATCTAAAGAATTGCGCAAATGTTGCCAATGAAAAAATAGTTTGATTAGGAATGAAAAGATCAAAACTAGAGGAAGTCATCAAAAACTTTAATTAATTTGTTTAAAATAATATTGGGACAATTATGATAGCATATTATTCGAGCAATCCGAAAAGCCAAGATTATAACGAAATATATTCCAAAACTGTATTCCTAATTAAGATAAGAATGATTTGAAGCACCGATGAGTACCTAATTGATCATTTCAAGATTTGACTATATACTTATTTTAGGTACAACGCATGAGGAGATGCTAATTCTTCATAGATTGCTGTATTGAATTACCAAGATATTTTGGAGAGGAAATAGAAACAAACTGGACTTCAATTAAAACCTCCGTATGATAAAGAATAGTATCATTTTAGACTGCGTGTGGTCTTTCAAAGTCCTTTTTTTTCATCCGGAATTACTGAACTTCAATATAAGCCTCAAACCAATGGAGTCGATCGCATGAATAAGCTAAGTCAAATAGAAAGAATTATAATAATTCGTCCACTGAACTGCTCATTTCATAATTTATATTTAAATATCTTGACAACACTTCAGAGCTGAAAAACTTCACTCATAATTTCCTCCTAACATTGAAATTATCACCAAATTTGGCACTCCTAAACTTCTCTTTAGTGGAATTTGTTTGATAATGCATAAAAGTACAGCTTAACCTTTTTCTTTCGATGGGCTTTTTGATAAAACTGGAATATCGTATTTTATTTCGAAGAGATCCTTCTTTCCAAAGGGAGATTTAAAACGATCGCCCGAATTAAAAAATATTTTCAATTCGAAGTGAAAAAAAAAATTCTAATACGTGAAGATTTTGTTCGAAGTAATTATAGTTGAGAAAGGGAGAAAGAGAAAAACCAAAAAGAAATATTGAGATTAATTTGTCCTATCAAACTTCATTATAGTTAACTTTCCAACACCGAATCAGGTCACATGGTAAAATCAGAAAGTTGTACACATCGTACTATTAACTAACTGTTACTTATTCAATTTATTATAGTAGCAATAATTATGAAATGGCGAATAGATTATTTTACTTTTAAGTTAACAAATTAGAAATAATGAAATAATTAATCAACAAGGAAGTCTTGTCCAGCGGGAATCTGCTTATTTCTCGTTAGGCCTACCAACATATCAAATACAACAAAACATCTAGAAAAAAAGTATTCTCATCGTAATATTACGACTGTTACGTAAGGACAATTTCGATGTCTCGTCAATGAATCATCATAAGTTACCGCTTATTTCTCTTATCTCATTGCGATCGGAAAAAATATTTGTCAAACCTGATGAAAGTTTTTGTCCTTTCGAAAATTTGTGATGACAAAATCTGATGGAATTTATTGTTTCAAAATCATTCCAGCAATTTATAAATCTCAAAAAGCAATCGTCATTTGAGGATCAAATGATCTGAATGAATTCAGTAATACATACGATTTGTTCCCATAACTTTTTTTACTTATTCCTAACTACTAGCCTCAGATCAATATATGCCACATTTCATTAACATCCGATAACTTTTTGGCAGATCATAATGCGTCGCTGATTTCCTGATTGTATATTCCAAACTACAAAAACATCAGATGCCATTAGTAATATTTGTGCACAATAAATTATCAAACTGCTGCTCAAACAACTATCACGTCACTGAAGACCCGTCTTTTGCGAGAATTCCAAGCTTCGAAAGTTAGATGTCTGGTTAGACAAATCATTTTTGGGAACTTCTAAATCAATCCCAAACAATTTTAGGACAGAATGACATCACATCATAAGAGCCAAGCTAAGATGATTCATTCCGACGAGAGAGATCAACGAATGACTCATCGAGGCCATAGCTACCCCTGCCCATGTATGATTTGTCTGCGTGTATGCGTACATGCGAGAAAGCGTCGCCATTCTGGGAATGCAATAGTCATACCTCATAGAGATGCCCATTCCCGCCATTCAGTTCGTTTGAAATGGACCAATAGAATTACAGAAGCGGCAAATTCAGCCAATGAACGAGCTGGAGCATATTGACTTATCCATTCAGTATAGAGCAGATCCACCTACTCACCATCGCTTCTCCAAACATGGCTTGTTATAATAGAGAGTGTGTAAAAGGAAGAAGGACAGATGGATAGTGTGCGCGGAACTGTCACGTATACATGTCTCTGCATGCATAATGCTATGTCTAAGTGCCCGGTTGATTATTTTGTGCTAGTGGTTATGGGTGCTGACGGTTGCGCTATTGCAAGGGAGTTTAATTGTGCTGTTGTGATCGCGCGAGATCGCAATTCCTTGGAACGATTTAGTTCGTGCTGGTCAAGATACGGTTTTTTTAGCACTTTACAAATCGAAGTTATCGATAATTTGCCTTTCCTAATGATATATCATAGCACGATGTTGTGGGAAGGAAGCAAATACTTTGTATAAATAAATGAAGGCCAGCGGTACATATTGGAAATTTTTCTAAAAGAGGACCAAAGCACTGGGACTATATTATATGGAAAGCTTAAAATAACTTATCCTTGGATTACATTTTCCGGCATAAATAGGGCCTTGTTTTCTGAACTAAATCATGGTAACGTCCTTTGCGGAAGCGGTAGATCTTGGACGCTCTTCTCTTCCCAAAAATTTGGTCGTATCAGCTAGCAGTTGCACTATCTTTGAAATATTATATTATACTCATTGTACGGGTAGCAGTGTTGGTCCTGAATTCATCTTTTCAATCGTTCAATAGATATTCTAGTGAGATAGTCGAAGATGCATGTCTAGTGAAAATATGAATGTGGGAACAAAAAAATCTGTTTGTTCCCACATTCATATGATTGACTTGTTGGTTGGAGTTAATTGCTTTTTATATAATTTTCAAACCTGCATTGCGACTAATTTAAATTATATCTTTCTACCTTTCTTAGGTTTTCCGGATGGAAGTTTCTTGAAGAATGAAGCAAATGAATATTTGAAAATCATTCGAAGATTTAATTTTTTTCTTTGAGACTTCAAATTTCCAAACGAATTTTTCATTCCTATCAGAGGGCTTGTATTCTTACTAAGATGCTATGTTGGAACATAATCCCCAACAATGTTTTTGTTTGAAAGCGTGTTCTGCTTCAGAGAAACTTGAGAAGTATTGTTTTTCCAAGCAGTGAGGAAATGTTTCTGTGTAAGAGTCGTCATAGGATCAAATTTTTCCTCAAAATAATTGGAGTACTATATCTTAATGTATCAATATGCGATCATCTTGTAGTTCACATTTCCAATCTTTCATTTATTTCTTTGTCGCAGCATATTTTCCCATTAACAACAGGCAAAATTTTATTGAATCTTCGTGAAATATTAGGTTCGCGAAGATTCCATAAGGCCATTTCACTGTGATTATTTTCGAATTTTTTTATCGCAGGATCGATTAGCACAATTTGTTCTCTATTTGGAGGGAGGGAAAAATTAAGACTCTAATATTATATTGAGTGGTCCAGAATCTTTCCATTATTGGTATGATGATAGACATCTTTTTTCTTTTACTTCACGTAATCAGATTATCTTTACCTTTACAGCATTCGCTTCGCTCATATCAAGATAATTCGGAAAACAGCAGTTACAATAAATAGTCACAGTAAATGAGATTATGTAAGCGTTAATATAGATTTTCGCTGTGGGACTGATACACTTTCTATTTCTATTGTGATTTTACAATGATTACTGGTGATCTCTTGTAATATGCCAATGCTTTTAGAAATAAAGATTTACTGTAATAGGCGAATAGACGATTTTAAACAGAAATTTTGCTCGCAGAATTCCTCAATAATTTTTGTAGTTGTCTATTTGCTAAAAGCCATTAATCGACAAATTCTTGGATGTAAAGATAGAAATAGGAACTAATTATTCATAAGCCATACATAGTTCCAACTTTTGGTATACATTTTTTGATAGAAAAAGCCCTATTTCGCATCCCATTTATCTTTTAAGATTTTGAGATTATGTACGCAATTTTATCATTTATACTCATAATTTTTTTCTGAGATTTTCTGTAAATAATAATAATCATATCACACATAACTGGTATTCTATGTGAGAACTATTATTATGTCACATCGATTTGTTGGCTATTTATGAATTCTTTATATATGCGTAATTCTGCAAAATTCAATTTTCTCTGGAATTCAAATTTAGTATTAGTTTTTGTATATATCATGGTCATAAATTTTCATCTCTTCATAAATACTTTTCTGTCAATAATTATTATTGTCTCTAATTTTTTTCCTTTCGAATACGATTCTTGTTTGATGAAGGATGAATGACAGCTTGCCGCATGCTAAATTTCATTCCACATATTGTAACTGTTCTTAAGACAAGTCCTAAAACCTGAATTCAGTGGGAAGTTTTTTTCTGAGCATCACTGATACAAATTATGTTAATTTTAACCGTATTTATGGATAAATGAACGAGTCTAGTGATTTTTTCCTAAAATCAGTAATGAATTGTAATAAACTAGAAAGGCAAAGTTCAGTTTTCATAAATTGATTTCTAATAAAATTTAAGGCAGTTTTCATGGTTGGTTTTAACATCAATGTTTAGAGAGTGTGGAGAATAATTGACGCCGCTTGATCATGATATCTTGATGAAGGGGCAATGAGTCATGGTAATAAATAGTGTATTCTGTTACTATTAGACCACAAATTTATTCAATCTGAAATTTGCAATCATTTTGATGACGAAATTCTTCAATAACATCAATGATGAATATAAATGCAATTTTGAATTTGTTATTTCGTTTAGTTATTATGATGTACAGACTATGTAGCTCCATTGTTTCTCTTTCTCGCATTAGT
Source organism: Dirofilaria repens (assembly GCA_008729115.1). Classification (NCBI taxonomy): domain Eukaryota; kingdom Metazoa; phylum Nematoda; class Chromadorea; order Rhabditida; family Onchocercidae; genus Dirofilaria; species Dirofilaria repens. Next base: position 1,125,390 of record SNRZ01000015.1, on the reverse strand, counting down.
GCATGTTTTTTCTCGTTTTCATTCACTAAATTTCAAGACATAAATGTGATTCGTTGTATGCCAAGTTGTTGGCAATTAGTACAATGTGTGAGATTAGATTTGACTATAACATCGAATTGGAAAGTTTTAAGAAGTTTGGAGACCTGGAGATGTTTGAGGAGTTGGAAAGTCGGGAATCATAAGTTGAGGAATTTGGAATTTAGGATGTGTTCCATACGCAGCAGCAATGACTCTATATATAGGAACATCAAGTGGCGTCGCCGATATACATGAAATTAAAGAAATCATTTTTGGTCTTTTGTCGAGGGAGCAATCCATGAATTACAATCATCTGCATGCAGAAGGAAGAGCAGTAAATGACTGGAATGGGATGACAAGCCGTAGATTGCTTTCTCAAAGAAGATCATCTGCTTTGCATTATTTGCAATGATTTTGTTTGTCGTAACGATCGGCGTATGGACTAGTTTGAGACAATTTTGTGATTGACCAGGAGGAATTATTGGTGAAATGCAAGTTTTAGCTTTTCGCGATTAAATATTTTATTTCTTTTCCTCCATTCGTTCCTCAATTTCGTTTTTCCTTGCACATAAATGTTGAGAATAAATGTTGTGTTGAGAGAAAAAAAGGAAAAAACTCTTCATCTATATAAGTGGTTAGTGGTTAATTTTTGATTTCTTTCTTTCACTTTTTTTCTCACTCCTCTGTCGCCTGTTCCCTCAAATATATACATGATGCTGCTGGCTTAATTTTGAATTTCCCGTTCCATACTTCTATTTCATTTTTTGGTGTTAGGTTTTCGAATTAGTATGTATTATCATATAATAATATCGCCTTTTCAATGCGTGTGTGTAACGTTTATTATAGTAATGAAAATGTAATTTTATGAAATCTGTTGAAGTAAATATCTCGTGATAGAAGTTTTTGGCGTAGTTATTAAAATATCAGTAGTAAACAAAAGATGTGTGACGACGACGTTGCTGCTCTCGTAATCGACAACGGTTCTGGTATGTGTAAAGCTGGTTTCGCCGGTGATGATGCTCCGCGTGCTGTTTTTCCATCTATTGTTGGTCGTCCACGACATCAAGGTGTTATGGTTGGAATGGGGCAGAAGGTAAATATTTAATTGGAATTTATCAGTACTATAGTATATGGTTTAATAAAAAAATTGTAAATTAAATGAACTACAAAGATCGTAGTTCTGTTACTTCCTTTTAAAAAAAATGTCTATCTTTAATCTATTCCTTATTAGGCTATTAGTGGTGAAACTGAAGGTACGTAAGCTCAAAAATCATCATTAGTAAAGATATACATTTCTTATATATGTGAAATTATGTTGCAGGATTCGTATGTAGGTGATGAAGCCCAATCGAAACGAGGTATTCTCACTCTGAAATACCCGATTGAACATGGTATCGTAACCAATTGGGATGATATGGAAAAGATCTGGCACCATACATTCTATAACGAACTGCGAGTAGCACCAGAGGAACATCCTGTTTTGTTGACGGAAGCACCACTGAATCCGAAAGCAAACAGAGAAAAAATGACTCAAATCATGTTCGAAACCTTTAACACTCCGGCTATGTATGTTGCAATCCAGGCTGTCCTGTCTTTATATGCTTCTGGTCGTACAACTGGTATTGTACTTGATACTGGTGATGGTGTTACACATACTGTCCCAATTTATGAAGGTATTTTGCTGCTTTTTTGCGAACGCAATGTATGAATATTTTAAGCAGATTTGAATTGGTTTGTTGCACTCAGTGTTGTAAATAACATTATGTACAGTTCTCCTTACCTTCAAATTAGGACTGCGGTTTGGATTCATGAAATTATGTAAATGTCGTTTTAGGTTATGCACTGCCGCACGCAATTTTGCGTCTTGATTTGGCTGGTCGTGATCTTACTGATTACCTCATGAAGATTCTTACGGAACGCGGTTACTCATTTACGACTACCGCGGAACGTGAGATTGTTCGAGATATCAAGGAAAAATTATGCTATGTAGCCTTGGATTTCGAGCAGGAAATGGCTACTGCAGCATCGTCATCATCACTGGAAAAGAGCTATGAACTTCCCGATGGACAAGTCATTACTATTGGCAACGAGCGATTCCGATGCCCTGAAGCTCTCTTTCAGCCATCATTCCTTGGTACGTTTATTTGTATTTATTAAACTACAAAAGATTTGAATACATTAGCAGTATATGTTTTTTAACTTAATCTCATTTTTTTTAGGAATGGAATCTACTGGTATTCATGAAACAACATACAACAGTATTATGAAATGCGATGTAGATATCCGAAAAGATCTCTATGCGAATACAGTCCTCTCAGGAGGCACTTCGATGTTCCCGGGAATCGCTGATCGTATGCAGAAAGAGATTACTGCACTTGCTCCAAGGTTAATTGTTTTCTTGAAATACAATGAATTAACGATATTATGCATTTATGTAAAGCATCCGATATTGATTTTATTACAATCTCGAAAATCACTTCATTCTTTCACTGTTAGCTGGGGAAAATTTATATTATTCCTTTTTTATTTACAATTCTGTGCTCATGTTGTTTGTATTTTTCCATTGGTTTATTTCACTGATAGGATTAATTCATTGCTTTATTTTAGCACAATGAAAATTAAGATCATTGCGCCACCTGAACGTAAATATTCAGTGTGGATTGGTGGTTCAATCTTGGCATCCTTATCCACTTTCCAACAGATGTGGATCTCGAAGCAAGAATACGATGAGTCGGGACCATCAATTGTTCATCGTAAATGTTTCTAGACTGTTGCTACTCCTGTTAATGTTTCAATTATTTGGAACTTTCCGGGAGAACTATAGCACAGATACAACGAAAATATTAAGTTAAACAATCATTCTATTTGCCCTGTCATCCCTTCCAGTTATAAAGCTCACATCTACTGTATTAGATTTTCTTCCTACTGTTGAAGACCGAAGTATATTATCAACTTTGATGATATATTTTATTTTTGATTGGTTTTTTTTAATTCTCTTATTGAAATCATTTGGGTACTGCCATAGACAGAGAGAATATCGTTTGGATTTAGTAAAAAATTTCATTTACTGATTCAACACTCAATTATTTGGCTCCCGCAAAACATAATGTTTATTTCATTCCAGTTTTCCTCTTCAATTTCACTTCCCTCAAGGAAAATAATTTTCTGAAACTTTACGCTCTTTTTTGCATGTTAAGATGTTTATCTTAAATCTTTTTTTTATAGATAGTAGAAGCGAAGTCGTTTCTACTAGAAAAAAAACTTAGAGTTTTAGAGTAATATGAATTCGCGCAATAATTTCAAATTCAGTTCATAAGTTCATCATGGGAAAATGACGATCATTTGTAATCTGTAATTCCATTCAATTATATTTTTTTATTTCTTTCAACAACCACTATCCCAACTTCCATTCTTTATTTCCTTCTACCTTCCCTCAAGTTTTTGTCCCCAGAAAATGTATGGTTTTCGTTGTTTTCTCTTTAAACTAGAAATTTTTTGTTGGGCTTATTTTCCTGCTGGTGTTGTCGTTTTATTCCTTTCTTGTCGTTACATCAGTGCGATATACTTTCTCTTTTATTGTTTTTTTTTTTTTTTTTTTTTTTTTTTGTTGGAATAATGTGTAATAAAATGTTTTGGAAATTTTTTTTGTTACGGTAAAATTTGTTTGTTCATTAACTAAGAGTCTATTAAAGCCTTGCCGTAGTTTCGAAATTAACGTTTTTTCATGATTATGGGTTAACATAGTCAGGGGCAGTTATCAGGAAGGTTATAGGGATTATTTTAATTGCTGCAAATGGCGATATTATTTCCTGGCTGGAAATTAGTCGAAGCGGGAATGAGAAACACCAAATGGTGGGAAGTGGGGCGAGGTTAAAGTCGGTGAGTGAGGAATGAGATTTTGAGAGTAAATGTGAATCTGAAAAGAAATGATAACGCTCTTCCTGTGAATAAATACCAGCTGTGTAGATCAAAGCAAAAAATTCAATAACATTACGTAACCCCAGCATTAATTCTACGGAATCTGGACTTTTCAAATTTAAATTTTGGTGATTTGAGGATCTTTGTTATTCAGACCACAATCTGTGGTGCGGCATTGTGAAAATTTATTCCCTGTTAGATGAAATTTTGATTACTAGCTGCAATTAAGTTGATTCATCAAACTGAAATTCTATAGCTGTGCCAAGTTTAAAGTAGAGTTTAATTCGTACTGGATAGTATTTTCTCGAGCTTTCAGAAACTTTTGATTTCATTTCATAAAGGAAAATTTTCGTTGTTTCTGCGAAAGATGTATGCTAATCCAACAGAATCTTCGATTCAAAAATATTTGAACAATCGAAAACGTAGAAATGGTTACGGTCGACGTGGTGGCACTAGTCAAAAATATATGATTTCGTCAGCCGGTGATTCATTATTATATTCTTCCAGAAATTGTTTCATGAATTCCACTTATTAAAACAGAGGTGGTAAATGTCAGATTATTCACATTTAAAAAACGTAAGATATAATAACGTGGGGATGATGAGCCGATATTAAAAATGATTCAAGTATTTTTTAGGGTGTTGTAATAACGCATTAAGAAGGACTAAGGAGCGACAATAAGTTCTTCAGGTGTTGAGAAATGTGTCATGTCGTGAAGTCTCTGATTTGACAAGCATCATTTTTCCTAAATGTTCTGCTAAATAAATAAATAAGAATTAGAGATAAATTATTCTAAGTTTGGCATATTTCAGAAAGATTTCTTTTTTTAATTTGTGCTTTATAGAAATAGCTGATGAAAGATCGTCCAAAAAGCTTCCCGTAAAAAATTATCAATCCTTAAATTATACGGATTTGCTGATTTGCGGATATATGATTAAATTACCACCAAATATACAACCGTATGGTACGCAACGAATGATGATTGCAAAAATCCTTACTACTTTAAAGAATAAACTTAACGCACTAATTGAAAGTCCAACAGGAAGTGGTTAGTTTTTCAGTTAGAAATCTTGATTTAAAAAACTTTTAAATTCTCAAATTTCCTGCAAGATATAGAGCATGGTGTACAAATCATGCGTAAAATAGGTTGCGAAGTTTAATTTCAATCTGTACTATAAGATTTTCTTTGAAATCTGAAGTTTGTTCTTGTTTTCTAAATAGTTTTTGTATTTAAAATTTTTCACAGTTGTTCGGCATGCATTATGCTTAAATCTCTATTTTAGTTGACTGAAATTCAAATGGTTTAGGTAAAACACTTGGACTTCTATCAGCAAGTTGTGCTTGGCTTGAAAGATATAAAAAGGAACGCACGCAATCAAGAAATGAATGCAGAGCATGTCGAAATGGTGGTAGTGATGAACATACTGTAAATAAAACTTTAGACCAAGACATACCTGACGAATTAAATGATACTAATTTGAATGATAACAACAATCAATGTATGAATACTACGTCAACTGAACGGACATATGGTAGTGAATCATTTGCTACTTGTAAGTATTTTTTAACTGTTTTATTTTTGAAAACAATATTCTTAATGTAAATTTGGAATTATTTTTTGTAAAAGTAAAGTTAATAAAGGTTGACTATCTTCCTTTAAAACCACGAGCAACCACTAATTGTATGGTAGAGCTGATTAAGCTGCGACTGAAATATTGATACGATTTTCCGAAAATCACATATAAGTATTTCCGTATTTGCAGTTTAATCACTTGAAATGTTTTAGAATAAGAAAAGCTTTTCATTATGCATAATTTTTTGTCACAAATGGTGATAAATATTTTTTCTTTCAGTAGAGGATGAATTTGAGAATGATTTTCGCGCAGTTACAAACTTGTCATCTGTATCATATACGGTTAGTCATCTGATTTTAAGTGATTTTGTCGCAATTGTTGATGGTTGTTTTGTATTGATTTTGTTATTTAAAATACATTAAAAATAATTTTAACACGATAGAAAAAAGAGAGCGAAAGTTTGATACGACGCAAATTTATAGTTGAAGGATGTCGCCTCATTGGATGGTTGTCCAACTTCAAAAAAAGATGTGGAAGAAGAAGGTCATACTTGTTTGCCGTAAGTTTCTGTTATTATTCTCTTAATTCTTTCATTGAAGTTTTAAAATTTTCACTTTTCAATTCAAAAACAATAAGCTAAGCATAATGAATTTAATATGACAACTTTCATTATCTTTTCATTATTGCAGATATTCTGCAATGATTATTTTATAATGGCTTTTTCTTTTAGACGTGTAACGATATACTATGGAACGCGAACACATAAACAAATTAGCCAAGTGGTGAAAGAATTCTCACGCTTACCATATGGACAGGATGGAATTATTAAGTAATATATAATAGTAATATTTACTTGTGGAGGGTGGTCAATTGCCTAATAATGACTCGTTGTGACAAGTCTGTTACTTATTCTAAATGTTTTAATGGATTTAACAAAACTTTTTTCTTATCTGGAACTTAATGTAACAAAGTATCTTCTTATAATGTAATTGTGAGTTACTAATATCATTACGACTGAGCACATCCCAAGTCCGAAGTTCTGAAATGTCGCTATTTGATTCTCGGAACTTAAACATAGCAAGCAGTAAACAGCAAAAAAAAAATGAGCCGGAATTCTTTCAATATTATTATCCAGATTAACGAAATTTTTAGGAATAAATTTTACATGCACTCATTTAATTTATAAAATAAAGAGTAAAGAGTATGGCCGACCTTATATGAAAGTCGAATCACTGATAATGCTCCGTCCTTCAAAGAGTTATTTGACTCTTATGTTAAAAAGAAAATAATGTTAGTAGTAGGCGTAATATAATAATTGGCTTGTTCTATTTTATTATTTTGTTGATTCTATTCTTAAAATAAAATTCATGACTTATAGATATACAATATTGGCAAGTCGTGAACATATGTGTATCAATCCAGCAGTACGTGTTACTGATGATATCAATGGCAAATGTAAAGAATGCATATCTTCAGATGGGGTAATTTGAAAATTTGTTTTGTGGGCTGCTATAAAAATAAACAAATACAGATATAAGCAAATATTTTGTCAATTGGAAAAGATAATTCATTAATTTACGCAAACGAAAATTTACCGTCAATCCATTTTTGCCTGTTGTTTACAATTTTGCGCATTCCAAGATTTTATAAGTTTGGAAATATGTTCAGTCAGTACATTATTTAAATAATAATAAGTGATCATATCTTTTTTTTTCTAATAATATGTTTTGATAACTGGTTTTCAATTGTAGATTTCTATAATTTGAGGAATGAACAAGACTTTCATGTAGTTGAAAAATTTTCATATTTATAAAAAATTTATCAGTCTATACTCTATTTGGAGTTTTGAGTGTTTTTGATTTTAAATGTTTGGATTTGTTCAGATTGGTTGTTCATATAAAAATTCAATGCATGCGAAATATGAAAGACCGAGTGCAATAAGACGTTTGATTGCACAAACTACCGGAAAGATAAATTATGTCTGGGATGTAGAAGATCTTGTTGAAATATTAAAATGTTCAACACCATCACTTTGCCCCTATTTCTCAACTGCTCGAGTACTTATTGATGACGCCGATATTATTTTTTGTCCGTTCTCTTATCTTATTGGTACATTTCGTAATTTTTTTTCTTTTATGATGTTTTTTACCTATATGAATTGCTGTCATATTTTTGAGAAATTAAAATAGATTTTTTCATTTTCTCATCAACCAAGTGAAATGCTAGTGAAAAGTTTTTACAGATCCTATTATTCGTGCGAATTCTGGTTTAAATCTGAAAAATACAATAGTTATCCTCGATGAAGCGCATAATGTGGAAGATGTTTGCCGGGAAGCTGTTAGTTTTACATTCGTGGAACGTGAACTGATTGATGCAGCCGCGGATTTGTATCAGAAAGGTTAGAAAGTAGTTCCGAAAGATCCCTTATTCTAGCTTCCTCTTAGGATTTGAGATCCCTCTTTTTCAGCAACTGAACTTGAAAAAGAACTTGGAAAAGTGGATGCTAAAATTATTGCGGAAGAAGGATTGATTAAAATAGAAGACAGCAGGACGGGAAGATATAAAGAATGTTTGGAGCTGATGAAAGGCCATTTTAAAACAGTTCGTATTTGTTGAATCGAATCAAGTCGAGTATAATGATTTCTAGGAGCATCTTGTTTTTGCATTTATGAAAGATTGGTTAAGATTTTAGCATCAAATATAAAATAAGAATCATCTTCTAAATTGTTTTATAAATAATAAGAAGAGTAAAAAATTGTGTTTTTGCAGGTAGTTAATTTTTTAAATAAAATATTGGATTGGTTTGTGAATGTATCATCGATTGCGTTACAATCAGCACCGATGAAAAGCGATCGACTTACCTATACATATAACTGGGAGAAGCTTTTCACAACATTTGAAAATAGTGACTTGAATATATTTGGCAAGACCGGCAAAGGAACTGCCTATTCAGGCTTACTGGTGAGATTCATACACTCCTTAAAGGCTTTAAGATTTGACTTTAGGTAATCCTTTAATTGATTCCCAGGATTAACAATTTATTGACTTTATTTTTTATCGAATACTGTTTATGAACTTAACTTTCGGTTATTACTTTGTAAAATACCTACTCAACCAGCTTTGATAGATATTGCTGTCGTAGATTGGTTGAAGTGTAGCAGTTTTTCATATTTAAAAAAAAAAATATTTTGAACGGAGAAGCAGGGTTAGAACTATTTGTTCCTTAGTTTTACCCCTCAAAATTAAAAATTGGCATTAAGTTAATTGTTTTGTTCAGGAAGCATTTGTATCTATTACCGGTACAGGTAATGAAAATGATGATTTTCAATCCCATTTAAAACACTACAAGCCATGTACTGCAGCAGTTGTTTGTGTGGAAAAATTTCTCTATTTTTTCAAATCATATTTTCGGGATGATAATCGTACTACTTATAAGTTAGTTTTTAATCAACTTTCGTGGAGTTCTTTTTTATCTGAAAAGTTGTTTGAAAATCTTTCGGTGACTTTTTTTGCAGGTTATTTGTATGTATCGATAAGCCATTAGTATCATATCCACAATCAAATATTTTCGATATAGCAAGAAAATCGCAACGTGACGTATGTTTGATTTTGCAGTTTTTTTTTGTTCAGGCTGAAAATATAAGAAAAAAAAATTTTTTTATTGATTCATAAGAGTTTCAGCTTTTGTTGTTATCTATAAATTCATTACGAATGAACATTGTGTATCCTGAATAGTATCCTGAAAAAAGAATTAGTTGCATTTTATGCCCTAGCAGTTGAGATTACAGATGTAAGAACGGATTTTTTTTCAAAACAAAGGAAAGAATCATTTAAGGTCCCTTAAAATCCAGATTTCAGATTGGTGTATTGGATATGAGTTCATATGATAAAGAAAAAGAAGTGTGGTTAGATTCAAAAACACGTTTAAAAGGATATCGCGAAGTGAAATATGGCTATCGTGTTGCTATTAATTTTTGGTGTATGCGTCCATCGGTGGTTTGAATATGCTTATATTAAAAAACATAATTTAAAAAATTAAATTATAAGCTAATTTCAACTAAAATAATAAAGTTTTTGAATTTGGCTGAATCGGGTGTAATAAATCTATTTTTCTTATAAAATTTTCAGCGGGCTTTTTTTTTTCTTGTTTTTTGCTTAAATGTAGATAACATCTTTGTTATAAAAGATTTATCATCAGTATTTGGCGTATTAGATCCCTGCAACTCCGATGAAGTGTCCTTTGATTCTCTTTCTTTATTACATAACCAATTAACCTTATGTTTCTGTGGAAATTCACTTCCAGGTTCACTACTGGTCCTATTCTCCAGGCTCTGCTATAGGATGCCTATCACTACTTTTATCAGAAACTGAAGAAGAAGGTGACAGTAATACTAGTCAAAAGTATTAAAACCATTCAATCCCGACATATCCGTTTTGTATCAGCCCATTAAAATAGTGACAATTGTAATCATCATATCTCGTGATTTAATGAATTTACGATTCAATTATTCGAAGGGAATATGAATGCATACATTTTAGGCTTACACAGATGCATTCAAAGGATGTCGTAGTGTCATTTTAGCTTCGGGCACACTTTCGCCGACGGATACTTTTCGTACCGAACTTGCTACTTCTTTTCAACAAGTAATGGAGGGAAATCAGATTATACCTAATGAGCAAATTTTTGCTGCAGTTATTCCATCTGCAAGTTTTCTTTTAATTTTCATAATATTCTTGATTTTAAAAGTACTAACCGAAATAATAATGGAAACAAATCTTTATAAATGTTGCAGGGACCAAATGGTGAAAAATTATGTGGAACTTATAGGGTTATCAACCGAGATGATCGATTTATACGGGAAATTTCATTGATTCTGAGGTATATATCTTTGATTATCTCCGTATAATTTTGAACAAAGTAAGGCAGATTTCCGGAGCTGTAATTAAAGTGAACCGATGATTTGTGCCCAAACAGCAGATATTATGAATCTTCTTAAGACATCAATTTTCGAGCATATTTGGTATATAGTGCATTACTAATAAAAGTTGCTTTGTACTGAATTGAATAATTCTCGTATTCTCGACATTTTGTTCAGTGAATGAAATGTTTTTATATTTTTTTTCTTTCGATCGTTTAAATTGCTCTATAGCTGTTTTTTTATTTTTTCTGAAAAAATGTACATTTTTTTAGCCATATCTGTAAAATAATACCGAAAGGTGTCTTATGTTTTTTCTCAAGTTATCGTGTCTTGGATCAAATTTATGAATATATGGAAATGACGGGCATTTTAAGACAAATACAAAATATCAAGGTAATTATAACAAATTTTAGCATTTGGAAATTGGTTATTATTTATTGTGATGAGAGGCAGGACGGAAGACTTAGTAGTTTATATGGCCAAGTTTTATCTGTTGAAAATTGAATTCAGATTTTCAGTAGAAACAAAGATTAAGCGATATTATTGTATCTGGTTCATCTTAACAATTTTTTAAATTAGTGTCATTTTCATCATTTTCTTATTATCATCTTTTTATGTTTTGTTATTATTCATAATTTTGTTTGCTATTATTTTCGTAAAATTCAGTAAGCTCAAGAATGGATAAATAGACATGTTAATTTTATCGATTTCAGCTTGTTTTAAAGGAACCGCGACGTTCGTCGTTAATGAATACTATCATGATGCAGTATGAAAATGCCATTGTTAATCCCTTGGATTTTGGATCTCAGTGCACTGGAGCATTGATGATGGCAGTTTTTAGAGGCAAAGTAATTATATGAAATTGTAAAATTGCTAAACTTGTGCAATAATAGTAGTAACTTTTTGCTTTTTCCGGTCCATGTTCTAAGTTTTTAATTAAATTTCACACTTCATTCCAGAATTGTATCTGTTTATCCAGTTTTCTTTTTTACCATATTGCTTACTTCCTGAAAATTGTAATTTTTAAATAATTGTGATACATTTTGCCACTTTAATATTTTTGCAATAACTAAAAACGACTATTTAAACAAAAGAAAAAATATGTGCTACTATATTTTTATCATTTCTTTACTTTAATTTTTATGAAAGGTATCGGAAGGTATTGATTTCGCTGATGACAGAGCTCGTTGTGTGGTGACCATAGGCATACCATTTCCCAATGCTATGGATGAGCAAGTAAGCTTGATAGTCTTCTGAAAGGAGTGAATATTTAATTTTTTCTTATTTTCCATCTTTTTGATCATAATTATATTTCAGGTTATTGAAAAGAAAAAATATAATGATGATTATTGCACGAAACTGCAAATCTTATCAGGTGATGAATGGTATACGATGCAAGCATATAGAGCTCTCAATCAAGCTTTAGGAAGGTAGTTTGAAATTCTTCATCGAATTTATGATTAATATAAACATATTATGTTTATTTTTCAAGTCATCTTATATAGTAAAAAAATTGCGGTTTTGGGAAAGTATTTCTAAACGAGTCGTTTCCATCAGAATATAATAAACCGAATTCTCTCAAAATCCTTATTATTATTACTAGTCTTTGAAAGTAACACTATATGAAATGTTTTGCGTTATCATAGAGACTTCCTCTGCAAAAATTTTAAAAATAACAAATTATAATTCCAATACGTTTTGTAATATGATCAAAAAAAATGTAATATGATAAATTCTATATTATTTTTCTTCAGACACTATTTACAGATGTCTACGACATCGTGCTGATTGGGGATCAATTTTGATGCTAGATGAACGTTTGCTGCAAACTTGCAGAAATCCAAATGCCAAAAAGATTTCACGATGGATACGTGAACAGCTTCGGCCTTTAACAAATTACAATCATTTCCTTAATGAATTAACCAATTTCGTCAGCAAAATGGAAGTCATGAATTCGCAACTATTAAATGATAATGACTGTAATGTTATGAGTATTGCTGATGAAAAAAAGTGACTGTATATTACTGTAGCAATGTTTGTTTTCAAATGTTCCTGGGACGTTTATAATTTGTACTTTTTTTTGAATCTAGATTTCTAGTTTTCATGACATTTCTCCTTGAAGCTCAAAACTTGATGATTACGATGTAAACGTATTTCATTTAATTTGTGCACACTAGTGCAGTTTTCGTGTTATTACTAAGTACATAGAGTGGCCGGTTTTCTTGGAATAAATTTCCGGAGCATGTTAACACGGTTTATTTGTTTGTATATTTTTTTTTTCATTCACATTTAATTCTGCCAGTCTTATCGAGATCTCTTGAGTACAATCACCATGGATGATGCCGCTCTAGTTGTTTGATATTTCAGTTCTTATTTTATCGCTTATTATTTCCTCTAACCCAATAAAAAGAGATGAATTCATCGCGAGATACACTCGTAAGTTTTCTAGAGAGTTAATTTTTCGGTACATCGGGTCTATTTGAGGATTATAAATAGGAGTAAGATAAAGTTATATTCAATAAAATTTTTTGACTACATTAAAAAAAGAAAATTCATTAAAGATGATCATTATTCTTGTCTCACTTAGCTAAATATTTTCATTCGCTGTTGAATCACCTTGATTCTCATCTCTTGATTTTAAAGATATAATTCTTTTTTTTTTTTTTTTAAATATACATGCGATAAATAAATGCAGACATGAGCAAATACAATTGAGACAAGAATAACGCATTACCTTTATTTGCATTAATATTATTCTTGACAATGTTGGAATTTGCAGAACGCTTAAATTTAATGAGAAACATGGGTTTAGTTTAATTTCTTTTTTTTCCTCATTATTCACAAATAATACATTACTATGTGTATCGTCTGTCCATGATGGATTAACCACTGCCAACAAACTCATTTCCACTTACAGAAATAATTATCATTCTCAGTATATCGAAACTATTATGATTGAAGTATCGGAAGCGCAGTGCAAATAAATCATTTGGAAGTCGGACTCTTGTGTTTTTTATTACCGTTCTTTTTTTCTTGATAGGAAGAGCCATCACTGAACTAATCAAACTAATTAGTAATATAAGTTAAAATACTCCGACTTTTTCGTTTCAAATTACGAAATGTTTTTAGCAGAGACTAAACTTGTCTGCCAAGCGATGCCGGATATGTATCCGTTTTCATAAAGAGGTTTAAATTTGAGGAGTTTTTGATTTCGTTGTGGAATTTTAAATTAAAAGTTAATTCTCAGTGAGATTAAGACAGAAATATCGAGCACCAATTTCAGAAATATTGATGGATTGTTGCAATTCATGTATTCATTTGTCGGGATAATATAGCAAGATTCTCTTCCTTAGTTCCATTGCAATATCATACAATGCACACACTGTTTCTTAACGAAAATTTTATATATTTTGTAACATAGCTAACATATGCTAATACATCAAAATTTACGTTTCATAAATTTGAACTACATTTTTAATGTTAGCTTGAAGAAATCAATATATCTCATATCGGAGTAACCGGTTTTTTGAATTTTGCATTTTCAATAGACACAAAATGTTTTGATTTTTCTTATCCAGAACATATATTGTAGATGCTTGAGCTAGAGACTCAACTATCAACATTTCTAGCATCATTGAATGACCAGGAAAATGACCAATAAAAAATGGCCCATTGAAAATTATATTCCTGATCGCTTTTATGCTTTTACCAGGATTGCATTCTATCACTTATCTACCACGAGAAATGGATGAGAATATGATAGTACAATATCACTGATAATAGGTTTGTTTTAATTCTTTACAATATGCAATTTTCACAATGTACTTCACCCTTAATCTTAACGTCAAAACGCCCTTAAATTCATCTTTGTCAACGGCATGAACACATTATCGTACATAATTCTACGATTTACATATTTACTTATTATAACCTCATTAAAGTCACTGCTGATTTCATTTTACAAATCATCTTAGCAGGTTGTTCCCTACAAATTTCTAATAACCTTCTCTCTTAATTGTTCTTACAGCGATTTGTATCTCTATTTGCTGCTCCAGATTCCATCTGAATAAGACAAAAAAAAAAGTAACTTTCATTGGTAATTATTTTTCCCATATAGAAAACCTGTTAGGGCAAGGACTATTTATTCGAAGAAGACCACTTCTTGCCCTCCTAAGTCCTTTCAGCCTTTCCACACATTATTACCATTCCACGAAAATATTGACTATCTTATATCCCATGATTCTATGAGGATAGAGTAGAACTGATTCGATTGACAGTAATCTCCCTGTTACCATAACATACTCGTATAATCGAAAATATAAAGATACGGTTAATGTGAATCGTTTTTGGAAAAGAATGGTGAACAGAGAGAAATTCATGGAAGGCATTGACACAAGTAAACATTTCAACAAGTTCTCGTAAAGTTTATATAAATTGAAATCTGAACGAAGTCATTCGACTAATTTGTTGTTGCCTTTGCCCTCACGCTGAGAGTAGTATTATAACTGATACTATTCTCGACATATGCTGTCTTTCCTCCGTACACTGTAAATTATATTTATGTGTCTGTACGTCTCACAAATTCTGATCTTCATATGTATATATAAATATCTGTGTAATGTAAAGTGTGTATGTTGTGTGTATGTGTGTGTATGTGTATATCTATGATGTTGGCTGTGTGCAATCGATGGTTTTGCTGTTTCCTAGGAAACAAGATATGCATATAGTGCCGGCAGCAAAATTTCAAATTGCAAATTTTGGTTACATTATAAACATGTATGTGTGTATGTGTATGTATATATATTTTATATATGCGTTTGCTTGCATGTCATGTTATCGATTCAAATATATTTAAAAAGAAAACGTACTTATTTGAGAAAATACTTAAGTATCAGATCATTTGTATTTGCGACAGATTTGATACGGGTGTTTGCTTTGCATTTTTCCTTTCGATGATATTTTTAATCATGACATGTTATCCTAAAACTCGTCATATTCTAACCAGTTGTCATCATAATTTTTTTCTTTATCTTCATAATCTTAATTGTTATCATTATCCTTATTTCATCATTTTAGTTGTTGTCATCATCCATATTGTTATCACTTTAGTTGTTATCACTTCCCATACTGTTATCACTATAGTTAATTGTTACCATTTTCCCTGCTGTTTTATTATAAGAAAATGGTCGAACTGCATATCTGCTCCTACCAGAAATGATAGTTTGTGAGACTTAAACAGGAAATACACTTTATGCAGTCATTATTAAGGGAAAAAGAGGAAACAGAAGAAAGAATGATAGTGAGAAAAACAGAGAGAGAGAGAGAGGAAATGGGAATGATGGCATAAAACTGACGTGGCATTGGAATCACTGTATTATTCTTTATTAATATACATTCTATATGAAATGAATGGAATTATCTGTTCAGTTTATTGCTTTCCGTAGAGTTGCGATACTTCTGCTCTTCGTATTGTTTCCTGACTTTTCTTCTTATCAATTTTGACTCTTCTTTTGACTGTTGCTTCCCGAATCAGTTTTAACATTTTGTTTATTTTCATCGAGAATTTCTAGGAATTCGTACAACCAACGATCTCTCAACCGTTGATATTGAAACAATAAAAAATGGGTGACGATCCATGTGAATGTCTATTCAATCATGAGACTGCTATGAGACGTTTACTTTCATTGGTAAACACTAACTATATTTTACTTTTTTACTGAACTCGATCCACGATGTTAAAGAAATGAAATAGTCATATACTTTTGAGGGGATTTAATAAACATGAAATACAATTGTTTAGTGGTTAGCTTAGCTAATTTTTTTTTATCGAAAATGAATAGTTATGTGCGAAGCGCTAAATTTAGAAGTATGTCATAATGAACTATTTTTCCGTTAAACTATCGATTGATATTTAAAGTTATTCATGAAAAAAATAGCTTTGTCTTGAGATGTCGGACTTATCATGTTTTGCAATGCACATATCTGATAATGCGCGGAAAAAAAATTTTCTTTATATCCGAAATGAATATTGATATGAATGATTAATAAAGAAATAACATTATATAAATAGGCGCAAGTAATTTGTTCATATTATTTCAGTTACGAGATTCACAAGGTTATTGCACGGATTCTGAATGTGTTCAAGATTTACCGGGCCCGCAAGGTGCTGGTTTTGGTGCCAACAATTTAATGATGGTCGTCATTTTGTGGGCTGTACTTGCAGTTGCGATGTTTTTCCTGCGTCCTAATTCGATGCGTTCAAGACCAGATCCACTGGGAAAACCGGGACCGTCTTCGGTAAGTGTACAATCTGATGCTTTTTCAGGAATTTTCATACAATAGTAGAGATAAGGTTTTTCGAAGACTTTCAATTTTATGAATGTTTTCATTATAATTTTTCTTAATGAGTATTTCTCTATTCTCATTTTCAGCAATATCAGTATAGCAAATTCTTTTTTCACATTTCAGTGTATTTGAATCTTTGAAAATACCGATTTGTTTAGTCTAAGATAATTCGCTTTTTTCTTGTTTTTCTCCTCTACTGAGTTTTTATTTAATGAAATTGAATCTTTTACTTTTCTTATTACTTAAGGAGATTTAAAGATGGATTCTTGTATTTGTGTTGATCTGCTAGCTCTACTCTTCCTTAATTTGAAATTTATTTTCTTTAGGGTGGTGATGCTCCTGAACCGCCAGCACCTACTGTGCAGTAACATGTATTATCATCAGTTCATCCATTGAAGTTCAGCATTGAAACAATAACAATAATTTACCACAGATCTTTTTTGAACTGTTTTCACAAACGAATGTATATTAATAAAGAAGGGTAGCCACATCAATGAATAAGTGCCACGATTTACCAGCTCAATTCTTGTAAATATCATTTTTTGATTTATATTTTTCTGATTTTATATTTGGTTTTTGAGGTAGATAGATTGTTTGATCCAAATAGTAGCGGTGGTTTTTTTAATACTTGTAAGTATAATTCTGAATTTTCTTTTTTTTTCAATATTTATTTCGGGGTATTTTTTTTTAATTTTATTTTGTTTCAAATCTTGCGCACAGAAAGAAAATAGATTGAAATAGACCGCGCGAACTGCTAAATTGAGCAGTACATAGTAAAGTCAAGTGAGTTAAACAAAAGTAATTCAGATGGTTCTCATTTGTAACGATTCTTTAATTTCCCGGAAATTGTGATAATCCTCTAATTTTTGAAGGAAAACGTATGAATTTCTCTTTTCGATAATAAGAATGGACGAGATGATTTTTCTGTTTTTGTTTGAAATGAAATTCGACTATATTTATATCTCTTTCACTGTAATGTTTATTTCAATATAATTAATATCCTGTTGCTTCTATTATTATCTCGTTCATAACAGTGAAAGCAGCAAAATCCTATCTATTTTCTTTTCAGCCAAATTTTTTTTTTATTTTGGAATGTTCCTCCTTCTTGCTTCTTATTCTCCCTTCCTGTGCATTCCCACATATCGTCTTCCTTTATTCTTTCTGCAATAAAAGTTGTGGAACAATTTCAAGGCATGCGAAATGTACTTATGTAATAATAGTTTATTGTTTAGTCGAAAAAGTTTTCCGGGATTTCATTCATTCTAGATTTCTGGATGTAATCCGCATTCAAAATTTAATTGGAAACTGTATATGTCCTATCAGTATGTCGTAGATATTAGTAATATAATTTTTTTCCAAAAAGAAAAAATATGAAATGAGAAAAAAGAGTGATAGTAAGGAAGTGTGTATCATCTGATATCTGTTTTGACACTATACTGACTTCACTTCCTGCTTTTAATCAGCACATTTTTTGGTAAGTATACTCGTAAGAACAGCGCGAAATATCTTTCATCAATAAGCAGACAACAATAAATGCGCAAATATACCTGTTTTCTAGCTTTCCATAACATTTAGAATTTCAGTTTCGAACTGCAAATATCAGTTTAAATGCAGCACACAAATTCTGAAAAGTTATTTAGAAAATAGACAACAGACTGGAGTAAGCATGTATTCATCACCAAAATAGTTTTTTAATATGTAGTGTTTGATATATAGATATTGTGAAGGTATGTCTTCACTGAACAGATGGGAAATCTTGATATGAGATTATGCATTAGTTAAAATTCACTCAGTCTTAAAATCAATTACTTTTCAAGTTTTAAACTTTTTGTGAAGAGATTAAAATTACAAAAATAGAACGAAGAGGACTGCCAGTCAACAAATGGTATAATTAAATTATCATAAGACAATGCAGGATTGGGAGTCTGTGTTAGTTACAAAGCTTCGAAAAAATAATGCATTTTAGTCTGAAATAATCGGAAAATGAAAAAAAGAATAGGAAAGAATGAAAAAAAAAAATTTGGTCAAATAAATAGTCTTGATTTTTAAACACATTATAATCAAAATGATTCAAATGTATTTGATTAATCTCTTACGTGCGGAATAATCGACGAAATTTAAATAAGCAAATAAAGCTTCTGGAAGTAATGTGAACTATTTTTCTGAAAACAAAACTGAATAGCAATTATTCAAATTAAATGAATGTGCGGTTCTAGTTTTGCAGTCCCATCATACGTCGATTTGGAAATTATTCCCCTTCGGGATCTGACAAAATAAAGACTAAGCAATAAAAAATTAAAATACCTAGAAAGATGTCAAGTAATTACGGCATGTTTTTCATTTGTCAAGCATTTTTATCAGTTCCTATTCACACAATAATACAAATAATAGGGAAAGTTTTCTTTTTTTCGAGCTATGAAATTGGAAAAAGGAATAGCAAAGAAGGACAAAAAAAAAAACGGATTTTAAGTAAGCTGAATTGCGAGTCTTCACTCGAGTATTTCAAATCAAACATAATCCAATGAAATCATGCATTATTTACGTCAAATAATCACTAGTGATGTGTCTCTTGAGGTGAATAATTTTGACTGAAGTATGTGCATCAGAAGATATTTGAGGTCATAATGCAAGCGCATTTTTCAGAAGTTTTTCAATAATCCGGTTTTCTATTTCCCCATCTGAAATAAAAATGAAAAAACAAAAAATTCCGGAAGAGTTTTTTTTTCTGATCAGCTATATCTGAATTGCATTTTTTCACAACGATTTAAAATGTTTCATTTATAATTTTTATTCAGTTATAAAAACATACATTTAAGATGATAAAAACTTCTTACTTTCTGCTGTACTAGCACCCGTCACTTCTTTCTCAAGTTCAAGCTTCTTTTGAGCGAGAGCTAACATCTCCTCCTCAACTGTGTCGGCAGATATTAAACGTACAACAAAAACATCTCTGCAAAGAAATCTTGCTACATTTAATAATACATCTTAAAGTCCCGTTAATACAATTAAGTTAACTTGATTTAATTAGTATAAAAGAACATAATATTAGTTTTTAATATTATTTTTTAATATGCATGTCCCTGTGTATTCATAAGTTCTTTCAGACACCAAATTATTAAATTAATACTTCTCTTGATATAATGGGAACCAACATCCAGAACCAAACAACTTCAGTTTCGTTAATTTAAATTACAAAAAGTATTTGCCATTAAAATAATTTTTTTGGATATAAAATAGACCTTGACAGATAACATACTTCGTCTGACCCATGCGATGACATCTCCCTTCCGCTTGTTTATCATTATATGGATTAAAATCAATATCGTGTAGTATGATATGATTAGCTGCAGTCAAATTGATACCCAAACCACCGGCTTTGGTTGACAACAAAAAGACGAATAAATCAGGAGACGAATTATATTCATTGATCACTTCTTGCCTGGAAGTTTGATAGCAATTGACTGGCAATAAAAAAACTCGAAAATCATGTGAAATAAATTTTAATGTACCTTTCCATAACCGGAGTTGAACCATCCAGACGACAATATTGGTAATTACGCAATTTGAGGTAAACTTCAAGAATATCCATTATTGATGTAAACTGACTAAATATTAACACTTTATCTCCCTGAAAGGTCATAACTGTCTTAACTTTTCAACTTTTCGATTTGTTTGGCAGAAGAGAAAGCCATTTCAAATCATGGTCAAAATTTCAATTGTTACCATTTACCTTTTCTTTAATTGAAGGTAACAGCTTATCTAATTCCTTGAATTTTCCAGATTCAAGTGTAACTTTTTCATTGAGGATGTATTTCTGCGTTGAGGTAAATTTTGAACATAACTGGCTAATCGCAAAATCTGATAAAAAAGCAAGATCTTCAGCAACATGGTCTGATTTCTTTTTGCGATATTCATTTTCCTGGAATAACAATAATAAAATATAATTAAGGTACTAACACAATAAAAATAAAACATAACAGCAACAGATATTCTCTCTTAATAAAACCTTAAAGTTCTACCAAAAATTCATAATATTTATTATTTTTTATTAAAATAGAAATGTAATATTGAAGTGATCTCAGTCGAGATTAAATTTAGGATGACAGCAGGAAAAACATAAATATGGTTAAAACAAGGACAATTTTCATGACGATTCTGATTTCTATGTTTGATCCAAAAAAATTACAAGAATTCCAAATTTTTGATAGTGATTCTTTATTTTTTTTTCTTTTTTTATCCTCATGCGCTGTTATGAATCGTTAATATACATAAAATTATACCTCACACAAAATTCGTAAAAATATAAATGCAACGGAAAATTGAAGAACAAACCTTTGCACACAAAACTTTAGCAATTTGAATCACTTTATCATCATCATATAATCGTCTATACAGTAAAGGATGATTAGCCACTTGTCGCAATTGCATTAATGGGCTTGAACTGTATTTCTCACCATTTGATTCCAGTAAACGGAATTCACGTATCAAATCTGTATAAATCTCTTTCTGTTCCATTATCATCGGACACTTGATCACACACATTCCTTTTTCATTGGCAAATAACTCAGCACCTAAATAAAAATTACCAAGATACTTTGAAGTCGTTTTTTATGAGTATTTCACTTTGAATTTTGTCAAACTTACATGAATAAAAATTTTCAAAGACGAAACTTACATCCGCTTTTAACCTTCGTAAAATATATGGTTTCAAAATCGCTTTTGCTTGTTCAATTTTATCAGCTTCATACAGTGCACCATTTTTGGCTTCCAGTGCTGGTATTTTCTTTAAAAGAGAAAAATTTTCAAAACTTTTCTGTTATGTAAGTAATTTTAAATTTTTAATAAATAAACTAGCTAAAATCTCATAAAGATTATTTACAAGTTTCGTCTATAGCCTCGTAATCTAACTCCCTTCAACAAAAGCATGATTAAATAATTTGAATTAAGAGAAAAAAAAAGAATAAATAATCTCAGATCGAGATTTTGGAAAGATCAGTAAACCTGTTGAAACTGTTGCAAAAGTTGTCCAATATCATCACAGTATTTTGTAAACAATGTCGTCATTGTGAAGTAACATTAATGAAATTAACTCAACAAGATTGTTTTGAAGTGGCGTACCAGTAATCAAAATTTTTCTTTCACCCTGCAATTTTTTTTTTAATCACTTATTTCAAGCAAAAATTAACTGAATTTTATCAAAAATCTTCTTAATGTAGACAGAGAGAACAGATGGAACGGAAATACTTTTTTAGTTATTATCGCTTTATTTGATCAAACTTTACTTGATCTGTAATTAAAACATTATCAAAAGATATGAATATGATTTGAATGTCTAGTCCTATCTATTAGTAAATGTTAAAAAAATTAAATAATCAAAACTAAATCTAAAATAAAATTACACAGTTATAATAATGTAAGGATTTATTGCCGTAATAATGTATTATTTTCATTGTGTAGTAGCACTGAAAATTTTGGTAATATCTAATATATAATGAAATCAAACATACATGAATTTTCATATCTAATATATAATGAAATCAAACATACATGAATTTTCATAAGATTTTTGTAACGATCAGTATTACAGTTCTTCAACAGATGGCCTTCATCATAAATAACATAATTTATTCGGAAACGTTTGAAAAATTTCCGATCTTCTGTTTTAGAACCAACCATATTATAAGTTGTCAGCAAAACATCTATCTATAAAAATAAAAACCTGAGACAAAGTCCCAACCTCTTGTAATCAGTTAGATATTAAATAAATCAATCCTGTAAATCATTAAAATAATTGTATTTTTCGACATCGCTGACAATTATTGCACTTACCACTACGACAAACTTAAATCTCAGTTACTTTTATTTTGGGAAGTACGGCAAGCTTCATTATTTTTACCGAACCATTTTCTGTTTTTTTTTTCTTGAAACAGCAAAAGAGAGATATGGATATTTGGATCTTCCATTCTGGAAAATAGCGATTTTATTAATTACATTTTTATTAGTGGCCATGTGTCGAAGCTGCCTTCGATCAACAATGCTACCATAATATGTAATGATATTGACTTTAGGAGACCATTTTGCAAATTCACTGAGCCAATTTTCAATTGTCGAAGACGGCACTACAATTAAATGTGGTCCTTTGATCTGCTCACTCTTTAAGTAAGTTATAAAAGCTATTATTTGAACTGTTTTTCCAAGGCCCTGAAAATATAGAAAATAACTGCAGATTAGTGTTCTTCCAGTAGACGACGTAGAAAAATAAAATTCTTATCGTTAAATCCCACAGAAAAATAAAATTCTTATCGTTTAATTACTTCCAACAATGTCATCGAATCATAGGACTGGAGTTGCGTGTAACAAGTTCAATTTACGCTATTCAATAGTACATTTTACTACTATAATTATGCTAGTTAGTACAATACAGTTTTCAGCGAAGGAATCGTATCGCATTCAGTAAGAAAAACAATAGCCCAAAATATCCTCTTCAAATTATGTTAGATACTAGTACTTCGCCACACTAGATCACATCAGCAAGAAAGATATTAATTATATCAGACTTTCTAAAGCTGCAAAAAAAAGATGCTAATTTGAGTCTTTCAAGTCCATTTAACCCAGAAAGTAACACGTCTTAAAAAATACGCAACAGAGAATAGAAATTTTTTTTACAAATTTCTCCCTCTTCTCTTTACCTTTCCTCCTCAATTATTATAAATAAGTACCATTTCATCAGCTAAAATTGCATTTAGCTTTAATTTATGCATCATCATAAGCCAATTCAGACCGACTTGTTGATATGAATGAAGTTTGCATCTGAAAACAAGCAATAAAAAAGAAATTATTTCTTCGAAATGATATGGAGATTATGATTCCACAAAACGCACTGTTCATTAAGAAGTTTTGGCTTCATTTGCAACTGTTTGGATTTAGTCGATTCCAAGGCAGAATAAATTTCTTCTGAATGTTGGCGACAATCATCCAAGATATTTTCCAATATACTTCGGTTTTCCAAAAAGTCTAAATATTGCTCGGCAGCACAAGATCCACGTGGGCATTGCAAAAGACGGGATTCCTGGAATTTATTACATAATTTAAACTTGAATTCTTTGTCCACCTGATATGCTGCATGAATGATTGGAATTTGCATATAATAATTACAAATACTGAAATGCACTACATTAATATGATTCTCGCAATATGATATTGCAATTCGCAAAAAAAGAACACGAGAAAAAATAAGGGAAGATATTGTGGGACATCTACCAAATCTTCGAAATCCCGAAACGGACGATTGCTGATTATAAAATCAGCAACTTTATCACTTATGCGTGGGGTTGCCAACAACATGCTTCGATTAGCTTCGTTGAAAAACGTTACACAACAATTTTTTAAAATCACCGATGAGGGAGTATTGCGATGAGCATTGCGACTTGATCGTTCCATAACCTGAATAATTCAAGTTGCTGAAAAAATCAGCCAACTACTTTTCAAAATTCTGTCTTTCAAATATTTGTTGCTCATTAGCATCACTATCTTTTTACTTTAATAAATATCAGAAACAATCAATTATTTCTAATATTTCCAATTTTATGAAACCATTAAGACATCGAATACCGTGATTTCAGTTCTATCATTTTCTAACATTTTTTAAAACTAGTCTGCTCATTTATTAATACAATTTTCAAAATAAAATTATCTGAGTGAATGTACCAACCTGACCACTTTTATCACTACTATCGCTTTTCTCTATTCGTGTCGAACTATCCGAATCATACTGTTCATCGCTTTCATTTTCTTCACTGCTCGAATTTACATATTTCCTACGCTTCTTAACTCTCTTCACCATCATTTTTAAACTTACTGGAACCTACAACAATTTACAAAAATAGATTGAGATCCTCAACTAGCGCCGAAGTAATCCACGCTTTAGAAGAAACAATTAAGGTCAAAAGAGTATTTACATTATCGTCACCATCTACAGCTTCTCACACTAGTAATAGAAATCTGGAACAGTAATAAGTTATCGTCAACTAATCCGTCATGTCTGCCATTAAGTTCATTTATCTCAAGTTTTAATATATGACTTATATTCGTATTTCAACATGGCGCGTGCCAATCATTACAAAATGATAAAATATTATTAACTACTTTTTCTTCATCAATTTCTGATTTTTCATCGCTGGACGAAGAAATAACTGCTCTTTTCCGTCCTCCCTTCCTGGATTGAGTAGCTATATGCACATCACCTTGTTTCAATAAACTATTTAATCTTGGCTTGTATAACCACTTCACTGATTGTTTTGTATCAGATTTCTGATCACTTGATTCGCTATCTGTGAACGTTTGCAACCTAAAGATGATGAAAGATTAATATAACTCAGCACTATGATGTTATAAAATTTTATTCTCACATGAATGACATGAAAAGCACAAAGTTGCAAACAACAAAACCGAAAAAATTCCCTTCCAAATCATGTTCTCAAATTGCTTGGAATATGATAATAATAATTTCTAAAAAGTTGACCACACGAAATAAACCACACTTTGACCGGATTTTTCTATTTATTTATTACTAATCAGCGATTTCACTGAACTAATTTGTTATAATTGTCTCGCCGAAATTTATACAACCGTTTTTACAAAAAATGCTCAACTTGATTTTAAATAATGAATTAATCTGACAAATTAACAATTATACTCACCTTTCTTCAAAAGTTAGATCTTTATGAATAATATTCGATACAGCTCGGACACTTGTCGAAGGTACTTTGGAGATCTCTTTTTTATCTTCAACTATTTCTGAATCTGAATCATGTCCCCTCCAACTAGTAATAGTATGCAGCGTTTCCGAATTTTTTAAATTCTCACCATTTGACCTGTTTCCAATTAATTCCTCCTCCTCTGATGATGACATTAAACGCTGATTACGATAAAATAATCGTGTTTTTTTAATTTCTAAAAATTATTATGCATTGTATTAATCATACTAATTCATTTTCAATTATCAGAAGCATATGTTTTTCAGTAGATTTGCAATTTCCAATAAACTTCACCTTTTGATGCATGCTGAAACTGTGTCTGGTTATTCTTTTTGCCACTTCTTGATGCAAGCAAATTCACCATCTATAAATTAATTCCCGAATCAATACTATGCTACAGTGTATAAAACAGCTATCTTATTGGAAAGGTTTGTCTAAAGATAATATTATCACTCTCTGTCGAAACCTTTTCGTATTCAGTTTTCTAGCCATGACAAGGAGACATTTGTATGAAAGACTTTAAAAGAATTATCTTCAACTAGTTTGAGATTACCATATTCTAAACATAAAGGTATTAAACTTATATGCAGAGAAACAAAATAAATGTAAATAGACAGACAAATAATGATTTTTTTCTATTGGATGCTATATTGCTTAATTTAGAAGTAAAGACTGTATAAAAAAATTTCTCTAAAAAATTGCTTGAAAAAAATTTCCAATTTAATAAAATTACAAACACTGAATTCAAAGCTTGGAAAAAGAATGATTTTTTTCCTTTTTAATGTATGGAAACATCTGCTAATTCTACAAAATTCCCAATCACAATTAAAATAAAAGGACCTTAATTCGAATTCTTAAGTTTTATTTCTTTTAATAGTTTGGAATAATTTTAAATGAAAAAAAAGAGGAATATTTAGTGAAAATCTTTACACTTCAATGAAACTTTACCTCTCAATAAAATCGGTAGAAAATTCAAGGTAAAAACATTTTGCACAAATTATAAAAATTGTTCATAGAAGTTTGGTAAAAACTACCCATTATATTGAAATTTGAAGTTTCTTTCATTAAATTGATAAAATTCGTAGCGATTTTCAGGAAAATCTAAATTTAAGGATTTAAAAAAATAAAATAGGCAACCTGCGCAACGGATTGCTTCTTAAATGCTAACCCGCGAATAACATCTTTTACCGATTCATTGGGTCGATGGGCCACACGACGCCTTTCTCCAATGATAGCTTCAAATGACCCCTTAGCACTCATTCTTTTAAATTCTCTCTTCACTTCTTCACTGAAATTTGAATAATCGTGGTCTGACCGCTAACTCCAACCGACTCCTGCTCCCTCCCTCCTAGTTTCTCGAAAGAAACACAACGAGCGATCCTTGTTTACTCATAAAATGAATTGACTTGAGCGATTTGTGGCATTTACGTTACATTGCTCGGACTATTATGAAACTTCTCGTTTATTGTGTAAAAAATGACATTCTGTCGTGCATTATGGTTCGGAATCTGATCACTCAATTTTAAAAATGGAAGTTTGTAAATGAAAGGCAAGAAATTAGTTTGTTTGATAGAAGTCCTGCATGATCTTTCAATCCGAAGTGTTATTTCATTAATATGACGGAAATAGTTATCAGTGAATTGCATGTTTCACGTGAGTTTTCAATTCTTTTGCGTCAAGTCTACTCCATTGACAGATATCAGCAAACCCTAATAGGAGCTAGTATCTTAGATGAAACATTTCAGGTTAACCACCACAATTAATGAATTTTTGTGACTGCTTTATTCGAATTGTTTGAAGCGCCTAAATGATAAAAATCCGAAAATTTTGCAGAAGAATTTTCGAATGACTTAAAAAAATATTCGTGGTATTAGCCGGTTAAAACAAAGTAATCGGAATAACTAATGGTAGGTATGAAAGAGTAAATAAAATGTTTGGAATAGAATAATGGAATATTTCCTTGGAAATTTATACTGCATTAATTGAATGAATAAATGGAGTTAATCTTAACGGTTCAAGATATTTAAGGAATAATTGTGCAAACTTTTCTGTCAATTAGCATATGATTTTTTCGTCAACTTTATAATTTCCACTATGAAAAACGTTTCACAATTTCAAATATTTTTATTTGTCTAAAACAGAATATCAATTTTCATCTGGATTCAACTTAACAATGTTAAATGATGTAACTGTTTTTGGCTGATTTGATGATAGCCAGATATCATCGACTGGCTATTTCTGCCTAAAATTCCATTGGCGAATGATAGATGATGTTACATAAGTTATCTATGATGTGATTTGCGCTAAGATTCTGAGTTGCATTAGCCATATATTATTCATTAGTCAAGTTTTTGATCTTAAATTTTAAATAGATATAAAGAATTATATCGTGAACAAAATGGTCTGGATTAATTATGCATAATGATAGAGTTATATTCAGATTCACAACTTAAAATACTTTTATAATAAATAAGCATTTCTAAATAATTAACTTCCAAAAGACAATGAATTCATATGCAAGTATTGACTTATGATTCCAGAAAGCGATAATATGGATGGACAATAATTACAGATTAGTTTTGGTATGCATAGGTTAAATGGAGAGATTTATTTTTTCTTCGGTAAAGTTTCATGAAATGGTGAAGAAAAATCAAAGAGATTTACCTGCTGGAAGATATTCCGGAATGAACAGTAGTTGGCATTGAATAAAACCTTAAATTAATAGTATGTATCCTAAAAATTGAGATGAAGCATCTATTACAGATATTTACTGATCTGTATTTTTATATTAATAAAACCCATTCGAACATTTTTTTTCTATTACAATGATAGAAAAAGTTGAATAGTGCGTCATATATGAATGGCGGTATTCCTGAAAGTTTCAAATAACTGGGGGAGAATTCTCCGATGTGCGACTTATTAGCAAAAAATTAACGTAAATCTGCTTATTAGTATTTAAATTTGGTTGTCTGGTGATAATAGCTGGAACTGCATACCAGTTCGATGATTTTCTTATGTAAAAATCAAATTTTTAAATGTGAAATCTCTGTAATAAATTTTACCATGGATTTTCAAGAATTCGATTAAACCTTGCTTCAGCTCGTTTATCGGGTAGATTCCATAATATCTTCTCTTTTGACTTCTGAGCCACATTTTGTGTATTATCTATGATAGCTTATAACAGAAAACCGAACAGTAAAACCGATTCAATTGATTAGAACAATGACATTACTTTATAACGACAAATGGCATTTCAAAATTTCATTTGTGTTTGAATCCTCTTTTCGTTTATTTTCATTTCTCCAAAACAATTGATCATTCAAAAATGTGTTATCTGAGATAAAAGTTGAATAACTGCTTATAAATTAAATTTAAATTTGATTAAATTAATGGCAGTAAAATTTAAATATGATTTTCTGACTGAAATATGCCTAGACCTGAGTAATTATTGCAATTTAAGCTACTTCTGCTCATTCAATGCCGTGAAAATTCAAAAAATAAATGTCGAGAAAAGTAATGTTTAATGTTTATAGATTCATTTCACGAGAATGATAAATATTGATATCTAACTTAAATCATTTATTTCCTGCTTAATTTATTTTTTATCTCTTTGTTCTTCATTTTCTCTCAACATATTTTTTTATTATGTTGAGTTAGCCAACTTACCTCTTATTCAAAATATTGTAAAAAATATTTGTTAAATGTAAATTTAATTATAAGCATAAACTTAAACTTCTATTAACATAATGGAAATTTAACAAACGTGGTGATGACGTATTAAGCGAGACAGCTGTTGACAATGGAAACGTTGGTATTAGTTCATTTCCTTCTTTCGTCTCATTTGGTATCTCTACGTCGGTTTCTGGCGCTGGATTCTGTAATTCTATAGGATTTCTCGGTCCTCACTTTTTTATTCTGTTATCTGTGTGTTTGAAGAAGAAACGACTTATTATATCG
Source organism: Dirofilaria repens (assembly GCA_008729115.1). Lineage (NCBI taxonomy): Eukaryota > Metazoa > Nematoda > Chromadorea > Rhabditida > Onchocercidae > Dirofilaria > Dirofilaria repens. Next base: position 1,095,903 of record SNRZ01000015.1, on the reverse strand, counting down.
TTTGTATATCAGAGACACATTAGAGACATCTTTAAATTCAATTTTTAATGGTTATTAGGTTTGTCTATCTTTGCCATTAAATCTCTCACAGTATTTATAACAGGTAGCTACTTGTAACAGATACCTATTTATAACAGGTACCCTTTTTTAATTGAAAACATCTTTGTCATAATTTGGTACGATTTTATCACTTGAAGTCACATATTATTTTTGTCTTCCAAAAATATTAATATGATAACTTAACAGATAGCACCGAACATATATCAGAAACATCTGCTGATCGGATATAATTTTAAAATGGACTCAGCATTTAAAACTAATTGATTAATTTTTTTGATCAAATATAAGTAATAATTGGTTAAATCAAAATTTAGGATAGATTTCAAATTTGAAATTCGAAATACTACAAACAAGGTACGGTAGAGGATTTTCCAATTTTTCCGACATATCATTTTCAGCTGCATCCAATGAATCATTATTTTCTTCATTCTTTCCATCATTTTTACTAGCCAAATCTTCTGCTAAATTTATTCAGTATTTATTTAAAAACATCTTTATTAGTAGTTTCTTAATTCTATTGAAAATTACATTTTCTGAATTGTATATCGTTCCCTCCGTTTATAATTCTGCATATCACGACGAAAAATCTACCTTTAAATCCTTATTTCTCCTTATTCATTTTATTAATGTCTAAATATAACCTGCATTAATTTGAGTCCAGAAAGAACTAATAACAATAGGAAAATATGGCAGTGCAATTTAAACCACTTGAAAATATGTTGTTCAAATTACATTACTGTATAGTTATAATAAGCAGACATGATTAACTGATAAAAATCTCTTGTATGAATACATCGAATGTATTGCGCTAAGCAGTGTGGCTTATTTTGACATTGTTAAAATGATTTCGATACATTCAATCAACATGCTTGTCTACCTGCGTAACACTCACAGACGTAACATTATAGATATATGGTTGAATTTTAAAAAAACGATCAAAATTTACTGGATATTTCAGGAATGAGGAGAACTCGTTTGTTTGGTGAAAAATATGGAACTGGACTTGTTGAAAGACCAATACGACTGATCCATTCATGAACATTATTAACTCTAATTTGATGATGATAACGTCCAGACTAAAACAAAGACTGATGACAAAGAGATCACGAGCCATTGATAATGATTAAACTAAATGATTTTCCTTTAAAAATAAAAAACACTGCTTCCAGTTGTGGGTACGAAATGGATAATGATTATACTTGTTTTCGAGACTTTAGATACATTTTTTTGTTAGAGCATACTATTCATTACTTAGAAAAAATTAGTTAAAAAAATGCCTCAATTAATTAAAATTTAATGAATAAATAAAAAAAATCGAAGTAATTTAAGTTGATAGACAAGAGGAAGAATGAATTACACAACATTCTTTAGAGAAATAGCTTATGCGAGTTTTTTGGAATTGAGTAAATGTGCAACTGCTGATTTCTATGCATAACTTATTAAGGAAAAAATTCATTTTTGGATGGAACATCTATGATGGTATAGTTTAAATTATAATACTAAACAAACTATTAGCCTCGATGTTATTTACGGATATTTTTGATCAGCAGATTTTTAATTTTACATCTTAAATATTTATTCTCTAACGAAATGAAAATTTGAAACCATCAATTAGAGTATTACTGGGCATAATTTTCTTATTAATGGTAATAATTATCAAAACCAGTATGATGATTTTAATTTAAGATATTGTTATTTCTAATATCTTCCAGGCAAAAGTAGGTGAATTTCCACTATGAATATGTAAATATAAATTAATTAAGTTACTGAGTGAGAAGATTCTAATTAGATTTTCGCCTTTTAAAATATTTCTTTCGTTCGCCTTTAAAATATTTCTTCCATTTTGCTAACTTTTCTTCGTTAAAAATGAAAATGTTCATATCGCGTTATTGAACGATATAAGCGAAAATTAATTAATCAAGAAAGTTATATTTGATTCATAGGAACATATTTATGAAATTCATTAATCCGTAATAATTATGAATCATAGTGATATTAAAATGTTGAATGAAAGATATTTCTTACTGTTTTCATGTAGCAGAAGATGTAATTATAGATTTTTTTTTCATGAAGCATATATACCTGTATTTTTGTCTATCCTGAAAAGATTTAAGATTGAATGTATCATCCAGATTATTGCTGTATACGACAGTGCTCCGATTCTAGTATCGTCAATAGTCAAAACCGGAACATTATACAGTAATAACCCAAATACTGCATTCAATCTTAACTCTTTACAGAAGAGAAAAAGAATTAAGGAATTAGATGAACCTTTTATCTCAAGAATTCAATGGTATTACTTTCTCATTCTTAGTTCAATTACTATTGTCAAATAATTAATAAAAGTTGTCGAAACTCACCACCGAAGCAGCAGCAGTTTTTGATTTCCCATGCTTTCCATCTATTTTAGGTAATATTTCTTTTGGTTTAGCTTGGTAAACTTTTTCTTTTTTTCTCGAAGTATTTATACAATGCGCTGGGAGTAACTGGAAAAAATAAGTCTCGGGAAAAAAGCTTCCAAAAAGTTATTTCTGAAAATATCTTAACTACTCGGTTTCAAAGAACGACTACGCTAGTTTATGCAATGTAATGTTTACTTTAATTTGCCATTTTCCTGAGTATAATCATTCTCAATTGATACCTTTTTATCTTTTGTTTTTTGAGACGGTGTTCTTGCTGTTGAAACAGGCAAAAGCTGCAAATCCTAAAAATCGCAAGCAAAAGTATCTGATCTTGAGAAACTAATTAATAAAATAATTTATCAATTACCTTCGTAATTTTATTTTTCATCACATCTGGTTCGATTGGAGAAATCGGCTGAGTCGGTGAAGGACTTTCACACGGTATAGAATTAAGTAATTTGGGATATAGCACAGGTTTTGGCGGTAGTACATGTGGCGTAGACGACATTCGAGGACCTATTGTACTTCCAGATAGCTATTTGTGATGTTTTCAAACTATTATTACCAACGAAATTAATGAGTAAATTGAAACAAATGATTAAACATAGCATCATAAATTCTTCTCAAATTTATTTTGCTTAATATTTGCTATATTGCAGATTGTGTTTCCTGCTTAAAATATTATTAATCCAGACTATTTTTGTGATATAACTATTTTTTATTTATTTAATAAACATTTCTAAAAATAAAAGCAGATATTCTACCGCGCTCATAATTAGTATTGTTAGCTTTTCAAGTATAAAATCCTATGATTTAATTTTTTGATATTAGCTGAAGATCGTGAAGTTAATCAAGCATTATGGATATTGTCTTTATCATTTTTAAACTATGAAAGTTTCAGCAGATAGTTATTTTTTAAGAACCCTCCAAAAATCCTTGTAAGGTTTATCAAAGAAAATTTTCATGGTTGAAGAATAAATACATGCGACATATGCTTCATACTTCACCATCTTCATTGTTTTACTAATTATTACAAGTTTTATCAATTGTAGAGAATTTAAAGATGGCCGAGATCAGAAATGATGGGCTCGAATATACTCGAGATTTAAGAAAAAAACAAGGCGCTTGTGCCACTCTAACTTTTCTTATCCAAATTATGTTGCTTGACAAATTATAGCATATAAATCTAACTTGGTTCTCGAGAGAGAAATGAGAGAGGTTCTTTGGAGCCTATTTTAGTATCCCTTACGGTTGTGAGCATCTGTAGTTCAAGCTGCTTTTTCCGAAACATATCAAGTTTTAATTGATTTTTATCGTCTCGATGACGCTGTAATTCCTTCTCCATTTGCTTCCTGAACTTTTATTTGTTTTCAGAAGAATGATCAATTTAAAAAAAATTTTTTTATTGTACTATTTTTGAACTTAAAAAGTGAACTATAGAAATGTTGTTCGATTATTGAAAAAAATATGCAATTTATATAAGTTACCTTGATTTTCTTCGGTAGTAAGCGCAAAGGAGCCAAATTGCTAGCAAACCCAAAGTGACAAAAATGATAAAAAATATAAACAATGTGATAATCATCCATAATAGTGAACTGGATGAAACACAACAACCTGGAACGGATTACTCCGAAATCTTATTTTCGTTATTTTTTATTTGATTTTTAATTTACTTCGTTTAATGAAAACACTTAATTCAAAAAGAAATGAAAGAATTAAGAAATGGATACGCTGATTAAATTTCAATTTAAATATTGAAGAATATAGTATTTCTGTCCCATATCCTTATGTATTTGAATAAAGGCCTAAATGCAATCTATGCTAAAGCCTTTCAAAAATGTCGATTGCCAAAACTCTTGGCAGTTTCAAACTTATTTGGTTCCACAGATGTGCTTTTATGATTCCAAAGCATCCCGAATATCACTAAGTGATAAATTTAAAATTGTTATAAAAAGTGAGGAATGTACCTTGAAATAGATTGACACTTTTAAATTTAATTGTATTTCTGCAAAGAAAAGAAAAGAATGGCTTTTTTTTTGCATGAAGAAAAATATACTTATTCAACATTTCTTCATTAGTATATTATAAAATGGTATAATTATTTGATAACGAACAAATACATGAGAATAGGTCATTACCTTACATAAACTATTTGCATTATTTCATCCCAAATAGTGAGTTAATGATAACCTATCATTATCATTATGGATTAAAAAAAGACTTATATAGTTTGAGAGTAATAAAACTCATTTCATAGGCTCACTATGTTTTGAAAATATTTCGATGCACTCAAAAAAACTCTTCTTTTAATCAATAGTGACAGATAGGACAATCTAGCATAACAATCAAGAAAAGGAGATAAGTAAGATCAATCAGCAACAACTATCAGTCATAACTGCATTTTTAAATCTCGAAAAAAAAATAATGAATAAATGGCATTTGATCAGTGTGTATTACCTTTTCATGATTACTATGGAATGATCGATTGAATTATTCCTAATTTGTTAAGTATTAAACATATATTTTCAAAGTTCACTTTCCCTTGTTGTAGCAATCGCCAAGGCTGCAAAATTGCTTACTGCTTAAATTTATTTCAATTGTTTTTAAATTCTGCAAATTTTAATTTCTTGCATTTTGTTGCATATATTTTGCTTTTCTCAAAATAATGGAATTTTTATTTTTGTTATGGAGACTTCAAGAATTAAAATATGCCTTCCAGAAGATAATGTTTCTCTTCGCTCAAACAGAGGAGTAGAACAATATTAATGCTGTTTGGAATTAATGCTTAAATATCGTTATTTCACTATATATGCCTTTTATTCAACATCAATACCTATTCAGTCTTTAAACTTGGCACATTTATGAAATAACCTATGCTAACCGAAATTTATTCAGAACAGCTACGATCGTCAGGAACTTCCACTCAGAAATCAACCAACTCAAGTTAACACCGTGATATGAAATAATTACTTCTAGTCCATATTTTAGCATGCTTAAATAATTCTACAACGTACGATGCAAATGTATTGAGAACATCACATCTAACTTGCAAAAATACTGATTCAAGAAAAATATCTCTGTTGTATGATGACTTTCAATTGGGCCGCATTATTCTGAATTATGATGTGCTCGCATTTGGATTTGTTGAGAAATTAGGCATGCTACATGATATAATCTTACTCTGTTTTACATGTAACATAATATAATCTTACCCGGACTTACGTGACCTGTTGCTTCAGGAATGACGGGAATATCTTCATCAACAACCCCACAATTAAGAAATCTATTTGTACACGACCGTTGTTCTTCATCCATGTTTCAACGTTTTTTACTTTATATATATATTCCATTTGGTATATTACTATTTTGCTTACGTATTATTATTGGTGTACATATTTTTCTTACTGCATGTATTCTACGCAAAACAATGTTGCTAAGATGTACGGTAAGTTGTCATCCTTTATTTTTTACACGCCTCGTTACTTACTTACTATTCGCAGAGATTCAAAATTACAAATTTATTCGTAATTTACATATTTACGGCGCATTCGTGACATTCCCGTCATAAATTTCATTTACGATCAGAAGTAATATGTTTTTTCCAAAGTTCCAAATTTCATTCACCATGTCATAGTTTGATTTTCTATTTGATTTGTTATTTGTTGTTTTATGTATATCTTGTAAGTAGCCTATGTTATTTTGAATTAATCTTTTCATTAGTAGAACCTATTACTTTCCATACAATACACTGAATATCTTCTGGTGCAAGTTGTTATGCGTATCAGAAACTTCTTGCAGGTATTGCGGGTAATGTCGTGCTTGCTTGGTTTAGTAGTATTTAGCGGCGGACCAGCTGGAGACTGGGATCATAAAGTACATCTTCTAGTCGCTAATCATGTTTCGACACTTGATCATAGGCGTTGTGACTTGATCGAGCCTTGTATCTTACCTTCTGTTTGGGATATACCCAACATTTTACGTTGGTAAGTCCAATAGTAATATTTTAATGAGCTATTCTATTGTTAAAAATTCCAGATGTGTTTTGTGTTGGTTGTTGGTTTGAGTGCCTCAAAAAGCGCTAATATAATAATCGAATTATCAAGTTTAATTCTTTATTTTTCAAGTTTAATTCATCATTATCTATTAGTAATTTTATAGGTGTGTGTTTTTGATTGGTTTTGATCAAGAATAACTGCTGAATGTTACTTTAAAACATATGGCCTCAGAATAATTCTCGAGCAATTTATTTTTTATATTTATTTACAGGTGTCTAGGATACAAAGATTTGGGAGCTCGGCAAGGACATGCGGAGCTTATTCGTCGTTCAAAAATATTCTGCGAAAAGAATGCTTTACCTCTTCTCACTTTTCCAGAAGGAGCAATAACAAGTGGTTCCACTGGTCTTCTCAAATTTAATACATGGCCATTCGAAGTATGTTACATTATGTCCTGTTTTTTTGAATATTTTGCTTGCAGTCATCTTTGAAATTTAGGTAGCCGATTCGGTTCAACCTGTGTTAATATCAATATATCGTCCATTTTTTGACAACATCGCAGTATCAGTTTTGGGTGACTCATGGTGGCAAGATATTTTCTATTTTCTATTTGTTCCATTTACTGTCGTGAAAGTACGATTTCATTTTTCCATCTCAGCCCATTTCTAATAAATTTCTTGAAAAAAAAAGTTTAAAATATAATTTTGATATCTGCTGTTAGAATTGTTTAGTCCCTTCAGTGTATTATTCACAGGAAATTACATGGAAGCATATTGAACAGAATCATATATTTAATTTTCGAGATATGAGTACATTTCTAATTATATATATATATTCGTTTAAATTAATCCGTACTTATTTAGTTAAGTATTTTGCATCAAAATATGTTTACTTAATTTTATGTTTCAAGCATTAATAGAATTTTCTCTTATCTGTGGAGTTAATTTCCGAACATAATTTTAGATATGTTGGCTTCATCCTCTGCATCGTAAGAAGAGCTCAGACTCTAATAAACCAAGCGAAACAATTGAAGAGTTCACAAAACGTGTTGCACATATTATGGCTGCCAAATTAGGTGTGGAAGTTTTTTTTTCTTTAACGTTATTCACCAATAAAAAGAAGAATTTTAGAAAATCTTTATCTGTTCTATTACAGATATTGTTTTAGAAAATCTTTATTTGCTCCACTACAGGTATTACCGTGACCCCATTCACTTCTCAAGATGCAGTTGAGGAAGCAAAACGGCATCTTGAAGAAAGGCAACGATCGTTTTTAAATATAAGATTAAATAATAATTCTCTGAGGAAAAATCGTTTCCTGGCAGAGTGTAAAAAGTATAGCGGAATACCTCGATGCATTGGCAATGAAAATCAAGCAAGCTTTTCCAGCAGTTCCACTTGTAGCTATAAGGTAAATAATATTCATTCGAGAAGATAACTTGATATTGCATGTGAGATGTAAAAATTTTCCATTTAGCATTTAAAATTTGTTTTTAGACTAAATTATAGTCTTTTTAATTTTTTGCTTTTTTCAGTTATGAATTTTGTCCAGATACATTAATTACATTGAAATAGTTCCAGTTATTAATGCAATAAATTTCCAGCTAATAATACAATTAACCTTCATTACTTTTTACTTTCTATAAGCAGTCCTAAAAATATGATGTATTCCAATTCTTTTAAACTCTCCATAATTAAATACTATTTCTTTTTTGTCTTTTTTTACAGAGAAGATCTGGAACATACACAAGATGGTAATGCAACATGTGAGCGTATAACGATGGGGAAAATAAAATTGAATCCATTAGAAAATGATGATTTATCGCCAGGAACTAATCCACAGCAATGGTCAAAAATATATAGTCATCGGAAATGGAATCTTATTGAAACAAATCGTGCTAAATATTTGAGGCGAAAAGTTAGAATATGAGAGTAATTTATGGTTATTAATTCTTCCATACTTTATTTTATTTTGTTAAAAGGGGTCATTTTATTTCGATAAAGTAAGGAAAGATGAATCTAAAAGAATACAGTATAAACAGAAGAAATCAAAAGGAAGTGTTTTGTGGAAGAAGTATAGAAGTATATTGTTTGAAAAAATATGATTAAGCGATGTGAACCAACATGTCGGCCGTCATTATTTTTCCATTACTATTTTTGTCTAATATCTCTCAACGTTTAATTATTTGTTTCATGTTTTCAAAAAATGAATGATGAATGTATATTTCAACCTGCTCATAATTTTATGATAGTGTCAATTAAATTTAAAAGGAATTTGTTTTGTATTTGTTTTGTAGTCAAACATTTAGAGATATATAATTTAATTTACATTGAAGAATTTCTAAAAACGCTTCTCTTTTCCAATGACAAGAGAATATTCAAATGAATTGGCTGGAATTTTAAGAAAATAATAGAAATAACAGAAAAAATGTCATTTTGGGCTTTCTACATCTTTATTTTTGTTGCAATCAATGAAGCAACAATTCCTTATATCACGTGATGGATATGCACATAAACACGTCTGTAAATCACTGTTTGGAATATTGATATCTTTAAAAATATTTCTAGTGAATTTTTGGAATTCCATGCCAGAGAAAAAATTATTTGGATCAGTTACGTAACGATATATTTTTGTTATAATGATTTTTGTACACGAAAATATTTGATATGTTATGGTAAAAAAATGTGGAATTTTTGGATCTTTGTCAGTACGGTATTATGACCGTTACAACTTATACCATAACAATGCATAATATTTGGTGTTCATTGTATGGAAGCTCCTAAATTGCTGGAATATTAACTGGCACCGCATATGCCATTATTTGTGCAGTAGACAATATGACCTCTTATTCGGTTTACTGAATATAAAAAAAGCAAAGTAACTAGTATTTGCTATGTAAATTGAGTGGGAATTAAATGCAGTTTGAGAGAACATCAAGTAATTTTTTTTGTAGCCGACATTCAGCAACAGAAAAATCGTTTGGATCGCCAATTGAATACGCAGAACAAAACATTGAATATTTGAAGTTCGATTCTCTTATTTTTGGAAAATATTGCTTCGATTAAAAATACATTCAACTCACGTTGAATCATCGTTTAGTAACAATATTTCTATTTGGGCAAATTTATTGATACTAAAGGAGAGAGAGAAGGGTGAAACATGTATGCAATTTGTTTAGACTATATCTTCAAGAATTTTCAGAATATGTTGGATATTGGAAATTAACTGTAACTAAATTTTTGAACCAATGCAAGCTTTTATGCAATTTTTTACGAAATGCGCCGTTCCTATTAATATATCAGTTCGAGATATTACTAGTTCAATAATCACATATTCCCATATGAATCCTTACAATAGACGAACAGGACGAGGACATGCAAATGATTTGATGCATCGTGATTGGCCTCGATTTGTCGTAGCAAACAAAAAAAATTTCACAAGAACGATAGCTCGATTGGTCGGTGTTGATAGCGGTTTGGAGAAGATTGTTAGCTTTTTTTTATTTTGATTAGCCGAAGGTTCGGAAAATACTGTATTACTGAAATCCGTCTTTTATTTATTACACATTTCTGTAAAGTTACATGAATTCAAAAAGTTTAAAAAAATTCAATAGGTTCGTTGCTAATTTCTAAATGATATACAAAACTAGATTTCATGTGCTTTAAATTTAATGATGATTTGTTTGTTATATTTAAGTGATGACTTTAAAGTAGCAGTATCATCTTCAAGTCAAGTATACGATATGATTTTGAATATGCTATGACTTATTCCATATTTCATATTTTCAAGATGTGTAGGAATTTAACTGTAGGAAATTTTTTTTTCTATTCATAGTAATAAAATAGCAACGAAATAATCAGAAAAGAGTTTTAAAAAGTTTAAACGATTTGTCTTTATTTTATTAATCTATCATGATATTTAATGCAATCACAGTAATCCGAAGATATTATTAATAGTTTATTTGTTATAGATGTTGATATTGAATATTGGAAAGAAACCGAAACAAAGGAAACTAAGCGAGATAAAAAGAAATCGTTTAGGACGAATGTTTTTGGAGCATGTTTTCCAAATTTTATGTGAACATGATCGATTTTGTGAGATAGAAGGATTGGAATTATATAAGGCAAATCTTTATTGGATTATTTAAATATTTTTTACGAATTTTATTATCAAAGAAAAGAGTAAGAAAAAACAAAACTTCATTAAAATAAATTTATTTGTAATATTTATAATGCCTTAGTGATTTGCATGTACATAATTTCTAACTTAGACTTGCTGAGGTTTTTTTGCTATATTTCTCTCGTTCTTAATTTCATCTGAGAAGCATGGTAGACAATTCAGAAGATATTTTGCAGCAAATTTTAGATCGATGTAGGTCCAACGTTTAAAGTAATGAACGTTTACTGGTTAGCAAAAGGTGATAAATCTGATGAGGTAATTTTTATTTTATTTTTGAAATGAAGATAAAGTTAATTACTTTTCTGAATCATTCTCAAAATTTCCTGAATTTCATTATTGTGTGATTTCCAGAATTTTCCTAGAATATTCTACATCTCTGTTAGATGCCATTTTCTTTGTGTTAGAAAAACTGTTATAATTTCAGATTACAGATAAAGTGTTAAAGGAATCAGAAGACTTTGTGCGTAAAAGGTTGTCGGAATCACTAGGCAGTCATAATATTCCACGTTTAACTTTCGTTGCCGAACGTAAGCATCTTGTGGAGCAGGTACAATTAAATCAGTGGCTTGCTTTTTGTTAGCATCTTTTATCCACGAATTTTGTGAAAATTGGTCTTTATCGTAAGATCACAGCTGTCTGTTCTGAAATTTTTGAGAATAAAAATCTAATAAAAATTTCAGTGAACTGCTCTATCGATATTGCTATTCAGTTAATTATAAATTTCCTTGAATGAAAATATTCGAAAGTAAGATGCGTGGTGAGTTATCTCAATATCTCAAATTTTTTAGGAAATGAATTGCTTATTTGAAAAAGCAGATTATGGGATGCAGTATCGAGCACTAAGTCATACTGGTGCGGTCCTCGGATCAATGGCTGATGCAGGCTCATCCAATGATAGTGATAACATGCAAAACAGAAATTCAAACAGAAAAATAGAAGTGTAAAAAAATTGAGGAAGTAGGATTTCGTTACAAACAAGAAATAATTCTAATAATATTAGAGTTCAGTAAATACCAAATATCGATCTTTCTGATATAAAAAAAAATTATTGTATGAAGTTTGAAAGAAAAATAATAATACGAAATAAGTGATTCAAAAAATTAATGTTTCCGATTTTGAATTAAAAGACTGGATTTTTTTCTTCTTTTAGATTTCTAAGATTCATTCAATTATTCTCCTAAGTTCATTTCAAAGTTGATAGTTATTTATGAATTTTTCTAATATTATTTTGTGAGACTTCATTCATTTTAGAAATTTTTGTGGATAAATTATTTGATAAATTTTATGCATATAACAGGCGGATGACATTATACACTAACATTTTTCGGCGAGCGAACTAATATCTAATAATATTAGAGTTCAGTACCTGATTGAACGAAGCAAAAAAGTATAAGCATAAACGGAAGCTTAGATTAGTTAATTAAATACCATATATCGATCTTTCTTATATAAAATTATTATATGAAGTTTGAAAGAGAATAAATAATACGAAATAAATGAATCAAAGAAATCAAATTTTCGCTACTCAGCTACTCAGTTATGATGTTTTGCTCATTTATTGAATTTTTATGATAGAATATTATGATTCCTTTTATGGTTTCCTTTAATTTATCATCTAGTTGTTGGAGGACACATTTTTTGTATGTTTATTGTTCGTGTCGTGCATGAAAACAGGTGGATTTTGCAGTTATGCTTGTGCCACTGATGAATTTAAAGTTTTGTACCAAAAATGGAACTATCTATCCAATACGGTAAAATATCGAAATAATGAGATTAGAAAATTCTATATCATCGTAGCAATGAATGTTGAAAAGTATGAAATATTTTCTTAGCTCGGAAAAAGGATCAGAATTGACAGAAATATGTTAATCGACAAGGTGCTTCTCATCTTTTAGCATCAAGTCTTCATATTGCACTTGGAATTATGATTCATTTAGTGAGTTAGAAAATGTAATAAAACTTCACAAAAATTACACTTTTCTCAAAAGAATTGTTTTTTACACATAATATGATCCTTCTTTTTTCACTTTTGTTCGCCGTTCAGATTCCATGAACCATTCATTTCCTTTCTATGGATTTAAATAGTAAAATTTAAAGTCAACCGATATTACAATTTTGAATACAACCTTCTGTCTCGTCCTTCTTATATTTTAATTTTGCCGTTCTTATCAAGTAGACTGGTATTTTTTCACTGATCACAAGTAGTTCAATTGGAAAACACACAATTATTAAAAGCATACAATAATGACAACAAATAATTAAAATATTTGCAGAGTACCATACGGGATTGAATCGTCAATGGAATTATGTTTTAGAATGATCGCAATGATTGCTTGATATTTGCTTGCAATAAGTAACATACTTCTTATTTTTTAAACTTTTTATGAAAAGTTGCTATCGCTTTGAGATGTGAATAAGTTTGCATATCGTATTGAATTTCCATAAATTGCAAAACAAATTTAAAATTCTTAAACATCATTTGTAGAAGAATCCAAAAATGTTTAGCATTCCAGTTCCGAATCGCAAACTGGCTGAATCATTTTTTTTTTTATGTCAATCATTCTTTTATTCCCAAATATATCATATATCTAAGTGAGGCCAAGATCAATGTGTATGACGAATTTGCATTATTCAGCAACATGGATTAATATTGTATTGATATAATTATTGATTACATTTATATAAAACACGATTTAATTTTCCTATGCAATTAATGAAACTATAAAAGAGGCGAGAAATTAAACTTATTATGCGAAAAGTTAGAGTTTTATGATAAGTTGTTGAGTTTGGTGAAATGTATAGAAACTGTTCTCTCATCAATGCAATTGTTACTTCATTAAATTGATTGTCTGTTTTTGATGGTTTCTATTTGTAAATTTTGAGAAATATTTTTCGGAAATATTTTGCAGAATTTTGCATCAGATTCCGTCACTCTAAACCTTATCATATATCGATGGAAGTATTCCCGAATGCATGTGCTGTTATTATATTATTTGCCTGTATCGTATTATCATCAACTATTACATAAGGGATAATAAGTTATAGGTCACTGCTCTTAGCATTGAATTAAGCAGTGATTTAAATTGTTTTTGTTTCGTTTAACTACGAAATTTTTCTACTGAAAGAAAAAATGATATTAAAACTTTTTCATTTTTTATCTTGCCTCATTTTTTTTCGGAATATTTAATGTTACCACAGCGAAAAGCAAAGTTCAGCAAAAAAATTTATTCATTGAATTGCCGAATAATTTTTATTGATATCAGTTTATCAGTCTTTCCATTGTATCCATATCATTATAATTTGTTCCAAATCAACAATATAAAATAGCAGGATTTTTTCAAATCATTGTTTCGTAGTTTGTGAATTTTTTCTCATTAAACTATATATAGTACAACAACATTAAACTATTATAGTACAACAACAATAATAAACTAGGTATTACTTTTTGAAAATTTTACACTGATATTTGCAGAATTCTTCTAATTCAACTGTTCAAAAATTCCAGGAAACATTCAAGTTATATGGATTATAAAATGAATCAATTCTGATTACTGTAAGCACTAAATAAAACGATTTGTCAGTGCAGGCAGAAATAATTGATGATCTGAAGCAGGAAAATTTCACTACGCAATTGAATTTAGTTAAGACAGTTCTGCATTAAAAGAGTATCCAAGAAAGAAAAATAGTAGAGAAATATTTATTGAAATGTGTCGTATGCGGCAAATAATTTGAGTATTCAAAAGCATTGCAAAGACATATGACAGAAACTACATACAGATAGCAATCAATGCAGCAAGCATTCAAAAAAAGACAACATTCGAATGTGAACAATTTAGCAAATGATTCAGATGGTTCCGGAATTTGCGACGACATATGCGGAAGTATGCGGTGAAACGAAGTAAGGATGTGATGAGTGTGAATAAAAATTTCAGTCGAAAGCATACTTTGAATCTGCACAAAAAGGCGCATTCTATTGGAACACCAATTGAATGTAGTGAATTTGTGACAAAAGATTCAAATAGTCAAGTAGTTTGCAAACACGCAAACGGAAACTACGGGCCAATAGTTTAAATGTTATCAATGTGACAAAAGATCCAAAGATCAAAAGTAATTTGCAAAGACACAAACGGGAAAGTTCTAGTTTCAGTTCCTGAACGATCATAACTGATATCCTGAAGTATATAAGCTAAAATTATAAGCATATAAATTAGGAAAGGTCAGTCAATTTGTATGTATATACATACGAGACGTGGATTTGAGAATGTAAATCGTTAATGGAATTATCCTGCTGTTAATATATTATATTTTGATAAGAAATCTTTTTTTAAGAATTTAAATTTAAAATCGGATCCATTTTCAGGAATTGTTTTATTTAAAGTGAGAAATAGCTAAGGATTGAATCCGGTAACAGATTTGAAAAATAATAGTTTGAACTTAATTTACATGAATAGTAATAACTTTTCGCCGCTATAATGCAATCTGCGTGATTTCATTTTGTTCATTGCTCATTTAAAAATTTTCTGGAAATTGCCCAATCCAAATAAACAAATTTCTGCATTGTTGCGAATGAATTGTAGTTGTTTTGCAGAAAGTGTGGTATTTTAAAAACCAATTATGGCATGTTTTTGAATTAAACAAAATAATTCTTAAATTATACTCTTCCATTCATAATCGAACATCATTGCACTTAGACGACATTAACAATCGAAAAATTTCTATCATCCGTATCAAAAACAATATGAATTATCAATGCAGAATGTGAAAACATGAAGATTTAAGCTCCAAAACTCCAAAACAATAAATGATTTTTTTTTGAAAAGACAGTTGCTGTTGTGACTAAAATGCTCTTATAAAATCCAATATGAAAAAGTTAATAAATTTGTAGATCAGTAAATTGAAAAAGAATTTAGTAGATTTGCCACATTTTGTCTTTCAAAACTTCAAAATTTCACGATTACTTATCTCCGCATCTTAACTGACACCAACAACTAATAACTTAGATTCGTTTTAAAAAAAATAAATGAATAAAAAATAATATTGCTTTTTCCCAAAAGAAAGATCTTTAAAGTAATGAATGTAATTTTCGGTCATTTCTATCTAATATCTGAATGTGCTTAAAAAAATTTACCTTTCATTAAATACCTTGTTAATATCATATTTTTAAAGCGGAAAGAGCAAGAAAAATATTTTCATATAATGAATTTTAATAAAGTTTCCAAATTCACGCAAATCAGGTGCATTGTATTTACAAAATCGACCAATTATTGAAAACCTTTCGGAGCTTTCAATCATATGTTCAACCACATACCCATCTGTTTTGCTTATATTACTACAAAATAATAATGATAATAATTAACGGTTCAACAATTGATCAACGATATTTGTTTTTAAATAACATAATGTATTGAAAAATTGAAAAACTTTCATATCATCTTATATTAGTAATATTTGGGGACATAATATATTTCCTATTGTTTTAAAATCTGATGTAGGAAAATGAAGATAAGAATGAAGAGAAAGGAAAACAAAGGAAAGCAATTGCAAAAAGCAATTTTCATAAATAATCAAACCTACAAATTGAAATTTAAAAAATAAAGATAAACATTCCAATAAGGAAACAACAAGGCAACACATATTATCAAGATGAGTAGTGAAAAAGTCAACTTTTTGGGCAATATCTATAGTGTTCCTTTAAAAAATTATGAAGTGAAGAGTTTATTGAGAGAAATTTGAAATGCTAATTATTAACATCCATCAAATTTTTTTTTATTAACTAGTACAGATGGAGGATGATTCAATTGCCAGAACTTATTATAAAATAAAATTTTAAGCAGATCGAAATGAAATGAAATTAACAATTGCTAGCAATTGCAGAGAACAGAGAAGACTTTATATTTGTACAGCAATCAATTGCCCCTATGATATAAAATGAAAATGCATTAGATTCTGAAATAATGATGATTTACTATTAGTCAACCGCCATGAATTAAAATGAGACTAAAAAATTATTGTTACTGATCATTCCTAGACAATGAGTATTGGCTAATATTATCATCCTAAAGAAGGCAAAACATAAGTTATCTCTTCTTATGCTTTCGTTCTACTAACTTTAGCAGCATTTTCTAAAATAATTTCATTTTCTTCATTCTGATCAGCTAATATAATTCTTCCCTTCCTTTCATTAGGAAAATTAGTTAAGTGCGTGAAGAAGGAATAAAGTTTCATGTCGGAAAAGAGGAAATTAGGTTAAAAGAGATCAATTGAAGTGAAATAAATCGAATTCAATTCATTTTATATCAATTTTTGTACTTAAAAAAATTGTTCACTAAAACTAAAAGAAATAATTTTGAACGATGCTATAACTTAAATAAAAAGGAAGATAGATAAGCATCTTCATATAGTTGGTGTAATAGTAATTACATCTTCATATAGTTGGTGTAATAGTAATTACATGATGCGCAATTATTAATTTTTTCATTATCATTGATAATTTATGAACGTTATCAATTACAGAAGTGATAGAAAGAACGGAGAACGAAAGGAATAGGAATGTGGTGAGTAGCTGGAAGATTTGAGAAAGATTCCTTGTGCTACTATCAAGTTAATGGTCACATTTTCATCGTTTTCAATATCATAAGAATTCTATAGTTCTCAACATATTGCTATTTTCAATCTGTATGATTATCACTTACAGATAGCTTTTTCTTTATTTAAATTGAAGGCACTTAAGGGAAGATTATCGTATGAGCATGATTCCGTTACATGTTCCTTCTGAAGTCACTAACGATACTCTGATCTTTCGCTGTGGAAAATGTACTAATTTTAAAAGCTTGAAGTGTACATATTTTTCCATTAGCTAACAAATTATTCATTAGTGCAGAGAGAAGGAGAAACAGAAAAACAATTATTCTTTTTTCATTTCTAGTATTCGGGAATTTTCTGAACAATATCTTCTATCTCCCCTTATTGAATAGTTGATCTTAACTTTAATAGAAATTTATTTTTATTTGATAGACGTTGATTTCCATGAATTTCTCTTGAAAAGCAACTTAGAAAAGATATCTAATGATCGGAGCGATAGGACGAAAATAACTTATAATTTTGGCATTATTTGATATCAGAGGATTGCAAATGAGGTATATGTAATTTCATTATTTTCGATTGAAACTTATTGTTTTCTTTTTTGCATTTACTAATCTCTTCTCCTTTTACTCCTCTTGAATACTCTTTCTTTCTTATCTTTCATCTTTTGCAATTTTTAGCAAATATTTTTGTCTGAAAGAAGTTAGTAATTATGTTTAAAAAGGCAGAGTCGAGTTTCGAGTGAGCAAAAAATCCTACGAGCTCAAAATTTCTTCCCCATTCTCTTTAAAATTAAATTTCGACTGGAAAGAAGTCAGGATGGACAACTGCTACCGATTTTTATTCCCTTTGTTCAATTTCTATTTGAATGACCTGTTTTGGGCGGAAATCTTGATAAGCCTCTGGACGGAATATTAGTATAGAGGCTCACCAACTAATACTAGCTCGAGAATTAATTTATTAAAGCTAGAATCTCTAGTTGATCAAAAGTTTAACGTGTCGCTCCTGATATAAATAGTCTTCTGGATTACTTTACTTGTTAGATACGATCTGCTGTAATTAATTCTGCTCAATGCAGCAGAAACTTCATCTGTTAATCAAGTCTTCAGATTATCGCTGATAAAATATAATCTAGAAACAAAGAAAAGATGATGGAAATTTCCAAAAAATCAATCAATCGATCTTTTCAATGCATAAAATAATCAAAGAGACAACTATAAAAATATAGTTAATATTTATGCAAAACAAGCATTTATTTAGTCTGAATCATTTTATTTTAAGCTTTTTATTACGCAATTCAGGAGCACTTGGCAGTTAATACCTGCTTAAATAATTATTCTGTGCTTTTTAAAATTAACAAGACCATTTTCCAAATAGGTATTTCGCTGAACCGTCGAAATATTCCTAATAGAATAGCTATTGGTGATTATGTAACAAATGTCAGACATGGATTTGGCCAAGCTTTATTTAATATGTGCAAAAAATGCCAATTCAAAATGCGAAGGACTTACTCGATTCAATTCATCTGTCTAATTAAACTTTCTGTAATTAGGATTTACTAATTAGTTAGATTTCCAAATGCTTTTTTTCAAAACTATTTTTTAATATTTCGGTTTTAAATTAGAATTTGTCGAAATTTTTTGTATAGAAATTTATACCAGATTTTCTGCAGAAATACATTTAAATTTTGTCCACATCGAAAATTGTTTGGAAGATTTGGATTTTGTGATAGGTGGGATTTATAACGGAAATATTAATAGCGATTGAAATTTTAATGTCAAAAATTTTCCTTCATTTACTCGACTTCATGATCGGACTTATAATAAAAGGTAAACTGACATCAAAACATTTATTTTTCACTTTTTTTTAAAATCATTAAGGAATAGCAGTAGAAGTAGGACCAATAACACTCATTTTTCATTTTTTTTTTTCATCAAAGGAAAAACTTTGCTGTTGAAATAGAAAATCAAACGACGACTTGCTAAGATCATTAAAAGTGCTCGCTAATTAATGATGTGATGAAAAACTTTTTTTATTCCCTTTTAATTGAGTTGCAACAGGATACAACTATACAGTTGCAAATACCTTATTTCCAATTAAAGTTATCGCCAAAGACAAAGTCCAAAGATACCAATCTCAAACTTGGGTAGTAAATCTTTTATTACGATAATTTCAATTTACAGCCAACGAATGCAACAATTACAATATTAATGATTCCATAACAAATTCTAATAATGACAATTAACTCAAAGACAAAGCTACTCGAAATTGTCCGACATGCCCTCCAACTGACCTCGGGCGCTCACCTAACCCAAAATGATGTTGATTAGAATTCTCCGCGCCATTCCGAGATCGGTCATGAGGTCATCAGAGTAATAGCTATGTTTGGAGCATGAAAACATGATAGCTAATATGATTTACAATTTGTTGACTTGTATTCTAATGCATCTCTAACAAATTCCCTTATGAATCTTTATATTTTTGTTTTGTCAAGGACGAAATGAAGTTCCACAATATATGCATGAATTGCAGATCGATTGGCCAGGTATAGATTTTTTTTAACTAGAAATACTGCATATGATATCGAAAATTTTCGAAAATTCTCATCTAAAATATTCAGCCTGGTTGTTGATACTATAACATATTAAATCATTTCAAACGAGAAATGATAATTTTACTTAAGTTACACTAGCTTTTTACTGACAATTCATATTATTGGATTTGTGCGAAAGCTCGGGAAAGTAATTATGATATTACATATTTGATAAGAGTAAGAAAATGATAATATGACCGTATTTGAAGATATTAAGTTCAGATGAAGTCATTTCGATAACAATTCTGCTCTTTTCCTATCATTTTTCTTTATTTTTCAGCTTCACGGTATCATCATTTGATTCAGCTTGAATTGTAATAGAAATGTATAGCATGGGCATTTAACACTCTCTTTATCACTGTATCAAAAAAAGATTATTTATTTTATCTCTAAAATCTTTTGCCTCCATGGAGTATCATCCTTAGGGTAGAAATAAAGAACTACATTTTTTTTATTATTAGTAATAACAAAATGTATGCATCTGTGTTGCTTATTCCTCTAACGTCTTAATAAACCGAATGATACTTTTTTTAAGTGTTAAGAAACAATGGGAAATTTTCATATTTCGTTTCGTCTTATGTCTTTGCATACCTCTTAAAAATGATCAGAAAGTCAGAAGTGTTCCATCAGGTTGAAATAACAGAAACACTTAGATTCACTTCCTTTCTTCATCTTTGTGTATAGTGAATATCGTCAAATGCATATCAGTTATAAATATATGGAAGCCAAATACATATCATTATGCATTTCATGCAGTTACATCTACTGATTTTACTGGCTTCACAAATATATCATGAACATTTAAATATTTACATATATTGGAGCTGATATATGTAAATGTGCTTATATATAAAATTACATAATGTTTCGGAATTGATAATGCATCAGAAGTGATGATGAATAAATATAACACCAAGTATCTAATATCAGTATAAACTTCTTGGTGAGATGTAGCAGAAATAAATATAATATTATTACGTCTTTGTCATTGTTTGATTTTTTAGAGTTGAATTTTATTTCCGATAAAAAAATTAGAGTTTTAAGGGATATTCGATCGAATATTTCATGCAGGCTAGAAAGAATATTGTCCACACTGTATTTTACGTCTTGCCTTGAAGCTAACATTTCAAGGTAAGTGTGAATAATTGTATATCGCAGATCTAGGATCTGTCAACTTGATAATGCTTAGTAAAAAAGTAGAATTTCGTTTCATAGTTTTTATCGAGACATTATGATGACTGATGATGACTTCTGATAGCCATAGCTGATGATTAATAAGCACAATCTTTGATAAATTTATAAGTAATAAAATACATTAACAAAACCTAAATATTTTATTTAATTTTTAATTGCTCAATTTCATTCTCTGCTTAGCATATTGTTGCGATCATTCCTTTGTTCAGTTGCTAATTGAAATCTTTTCACATCGCTGTCAATTTTATGCTACTTATCTTTACTGTTACCGATTTGCAATTAGCTTCCTATTGAATTATATTCGACAAAATGCCGCAAATCAATAAACCATGTCAGCCATTCTCTATCGTTATCAGGTTATCAGGCTTCTTTATTTAGATTTTTTCACCATAATTTGATTCGGCTGGCATCTCATCATTTGTACGTCTTCTCTTATACATAATATCAATTCCAACATCAGCTGTGTAACCAACGCACTTATACTAATTTTATTAATTTGTGCAAATGTAATTTTGTAAATTGCATTGAAATTTTATTCCAACAAATTCGTAAGTAGTTGAAATCGAAATCGAAATAAAGATTATATATTATTCGCAATTTACTGCAACTGAAGGATATTAGTAATTATTCATTGTTTCATTATCGATCACAAATTTTTCCGACTTTACCTTCTTATTGATATTAATGAGAACTCTAGTGGTTTTCAATTTTTATAGCATAAATTGCAACATATAGTACGTCTGAACGATTGTGTCACATGTCGTCACACTTCAAAATCTAATAGCTTTACGTTTAACTGTTTATAAATTTCACTGAGCCATTTTTTGTTAAAAAAAATGTCAATTTTGAAGCAAAAGCTATGCAATATTTCCTAAATGGTCTCTATATACACACGCAAATATCGACACACACACACACACACACACACACACACACACACACACACACACATAACATGTATACATACATATACACATACACACACGTACACACACACACATATATGCACATACATACAAACAAATATACATATACATATATGCATACACGTACAACAACCATATTACGCGCAAATGTCCAATGTTATGGTCGACTGGCATCGTTAGTTCACGATTTTTATGAGGCTCATATCGATTCCTTGTCTTCTGTATCCTCTTTTCTTCTCCATTTTTCCGGATCTCTATAGTCTTTTACATTTCACTTTTACATTAACTCCAAAAAGTGCTCATTACATTCCAGCCTATTCTTCCGGGATTAGATAAAAAATTTTCAAATGCTCTGGCAGCCTCAAGCCAAGACATCACTCAACATACTCGTCAAATTTTATTTCCTTCTTACAGATTTGCCTAGCATACATGTAAGTGTATGTGTGTGTCTGTTCATTTTATACTTCTCATGAATTTGATAGGTATTCTATATATATCACAGCTTCTCCTTTTAAATTTTAACAGTTCGAAAAAATTATAGTTTAACACGCTTCTAGCACATATATAATATACATGCATACACACATACGTACATACATTCATATACATTCTCTCATAAATATACATAATCGTACATATACATACACCTACATACACACACACGCAGACACGCATACATGTACTGAAGTATAAAATTTGGTTTATATTGCTGACAATGTCTTCCTAAAAGTTATTCAATGTTCTTCAAACTTGATCCATTTTTTTTCCAAATTAATAGTTTTCGCTCAAACTTTCTTTTTGTCAATTTCACTAATGTATGAAATTTTATTTGTATGGTATATCTATATATCTACTTGTGGGATATCTTTGCTTCTTCAAAGCAGCTATTTGGTGATAACATATCTTTTAGACGTTATTGACTTCATTTTGAGTTGTATTTTCAAAAGTGGAAATGATAAAGACGTGAAAGTAAATACACTCACAAAAGTTTATTATTTATTGTGGAGGGATTTTGAGAAAAAAATACATACACAAATACATGCACAAAATAACAAGGAGCCAAAACGTAAGTAAATATTGTCAAAATGAGTTATATCAGTGAATACTTCATCCGATCACTTACGTAGAAATAACATAACATCGCTATCAATCTCTCTTCATGAGTTGTGTTATCATTAAGCTCTTCAGTGAACAATGGAATTAAGAAGGAAGCGGAAGTATTTGTAATTTATACCATTGCAAAATGAAAAGTGAAGGATTGAGTTTCATTTCTTAATTGCTTTCACAATCTCTTTCTTCTCTTCTCTTTTATCACATAGTTAACAAATTATTAAATCCGTTTACTCTATTGAATCAATTCAGGAAAAATATTAGTGCCAAATAAACGATCAGTACGATCAATGAGTAATAAGATTACTACGGGAAGATTTCAGAAAGCTTGAAGCATAATTTAAATGTAAATTTATGACGGCAGATGAAAAGCGTTACATTAGGATTGCTTGTTTACTACTTTCGCTATTTCCATTAAAAGTGTCGAAACGACATGCGCTATAAACTTTATAAAATCTTTGTAAATCAGAAATTTAAATGAATTGAATTCAACTAAAATAAAGATTGAACTTCTTTTGCATACTGTTCGAGTACAATTATTAAAATCTTTTTCATTTTTAAGTACAATTTTTGAAATCTTTTTTTTTTAAATATTGCTTTAATTAATTTCTTCAAAGATGCACTATTGATCAATCACTCAACTCTGCCACGAAATTGTTCCGCCTTCAAGAGCATCATCTAAGAATGCATTTTTGCGATTTTTGAATAATATTTATAAAATTAAAAAGTAATTATAAATGATTTCCTTTTCTTAACGTAAGTGGATGAACCTTTCCCAACAATTTCATAATTATGGTATGTCTTCGAGAATGTTTATCTGAAGACGCGATTCGAATAGTATAAATAATATTGAGAATTTGTGTTATTCCACAATCGTCATCTTCTTCTTTCAGCTAAAGACGTCAAAGTAATTAATTATGCAGAATTATTGAGAACATTGGAAACAGTGAGGGGTTTCAAGCATAACAAATGTATTCATATATCATATTCCATTCATAATACATTCTTATTTCAAAAGTAAAAATTTTTCTAAACGACGTCATCATTTGCCACAATTTCATTGGTTATTATTACAACAGAGAAAGCACAACATATCATCACGTTTCTTTACTTTTTCTTGTTATGAAAAAAATGGAAGAAATAGGCATGAATCATCCTTGCTCTCCAATGTGATATTTCATACTGTTTTTTCCTCTTCATAGCTTCATTACTTTCAAAAAAAAAAAAAAACCTCAGCTAGTTATCATGGTGACAACTGGATAATATTGAAGTATGGTGAAAATTTTTTTTTTCAAAGCTTCAATGAACAAAAAGACCGCCAAAACATCGATAATTTAATACGCAAAATAGATTAAATAGAATATTATGATGGATGGTATTCAAGCATTGGCATAAAGTTTCGTTTAATTATGTAATTTGTATTGGAGATATGTTGTATGATTCATCTGTATATTACTAATGCTACAGACAAATCCATGAATGATTCTTCATAAAATCAAAGATCCTGGGAAATGTTTGGTCGATAAAACTAAGAATTTGTTTACAATAATAAAGAACGTCATTAATGAATGGCAAATCTTTCATTTATAAGGACAAAATAAACAATCGAGTGAATTGAATAGGTAAAGAATTAGATGAGAAATTATTAAATCCCCTTAGTGATAATAGTTAGTATTTAACAATCTTTAATGATTTCACGTTTTTCCTTTTTGTTTCGTAGTGGAAAAGTTATCGAAACTTAATCCTTATTTATTGGTCGCTTCCCCATTCTCTCCTACTTCCAATTATCCCCATCGTCGAAAACAATTATTTTAGTATAATTTTCCTAACAATGACTCAACAATGACTTATCAATGAGTGTATTATCTGCCACCCCTCTGACTCCCCAACTTATGTCTCGTTTTCAATGCTTTTCGCAGTAAACGACGGTTGAATGACGCAGTGAAAACGTTTATTTCATTTCTATTTCTGTGGATGGTGACTGACGTCTGCGAATGGAGCAGATAGCTGTTTTCAATGGAATTGCTTATCGCTCAGTTTGGATTACATTGTCCTAACAACAACAACAACAGTAACAACCTAATAACTATTGATATAAGTAAATTATTGAATTGAAATTTATTATCATTAGAAACTTCTATGCTTATCGCATGGATATATTATTTCATTTTATCATTTAATTACCTCTTTGATATGACATTTTATTGCATTCTTTCGAACTGGTTTTCTATATTTATATTTATTTATATTTGAACTAATTTTCTGCAAAAAATAGCTTTGGAAATTGGCTTTTCTCTATCAAAGTGGATTATAATTATATATTGATCACGTAGTACTGTAAAATGACAAATTGTGTAAGTTATACTGTGATAACGTCTGTAAGTTATAACGCGTGCTGTGAGAAATGGCTGGGACAAATGCGCAAGTTTCAGAACTCATATTTCACGTGGTCAATGATATTCGCTTTCATTTATTATTCCCTAAAAAAAAAAGTGAATCAATTTCCTATCATAACTTAATATTTTCTTGTCCGTTTTAATATTGTCCGTTTTAGTGTTGCTCAACATGATTCGATGGAAGTTTCTCAAAGCTAGCTGATATTTCCTTTTCTTTTCCTGGTATTGTGTTTGAGATATAATGGTTCTTCGACCGTTAGAATTTGCGGATTGCTTATCAGATAGTCCGTGGTTTCGCCAGAATTTGCGTGAACACGAAAACGTTCTGGAAGATGCCCATAAAAATATCAAAAATATTGAAGTACAATGTCGTGAACTTATTCAATGCACGAAAAGTAAGTTTTATATTGCTTTCATAGTTTTTCCTCTTTCTTGTTTTTATAGTTCTTTCTTATTCGTTGCTTATTTTTTTTACTTTTTATTTGCTAGCCTATTGCAGCATCGTTTCAGAAACTTTATTTTCCATTTTTTTTGTTAACTTTTATTATCTCCGCTTTCTGTTTTTATTTCCTTCGTTTTTTTTTTAAAGTTTTTACAGTATATTCAGTTTTTTATGGTTAAAGTGAAATTAAAAATTTTTTTTATTTAAAGAATTACAGAAATATTCCCTCATTCAGCTTGAATATAAGCTTAGCTAAAAAATAGATCATGCTTCACGTTTAATTTTAATGTCACATCAATTCATTAATTTGTGATGTTTAAACTTTTTTCGAGGTTAATTTAATTAAATTAATTTTTTCTTAATTGTTGTGAAAGCTTGTAATTGTTAAAAACTTCGCGAAGAAATCATCATAATTTTACGAATGATCATTTATAGTTTTGCAGATATGCAACAGAATTACAAAGAGTTGAGATATAATTCATTGTTTATTTTGCAGAACTTTCTATGGCTCAAAAAGCATTTGCAAAGTCGTTGAAAGAATTTAAATTTGTCACAATTGGTAGTACTCAGACAGACGATGAGCGAAAAATAGGTTGATTTTTTCACTTTTTATTTTTCTGCAACTCATTTTATTCATATTTATGTGATTAGCGCAATATTAACTACGTTTGATGTTTAATAAAAGATAATGTAATTTGAAATACTTTGTTTCACATTTCATAATAATATGTAATTTAGAATGTTGGATAATTTTTTTTTTTGCTTACCATTCTGCCTATATCATTTCTTGTATTATTCGTAGCTGTGAGTAAAAAATCAGTGAAAAATACAAAGCTTTCATTACGAAGTCTCAAAATATTGAAATTCTTTATGACAAATTCTCCTTTCGACATATATTTATGACTGATAAATATTTAGCAAAAGCTCAGTTAATAGATTTGCAGCTGAATGTGTGAGTAAATTTGGGGATTTTATAAATCAGATCGAAGATCATCGTGAAAAGATTATTGAAGACTCGGAGACCCATTTCATCGAGCCTCTACGTAAATTTCGGATGGAAGGAATTGGCAAGGTTATTTTTGATTATCACGAATGAAATTTGCTTTTATACTGAAGGCTAAGTTAATCGTCTGGGAAATCTGATACTAAGTATTTTATGTATGAGCAAACTGGATTTTAGAACGATGTGTTTTTTCAGAAACTAAATTTTTGCTGAATTTTGGACAATCATCGAATTTATATTACTTTTCCGGTATTTGAAATTTTTTCCAATCCTAGTATGATACTCGTATTTGTCATTCATATGTTCAGCTTATACAAAATGCACATTAATTTAGGTATTACATGATGACAAAAAAAGGTATGAAAAAGAATCCAACAAATTTTATGCATCACTCGAAAAACATTTACACTTGTCAACGGCAAGTTTCTTTTTTTTGTACAGTTTAATTTTCTCCTGTGTTTTTTATTGGAAAATGTTAGTTTTGGTAATCCAAGTAAAATTTTACGCGATTCAGAAATATAATAATATTTCGGAGTATAGAAACATCGGGACATTCGAGAATACCAACAGAAATGGTGTGATGGTATCATCTGCAATTTACTCAAAAGTAGTGAATGAAAGAACTAGTTAATTGACAAAATTACTCTCTGTTATATAATTGTGATCCAAGTTCAGATCGGCTAAAAAGTCCAAAATCGGTCTTAAATAAATCAAGTTATATATTTAAATATATTCAAAGCTTGATATTCTTTTGAGGCAAGAAAAAATGATTTCAAAGAAGCGGATGCTCAGTTAGGTATGCAACAACGAAATTTCTGTAGTTGTTCGCTGGACTATGTAACAGCAATACAAGCTGTTCAGGAAAGGATGAAATTTGAATTTGTGGAAACATTATGTTCATTTGTCTATAGTTGGCTTACTTTTTATCATGTTGGTAAGAATTGACACTTGTGTTGTATAAAAATAAATTTTTTACACAAATTAAGGTTATAATATAAATTAGTTAAACTTCATTAAATTTTTGTTGCTTTGTACTTCTTTTATATGCCGCAGCAAAAACTCTTTGTCCTTTTTTTACTGCCAATTAATAAAATTATTGTTAACAAAGATAAGGATTTTCAGGTCACGTAACGCATGAAGACTTCAAACCATTCTTAAGTGAAGTGCAGTCAAAAGGTTCAAAAGGTCATATTTTCATTCTCGTCTCCTTCATTTATTTCCTTTTATATTTCGCTGCAAGAAAATCTTTTATTGTTGAAGTTCTGCATAAACATATCAGAAGGAATAGTTGATATACGAATTCATTTCATGAAAATTCTCCCAATAATTTGCATAAACTCAGAGCAAATTTCAGGCAAAACAGAGTTTCGAGGAAACCAAAGAATATTATCTCCAGCTCAAAGACAAAATGCTAATAAATCATTTGAAAAATGCAGTTAGTTTTGGTCTTTACAAGAATTTTAAAACAATTTATTATGGAATATTTTTTGGTTGCTACATGATCAGTCTCTTTTCGGAGATTTAATTGTATAAAATTAAAGGATTCACTGAATCCTTTATAATTCTTCATTAGGTATTCAATAACGTACTGCCACATCAGAAAATTAAGAACTTCCAGATGAAACCATTTAAATCATTTATGAGCTAATCACTAATTATGTAACTATAATATTTTTTAAGAAGAAATCTACTTTAATCAATTATTGAACAGTATCTCGAGGATTAGAATTACTTGGAAATTTCCGTTTTTGCTCAGATCAATCTTTGCTTCAATCCAATTTACGATTTCCAGGTATTTCAAACGAGTAAAGATGATAATGTTAATGAAAATCCGACGTTTCGAAATATTTCTAGCATTAAACAAGGCTATATTTTTGCTCATGAAAAAAGTAAAATTCCAAGTAAGTAATTTTTTAATTCTTAAAAACTTGATACTTCGTACTTTGAGTGGTAGTTTTCAAATTATATAGCATAATTATATTTTTTTATTACATATTTGTTTTACAGAGACAATTAGTAGGGATGTTTTGTCAAATCGGTGGACTATGTATTATTGTGTATATCAAAAGGAAACGCGAATATTTACAATGATTCCAGTAAATAATACGGCAAAAACGGTTAGCGAGATATCAAAATATATGATGCTCTAATCGGCCACAATGTGTTGCCTTTTAAGAATAGGAATGAAATTTAAGGATGAATGACTCTCATTTCATATTTTGGTATCTGTATTATACTTCTCAAAGCTTTGGGTTTTTTTAAATGCCATTTCAAAAGTAAGGTTATCTCACAGGAGCCATTAAAGAAAATGAAGCTCTAGAAATTAGTGTTATAATAGTACATATATTTTTAAAAGGTTCAGCATTAGTATCCTTCGTACATTTCATTATATTGTGAATAGTTTATCATAAATTAAGTTTGCACAAATAGTTTTTTCAAATCATATTTATAATAATTTATTCAAAATCTGGGTTCTGCTCTTTTTTCATCTTCGTTAATTTTTATCTTCCTATTATTTATCAATTAAGGACATGAAAGGTGCGCTGGGCCAGTCTGTTTCATTCAAATTGAAGGCATGCACTCGAAGAGCTTCGGACAGTATCGATAAGAGGTTCTTTTTGTTTAAAAATAATAGCATTTCGAATAGAAACTTGTAAAAATGATGCAATTAATGTAAGCATTCCTAATTGTTAAAGTTATCTATAAACCTTTTTCTTTATAAAATTATTTTTGAGGTTTTGCTTTGACGTCTTAGCAATGGATCGAACCGAACAAATGACATTGCAAGCATTGTCGGAAGAAGATCGTCGACAGTGGCTTGATGCTATGGATGGAAGAGAACCCGTGAGGTTTTATATCTTTTGACAACTTATAGCTCATAAAATATTAATTTCTAAGATATTGACTTTATTATGTAGGCAATAATATCACATACTTCATATAACTCTCTTGGTTTTTTTATGCCTCCTTCATTTATAAACAGCAAAGTAACTCAAATTTAGGCTATTAAATATCATATTGTATTGATTCTGTTTATATATGATTTTTTTTTTTTTGATTGCATGTAGCGTGGAAAAACTTGAAAATAAAAAAACGAGAAAATCCTAGAATATTGTAAAATCACAGTAGTCTTAATACTAATACAAAAAGTTATACGATACATTGTTTGTCGATAAAAAACTGAGCATGATAGGGTATTGTTTCATAATAGTATTAGTATGTTGATGTTCTCGGACTGGACATTGTCTTCTTGATTATAAACTAGATTATATTGGATTATATTGGAAACATGAAACAGCATGATTTTCTTGTTTCATCTTGATTTATTTATTATTGAAAATATGATTTTATTATATAAGGGAAATGTAACAGATTCGCGTTCCTAAACAACTCTCCAAAACAATTTACTGAAATGATCATTTCAGATATATTCGCCTAAAGCAGGACCACCATCGAGTTATCTTGGAAGTAAGCGCTATTTTCAGTTTATGTACTAATCGATAAAATTTAGTTTATGCACCTCCTTTTTTTGATCTTATCATGATATACAATTTTTTAATGCAAATAGTTGAGGATTATAGAAATATAGAAATATAATTTTATCTGTTTTACTCTTCTCATATTTGCATTTTAAATCTCATAAATTTTTATTAATGATTCTTTGTCTCATTGCCTATAATTTCTTCCGAACATTTGCTCGTACGTATCAAAAATTCTAAGTCGTGCAGTCTTAAACTTTTCATATAGATTTATTTTAATTTGATACTTTACTTTCATAATTTATCTGATTAATTCAGTAATTCTATTGTTTTGTTAATCCAGCTTATCATGATATCGAAACATGTGAAAGAGATTAAGAATTTCCAAGATAATCCAAGATCCACTATTCTTGTTGTTAGAGATAGTTCATTATTCTTGTTGTTAGAGATAGTTCTTGAATTCGTAGCCCATGAAAAATATGTCTAACTTTTTGGTACATCTATTAATCTCTTATTCTGAATTTTCGAAATTAAAAGATCGAAAAAGATGAGTTTTTATTTTACTGGAATGTTCGGAAAATTAATTGTGATATCCGCTGAATCTGCTAAAAAATCTTCTTAGAAAGAATGGCAGGTATATCATAATAGTTCTGAAACTTTTTTCGGATAGCTGAAAAAGAATCATGAGTTTAAATGGTTCGGCAGGATTGAAAAAGCAATAATTGCATTCGTCGAAGGTTTTCTCATATGGAAGGAATGAAAGTTAAAAGAAGAGGATAAAAAGATAGAGCTATGGTAGCTATATGTACTCACTTTTTGGGCTTTTTTATGATCTTGTTACTCTCACTCTTTTCGTGGTTATTTTTGATGAGTCGGTGGTAAAAAAATTAGTAAAAGTATTAATATCAGTTTCAAAAGCGTGTTCATTACATGATGCTGTTGTTTGCTTACTTATATCTATGACAAATGGTGAAATGTTAGAACTTTGGAATAATTTTATGTTTTATTTGATAGAACAATCTTCTCACGTATTATCCTTTTCGATTCAGCTTATGCTTCTGTTTATATTTCCATCTTAGAAATAACGAATCAAAATCATTTTTTTTATGTTAACATTTTTAATTAATTAGCAGCAGTCGTGCTCTAAGTAATTAACAGAAAGATTACTTTAATAATACTTTTAAGAAACTGTATGAAATTTTAATGATGTAGAATATAAAAAATGCATCTTAAACTTGCGTAAGATAATTGTGTGAGCAGTTTTTATTTTTCAAGAAGCAAATCCTTACAGTTAAATAATTATTGTTTTTTTAGAAAGACGGGGTGACAATTTTATAGCTGACAGATGGAATTAAACAAAAGCCTAAGAATATCTTAACTTCTTAATGATACTATGCATCTGCGTTCAAATTTCAGGAAAAATGTGCAATATGCTTTCGCTGTGAATTAATTCTCTTGAATTTTTTTTTATGCTTAGTTGCTGCGTCCGAAATTTTGATTTGCTTCAGAATTCTTATTTTTCTTTTGGAAGAAATGAATTATTCCCGGTAGAATCTTATCAAATTTACTAATTGGAATTTTTTATCGGAGTTTTGTTAAATTTAATTAATTACTACATACTTTACCACGATATATTTTTAAATTTTCTAAAAAATTTAATACTTATAATTAAAGAGCGAATCTTCATCATATTGTACATGTTTCATGCATCAATTGATATAGATGCT
Organism: Dirofilaria repens; assembly: GCA_008729115.1. Lineage (NCBI taxonomy): Eukaryota > Metazoa > Nematoda > Chromadorea > Rhabditida > Onchocercidae > Dirofilaria > Dirofilaria repens. Next base: position 1,063,815 of record SNRZ01000015.1, on the reverse strand, counting down.
AGCTTAATAAGCAGTAATTATGGGCTTGTATCCTTTTGTAGCAATTGCTAGCTTATGATCATTGATTATGGAATGCTTTATCATTGGCTGTCAAAGTCCACAGTTATTTTTATCAGTTTAGTTTCAATACTGTTTATCCTTAAAAGATAGAGATTATACATTTGCATTAGTTTTTCATACAGTTAAATTCCAGTTTATTAATCCATATCGTTGACAGAAATTGGTTTGAATGATGAGAGATGAAGCAGAAGTATAACGTGATTATAGAATGAGTAATTTACATAAATATGAAGTACATATAACTGGCAGTGTTGTCTGGTTGTCATTGTTTTATAGATGAATTAGTACACAGTTCCAACAATATTACTGAATTTCTCGATGAAACAATAAATAACTGTACTACATTAGAAAGGCATGACATTATTCTAAAAAAATGCTTTTCGAAAGAAATCTTCGATTTTATAAGTCTATACATTTATCATGAGATTCACTTTCGTGTCGTATATTCGTCATATTGATCCTTCTGATTGACATCATTTAAAACACAAACAAATATGAAGAAAAAAGGGAATAGAAGAGGAAATTGGAAAGAGGAAGAAATCCGGTGCTTTGTAGGAGCTTAAATTTTGTATTCATCTTATCAGCAGCAGTATCATAATCGATGAAACTTATTGTTAATCTTCCATTCTTCTAACGATGTCATTCATTTTTTCACATTTTCAATCATTCACAAGTTACAGTTTCCTGCTTCTTAAACATTCTATGCGTTTTTTGTTCACAGAGCACACCCAATTATCGATATTTCCAATCGTCTCAGTTGTACTGCAACAACTTACAATTTGACTCGAGGCTTGAAAGCCGTCTATTGCGGTAGTGCATTCCTACCAGCATTTGTACTGGACGAATGCCATGGTACTTTTTGTATAGGCTTTTTTTTAATTTAATTTCTTTGCATCTGATCCGGAACAAATATATTTATTAAGAATTTTGCAGCAACTCTCGATGATAATGGTTTCGATTTTGTACGAAAATGTATAGAAGCAATTGAAGAAAAAGGTTTGTGAACTTTGAAAGAAAGGAAGTAATCGGATTCGAAAATTAGATAAAATATTAAAAAATTTTCAGTTTTGAATTATCAAATCTCAAAGTATAAAATGTTTTTCAATTTTTGTTTCTTTTTCCAAATGTTTTTCAAAAATTTATGTTTTTTCAATGTTTTTGTTTTTTTTTTTTTCAAAAAATGTTTTTCAGTGTTTTCAATTTATATTTTCAAGTATAAAATTGTACAATTTGGATGACAAATGAATGAATAAATTCTTCATTTTCAAAGCTGGTTCAATTAGATGATGATTGGTAACTGCTGTTTGAATTAGGCATTAAATAGTTCTAATTTAATTATTTCATGAAATTCCTTTTTACCATGTGTGGGATTTAAATTCCTAAATTTAATGTTAGGTATGTTGATAATTGCAACTGTTAAAGTTTGATCATTGTGCTCTACTTCATTGTGTCTCATATTATACTAGCTTTTTCGACTGATTAGAACGATAACAGAGAATGAGATATCAATAAGAGTAAGAAGACTAATATTTTTACATTAATAATAATAGTACTCATTAATTTATTCTTGTCCTTGTGCTTTGTATTTTGCACTAAATAATGTTAAGAATAATTAGACTTCTATAAATAAAACCTTAACCTAACATCTGTGTTTTATATCTAATCACTTTTTTTTCCTTTGCTTTATAAATTATATATTTTTAAGTGGTAGAAGAAAATTTTTTTCTATTTCGCGCTTCTCCCATAACATTGTACTTGTTGTTTTCAGGTTGAAGATTAGTTTAAATAGATAAGTATTGAAGTGAGGAAGGAATTTCAATTTCTTAAAAAAGAAGATGAGATGTGAATATGAAATATGAATAAAATATCAATAGTGAATAATTATGAATCGTAATTTTTTTTATCAGTTATAATGTATTATTAATGACAATGTCTGTCCACTATTTGTCAATAAATCACATTAATAGTCGTTAACCAATTTTCTCAATAAAAATTTAAAAACATGTGGAAATGATATTCGCAGAACTCATAATATGTATTAGACTTCTGAAAATAAGAATCTTATTTTTCACTTTCTAGAACTAAACTAAGATGTAAAGTTGTTTTCTTCTACCCGGATTTGTAGCTGGATGGTTTTTGAAATATTTTTTCCACTTTTTTTTCTTACATTTTCTCGACCTCTATCTGATAAGTTGAAGTATAAGCATGGAATATACATAAATAAAAATTACATTGAATTCTACATTCAAGATAATCTATTCTAGGAATACGCGAACAGGGGTTATATCGAAATTGTGGTGTTACATCGAAAGTGCAGAAGTTAATGCAAATTGGATTGGACAAACGACGATCTGTGCATGATAAATTTAGTTTCATCGATGATGAATGGGAGACTAAAACATTATCAAGCGCACTTAAAACTTTTTTGAGGTATAACATAAGTATATATTTTGTTTTGTAGAAAACTTATAGAGTTACTCTTTAAAGACTAAGAAAATGTTAGTAGTTATATTCATAAGCAAATTTTCAGCAACATGTTTCTCAGCATTTTTACAGTTTCAAATGATTAAATGACCAATTTTGCTTTGGCATTACCTGAACTCTTTGTACTTGCTACATTACGACTCACTTATGCTTTTGATTTGTTACTTCATTTGATAATCATATTTGACATGAAAGTATTGTTTTCGCATTTGTAAAGTAAAATCTGAAATTGACAGAAATTTGATTCTCGTTTTTGTTTGCGCAACGAGAATCAAATTTCTGTCGCAAAGCGAATATTTTTACATCCTGAGCACTGGAATATCGCTGTTTAGTTTCTTTCTGAAATTCGAGAGTGGTGAAGTAATTTCCCTTATCAGTCCTGTACAATTAAATCACTATTATAACAATTTTTACCATTCTTAATAACTTCCAACATGTTTTGCAGGAATTTGCCGGAACCACTAATGACGTTTGATTTACATTCACATTTTATTAGTGCCGCCAAAATGGATTCCAAGACACGTGTCTCTTATATTCACTATTTTGTCTATAAATTACCACAAATACATTTCGAGATGTTGCAAATTATTATTGAGCATCTTAAAAAGTAAATAACGCTTTTTTAGCTATGAAATTAAAATTTGAATGGAATTGTCGAATTTGAGTTTAGATAGTATGAGATCTATGTATTTTTGATTGTTAAAAGATTAAAAAGATACACAGCTCGTTAGTTAATGAAAATTATGATAAGTATGCTACTACCGAGATTCAAGTTTTGCCTGATTTAATTATCTATGAATTTTTCTTTTGCTGAATTTCGTTTTTATTTTTCTTTCATATTTTGTTTTTTTTTTTAGTGTAGCGGGTCGTTCCAGTGAGAACCTCATGACAGTGGGTAATCTCGGTGTTTGTTTTGGACCAACATTGCTGAGGCCAAAAGAAGAAACAATGGCAGCTATTATGGATATTAAATTTTGTAACGTAGTTGTCGAAGTACTCATTGCAAATTATGATCTCGTTAGTTCTTTTATTATTTAGAACATATAAATAAAAGGATCTTGTCTTAGGATCAAATCTACAAACTGTGGATAGATAATCGAAAAAAATAATAATGTATGCTTGTTATGCAGAATTACTAGAAGCACAGAGAAAAAGAGAAGAAGGACGATGAAACAAAAATAATATAATTCAGTTAAAAAATAGTCAAATTAAATAACAGCTAACGCAGAAGTTTTCCCATTTATCTCAATACTGTTGATATTCCAAAAAAAAGTGTGTAGCATGAGAAGTTTTGAATTGTCACATGAATAATGTTTTGGCTAATTTTCTTGGCTATTTATTGGGATTAAAAGTGTACATATCTTCTAATTTTAGAAAAATTAATTTAATTTTTCGGAACCATGACCATTTTAAAAAATTGTTATGACTTATTTTGTTAAAATTACCAAGCCAGCTTTAAAATTTTGAAAAAATGTGGTGTTTTTTGCAGATATTTAAAAATAAACCAATTAATATCGGTAGTATTCCTTATCTATCGAGGAATAGTGACCAAGAAGAACTGGTAATTGAAAGCTCTTCCTTTGGCGAATCTATTGCTGCTCCTGTTACTGCTTTCTCAAAACAGCAAACTTTATCATTTTTTCAAGAGGAAAGGAGGTAATTCGTCTTTAATACTTTTTAATCTTTTCTCTGAATATGATATCATAAAAAAAGTAGTCATGAGAAGAATGTTTAAATTTCAGTAATCATCGCTGAGCCATAAATATGAGAAAAAATGAAACTGATTTTGTCTTTTTATTGATTATAAAAACTAATGGATGCTATTTGTAAAAAAAAAAAAGATTGTAAAGACGATGGTCTATGCATTCGAAATGACAGGTTGGAACTGAAAACAAGTAACTTCTTTGATGGACTTAGTTAGCAGAATAAATTAGCTATAACTGTATAAGTTGAATTTTAAAAAGTTGTCGTAAAAATCTAAACATTTCAACGCATGCTTCTATGAAAGAAATAGTAGCATGCAAATATCGTTATAGATCACAGGCTGAGAATACCAGCAGACGTCCACAAACAATTGCTAGTTCAACAAAATTCCAACGTCCTCCTCCTATTTATGACCGAGTGGCATGTTGTTATGCTGATAATAATGATGGTCGGTTATTTATTGTTATTTACCACGTTCTTCATTAACAAGATAAAATTTTTCTTGAATAAATATCATTAGAAAAAACATCTGTATGGAACTTTCTGGAAGATTTGTTGTTGCAATCTATTGTTAACTTCATGTTATTTTGAAGAATTAAACCTTTACGGTTTTGCGCTTTTATGTTTGTCATTTGCTTCATTTTTAGTAAAGTCAGTAGAAGCAGATTTTTCTTCATGTGCTTCGGAATTAGTTATTTTCTTTATATACAAACTGCATTACGGAACGAGAATTAATTGTTAAGCACTTAACATACATTTTCTGGATCGTAATAATAGATTTTGAAGATTTAAACATGAAATCAGCGAGCCATTTGATATTAACATATGGTAGGCCAAGTACTTCCGCTGGAACAACTCCTGCCACACCGATAACTAGTAATAGTCTGACTTGTTCAGCTTCCGCGCTTATACAGAACAGCGCGAAATGTCAAATCAGACAACCTTCACATGGATCATGTGTTGCGCATTCGCGGTTCGTTATCGAACTTTTTTTTGTTTTAGTACAATATAGCCATCAAAAGTGAATCAAGATATTTTTTATTAGGAAGATTAGCAAAATTTGCTACTAGCAATTAATAAATTTTAATTGATAGCATATTCGCATATCGAATGACTCTTTCCCTTTATGTTCTAGTAAGTATTTGTTAAATATTTTTTTTTATATTCAAAATTCAAGTTTCAGAGATTCAACAGAATGTGAACGTCGAATACAGGTTGGCAAAGAATTTGCGGAAAGTTGGGACTCATTGAATTCTATAACTAATAATTCGGATCCTTCATCGAATGAACGATTTCGTCATCATTATCATAAAACTGTAAAGGAACGGCATTCCATTACTCCCAGAGGTACATTTTCTTTTCGTATACTGGAAGATTAAAAATTTCTTCTTTATTATAAATTGTTCATTTCTGAATGAAATATAAAAAATAATAAAGATTGTTAATTTTTATAAATGTTTTAGAATAGAAATATTGTGTTTTATTTTAGAAAATGAAGCAAATCTATGCAAATTGATTTTTTGGAATAAGAAATTTTATATACGGCGGAACAATTTTCATTAGAAACCGAATAAGAAATTTTATAATTTGTAGGTATTTGTATTCAGCAGCTACCGATAAAAAAATAAAAACAGGCTTATAAAATAAACTAGTCACTAAAATTAGAATTAACAAATAGCCGATGATGAGATAGTTGAATTATTATAGGCAATATGTTTCTCACAGTTATTGCATGATACTAGTGCTCTTAAATTTCTAAAATCAAATTAACGGTTTCAGTTTCTTTCGACCTCGCCAATCATTTACATATCTACATTTGTTTTGAGTGGGCTTTTAGTCTTAAATATCGAACTTAATAGAATTAATAAGATGCTAGATAGCAAGAAAAAAGATGCAAACATCGTTAAAAAAGCAAATGAAGTTAAAAATCGATAAAAACTGAATCTCCAGGGTTTTGAATTTTTTTAAACATTGAATTCAATTGAAAGTGGACAAGATGTTGTCTATTATTCATTTTAAACATCGTTTGACTGCTTATTAAATGTTTTGAAGTTTTGGAACCTAATGCTTAATTTCTTGCTTCTAAGGAACAGTGAGTACATGTGCGGTTTCGAACGAGCAAATTAACTTAATTTCATTACTATTACCATCGTTAATATTCATGATTTCAGCCAAATTAAGTATATCATACGCTTCAGCATATAATCCATTTTCATCTGAATCGTAAGTTTATAATTTTTGGAATTTTGCTGATTATAATTTTCCCCGTTATTTACATACATGACTTATTCTTTTTCCAAGAAACGTTTTGCATAATGATTTTTTCTTTATCACTAAAGTAAGCATGAACTATTGTTGTGTAATTAAAGTATGAAATATCGTTATTTAGAGATTGTCTTGTGCTTTTTATTTTTGATTTTTATGCTTTATCTTCTAGGAATTTTCATCCTTAGTGGTAACAAAATAAAATTTGTTTTCCGAAAAAAAAATGAAATTTTCAGCATTATATGACAAAGTCAACGGAAGGTGGAGGGTAATAAAAAGGAACATATAAATGGAATAGGAGGATTTAAAAAAAAATTCATTAAGAATCATTCTGGTGTAGTGCGAGTTACTTCAACTATTGTGTTCAGAATATTTCGCTTCAAATTTCTGTTTCATCGTAGTTTTTAAATTCTCATGGCTCAGTAGTTGTCGGTGATGTCATAAAATAATATCTTTACGCATGTCAGAATGCTATCAATATCTTGTTTCGAAGTATCTCGACTACCCAAAAACGTCAGTTTGTCAAATTCTTTGGGAATGCTACTCTTGTTGCCGTCACAGGTGATATTGCTGTTGTATTGCGTAGTACCGTATTGCGCACAGGTGATATTGCGTAGTACCGCTAACAGTCCGAAGTACTCAATTACTTTAAGGTTTCACCATTATCTACATATACTCATCCTTTGGGACAATCCAGTTAAAATATCAAAATCACCTGTAAATTAAATGTAATATTTCTTCAACTTTTTATATCATAATTTAATATTTGAAGCAGAAAATTTGCATATCTTTTTCACATTTTGTTTTGAGGTTTTGATATTAATAAAATTGCTTTATTAAGTGAATTAATTAGCTAACAAGTTTTTTTATCTTTCTATACATAGCTCTTTCTTTCTTGTTTTTCTTTTTTTTCAATATTCAATAAATTTTAAAAGAATAAATCAAGTTTATGATTGGTTACTTCACTTTAAATTAGAGAAATTATAAATAATGTTATCATTAGTATTGAAAAATTGAAATGTTTTTCTTTGTCGTATGCTTTCAGTTATTTCCTTAGAGTTCCGATAGTAAAACATTGACTTGTGATGACTTATGACGATAGTAAATTTATCAATAATTATACAAAATTTTTAGAAATCCAATGCAGTATGTACATATAGTCTAAGATTAATTAATTTTCAAAATGATAGCATCATTGCAAACTGATATAATAAATAATTATATCAATTTTTTTCACAAATTTTAAAGTTTCCAGTCGGCGAGTAAAAACACTCTATGCATGTACAGCAGGTCACAATACCGAATTGTCTTTTCAGCCTGGACAAATCATTACTAATGGTTAGTTTTTTTCTTACATTTACATTCGGTTGCTAGATTAGGTGTCTGTTCTAGGCGTTCTAGGCACTATCTTACTTAGCAGATGCATGTTTAAATATCTCTGAGTTTAGGAAGGAACACAGTCTGTTTTGATGTAAATTTTTTAATGGTATTTACTCATCTAATTTTGTGCATCACTCACGTTTGAATTTACAGCAGTTTTTAACATCAGCATCACCGAAACTGTCGGTTTCTTAGGATTATGTTTTTGACAAATTATATGATTGTATGTCGAAAACTGCTGTAACATTAATAAGAATATCCTTGAAAAAGTTAATGCGAAGTTTTTTTGAATCAATTAAATTTCGAACATAAGTGTAGCTTAAGTAATTATGAGTTTAAATTTAGAGATTTCAAATCGCCTTTTTTTTATTATAGCCTGGATACAACGTTTATTCCAGATTAATATGTATCATTCTTTGATCTTTTTAATTTTTATGTCTTTTCTGGAGAGTTTCAAATCTAATTCTTTACAGTTTATGAATCAAAAGAAGATGGTTGGTTGATTGGAACTTTAAACGGAAAAACTGGTCTCATTCCGGCGAATTATGTCGAACCACTTCCCTAATGCAACATATCTACTGTTGCAATAGAACAGTACCCTTCTTGTTCGCCTTCACTTTGCCTATGAACAGTGGAAACCGTTGTAATTTTTTGAGAGCAAAATAACTCGGCAGTCGCGCGTATCCCAGCATCAGGATCCCTTATTTTTTTTTTGCTTCTGCTTTTTTTGTTTAATAGCTTTATATTACGGAGATTTTTTATTGTTAGCTATTTTCTCATCTTATATTTTTAGCTTCAAGTTTTGTTTTAAGTTTAATGATAATAGATGATTTCCTGATAAAAGTGAATTCCCCAAAATGAAGAATTATTTCTCGGATGCAAATATTCATAAATCCAGCAGTTCCATGCAACTCAATTCCAATTATGGTGAGACGGAAGATTTATGCTTCATCCCAGACTTATCTGTTAAATTAATCGTTTGGTTTCATCACGCATCCTTCCCACTTTCTTCTTGTGTTTATAACTATAACTTGGTAAAACATGATGTAAAGATACAGCCAAATATTGTGCACTCACTGTGGCATTCATTCCATAACAGACACTGGAGACTCGCATATCGAAATAAAGTTCCGAACGGAACTTACTGTCGAAATAGTATGTGACTAAAAAAGATGGATTACACGTATCACCCCCATGTTTTAGATATTATTGGATTATATACTTGTTATAAAAACGGTTGAACAATATGTTTATCTACAATTTTCGCATTTTTAATATCATGTTTGCACATTTGCGCTATTTTTTTGAATGTATTTTTTACTATTTTGTATTTTTAGTTCCTCTGTTCATTTTTTTTATCATTTTATTATCTTCACTCACTTTGAATTTGACGTGTATTTTCTGTTTTACTCTTTGTAAAATTTTTATTTCACTTTTAAATTATAATTGGATATGAAATTATTTCGCATATACATAGTTTGTATTTTTCTCTAGTATTTGTAAATCATGCTGTCTCCATTTCCCTTTATGGGTGTGCTCTATGTACAATACAGTGTAAATTGCCGAATACAACCAACCTCTCTTTATTCATTAACATCACCTTTTACCTAAGTATTTTCTTTGCAATATTACATTAATTCATTTTACTCTTGCTAGTTTAAACGAAGCTAACTATGCATCGAACTAGCATTTGTTTCTGTCAAAAAAATGCTATTCTTTTTTAATATGAATATTTACCTCGTCCAATTATGCTCATGAATACTTCAATTACTTTGCAAACTTCAGTTTGAGATTTTACACAAATATTCAAAAGTCTGTTATTAGTCTTCTTATAACAGCATAATTACTGGCTCTTAGCCTTTGCAAAAGTAGATTAAATATTGGTAGTAATATCTGCATGATGATAACTGGATGAAACGAATAATTGCCAAAAAACTGAATACTTAATTAGCGATTATAATACAGATAAAACATTGCATTAGAATTATTGTTTTAGCTTATACGTACTGGCGAATTACCGGTTCATTGATTTCTCTTTCCTTGCAATTTTGATAAATTCTCAATTTGAATCTGTAAATAATATTATTTTAAGAATTCAGAATTATTTACAACGTAGAGGAAAAATATAGCAAAAATTACCTGACTTTCTACTGAAGGTTTGATACTCAGGATACGACAAAAGAAGTAATAAAAACCACTCAATGTTATCTCATTCGCAAAAGATCCTTTGAAACCATGACTTTCACCTAAAATGATGATTGAAACACTTAAACAATCAAAATAAACTGAAAACATGCAAATTACACCAAATTCGCAAATTACAAAATCGCGGGATATATGAATACATAACACGTTTTTTCCTTTATAGCAACTTGTAATTTTGTATAATTTTTTTTTTCTATGATGCAAAAATTACCATTTCAATTATTCATCCAAAACTACCTGGAAAAATAGTCAGTGAAGTGGGTATTCCTCTCATTTTTAACGCTTCGTGTAACTGCATACTTTGCGTGAGTGGTACTATCGTATCTTCTTCACCATGGAAAAACGCAATTGGTGTTGAAATCTGATCAATGTGATTCAGTGGTGATCTTTGCTCGTAAAGAGCTCTCTCCTCCGGAAACTTTCCAATGAGCTGCTCATTGTACCCAAGCTCAAATTTGTGGGTATCCTGAACAGCTTTGTGTATAAATATAAAATCTGCATCTAGTAAAGTCTATTCATTTTACTGAATAAATCCTGCGTATTTTCAAATTCAAACTCACTTTCGCCAAACCAATTAAGTCGCTTACACCGTAAAGTGAAGCTGCCGCAGAAAATAAATCAGATTTTAAAATGGTAGCTAGCAGAAGATAACCGCCCGCTGAGCTACCCATAATACATAATTGTTTTGGATTAACCCGCTTTTGAGAAATTAAATGATTGGCAGCATTAATCATATCATTTCTGTCCATAATACCCCAATTACGTCGTAACATATTACGGAAAATTGTCCCGAAACCTGCAAATTATTCGTATGTAATTTTTATTATTTGAAATATGTTATACATTACTTTAAAATATTTATTAGTATGTGTCTTTAAAGATTTGAATATATTTATTATTGTCCCTCCGAAAATTGATTTACATTAACTCTTAGGTATTCAAATAATAATAAGCAATAAATGACTTATTTTTCAAGTAGAAACAAAACATTAGCATTTAAAATAATAAGTATCGCACCAGTGGAACCGCGATAATTCACATCACAAACAGCGAAACCCCTAGTGGTCAGATACTGAATCTTCATATCAAGAGTATTTGAAGAATAAGCTGTAGGTCCGCCATGTGCGACGAGAACGACAGGTGGCAAAGTACCTTCCGGAGCTGCGTATGTTTTGGACTGGAACATTTCTAGTCGTAAAGTAGAAATGGATAAATTTAATCTCATTATGTAGTGGTATTTAATTAAATTTTGGAAATTCGTTTTAATTGAAACACAATGAATTGCTCAAACAAACAATAATAATTAGCAAAATTCGCTAATGACCACAATTTTTCACATATCTGGATTAAAATTGGTGTTGAAATAATACAATGTGTAACGACATTCAAAACAGTAATACAGTTGTTGTTGTTGTTGAAATTGTAAAGGTTGTTCTATAAAAAAATTTAAATCAAGAGATTGCTGTAAATCCTTATTTTTTTGAAAAAAGACATTAGTGTCTTTTTTCAAAAATTTTAATATTTAGATATTACAAACTTAATGAAATTCTTACAAATGGTGGATAAAACCATGCTTGTACAGTGATATCATCTGACTGGAAATGCATCGATTCTGGCATTGAAATATCATACTTTTCAATATCTGTGGAAGAGTATGATTCTCGGAGAACACTCACCTGTATATGATATGTACAGTGTGCTAACGCCAGACCTAATATTTGTGGGCCAAAAATAACTCACGAAACTATCACTATTATCGACTTCTTTTTTATATATTTGAAATATATGAATTTGATTGTCTCATTGCACATTTGATAAGCACGCAATTCAGATTGAAAAAAGCTTTCTTCCTTCAATTTCTAGCAGAATTTTCACCTACATACCTTTAAAAAATATCTTGAAAGATCGATCATAACGGAATCTGTGTGAAACATAAAACACATTATAATGTGAAAGAAAAAGTTACAAATTACATATCACTCATTGAGCAAATAATTCAGCTTTTTTTGAACTCCTCTGTACAAAGTTGAATTCTGACCTTCTCTGTATCAAGTTGAATTCTGATCACTGATGAAGATTTAGTAGGACCTGCAGCGATCGCATAAGCAGTACCACTTTCATCTAGAGCGAGATATTTGAAATTAGTATAGCGGGAACAATCAATCGCTTCCACTTTTTTATTCCACTGTTTATATACCAGTTTTCCAGCAACGTTTATCAAAATGCCTATAATATTGTCAGTGTTATGAGAAAATTCCAATCTATAATACGGAAAATACGAACAACGCACACTACTTTTAACTTAGCGGTGTATATAACACACAAATTACTTTATGTAAACAACTCATATTGTTTTGTTGGAAAGATATCAATGTAACAGATTAATGCTTACTCATAAAATATGAAAAATTACCTCGTTTATTTGAAGCAAAATGTCGCTCAGCAAACTGCCAAAGTGGAGCACCAATTTCGGCATCAACTGGGAATAGATTTTCGCCCAATTTGCGTTCAATTAAATTGACCTAGAAAATATAATAAAAACTCACATCCCATTTCTAACATCAAACATTGAAAATTCTTCACTGGAGCGATTCACAGTATCATCTAAAAAACAAATTTTTTTTGATAGAAATGTATGTACATGGCTTAGAAGAGAGAACAATGAGACACATATCACCTTTATGTAACGTCGCTATAATCAAAATCAAACTAGTCAAAGTCGAAATTTAGAGAAGATAGTAAAACCTCATATATATTCCACCAATTCGTATGATCCGAAATTAAATATAAGTTGCCAACTGGACTCCATTCCGGACTATGATAATTGATGCCTGCATGAGAAATTCGACAAAACTCATCAAAATTATCATTTTCTTTAATTGAAGAGATAACAACTGTTGTTTCATCCCATGGCTGTGAAACAGGGAGTATTAAATCTTTAATTTGCTGATATAAATGCAATATATAATTCTTTTTTCCATTTAAACAATGGCTATAAGCCTTCTGAGATATAATCACGAGCAATCAAATGAGATATGTTACACTCAAACTTCTGCTTACAAATTTTAAAATCAAAGAGAAAAATTGCCCTCAACAAAAGATTCAGCCATAATTCTGTTAGAAAAAAAATTTCACCATATTTGGCATATTCCATTCCATCCACGTCAACCACTGTCCATCAGGACTTATACGTGGAAACGCATAAAAGTCTGCACCAGTGATCTAAGTATATTTTAATTATATACTGCAAACTTCTTTTACAGTTCTAAATTTAAAAATACCAAAATAGGACTAAATGTATTTAAGTTAACAAATAAATTGCAAAACGAATTATTTGAGATTATTTACAATTGGTCGAACCGCACCATCCACAATTTGTACGATCATATTTTCAATCTCATTTCCAGAATGCACTTCATAAACGGCATATAAGATACCCTGGAATTTATTATCAGTCAATTGGCTGCAAAGACTTATTAAAAAATACGATCGCTTATGAAACTACCATACCATCCATTACTGGATATTGTTAAAAATGATGCCAGCATATTAAAGTACCATTAAAAACATCATTTTTTCAGTTCAGTTGAGAAGTAAACTACCTTGTGATAACATAAATCTGCGAAACGATGTGAATAATCACCAGTAACAATCAGTTCGGGTTCCATATCTGCAGCTACCTGCCTGAATATGCCGTCCAGAGTAATATAATAAGGCGCATCATCAACAATAATAAATGACCCACCACCATATTCATGTACTGAAACTAAAAAAGGGTAACTTACAAAATTAAAACTCTCTTTCATATTATTCCGCATACAAGCATTTAAAAATATATGATGCTGAAAAGCTTATAGTTATAATGTTAAATAATGAGCAAATTAACTTCTTTTCTTAGAAATATACATTTCTACAAAATTTTTCTAGCAATGAATAAAACAAATCACCTATACTGCGTACGCTAATATCCTTTGAAGTCCATTCAATTATTCCATCGACATCTTTTTTTGCCTGAAACAATACTCGTCTACCAGTAGGAAACTGCGATTCTATCCAAAATACTGAATCTAAAATAATATATTTAGTAAAACAGACGATAAATATCGACTTGTTTTCCAAATGAACAAATATAGTGATATTAAATGGCTGCCTTAGGACGATGAACCAAGCGCCATTACCAAATCAATTAAATGAATTAGTTGACAATTATCATTGTAAAGATTTTGCTGGAAGCTTTATTTCAAAATCTCTTCGCTTAAAGTTGAGCGCTTAGTTCTCTGTTGTCGTAATTGTTATTTTATATTCCGATTTTTTGAGAAAAAAGAGAAACAAACAGTCCTGTCATTTTTAATTTGTGATATCTTTAGTTGGTCAACAACATTTAGCATGAGCATGTAGCGACAACCGTATTCAATGCGCAAACATACTATTACGAGAACATAGGGACTGAATCTAAGAGGACTGAATAACTTTTGCAATTAGTAAAACAAATGAATAATTCTCGTGGTAACAACTAAAATTTACTTTCACCACATTGCAGTTCAGAAATCGTTTTGCAATTTCCACTATTCAAAACATTTGTATCGATTGAGCTCCACCAACTCCCGTAATCGGCTATTACCGTTTTCAAATGGCTCATTGCATACAAAATTTCATTACTAACAATCAAAAACGAAGTACATCCTGAAAATAAGATGACAAAATTTAGGAAAAATGCATAGTATTGTCAAGCGTACCAGATCGATCGAAGAATTCCATGCTCTACTTAAAACATATCTCTAGTCTCTTCGAATTTATCAGTTATTTTTTGACTTTCTTAAATTTTTAACATTTGATATTTTCTCAGTATCGTCGAGACGAATAACACTGTGCATACTATATTCATCGCATATTATATTCATCCCATAACAAAAAAAAACTTAGAAGAGATAAAATGGACTCTACAATGATAATTATTTCGCTACTAATCATCTGTTCTGTCCGAAATGCTCAATTTCAATATCACCTCTTGTATTATTTCCAATTATATATAAAAATAATTTGTCAAACAGCAAGTAAATATAATTTCAGAAAATATACGAAATTAGCGAAAATGATCATAGTTATTTATCGGGACGAAATGATTTCAGTAAACTGCCATTTCTCTCTAATATTCTCTCTTATTCATCTCTTTTTATATCATAAAACTGTTCCATTCTTTTCTTATTCATCTCTTTTTATCACAAAACTATTCTATCAAATATGCCAGTTTCGATTAAATCCCCTCCACAGTCTTGTAACTTTTCTAGCATACCTCAGAAACAATCATTTTTTTAAAGCTAGTGTATTTCATCCCCGTTGCATAGGGACCAATATGAAATGGAGGATGATCTAAAATATCTCTCGCATTCTATAGGTATGGGTTAGTAACGAACTGATGTGAAGTTATGTTGGAACCAATTTGACCTGAAGTTCTAGTACACTTAGGACTTATATTTGTAGACTTTGGGAAAATCAGTTTTGCGGATTTGAAGGATTTTGAGTTTAGGGGCATAGTAACTTTATTTCTACACATACTTCCCATGTTATTTCTCTGCATATGTTGATTTTATTCCTTTATGCAAAATCTGTCTATGCTTAGTTTATCTATGTACAAAATTATGTTTAGTTTACATACGCATTTACTTCATCATGCTACTAGGAACATTCAAATTATCGTCTTGGACAACACGAGCATCGTGTAACAGTCTTTTATTTAGTCGAAACATAACACCTAATTTTTGGTTATATGACATGAAGTGTTCTTCTTTCATGAAATATATATATGGCTATTATTTAGCAAATGAGTGCGTTACAGGAAACGTGAGGTATGGCATCGATTTTATGCCTTGAATCCTAAAGCTGAATTGGCTCGCCATGCAGCGGCATTAGAGTTAAACGTGAGTGGGGCGAAAGGATTGATGGAAGTGATGCGTACCAATCTTGGACCCAAAGGAACAATGAAAATGTTGGTTGATTTGGTTTCAAGAAAAAAGCAAACAAATTTATAAATAAATCAATAAAATAATGAGGAGGTTATGATTGTGCGATCTTCTCTGATGCGTTTATAACTTGGTTACGTATTCATATGATTATCATCGCTAATATTAGCCATTTCAAGTATTATAGGCTTGTGTCTGGTTCAGGTGATATCAAGTTGACCAAAGATGGTAATGTACTACTACATGAAATGGTTAGTTGATGAGATTACGGTCATCGTCTTGATAAATAGATCATGCAAACAGTATAGTTCAAATAATCCTACATAAAGTAGGATATATTGAATGAGTGGAAAATTAAAGATGAGAAAATTCAAAAAAAAAGAAAAAAATACGAAAGATTAAATCATTCTGATGTGTTTTCTAATCATACATTGCAGTATATTGTTTAGTATTAGCTTCAATAAATATTAGACATAGCTATAATAACCTTCCTAACAAAATTCTAGTGCAGTTAATGCCATCTATTTAATCCACTGCGTGCTTATTGTTGTTGTGAAAATTGTAAATTTTTTTTTTCTCAACTTTTTATCCGTATAATATTTATTCATTATAGCAAATTCAACATCCAACAGCTGCGATGATTGCAAAAGCTACAAACTGCTCAGGATGATGTAACTGGTGACGGCACAACTTCTACTGTTCTTTTTATAGGAGAACTCCTCAAACAAGCTGATCTTTATGTTTCTGAAGTATGTATGAAAGGATTATTGTAACAGAACTTTCATCTTTTTTTATTTTATCATTTATTTATATTATTTCAGGGTGTTCATCCAAGACTAGTTACGGAAGGTTTCGAGTATGCAAATAAGAAAACTCTTGAGTTTCTCGAAATTTTCAAAGAAACAAGAACAATTGATCGTGAACTCCTGATTGAGGTATTTATTGATAAAAGTGGTATCCTCTGTTGTGAATTTCTTGAATTTGATTGAAGAGAGCTTTGATTCAACTGCATACGAAAGTGAACGCTGATCTTGTTTGGGAAGGAATTTTTCTTTCGTATTAAGGAAGCGTAGTTTTAACCTTTGCTTTAAATATATGTCTAGAAAGGAGTTAGTGTGGAATGCAATAATAACAATGCCTTAAGTAGTAGAAATTTCGGAATATCTGTTTATTAATGAATAGTACAGAGAATAGAGTTGAATGAAAATGGAATCCTTTTACTCCAGGATTAACTAGAAGTTCTGGGATGGTTTTTTATAGTCAATTTAGAAATTTCTGAGAGGGGTGTCTTGATACTATTTAACTGAATACAGAGATGTGAAGTGGATACAAATTGGATATAAAGATGAAAACGAATGATATATCATGATATAAAACGTAGGGTAACATACAATCCTTTTAATGGAAAAATAGCTATGCAAGCATTCTAATTTACATTTTAATCTTTAAATGTAAACTTGGTTTTAGAGTACAAGAATTTATATGTAAATTAATTTACCAGATATTGAAGGCATAGGTTCTCAGGTGCTTAAAACATACAGAATTTAAGCTAGATAAATTTACTTATATATTAAAAATAAATAAATGATAAGACAGAAAAGATTTCGAAATACAGTGACTTATTAATCAGATAAAATTAATTAGGTTTTTTCTCGGCATTCTTTCTCTTCTTTAATGAAATTTTATCCTCTTATTTAATGAAGTTTTATAATTTGATTTGGAAATTTTTCAGTGCTAATTAGAATAAAACTGTCTTATATCTTTAGCATCTAGACATCGTCTAATTCCGATTCAATCATATAGACGCAATTATGATCTTACTTTCTTCAAATGAATTACAACATATAACTTTGTAAACATATGAAATGTTTTTATAAATAATTTTGCAAAGTGAACTATCATTTTGAACTTCTTGTTTGATTATTCTGCATTAAATAATTTTATTCATCCTATAAAGAGAAGTTGAATAATTTTTACAATAGGTTGCACGGACTTCATTGAGAACAAAACTTAACCAGAAACTGGCTGATCATATTACGGACTGTGTTGTGGATGCTATGTTAGCAATACGAATCGGAAATGATCCGCATCCGGATTTACACATGATTGAAATGCAGGTTAAGTTTTATTGTGGCAGAAATAAGTTTCTATTTAGATTGAGCATATCATTAGAAAGATGGATTCACTTATTTTCTTATTTGGTTCAGATTAAAGATTTTCCCGACCCTAACCTGACTTGCTATATGAGCACGCACTATTTTGTTAATATTCTTACCAAAATAATTGATATAGATACCTATAATTTGTTTACTTTTAAAAAGCATAATATTTTTGAGGAAATATAGCAGCGCGAATTACATCGAAAAAATTTGGTTTTCAGGAAATGCAACATGAAAGTGATATGGATACTAAACTGATACGTGGATTAGTTTTGGATCATGGTGCTCGACATCCTGATATGCCGAAAAATCTGAAAAATGCTTACATTTTGACATGCAATGTTTCGTTAGAATATGAGAAAACGTGATAGTTCTTTTTTTTATATTTCTACTTTTAGACTTTGTTTCACTTAGTTCGACTAGTAGCGTTTACTGACTGTACGTAGTGCAGAAATATATATTTGATTTAAGTTTCTTAGATTTAAAAAGCACTAAATGTTTTTTTTCCAGATTTGGTAAGTTCTTTTCTTTTTAATAATTTTAGCAGTACGCTTATTATTCAAAAGATTCATCATTAAAAAAGAGATTAATATTAGATGAGACTAAATATTTATAAGTTGGAAGTTTAAACTTTTTCAGCGAAGTGAATTCGGGTTTTTTCTATAAGTCAGCAGCTGAACGAGAAAAACTTGTTGCTGCTGAAAGAGAGTTCATTATGCGAAAAGTCCAGAAAATTATTGATCTGAAAAAGAAGGTATGCGATGAGGCAGAAAAAGTTGATGGGAAAAGACGCGGTTTTATGGTAATTAATCAGAAGGTTCGTTATTTTTCCTGTAATCTGCATATAGTCTATTGAAATTTATCTGATATTGAGTTAAGGCTTCTATGAAATTCGAAAAAGACCACTTTTTGAGATGGACTACTTTTTAGAACTAAAGAAACAGTACTCTTGCTGTTTATGAGGAAAAAAACACGATTAATTTTACTGCCTGATAGCAAGTTTTTGCGAGGTTGTATAATTTAACCGAGAATAGTTTATATAAAGTTTTGAAAGTAAATATAATTTAAATTAAAAAGTTGCAGGGTATCGACCCACCATCATTGGACTTGTTCGCGAAAAATAACATTTTGGCAGTTCGGCGAGCAAAGCGACGTAATATGGAACGACTGCAATTGGCTGTTGGTGGTGAAGCGGTGAATGCAGTTGATGACCTTACGCCAAATGTACTCGGATATGCTGGCACAGTTTATGAGCATGTTTTAGTAAGTTTTAAAGTAGATATCAAAAGCTGATAGCATAGCTATCCTGTAAAATAAATATTTAAATTATAAAGTTGCAGGTTATTACCTTTCCTTAAATTTAATCCATTGAAAATATTCGCAACATGTAAAATTTCATATTGATTAACTCAAGCTTTTATAAGCAAACTACATTATTTGATTAAGTTATGCAACTTTTAATATTTTACAAGAGTGTAAAATACTTCTATCATTTAAAATACGTAATGATGCTGGTAAAAATTTCATCTTTTTTGGTTTTAAAATTGTTGTATGCACATTATTAAGGAACTGCAGTTCTGTTTTTATTTCCTTATTTTTCGGTAATCTTGTCAATGATACAGCTTTTTAAGGAAGGATGAAATGAAATTATTATGAATTAGAAATTATCTTATTCTGTATAATTATGTTTTGTCAATGTTTCAATTTGTCTACAGGGCGAAGACAAGTACACGTTTATTGAAGATTGCAAAGATCCAAAATCAGTGACTATTTTGTTAAAAGGACCTAATAAACATACAATTACGCAAATCAAAGATGCTCTTCATGATGGCATTAGAGCAGTGTTCAATGCATTCAGTGACCGTAAGTCCTTACATGGATATTCAAAAATATTTTTATTGTTGACTTTTATTTCGCAAAATTGTTAAAATACATGTCAATAGCTGAAAACATTGTCATTAATAGACTAAAATAATAATTTGGCAGTCGCTGAAAAATAGGTGCAGTATATACAATAGTATCATCATGAAAAGATCGTTGAATTATTGATTAAATTTTTCCATTGGATATTTTGATGTTTTCACCATCTGATTCATCTACATCTCCTTTTTCTTATTTTAAATACAGCAAAAATGTTTATCTATCCCTATATTGCAGAAGCAGTCGTACCAGGAGCGGGTGCTTTTGAAATTGCTGCACATTGCATGCTGAAAAATGAGATGAGTAAAGTGAAAGGCCGAGCAAAGTTGGGCGTACAAGTAAGTGGAAATTAGTATTATATTTGCAGAAGGTTTCTTTCATACATGTTGTTTGAAATTCCCTTTAAAAAATATATCCGATGGTAAGCTGTTTTAATAAATAAAGTTATTTTCAAAATTTTTTAGGCTTATGCAGATGCACTGTTAGTAGTTCCAAAAACATTAGCAACGAATGCTGGATACGATGCACAGGAAACAATCGTGAAACTAATAGAGGAACGAATTGCTTGCAGAGATAAATTGCCTATTGGCCTAGATATTACATCAGGCGAACCGTTCAATCCTCAGGTATCGTTAATTTTCCATGATTAAGAGTTTCGAATTGGAAGATTATCTAAATTACTTGGGGATTTCATTTTTAATGTTCGATTTTTTTTTTATTGTTAGCCTAATGCTGTTTTTTGTTTATCATCGAATGCAGCAGTTTGTTTGATAGAGCAAAAATTCTTATGCTGTTGCCATAAGAATTTTTGAATTTCTAGATAGCTCCTGTCGCCTGATTTTCATTAGTAATTGTATGACGTTATCTCACTGAATGCTGATTATTCCTTAAGAAATTAGGAAGACGCAATTGTTCAATGAAATGAGATTTCTATTTTTTTTTTGTAGTGTTTTTATGATATTAAAATCAAATATAAAATTTAAATATATTTTTAGGGTATATGGGACAACGTTGTAGTAAAGCAGAATAGCTTAGCATCAGCTTGTGTTATCGCATGTAATTTACTTCATGTTGATGAAGTAATGCGTGCTGGTATGACAAACTTAAAAGGTGGCAAATGATTGGAAATTGATCTGATCATGAAATGTCTATTTCGCTTTCTTTATTGTTTTATTTGTTCCATTGTTAAATTCACTGCATTCCAATATGGATATGATTAATTGACACACTTTTGTTTATGATGTGGATTCTAGACAAAATTTTTGGAGATAAGTCTCCCTTTTCTTTTACATTTCTTTTTGCACTTTTATCTCTTTATATTATTCGAATCTTCAATGACGAATAACGTGAGAATTGTAATGATTTAAGTAATTAATATTTCTATGTCACAGAAACTGGGCCAAGAAATATTTGTTTGCTTAATTTTCAATAAATGCTGATTGCAGTTAGCGGCATGTTTATTGCTCATTATGCACTACTTTTTAAAGAAGCAAAAAAAAAAAAAATGAAATAAATTAAATAGAATGGTGTACGACAGCTTCGTACTGTCTTAATTCCGTTAGATCTTTCATCGCTATGTGACCGTTTCTGTCTGACACCCAACGACCATTCATTCCTGGTATACGACTGGTCGATTTGCCCCAGGTCATTCCTCGAAATAGTAACACTTCATCGACTGAAAAACGAAAACATACTTTCTTTCTTGTTTCCTGCTATTTTGTGCAGTTTTTAATCTTTCATTACAGCAATTTCCCAAAAGCTAAATAATGTTATTCAACTAATTCTAAGAGATTATCAATTAAGTTCAAATGCAGAAATTTTCATTTTCAGATAACAAAAGATTACCGTCGGACCACATGGCATATACATGGTCAGCTTCTCGATTCGGATCATTATTTAGATTCTCCAAAAACGCGGAATAGTTTTTTTGTTTACATTCGGAATCCGGATATGCACAAATTAACTGCAAGAAAAGATATTTTCATTTGATTGACTCAAGATTTGTGCTAATTACCTAAGGAATATTAGGCCTGCTGATTGGATTTGTATTTACAAAGAAACTACAAAGATTATATTGATATAATGAATTAATACTTTTCGTTTGGTCTAAATTTGATTGAGATTTGTAATGTCGATAGTGTTTACTGAGTGTTTAATATTATTTATCAACTGAAGCTGATACAAGAATGATGCGTATTATTTAAAAGTTATTGCATAGTTCAATTATAACTATAAATGCGCTTTTTAACAGCAAATTATAGAAATTTGAATGGTATATCAATTATCACAAGATCAACATCTCGTTAATCATCGCAACATTGGACAATAATAAGTCTACCTGATCTTCACACGTATATCCGGGATACAAACCATCCAAAGCGTTGCACCAGGCTGGTATCGTTTGCGCCAATTGACAAACGCAAAGACCGTAGTTGGCACCAGAAATGCCCAAAAACGTATCAACTCGATGACCCAAAGGTTTCCCAAGAACACAATTTCCATCAGTTGCTATCAGGCTGCCACCTTTTAGAACTTTCCTAAGATGTCCTTAGATGAAATGATTTCATTTTAAACTTTTGTTTACTGTTAAATCTATGAATCCAAAATAAAAGCCAATTGATAGCATTGCACTGAATTATTTGAAAACTTGGAGAGTATTATTCACATTCTCATTATTCTTAATTAATATTAGTCCTTTATTTCATTGTGTTTGAACCATGTTTCCAATTCAGTGCCAATAAATTTGATCGTATTTCGAAAATCTCGAATAAGTCAATTCAGTGTCAATTCAGTAATTCTATTGAAAAAAAAACAAACGTAGAAAACAAAAATTATGTTTAACAGTTAAAAAAATTACAAAATATGAGGCAAATTAAGTTCTCGAGTTCTTTGTAGATTACTCCTAAAACAAAATAAGCAAGAATACCTAATTTTATTTTTGCAAATTATTCCACATTTGCAGCAAAAAACGAAGCAGTTCAATTTCTAGAAATTCAAAAAGTATCACCTCATCAGCGGTACAGCGAGAGAATGTGCAATGATGTCAACCTTGGGCGCTCCAGTATAATCTAATACAGCGGTCAGAAATTTTCTCAAATATATGAGATTTGAACAAGTATGCATAGTACTGTAGGTTGTTAAGATACTTCCACCTGACCAGGTATCCCCCCAGGTTGTTGCATATAGTTCTGCCGAGGTATAGTTCTGCTCCAAGAAGTATTGAATTGAACGTGACCATCCAGTTGCTAAAGGTGGTTGTATGTATAACGCTGCATCTGCATTACCATGCACAAAAATCACGGGCTCACGTAATATCTGCAAATAGCTTTGTTACGGAACAAGGTTACTGAAATTTGAAACATCTGACCCATTTCTAAAAGTTATAAAAGTTGAGGAATTTTTTCTTCTTCTTTTAAAGTAACAAAAATTGAAAGTTGGAGGATAAGTTTTATTTCTATTTCACACTGTTTCCATCCGATTCAATTTCTTGAAAAAAACCGAAGTTCACAGAAGTATCTGACTACTGATTTGTAATATTACTTAATTCAAAGCAATTAATAAGTTGCATTGGTTAGAAAACGACAAACTTAAACGAAATAAATCCTTACTTTTTGGTCTCTTGTCTTTTTACCACCAAAACTACCGCTTGGACCAATATCCGGTCGATCAAAATTTGAAGTTTCATAGCCATTTGCAACAAGCCAGTTTTGAAAATCATCGGTAAGCGGTCCAATTGGTCCACTTCGGCTGGTCTGTCCTTTTACTAGTGAGAATAAATGCAATATCAAAATCCAAATAAGCCTATAAAAAATTCTTCCGAAATCCAGAGTATCACTTCTATAAACAAGAGGAAAGATTTAACGACTTTATTAGATACTTAAGATAATCAACAGCAAGTATTTAATACATAGATTACTTTTGATATTTAGCCATACGCATTCTGCCCTTTAAGATGAATCATTCTGAGATATATACACTTTGGAAATAGACTACCTCATTTCTACCAATATATTTATTCAGTTAATGAGTTTCATTTGAAATAAGGTTGCCTTTTTCAAGTGATGCAATGAATACCCTCTTAACTTTCTATATTCATTCTGCTTTTAATTATTTTGTAATTGGAAAAAAATTGGAAGAAAAGAAAGTAAAGATGGGAAACTCACATAAGAGCGTCGAAGTGATAAGGTAGAGGTCGAATTGGAAATTTTTCGACTGAAAGTGAATTTTCATTGATATGAAGATATTGTGATTGACCGATGGGCTGAGAAGACACTGCCCACTTTGTATCTTTGTACGTTACCAAACCGATACTGGTATGAAGTTTTGCCCTGAATAGATGAGTAGTGGATAATCCAAATAAATAAATTGAAGTTGTGATTGCTGTATGTTCGGAATAATCCTATCTCGTTTTCTCCTTTTTCAACTTTACGGGTAATTCATTATTCACAGATAAATTTTGACAAACACTGAGTAAAACACTACCATTGCTCTATTGCTTCCATTATCTATTGTCACTGTTTCCATCTTTGCAGTTGTGATGCGACCTTTCGATGACGAATTTAAAACTTCTATAATTACTCGTTATCATTCATCTCGATACAAGTTATAGCGATAATCGTCTCCTTTCATCAATTCTACTTTACCAAGTGATGACAACAAATTTCGCTCATTTGGAAAATCCATCCGCTCATAAATTGCTTGCATAATAAAAAAAGAAACAAATATTTCCTTTCTTTTGATGGTTATCTTTGTATCATACCTATCAGAAATATATCAGACTTCATTTCAGAAAAGCGTCTTAATCTTCTTCAAATAATAATTAATTAGTAAAACTGGTTTCTAAATCCTACTACATATTGTCTTTATTCATTATATGTTATTGTAAGACTGGTATTAAATCAGTTATGCATGTACAGATAAACCACAGTTATGCTTCCTCTAGAATGTTCAAAAGAAACGGAAAATTTTTCACATATTGTTATCAATTTAAAAGATTTGGGGGACGAAATTTCTTCAAGTTTTCACTCTCATTTCAGAATTGCTGCATTAATACTAGCAAGCAACTAATAAATTAACATATATTTGTGCACAGCATACAATGAATCCTTCGGATGAACAAAACCTGTCATTAAATTGTGGAATAGAATCTAACAGTATTGTAAGCTAATCTTTATCATTGATATCTTTATTATATATTTTTATAAATTTTATAAACTTATGTTCCAAAATCAATATTTTCTTATGTCGGTTGTAAACTCATTGTGCAATGATATTATTGTTAACAACTACGAGAATGCGAGGATTTCTTCATTTTTGAACTATATAATATTCGAGTGCACATCTGATTGTTTATTGATTTTCGAACTTATAAATAATTGTTATATCCATCGATTAAGCTACATCATCATTTTATACTTTTCATTTCCTTGATATTTTTTATTTATTATCCATGAATTTTAATCCATGAATGAATAATATCAAAATAAAGCAATACCGTTTTCTCTACATAGCTTTAGCTTACATTCTGCAGTAAGCAAGTTTCTGGAAATTGTAACCAAGACTCGAAACCATTACTTCAACAAATATGAAAAGAATTTAGTATATTAGGATTCAGATGTCAAAATCGCATCATGGATTTTTTTACTGATTATGAACAAAATTACTATTTTGTAAGATATCAATGTCCATGTAAATGGCTAAAAGTTTAACAAATTTTAGACCAGCTTTGAAATAAAAATAGTCTCAGAATTCCCTACCACTCCGCTTGACTGTTAAGATCGCACAATACCCTTTCTAGAGCACATAGAACATCGTAAAAAACAGCAACGTTTCGCAAGCACTATCTAATGTGATTTGCAGGAAGATTTTTTATTTCTGAAATAATTTGCGTAGTTCATGCTAGGATTAAATAATTTGAGATTTTGATAAAATTCACTGTTATACATGCAAATTATGTAATTAATATCATGTAATTCAACTCCAACTATAGACAGTTGTTGAGAAACACTGCACTGTTAAATAATAGTTTGATAACTACTTAACATTTCATCCTTCCAAAATATCTATTAATTATCTTCTTCAGAGCCAGAATCCTAAATATTTATAAATACCAATGCATTATATTAAATGAAAATGAACAAAAATATTCATTATTTCATCTCCATCACATCATGAGCACTTTTATAATTGGAGTAAAATGCTTCATCTGAAGCATTTGTATTCATCCATCCATTCACTTATTCAAAATCTAATGCCAATACATATTTATCAAAGATTACAAGCAACTGTCATAACATGCAAAGAAAATGAAGGTTCAGCTCTAACAAAAAATTTCTGAAATTCAAATTACGAATTGATTTTTGTGATTCCGTACGAAATATTTTTTACAAGTCTTTCGTTACAAGCTTTTCAAATAAGGCATATATGAAATTCAAATTTTGTATAAATGCATCAATGGAAAAGAAGATATTCAATGTAAATAACAAAAGCATAGATGAAAATGCTCAAAAAAAGTATGCAACATTTGACATGAACCGTATAATTAATAAAGCATATTGGCTTACCTTAACAACACAAACAGCACAAATTAATAAGAGTTTTCTCTCAGTGAATCTGCTGTATCTTTTGCTTCGAAAAACTGAATAGAATCGATTAAATGATGACTATTTTCTGCAACTTTTATCATTCATCATAAAGATCTATTAAGCAAAACGACTTTTTTATCCATTACCACTGCAACCTGATTTATCGTTTCAATTCATGTCCCATTTGAAGTATAGTGAGTAGAAATAAGAAAAGAATGTGCAATAAGCATGCAGTACATAATGTTGCAAAAGTAGCAAGTCAATGAAAATGCATGCAGTGAGCAAATGAAAGACATGCAATGAATAAATTTATAAAAATGTGCAAGACATACAAAGTAGTAACAACTATCACAATTATCACAATTAAGCTATAACAGTTATCACAATTAATAAAAAAGTATAACTAATAAAGAGACATGCGTTAATACAATGAAGAAAGATATCATTAATGGGTCATGTCATTCTTTAATCTTTAATTACAAATAGCTAATCACTTAAGTCATATTAATTTAAAAAGAATTCAAATTTAATTTTCCAAAAAAAAAAAGAAACTGATGTGATCAAAAATTCATACTTGAGCAGTCATATGTTACTAATTAAAAATATGTTAAAAATTTCTAAATCAATGGTACCGATTACTCAAAAGTAATTGATGCCATTTTAATTGACTTGCTGATATCATATTTTTAATTAAATATAATAACTGTATAGAATAATAGTTAAATACATTAAGAATAAATTGAAATTAAATAGATAAATTGAAATTTATAGATATGTATGTAAACAAGAATTAAATATTAAAAACTTTGGGAAGAAACAGCGAAAAAAAAATTAAAGAAAAAGAATTAGATAGAGAGCTTTCAAGAGCTTTTGATTGTTGCGAACTTGCAGATCTGATTCGTTCGCAGTTTTAATATTCATCCAATTTTCACTATAAAATCATAGATAATACTATGTTATATATCATAAGATATTCTATTGACCATTTCTCTTTGCAGTCGAATTCAATTGCTTCAATTTATCTTTCATTTTTTGCTTTTTCACTGATATCACTGACTAATATTTTCCTCTCCGAATATGGATCAAAGATCTAGAATAGGTAGCAGACAATTGACTGTTCCGGAAAAACTGCATTCTCGATTAATTTGAAAAAAAATATTGAATAAAGAAAATCATGAGGTCAGATTTACAAAGTCTTTTTTCGAGATATTTTTTGTATTTTCTACATCAAAATTAAATATCTTCTACTTTAGATGCATTAGATAATATGTTGCGTACTTCTCTATCTAAGTTCAAATTTGCAATAATTCAAATTTGCGATGTTTACTTCTCTCTTATTAATTACGTCCATATATGTCGTATCATGACAGTGTGAAGTCAAATGCTTTTACGTGTTCATAACGCAGATAGCAACTGGAAATATTGAAGCGCAATTAGTGAGTCAATCGACTTCTGAATAATTACATACATA
This sequence comes from Dirofilaria repens, assembly GCA_008729115.1. Lineage (NCBI taxonomy): Eukaryota > Metazoa > Nematoda > Chromadorea > Rhabditida > Onchocercidae > Dirofilaria > Dirofilaria repens. The sequence continues at coordinate 1,035,623 of SNRZ01000015.1, read as the reverse complement.
TTTGCTTATAGCGCATCAACTTCCTGCAGAGTTGTTCAGAAGATCGCTAATATTTGCGGTATGAAAAGAGTTGAGACGTTAGATGTTTTAACTTGATTACGACTTCGGTAAATGAGATACATATCGATTAATTTTGGTAAAGTTTGGATGATAACTATTTACAAGAGCATTTTCAAGCTGATTTAAATGTTTAATATATCATTTCTTTATATGATTGTTAAATCAAAAGTTTACAGAATGATTTCTGAGATTGCTTTTTACTACGTCCTCTATTTCAGCTACTTGTCTTCACTATTACGACCGACTTTTGAGGATCTTCTGACAAAAGGATCTACCTGGCTGAAGTTTATTCTCCCTGTCCGATCTTGTGGTTCCTGACAAGTTAGCTAGCTACCCTTCCATTTTCTCATTCATCTTTTCCCACTTTTCTTTCATTGCTTGGCCACTTCTCCCCATGTCCTTCTCAGCTGCTTCTCTCTGCTCCCTTTTTATTGACCATTTGTCGCCAAAGTCGCAAGTCCTTCAGTAAAAGAAAATATAAAGAATCATAAGGTAATTTTTAGAGATATATCAGCTCAAGATGTTGTAAATCATATTGGTTATAATATCTGTGTACTCCAAATGAAGGCGATAACTCTGATGACCTCAGAATTGACTTCAGAATGGCGCGAAGTATACTCTAATCCCAACCAACATCATTTTCGCCAGATGTACTTCACGAGATCAGTTGGATGGCGTATCGTTCATCTTGGGACAACTTTGAGTCATGTTAATCGTGTCTTATTGTATCATTAATATTGCATTTGTTGTGTTCATTGACGTTACAGAAATTATCATAATAAAGGTTTAATTACCCAATTCTGAGGTTCATTCCAAACACAAGAAATAAGAAATTGAAGGAATCTGTAAAGATTGAGAAAAAATCGTCCACTTCAAGTTTTGTCATGATAAGAAAGAAATCACCGTGATTAAAAAGCTACAGTGATTATAATCATCCTCCTTCAAAGTATTGAAAGTATATTTTTTAACTCTGCTTGTCTTCCCATCGCTCTTGTAATATTTCATTTAGAAGAATTCGCAAAAATTATAAATCATGAAATCGGCTTAAGAGAGAGAGAAAGAAAAAATAAAAAATGGTTATTATCTATCCATCTCCATGCTGCTGTTATGCAAAAAGAAATTATTGGTTAAATTTCCGAGTATTCCAAGATATAAAGTATATTCGGAAATAATGAGTATTTTTCACCATTCATAAATAAATGTATATATTCAAAGTTAACTCTTATAAAACTGCGACAGAAGCGAAGCAAATTCATCAGTCTTTAGTGAAATATCTTATTATCCGATGAACTGCAATTATATTACTCTATTTTTAACAGGAAAAGAAATCTAAAATAGATCTAAAAATTTCGCTTCTTGGAAATTCAGTCCGTTGATTTTGATCATATTAAACATTGGTCGGTATTGTTTCAGATAGAGCCATATGTTTAACTACTATCCAGAATCTATGATTCATCATATCTGTTTGTTATAAGTTCAGGAAGATTCTGTATTGCAATATTTTTAGTTTTTACTTAGAAAAGAGAGCATCAAAATATACCATAATTTTAAGAAACAACGTTAGTTGGAAAACATTATTTATAATTTGAATAAAATCAATGATTAGCATGGAATGGTAAATTTAAATTTACGCGTATCCTTTCCACTCCCTGCTTTCTTCTAGATCGTAAATACTAATCAAATCAACGAAGATCATAATTAACTCAAATCATCGATGAAAGTTGCAATATGGTATTCAGATGCTTTTTGCAAACAACTAATTTAAGAAAGTTCCAATGTCGAATTTTTAGATACTGCAGTAAAAGAAATAATACTAACACAAGAATCCAATTAACTTTTTAAGTCAATTTATTCAAATTATATCGCATCAATTATAATATCATTTCATTTACTGTATCATACTTACAGTATGACTTCTTACGACATGCTTCAATATTCCTTCTTCTTATACATATAATTGATGACTTGACAATGTTGGTCAGTAATTTCGATGGTTTTGAAATTATTTTACTGACAATTCTACTTCTGTAATTCAACGAAGACACCCATCACATTCGATAATCTCGTTATTCCGCCTTTTTCATTCATTATTGAATGATAGAACTTAAAACTCAATTTTTCATTTTATTTTTCCAAAATCGGTTTACTCATCATTTCATTTATCAACTTCCTTTTTAATCAGTGCTTTTTCATGCCTCCAAGAAAACTACAGTGTAATGGTATTGCAGAAATTAATTTGCTTTACTGATCGTTTTCAGAATCTCATCCTACCAAGACATAATTTCCATTGATTTCATTCGTTAAAATTCCATAACTATGGTAAGAAGTTTCAGTTTTATTTGAAACAGCCGAAATTTCGATATTTGTTGTTAATCCCTATTTATCGATAATATTTCCTTTATACATTACATCAAGTACTCGGAACTTATATTTATTATTGTTATTTCATGTCAACAAGAGATGGTAATCTGTCATAATTATCTTAATCTTTTGCAGTGGTACGCATATTTGAAATCTGTTAGATATTTTGCAAAAGTTAATTTGAAATAAACCTGAGGAATGATAAAGTTATAAATGCAGCAGACAAAAATCATTGCTTAACTTGTTTGAAAATTCAATAAAACTAAAGTTATTTGAAAGTCGACAGTTGTTCTTATTTACCAAGGTAATAAGTCTTTGAGTCAGTATAATACCGTTATACGACACTAAAATGAACTTCGTGGTTGTCTAAGTTTAATATTGCAAAACCGAAGCAAAAAAAGTTTCTAACTCCATGTATTAAGTAATTTTTAGCGTTTGGATAAATAAATTCTATATTTCGGTAAATCGGCTTCTGATCTTCAGCATGCAGTAATGCACCACCATTTCCAACTATGATCTGATCTAGAAAATTGTCCATTAAGTATCTGAGCTATATGAATGTGTCCAGCAACTATAGTAGTTATGTTACTGGGAAATTTATCTCCGAAAACTTCAATTTATATAAGATTGCCGTGACTCTTTAGTGTCAGGAATTCTTTCTTTGGAGATCTCCAAAGCGGTTTGTGAGTTAAAAACTATGTAGGCTTGTTGGAACCATCTTGTATCAATTTATCAAATTATTTTTTAAAGGTATCAGTTACCAGTTATTCTTTGATTTATAAGACGAAGAGTTGAAGATGAAAAATCTAATCGGTCCAGCATCCAAAGACCAGCTAGGGATGCAATCTATACAATTCTAGCACAGCTACTCAAGAATTCCGAAAGTTCAAACTAGAAATCCAATCCGAATGCGCAACTTGATGATTAGCATGGATTGACAAACCATTCAAGGGGACTCCGGTCTACTATGAAATACCAACCGGTCTTTTTCAAGCCATAAGGAACGATTTGAGCAAAATTTCCTTTGAAATTATTTTTGTATTTGTTCACGTCCTTTCTTTTTCTAATTTCTTCCTTTCTTTCTTTTTTTAATCTTTTCCGGTAGTTTGAATTTGTTAATATCTAATTTATTAATATCTATCGAATTCGATTTTTTTTCTTATGATCTATCATTTTTAATTTTTTTCTTCCAATTCAACCACATTATTCTTAGTACGAAAACACATATTCTTTCTTTACTTCCATGAAATTCCTAATCAATGAACGTCATTTATTAGAAAATACCGTTCGATCTATATCTTCAACATCTAAAAGATTATTCTTCATCGGAACTCATGACTAGAATTTTTATTTTGAAATTAAGAAATTTCTGTTCATCTTCAAGTCCATTTCTCTCATTCGTCGTAGATTTCCGGATTGCGCCAGTTCATTTTTCATTAAAGCATTCTTTACTTAATATCTTTATCAAGAAGATTCAACACTAATATTGATATAATGTTAGAACATTGCATACTTGGTATACGCAGTACTAGAATATCGCATGATATTATCGTTCATGCATGAATTTATTTTAGTGTCCTTACTAGCATTTACAATGAATTTCGTTGAATTAATATATTAAGTGGAAAATATTGAAAGAGATATGGAGGATACGCAACGATATATCTGTAAGTTGTATGTATTTTCACATGCTAAAATTATCCATATCAGAATTGAAAATGCATATAATTTTTCGGAATGCATATAATCCAGGAAAAATCCATTTTGTTTTCAATATTCAATTTGTCATTCTCATTTGATAAAAGATTTTTCGACATTCCATATTTGTACTACTTCTAGTCGGAACATTGTCTTTAAATTGCATAGTTTTAAATTTTTGGTATTCATTTCAACAGTTTTTAGCAAATTAGATTTTTAATGAAAAATAAATTAGAAATGAGTTGCAGCATTGTTGACAATGTGTGATGAAGATGACGATGAAGTAATGGTATTTGAGTGTGGTGCTTCATTGGCCGCTAATGCATTTCCGAATTTTGAAGAAATTCGTCGTGCTGGAAAACTTTGTGATGTGGTACTTGTTGTTGGTGATGTTAGGTTTGCAAGAAAACTGTTTGCTCATTTAGGAATCTCCAATCTGATTTTTCGTATCAAATTCTAATGATTTCAGATTTAGCGCTCATCGTATTGTTCTAGCCGCAACAATTCCTTATTTCCGAGCAATGTTCACGGCTGATATGGCTGAAAGTCAGCAAGAAGAGATTTACCTAAAAGGTGTTTTTGTTGTGAAAATGGCAATTGCATTCAATTATATTCAAGTTTTTGAGAAAATCTTGGCCGCAGAGTCAATCATAAAACTATCCCATTTAATCCATTCATTAGTTATGTTATAAAGAGTGTTGCAGGACAAAATATGACCTACTAAATATTCCGAAGCAAAGTTTTAGAAGTTCATTATACGAATCCAAGTTCAGGATTTTGCAATCACTGAGATATCGTTTAACTGACATTTAAAAGCAAATGACGCTCAAATATTGTAGCTAAATGGAAATTTTTAGGTACAAGATATAAAAAGAAATAAAGATATACGATAAGCTGTTTTGATTGATATTACTTGTCATCCTCTCCAGAGACGTTCCAGTCTTGGTTTTTATATTCTGTTGTTTGGATTTTATAAATTAAGACTTGATACATAGTGATGAGATATTTTTTTATCTGTCTTCTGCAATTAAAATGTTTTTTTGTAATTTAAATACATATCGTACATACCTAACTGTATTTTATTTATTCGTGAAGATTTCGAGCCGGATACATTGGAACAACTGATTGCTTTTTCATACACGGGAAGCATAAGAATAACTGCTGCAAACGTGCAGAGCATGATGCATGCAGCAAATTTCTTGCAATTGAATAGGATCGTGGATGAATGCTCCAAATTTTTAAAGTGTAGATTGCATACACAGAATGTTCTCGGTGTACGATCCTTTGCTATGGCGCTTGGCTGTGTATCACTCGTCCTTTCGGCAGGTAGCTAACTGTATGTCTCTGTTTCCTCTTTATTTATTTTCTTATTTCGAAATTGCCAGAATGCATAATAGAAGGCTATCTGTGTTAATAAATAGAATATCTGTAAGATCCTTGGCAAATAATAAATTAGGAGTTGGTTCGCTGGCTCACTAGATTTATAAAATAGTCGTGAAAATGTCGTAAGAAATGAAATTGTTTCGAGATGGGGTAAAAGAAGTAAATTATGCAATTTGTTATATTAAAAAATCAACAAGCGAAAAAAAAACGAAACAAAAAAATGGTTACTATTTCAAAATTACCTTAATAAATTTTTTTTCAAAACATCATGCAATTTAATGTCTTATCTTTTATTTTTAAACATTAAGCATTTAGATTGTTTTCTGCACAAACATTTTCTATCAGTATCGCAAGGTGAAGAATATTTGGCTTTATCGGTAGATGATTTAATAACAATATTGAGTAGGGATGAATTATTTGTTGAAAGCGAAGAGCAAATATTTGATGCTTGTATGCGATGGGTCCAGCACAATCCTGGAAGAAAGCAGTATTTACCGAGGTAATATTCTCCAGCTAAAATTGAATATTGTTGCGTAATGAAGGATATTTATTTTGATTTATCTTTATTTACGTCATCTTAATTTTTTCTCGTCGAGGTTTCCTCATTTGGATATGTTTTAATATCAGAAGATTGAGGAGTTTTTTCGTCACTGGTAATGGGTGAGTAATATGCAGAACTATACATAGAACAAAAGATAAAAAACAAGAAAACAATTTTCTTTTAATTAATAATCAAGAGGAATATGAGGTAGTGATGAGAGGCTTTTGTGATTTGACTTTTTTTTTTTGATTTTTAATCACAAATAATAACTTCTTTAATAAACTATACTAAGGTCAATATAATAGCTTAAGATAACTATTATGGATGCAAATTCAGTCACATTCATTGTACACTAAAAAATGTTCAAAGGTCAGAATGTTATGCAGCGGAGCGAAAAATCTTTTCTCTGTTATGTTGTCTTAGAATTAAGAATATTGCACTTGTTGCTTTTATGCAGTTGTACGCTATTTATACTAACTTATTTATGATCGTGATTATATTCTCTGCTCTTTAGTATTAGTTTTATTTTTGTAGATTACTTATATGTGTCAGGATGCCGTTAATGAAACCTCATTTTATCACCGATCACATAGCCTCTCATCCATTCATTCGTGAATGTCTTGATTGTCGTGATTTAATTGATGAGGCAAAAGACTATCATCTTATGCCAGAAAGAAGAAAATTTCTGAAGAAATTCAGGTATTATTGAATTTTTTAAATATTTATAAAAAGTGATCTAAGAAAAATTTTTTTATAAATCTGAATCTTTTTTATCAAACTTTTTTCGTGCTTGCTAAATTCCCATATTTTTCATTTAATACAGCCAAGATTTTCTTTTTTTTTTAAAATTATTATAAGTAGAATTAGAATTTATCAATGAAGGAAATTGAAATTTTTATTTAGAACAAAACAGAGATGTTGCTTTGATGTTCCTGGTTTGATTTTCGCAGTTGGTGGTTTGACGAATGCTGGTGATTCTTTGTCAACCGTTGAGATGTATGACCCGATGACCGGTAAACGTTTTCCATTTTTTTATTTATCGAAATTTTCTAGTCTTAGGTAAATTATTATGATGTAACGCTCAACTGCTTGCAGGTAGATGGACAGCAGCGCAACCAATGAATTCTATCAGATCACGAATAGGTGTCGCCGTAATGAATCGTATGTTATACGCCATTGGAGGTTTCAATGGGCATGACCGTCTACGAACCGTTGAAGTCTTTGATCCGGATCAGAATAAATGGACGGAGGTTAAATTTAGGGAAATAAATAAAGATATGATATTTCATTTCATCTCTTGTAAGAGATCTAGGGGTGCAGGATTTTTAAGGTGGAATAAAAAAGCATTTTATCCAGCAACCAGGCATTTAATTCCACTTGTTTGTAAGGCATTATAAAAAGTCGAACTTCTGCTACTATCTCGTAAAGCTTTTTAAGATCTAATAGACTTATGTCTAGCAAAACGATTCGTTTTGTAGAAATTGATGTTTGTAGTGTATAGTCATTCCAGTATGAGATTGTGCTATGTTAATTCAAAGTATTGTTTTGTATTTTATATTTGATATTTTATTTTTGTTTTGCAGGTAAGTTCATTAATTAATAAACGTTCCGCCCTTGGAGCTGCTGTAGTCAATGATCGCCTTTATGTATGTGGTGGTTATGATGGGATTAGTTCACTTGCATCTGTAGAAGTTTTTGATCCTTGTACAAATCGATGGACTTTGACTACTGCAATGAATAAACAAAGATCTGCTGCTGGTATAGCTGTTATTGATAATTATATTTATGGTAAGTTACTGACATTTTGATTCTGGTATCCCTCAAAGTTTTTCACATTTGTAGATGAGAAAGTTAGAAAATGAATGCATTGCAGTAATAGGCGGACATGATGGAATGTCAATTTTCAATTCTGTTGAACGTTTTAATGTAGACAGCGGCGAATGGCAGGTTGTGAAATCGATGTACACGAAACGATGTCGCCTAGGAGCTGCAGCTGTTCGGGGAAAAATTTACGTTTGTGGCGGGTAAGCAGTTTATTTTATATCTTATGCATCACTTTTTGTATTCGCTAATGCAATTAGTTTATATTCAGTATAATAAATTTTCATTCCGTTTGGCTCATTGATGCCAAATTTGTTTAATTTCTACTATCTTCTCTTGTAACTGGTGTAGAATTAAGAGAAGCATTAATTTATTTGTAGTTATGATGGATGTCAATTTCTGAAAAGCGTTGAAGTGTATGAACCAGATAAGGACGAATGGAGTCCACTATCACCGATGCATTTTAAAAGAAGTCGAGTATCACTAATTTCCAATGCTGGTGTTCTTTATGCTATCGCTGGGTTTGTCACTGTATTTCTTTACGAAAAATTAGCTAAATGATGAGATAGATCAGATGAATTTCTGATATCTAGCTTTGTTACTTTTTGATAATGGATTACAAATATAATCTCTCCAGCTTGCAGTTCTATTCATTGTCAAAGGGACTGCTACATAAATAATATAACTTTCTTAAAACTTGGAATAAAAATACCTTGAAAAGCGGTTTTCTTTTTTTTGACAAAAATATCTCTGTAATATCAACTACAAGTGCTTGAATTTAATTTGAAATTTGGCCACATCTCATTTTGCTTTCCTATGTAACTTGGTGTAATTTATTCAGTACCTAAAAGTATCTTTTATTTTCGCTTTGAGATGATATAAAAAATTCGTTGCAACTTTGATTCTCATTATTGAAAAATTTGCATGTCAGTTATTTCAGTTATGACGGCATTTCGAATTTGAGTTCTATGGAGACCTATAATATTGAGGAGGACAGATGGACACTGGCAACAAGCATGGTAGCGCACGAAGGTGGCGTTGGTATTGGCGTGATACCATTTCATCCCAGTAAAATATCATAACTTGTGACTTGTTTTTTTAAATATTCATGTCTCTACACTGTGAATCAAAGTTTCCTTCAGTATTAAAAATAAATTAATTCATTTATCAGAGCTAATTTTTTGAGAATTACTTATAGTGGAGAAATCGATATAATACAAAAGTACAAAAGAAAAAGAGAACAAAAAAAATATGGATTGAAATAGTTGTTTTGAATTTACTATATATAAAATTTTAAAAATAATGATGATTGCCATCATCTGAATATTTAAATCCAAAATGCTTATGGTTTCTGATTCTGTTTTTATTTTTTAAAATACATAATGAAAGGCCTTCGTACTTTTTTTATTTCTTATGTATTCCAACTCATTGCCATTTTTTGTTTTCCTTGTCGTTTTTCAAAGTTTTATAATAAATAATTGGACCGTTCATCTGTGTGTTTATGTCTCGCTACAGCATTTCTTGAGTTTGCTTCCTCATATTATTTATTTATTAATCATCGAAGTTTTTATTGCTAAAGAAATTTAGCTTTGTTTTTTTAAAAAGTTCAAAACCGAAGGAGGTAAGATGAGGTTGAAAGTCAAAGCTATGTATTGATTTAAATGATAATGTAAAAAAGCATCAGATTTCTATCGTTTTTTTTGGTGTTTCCAGTATTAATGATTGATAAATGATCACTAGGATTCTGTGTTCATTCTGTTTCTGTATGCTGAGGAAAGGTAGGAAAATGATTTGCAAGGAACATACCATATGAACGGACAAGTTGTCTACTCACTAATTTGTTGGTAATACATTCTGTTGTTTTATTTCCCAAAACTTCAATGTAATAGAACTGGTTGAGTAAATATAGTAAATAAATTGGTTGATTGGTTGATAATCTTAAAGAGAGATGAAGAGAGATAAAGGTAATTTGGTGAAGGGAAGCATATCCATTAGGAAAGGAGATCATGTAATCATAAAGGTTTTAGCTCAAAGTTCGTCCCTACTGTTTAGCTGTTCTTTATTCTTCGACTCACTAATTCCTTCCTTTTTGCTTCCTTCCTTTCGTTTTTCCGCACTATTTTCTATGTCCTTTTCCAAATTCATTGCGATGAATTCAGAGAAATTATTCGCTGTGCGTTCATTTTTTGTATGATAAACGGGCTAAAAGAAGGAAAAAATGAAAAACTGAAAGAATTTCTTATTTATGAAATATTTTTAAGAAATTTTTTTAAGTTGAGATTCATAAACTTCGGTTACTTAAAATTTCGCGCAATTTTGTTATTATTTTTATCATAAATTGTATTTCAGATTTCATTATGTCATGCATATGTCGATACAAATTTCCTGCAAATAAAAAAGTAGCTAAATGTATATAGACAAACTTTCTTCGATCCTTTGATAAATAGCGCTATAGTGGGTACGTCAAGTATCGGTAATCCGAATATTTCGTTATTCATCGAATTCATCTTGGCAATTACCAGATTTTTCTTTTTTATATAGCTCGCCAAGTTTCTCTATTTCCGGCATCGTTTTCTGACATGCTTCACACCATGGTGCGTCTATAAGAACCATAATACTCAAAGTTTTCAATAATTTTTGGATGAATTCAATATTTTAAACAAATTCCTTCAAATATATCGACTGGTGGCAGATTTTTGGGATAAAATTATGTTATGGGTGATTGGAAATTGAAGACAATTATACTAAGATAGAAAATAAGCTAATTTATGTTAAACCTTAATTTTCACCATCAGATTTTAGAGAGAAATAACACTTATATGGAAGGTATGAATTGATTCGTACAGAACTTTTTGCGACTATACACTATTAAATATTTTAAGAAATTTATGATAATGGTAATCCGATTATAGTCCTTGATGATACGCTATCGTTTGATTTGAAATCTTTCCAAGTCTTTGGGACATCTATTGTATATATTGAAAAAACAGAAGTAAACTCTGTGTAATTTTCATTACTTCAAGTAATATCGAGTGTTGTAATAAATTTATTTTGGAGAGAACAAATATTTAATTAATCGTTTAATATTCTTATGCATGCATTATTTAGAGATAGAAAAAAAAATTGATATCCTTTTCCTCTGTAAGTAATACATTATTAATTTAATAATCTTTAGTAACGAAATAAGGGAAGTTTACAAAAAATAGAAATATTAAATGAAGGAAGCTTACAGAAAAATACAAAAGTTGTTTTCTCCGGGTCAAATACTTGCTTTTCGAAATTTTTCCCTACGAGTTCAATCACAGGTTTCTTGTTCCAGTCATCGGGTATTTCATCACTTTTTAAGAAGGGTATTGCTTTACCGTCCAAACATGATTGTATAAATGAAATTATTTCAGTCTTCGTTATCTGCAAAGATTGTATAAATGAAATTATTTCAGTCTTCGTTATCTGCAAATTCACCTTGCGTCAGTGAAAACAGTATTTGATTTTTCTATAGTAATTATTACAACTTTGTACCCTGAAAGCATGGAATGCTTGATAAAATATCGGTTTTTTGTACAATAGTATTTTAAATACTCTTTTTGCAAAAAATGTGTTATTATTCCTTCACGGAAGAAAGAATGAAAAGATAAAGTTTTTGGATTTCATCCGCCCTTTATAGTGGGATAAAATTGTCAAAACTTAGATATGCTTTATGTATTCTTATGTTCATTTAGGATGCTCAAAAATTTATAATTTAGAGAAGAAATACTTTTAAAAGATTCAGAAAGAAATGCTTACTTCTTTCATTTCTGCTTTATACTTCTTGAGATGTTTTTTAAGATCAATAAACAGTACACCAGGCACATCTTCCGCTATTAAACCGAGAAATTCGATTAGTTGCCAATTTTCTTCCATATCAGAGTTGATATATACAAATCGAACCTAAACCTGGATAATTTATTCAAATTTTAGATTTCGGATTCTTCATCTCTCATTTGAAGAATTAGTAACAATTTGGAATTTGCAGGATTCGTTATAATTGTTGTTTTTATGATATTACAAAGACAAATTTCCCTGAAATGGCAGGAAATCTAAATTTAGTTGGAAAAGTGACGATCGATTTTTAGCAGTGTAAAAGCAAACATTTTGAATGATTTTATGTTTCCTAATAAAAAGAAAATTTAGGTTGCAGTACCACTATAGTTTTTAGGAATCTGTTGCAATTTGTTAGAAGTGAATGGATTTAAAGACATATTGACTGGCACTTTAAAAATTTCTTGTCGAATTGCTTTCGCTTCTAAAATGCTTAATATGAAAGTAGTTAAACCTTGTTCTTGAATTCTTCTGCAGCTTTTTTGAATTCATCTAGGTAATCATCATAATCCTCCGATTGTTTTGATTCGATCAATATCGCAAATTCTGTATTCTCAATACCATCGAAAATGGACGATCCTGATTCTTTCACAAATTCGGTTACCAGGTTTTTCTTCTGTAGTATATCGATTCTGATAAATTTTGGCTTTACATTGATAGGAATATCATATTATTTCAAAATTCAGTCAGTGCATTTCTTATTCTTACTGATGATGTAATTAATTACATACCAAATACGATCGAATATTTACCTATTATCCTCTTTTTCTTTCCCTTCCTGCTCTTTCCCATAGAAATTCGTTGATGGAGTTGCCTCTCTTCATTAGACAATTTTCTGTTGAACAAACTTACTTCTTTCTCTTCCTGTTCTACCTCTCTTTCATTCTATTATCGATGATTTGGATCATTTATGTTACATAATTAAAATATCTTAAAGAACATCGTTGCTTAATATCTAACCTTCGTTCAGCTACTGTTCCAAGCAATGGAAGAAGTAAAAATGGGCAAATACGAACATCCGACCACATTTCCTTCTTCTTTACAGGCGGATAATGACTTGTATATGATGGTAGAGTAGAACTGGTAATGTTGTCTGTAGTGAGTGGCGAGAGTAGATGATTATGTTGATGATACCTTTGATGACTTTTGAATCCGGGCAGTCGAAAGATGTAATATGCATTCATTGCCATGTCTCGTCCCCATTTGACATCTCCATCTTTTTCCCTATTTCGTCTCCTTCCAATTAATTTCATAACTTGTTTTACAAACGGTGAGTGAGTATTGTTTTTTGCACCTAAATAAAGTTGGCAATCGTTACAATTGCATCAAATAATTACAATCGAAGATTAATTAATGCTCTCGCAAATGACTTAATATATTTCTTGCATTATGCATAGCGGAGGACATGTTCGAATCATTCAGGATTAGAATAAATGCTATATTTAAATCGAGAATTATGAATAGAGTGCTTGAATTCGAATTTTCATTTTAAATAAAACTAGGCATATGCGCAGTGTAATCGACAAGGAACGATTTAATCTTTTCTAATTTTAGACATAGATCGGTTTAACTCTATTTTGATCTTATTTACGATTTGGTTTGAATGACCGTTATCAGTTTTTTCATTTGTCCTGAATGACACAAAATTATCGCATGCACATATTTTGTTTTGCCGATATTTCAATTTGAGTGTCGGATACTTTATATTCGATGAATCAGTCAATTATACAGTAGGTATATCTATGTGCGGAAACTGCTTCTAGCAAGCAATCCTAAAAAAAGATATTCATTTTGGTGGTGATACACTCTTTTTTTCTTGTCCTATATTGGAAGAATGGAAATATTTTAGATGTTTTATCTATGCTTATCAGTTCAACTTATTGTGGCATCTGTTTTCATCAAAATAATTCTTATCACAAAGTGAAAACATTCGAAAACAGTTAACATCAAAAATTAGCTCGACAAGCTTTTTTTTATGTTATAGGATATTCACTGGACAATTCCCTTCGTAGTTTTGCACATTCGTGGTATTATTTACTTTAGACTAGAATTTAATAATTCTTTTTGACAATTGGAAACAAAGTAGTTTTAGAAATTTACTTTTTTTAGAAACAAGAGTGTGAATCTTTATATGAGTTTTGTTTTTATTGTTTTCTGAAGAAAAATTCTTCTATACGACTTTCATATATTTAGTTTTGCCTTATAGATATATATATTTCATATTTTTCAAGTTTTTTAATGTTACTGCTTATGGAAGTTTAATAACTTCATATCTATTTCGCATCTCAGTAATAAGAAGTCATGAATTCGTGATATCAATCTTATCACAATATCTAGATACATTACCGTGTGTTTTTCAGGCTTTGATTATTCAAGTTCCCAAAAACGTTCATCGTAATGAACAACCGAGAAAGTATGTTTTATGTTATATGTTTGGTTGCATAAAAAAAAGATTTATTGAATTTTATTTTCCAATTTTCACATATTTTGAAATTTTCTTTCTATTTATATTTTCTAAATTTTCTTAAAAGGCAATAGGATTTAGAATTGGCATAAGCCTGCTGAATTTAGTCTGGTTTTGGATCAAATTCAATTTGCTTCGAGCATTTTCGTATATCTTTGTGCGACATCGTATGAATTCTTTTTATTTTTCAGAAAATCGGGAGTTAGGTGAAAGTGTTCGTTGTTTACGTGAGCAGGGACTAACTTTCTTTCAGATTTCTCAAGAACTAAAGGTATTTCTTACTTTTATTTTTTGGATATAACTGTTTGACATGAAATGCAGAAAATAATAAAGGGATGCAGATGATTTCTGAATCATTTAGATTAAAATTTAAAACATAAAATTGCTGATTATTTCTGTTTTAAAGAAATGATTTAAGATAAGGATAAAAGAGTGGATGATAGAGGAATATTCGTCCTTCTATCATCTTTTTATTCTAATTTAATCAGTATAAAGCATCATATCATTCTTCGATCTTAATTCAAGTCTAAATTGAATTTAATTCTAATCCCAGGATTTCATTTAATCAGTTAACACGTAAGTTTAGAATTCTAAAAAAGATATTTCCAGAAATTAGGACAAAGTCTTGGATGGTTAGCCATTTCATTGGAAGAATCACAGCGTATCGTCGGTTGCATTAAACGGAATTAGTTGAGTGACTTTTTTCGGAACGCTTTCTTAGTAGAAATTTATCATTGTATCACTGAAGAGTAATTATATGCTTCAGCAACCACTATCGACTTGTTATTCAGCTATGAGATCACTAAAATTACCGAAGGACTACACAGAAAGTTTGAAGATGATTGTAAAGAAAAGAAAACGTGATTATACTGGATCTCTGCAGTCTGTAAGTATCCATACATGGTTTCCCATTGTTGCTTGCTTTAAGACTTCCACTTGGATGGGAACTAAAGTTGTAAGAAAGTCAAAGACTCTAATTCTAGAAGACATTGGGAATTGTAAAGAAGAATATGGAATCATCATTTAATAACTAATTAGAAAATGAGCTAAATATTCGCAATGATAAACAAATAGGCAGTGCTAAGCAAGAATTTAAAAAGATATTGTAGCGTGGTAGCTGCTGTTCAAGTTCGGAATCCGACCAGTTGGTTGATGAATCTCCTTCCTTGCAAACTTCATCATCTTTCATACTCCCATCACCTACTTATGTATCATACGGCCTGACATCGACTACAAACCAACTTTTGTATGCGGTGAACAAATCATTCGAAGCGATTCCATGGCATCATGAGCTTAATTCCAACACAGTATGGAAATTGATGATGATTCATTTGGATTTTGAGCGTTTGTTACTGTCAAAAAACTAGAGTTGAAAATTTTCCAAATTATCTTCAATTTTAGAAAAATGAAAAAGAGGACGAAATACGTCGTATGACAACCAATCGTTCACCGTCGGCATTTCCAATTGCTACTGCTTTCACCGATATCGAAACCATTTCATCCTTTGTGCCATATCGAGAAATAAGTCCAGAAACGACTTGTCTTCTAGATGAGGTTAAACATATTGCTTCGTCAGCAGCATTTATGGTAAATTTTAGCTGAATCAAGTAGATTTGCAAATTAAAATAAAAAGCGATGAATGATCTCTTGATAATTTTTATAGTATAAACTTATTAGCTTTATGTTATATATTTGATTAAACTTTGATTTCCTTAGCTGATTTCATGAGTCCTTTTCTATATTCTGAATTATAGTATTCTTACATTCCAGGATAACGATAATATGAAAGTTACTATTTTGGAGGAGAATGCTGAAAATGCCATAACGCAAAAGCTAACATGGGCTTTGGAACAGCTGGAAAACTCGAGGAAACCTGATGAAATTATACAATTGATGAATGTGGTCGCCAGTGCTTTGAACATATTGAACAGTTTGAAAGTCAAGGACAATTCTACGTCCTAAATTTAAAGGCATGTTTTGATACTTCCTGTTCATTATAACTGCTATGTTGAATCAGATCGATATATTTGAAACTCTTTGATCTTTGAGAAATTATATTTCTTTCTTTACATTGGTAGAGGAAATTGCTGATTGAAGAAGACATACAGAAAAAGTAAAGAGTCAATTGTGATTATTATCTACATCATCATGACAACAAGAACCAAATGTACCTGCTAAGCTTTAGAAAATGTGAGCTAGAAATGATTACATTTCATCGTTTAATCGGTAACTACCAAGATAAAATAGATGTTCTGTGAAAATAGATATCGTTTAAATTGAATTCTACTTCTGGATAGTCGAAGCTTTATTTTGTAATACAATCCTTATTTCTTGGTTGCGATGACTGAATAACAAAAGCTCTTCAAATATGATGTCTTGGAAATATTATTTGAAGTTGCAATCTTTATCCAGAACATGAACAGGGACAGGTCCATAACTTATTAATGATTTAATCTCAATGTTAGCATTTTCCTTCTTCCCACTTTAGTTTTTTGAAAATCATTTCGAAGCATTTAGCGAAAATTCTCTTACAAC
The DNA here is from genome assembly GCA_008729115.1 of Dirofilaria repens. NCBI lineage: Eukaryota > Metazoa > Nematoda > Chromadorea > Rhabditida > Onchocercidae > Dirofilaria > Dirofilaria repens. The sequence goes on along the minus strand of SNRZ01000015.1, from coordinate 1,018,902 downwards.
GGGAGATCATCCTACTATTATTTCTCTTTAATAAAGTTTCGGTTGATTAGAAGCTTTAAAATGAAATATCAATCCAGTGCTGATATTCTCTTATTATGTTACTTTGCTATATTATCATTATATAGTTTTATTTTTATTGATGCCCACTTGCTCCATTAGATAATTGAAAATGAAAACTGGTTTCATTGTACCAACTGCTTTAAAAATTTAATCGTATTATTTTTTTTTTGTGTGTTTGTATTATCTTACTGTTTTTTTATTTGTACAACATTCAAGTTTACTATTTCACGTAACGTGATTATTTAATACTATGTCAATGATAACCGATCAGCAAAATCTGGAAATTTCAAAATCTGCTAACATATTCGTTTTCTTGATGACTTTTTCAATTCTTTTGATGAAATTGAATTATTACCAACAAGAACTTCAGCTTAGTTTGCAATCAAGCTCGAAAGGATTGCATATATAGAAAGTTATATATAAGATCTTGATGTATTGCCATGATGCTTACCCATCGTATACATGACCGTCGTGTTATCGTGTAAGTTTTACTTCCGAACCACTTCTTTTTCAATTCCACGAATTTTTACAGCTTTTTCGTTATTGTAAATTTCTATTTTATAAATCAACAAGAAAGTTCCTATATCTTTGTTCATGAAGCTTCCTTTGCTATTTATACCAGTTCTGCGAAAATGTTTTTTAACAGCGCAGTATAATTTCGATTTATATCAATCAACATATATTTTTAAAAGTTGCGATCTTTATCAATTACTTATTCCCGTCTTTGATTTTTATTCTGAGCTAATTTCAACCCTGAGAATTTCACGTTGTAGGAGCAATAATTTCCAACCACGCAGAGCAGAATTGTTCATTATTTTCAATAATCCCTCATGAATTGTAGACCAGTAAATTTCAACATTAATTTCGAAGACAAAACATGGATGACGGTAAAAAATAAAGTTATAGAGAACATTTTTAGAAACCAGTCTTACCAATTATAAAGTCCATTCCGTCGACCTTTCTATGACCTAAAAACACAATATACTTTCATAAATACAATACTCTCATTACATTATTTTGAATGCAACTCGATTTTGACGAGTTCTACTTAAGTCTATTACTTTCATGATTTCTATTTCCGGTGATCAATTATTTCAGATACTAAAAGACGATTAAGCCCACAGTTCATCAGGTATCTTATTACTCTAATACCTGAAAATTTCCGCATTCTTAGTTCTTATGCTTTTCTTTTGCTAGAGAAAACTAAAGGATTTGCAAAGTACTGTGGCAAAGAATATATTCTTCTAAGTCATCAACTTCATTCTGCTACAGAATATTTTTGATTCATGGAGTATCGTGTTTAACATATGAATATTTCTGTGATTGTGAAATGCACATCCTTGAATAATTTTAGGACCACTTTTTTGAATGTCATTTATAGACAAAAATATTGTCCAGTATATTGGAATTGCGTGCCGAATACAGTCAATTATTCGGAAAAGATAAGTATCAAGTTATCAAAACGATGTGTTTTAATCTATCATCTGATCAATATGCTGATGGTCCATTTATTATGAATCATCAAAATTCAGACACTGTCTTTTAAAGTTTGCTTGAGGTCCTTCAATTTCTATCTGCTTCATCGCATTAGCAATTTTTGCAATACCTGCATCTCACATCTAAATTTCTGGAGCGAATCCATGGACGTTGCAAAAGCAGTACAATTCATTTATCCAAACACATTTCCATATCATATGTCAAATAATTTCAGAAGCCGATTATATACCAGTGCTGTTTCATAAATTCGTATAAAACGCAATAATATATACACTGAGGATATCTCATTAAAAGATGTGAGAATGTTAAATAAGAATGATTTTTACTATTTCAGAAAAGTATTACTGTGCTTGCAATAAAATATATACCACACATTTCGTTGACAAAATATTACTTTTAACCGTCCTTGCGAAGACTATTTTGTGATGATATGATTTGTCCAGACTATATCTTCCCTTTGACAAGAGTGATAATTATCTATAGTTATATATCTCTACATTCTGCTTATCAGAACTAATAACTGGCAAAAGAAGTGTGATTAGAGAAAGAAAAGGTATGGGATTTCACACATCGTAATCCATTTCAGCAGTCCAAAACACAGTGGTATGACCAAAATATGGTGTGATATCATGCCGAAATTGATTATGATTTTAACCTTCAATAAAACTTATGATTATGTCAGCTTTACTGAACGCTATTGTACATAGACCGAAATTAGATCAATATATTTCTAGAATATTATTCTCCACTCTAGCAAACGTTAATACAAGCTCAGAAAAAACCGCTCATATACGAAAATTTTTTTCAACTTATCCCGAATCCGCCAATCGAAGTACACAAAACTGCGAAGTACTCTCCCATGAAGAGCATAATTACTATTGCAAGGTTTATCGTTGTTCAACAATATTACTTATCAGTATTGATGTTGTCGACCAACATTTGTGTCATCACCAGTGCTCAAGCGTGCACTTAAGAGCCTAAGGAGAATCCGGAAAACTGGAATACTCAAGCAAACGAGCAAAACGTGACCCCATGTCGATATCGATATCCGTAGACCGCCCAATATGCTACACTGACATTTGCTCTAGACCATGCCGTATGTCAAATTGATAGGAATTATGGACCATAAAACTTTATCGTGTTAGGAGGTTTGAGAGAGGCATCTTAAGGCGGGATGAGAGGCTGGAAATAATGTTTATGTGGATATATTTGATTTATTTGTAGAATCTTTAATCTTGTATGTTTGGAAGAGTTGATTCTAAAAAGATTGAATTGAAAACTATGTCTTATATAGCATCTAATTCACTTTATTGCAGTTCCATTTTATATTATTTCACATTTTTTGAGATTAAAATTACTTCTTAAGCTGTTAATTCTCTTTCTTTTCCTTTCGGTATTGCAAGAAATTTCTTATCGCGATCAAGGACAGAAGAAAAATAGGACAGGATTTTTCCCTATATCTAATTTAAAACGTATTACTGATTTGATATATCAGTACTGTTAACGAGTTTCGTAGATATATTTATCATTAATTGATCATTCATCTAATAATGAACCAAAGCTCGTGCAAGTCATGGTCATATTTTAGGAGAATGAGCAAGCTATAAAAATATATCATTTAACTCTTAGCGATCACTTTATTATTAAGTATTCATTTCTTAATTCCTTCGTAGCAAAGCTGATATTATCTCTGCTTACCATTTTTCATCATTTTCGTTCAATATATTCATTGATTTTTTGTTAGGTGATTAATGACAAAACTAATTAGTTGTATTTTAGTAACCGAGGAAAGGGTCGGTTATTGTCTATATTGGTTGTGTAGTGGCTGTCTAGTGGAAAAATATGGGTGAACTGCAGTCAGCACTTCTTCTGAGAAAACAACTTGCAGGTAAGAATCTTCTGGAGCATTCCAATCGTGAACTATTTCCTTTTCTCTTTTTCTACATCATGTTTGATAACTCGAATTCTCTAAAATTGTTTTATCTCATATCTTCTGCATATATTGGGTATTGGTTTCGTATTAAAGAATTACATATTTATGATCATTCCTTTCACTCAAAATTTTTAAAATTTTCTATGTAACTTTCAGCTGAGAAATACTAGAAAATTGATCTGAAGTAAAATCGAATTTGGTACACAAGCCATTTACATGCTTACTTTATCTCGACAGAATATCTATCACTTATCTATTTTCCTCATCTATCGAGATTAAACCAGTGGTAGAAGTGGAAAGAATTAGTATTGAAATAAAATTTCGGAGACTTTTTTGTCACTTTATCATATCATTTCAAAATAAAAGTGCATAGTCTCCGCAAGATTTTTATATCAGGACAAATTATGTTAAATCCTACGGGATTCATAAATATATGAAAAGGTATTTAATCTTATTGCAGAATTGAAACGAGTTCCTGTTGATGGATTTTCAGCGGGCCTTCAAGGTGACGACATTTACAAGTGGGAAGTGCTTGTTATTGGGCCACCTGATACTCTTTAGTTAGTTTTTTAAATAGTTTTTTTTTCTACCAAAAGTACTTCGCTTCTAAAATATTGTTGTCGAAGGTTAGATAGATTTGTTGGAAAGTTTTTAATGTTAAGGTCTTAAATCTTTTATGATATGTAGTCATGGCTTTACCAGAATACGTTGTGCATGAGATTTGCGTAGCAGTTTATTAATTTTTGTAAAGGAAAGCTCTTTTTGGATAAAAATAAAACACAATCCGGAATATTGACTTTTCAGTGAAGGAGGATTTTTCAAGGCACTTCTGGAATTTCCTAAGGAATATCCACTATTACCGCCAAAAATGAAGTTTATTTCGGAAATCTGGCATCCGAACAGTATGTATATAACTCTATTATTATCAGAAATAACTCATGTTCAGATAAGAAAGTATAATTAAATCGGTTAAATGGCATTGTCAGAAATGCCGTACATTGCGTTCTCTTAGAAAATCTGATTTGCTCATTCAGATTTTGTAATGTTGAAGCAGGACAGAGAATATCCCATGGAAGCTTCAACTTACATCACGAGAGAATTTATCGCGATTATTTGACTAAGATAGAATAATTCAAATTCAGAATGCTTAACTATGGATATGAATTGAAGTAAAATGGCTTATACGGCTTTACCATGAACCCTTTTGAAGGGATAATGCTGAATTGATACTGGCATGATTATTACATTAATAGGAGACATCCTTTGAATTGGAAATCAAAGTTTTCCTGCTATGCTGAAATAGTTCTGCGTTGTCTTTCGTCTCTTTTTGATATTCTTATCTCTAGTTTCATGCAGTGAAACATTTTTGGTTCGTTATTTTTTTACTTTAGTTGACAAGGAAGGTAATGTTTGTATATCGATATTACATGAACCGGGAGATGATCGATGGGGTTATGAAAAGCCAGAGGAAAGGTGGTTACCTGTACACACTGTAGAAACAATTCTTCTTTCTGTTATATCGATGCTTGCGGATCCGAATCATGATTCGCCTGCGAATGTTGATGCTGCAGTAAGGATCATTGGTTTTTGATATGACTATAGTAGTCATGATAAATATGTATCTCGTACTGTAGAAATTTGTCAGCATGGCGAATAATCCTCAAATAAATTTAGGTGATGGTATGCCAGGTAGATATTTAATTCAGTCATCAGTAGAATAGAATTTTGTTATTGTAAGCTCTATTTCTATAAAAATTCATTGTGGTTATAGAGTTGTAGTTCTTTAAGTTTATGAACTCATTTGTTCATTCACATTGATTTACGTTCTCTTCTAGAAAATGCAGCGCGAAAATTTCCCTGAATTCAAAAAACGTGTAGCAGCTTGTGTTCGAAAGAGTCAAGAAGAGGGCTGTTAATATGAAATAGTGAATTATCATCCACATTTTTCATCCTTCTGACGATGATTGTTGGATTTGTGAGTTATAATTTTCGTTATTATCAGAATTTGTTTTTCCTTCCTCCTGTTTCATTTCACGTTACATCATTTTACAGGTCTTATAATAAAGATGTGCAAGATGTGATCCACTCTTATCATCGATGATGATACGTTATGTTTACTGCTTTGTTTCTTTTTTCCTTTTTTGTGTGGTTTTTGATTTATCTTGAAATATAAACATGCTTGCAAAATTGATGTTTTGATATTTAACAAGTGATTGGAGAAATTATCATGTGAGTTCAAATCGTAAAATGGAACATCTATATGGGGTTGGGATAATGAATGAAAAAGTAACATTTAACTGAACTTTTTCCACCGCCATTAATTGTGCACAAAGATTCCTAAAGTATGTTGAGGATTTTAGGATATCAATTAATTTTTGATCTTTCGACGTTTTTGGAAAAAAGAAAAGTGCGATTTCAGTATAGCATTTTTTTGTCAATCTATGCAATGTTTTTTCATCTTTCCGTTTACACTAAACTTAGAGTTTGAACGGACGAATAAGGCTATTTGCTCTCAAAATGCAAAGAAATAAAGTAAAAAATAAAGCTAAAATTACTTCTGCAAATATGCATAAAGACATCACAGGGTTATGTTTTGAAGTAAACTGTTGAATGTTAAAATGTAATATTAGATCGATTTATCAATATCTAAAAGAGTTCGAATAACATCTGCTGGATGTATAGCTGATGTAAATTCATCAACCATTGAAATATGCTCACAATACAGCAATAGAAAGTCCGTATATTTCACGATTAGTTCATCTCGATTTAATAAGTGCGGATAAAAGATGGAGCGATGACGTGATAACCAGTATCGATAAGTACTATCCAGATTACAGGCAAAACTCAACTTGTTTTTGTTTTTTCCACCTGTAGTCAATAATAAGAAAATTCATTTCATATAATCATTAAAATGCTTATAGTGTAATAGTTACTGTAATTTTTCGAAGTATCTGGTCCATTGGGAAATCATCCAGCAAAGTTAGTTTTTAATGAGAAATGAATTGAGTTTTAGAGATACTAATTTTTTTGAAATAGATTTAATCGTAAAATAGGAAAAAATATCATCCAGTGAATTTTTAAGAGGAATAGTCATCTAAGCAAATTTTAATTACAGAAAAATATTGAACTAGAATTCTACTAAGAAAGCAGTGTTAGATGTTGAACTGTATGAAAAACATTACCTATCTTACATAAAGCATAGCAAATTGCTAGACGTATTTCTTCATTGTCTAAGTTACCCAAGTAATCATCTCTCCTTGCTGATTGTATCAGTTCATTTAGCTGAAGAATTAATTCATTTAACTTTCAATTTATGGGAATCAATCGATTTCCAATTGCAATCATTTAAATCTTATAGTCTTCTACGTTGCGCATTGATTTTTTATTGCCTGTTATCTATTTTTATTTTAAGAACGCAAATAATTTGGTTGAGTTTAAAAACTTCAATCTCTTCACAGTTAGCTACTCCCTTCTGTTTGTGGCTTTCTAAATAGAACCATCTACGGCATATATATTGATCTGCAACATTTCTGCCAAAAAATGTGAAAAATCATAACATTCTGGTCATTCTATATAGCATATATTGCACGTTATATATTATCAGCCTTATTGAAAATAAACATTCGGCTTTGTCGGTTAATTAGGCTACTTGTCCTGAAATTTCTGACATTTACAGACACTGATTGAGAATTCTGCTTTACCTTTGAGTCACGAAAAGGTGGTAGCTCTTTTGTGATAGTGCAATGAAGTACGAAGAACGCAGGCCAATAACGAGAGAGTATAACAAATCTATCCAACGGAGCGACAAAATTCATCAGAATCGTGTTGAGTGGACGTCGAATTGCTTCTGCCAATATTTGTCTTTCTAAATTTTAAGTTATGATCATTTTTTTTTACTAAAATTGAGCAACTCAGTAATTTGTGATAATAAAATGAAAAGCGAGAAAATGTATTATAAAATGATTAAAATAATCCATTTTGCAGTACCAGATAGATGAGATGATATCGTAGATCACTCTTTCATTCCAAGGTATTCTGCTGATAGATTCTCGATATTCTCTTTCCCAAAAATTTCATGGAACTTACTTTTTTCGATGATTGAGTACTCTATCAATAATTTCAACCGTCTATCTCCTCTTGGACCACGTTCTTTCTGCACAGCTGTAATCATTTAATCATTTTCCGTTATTTTTTTGATGAATTTTTGATACGTCGATTTATAATACTGTCAAAGCTATTCCCAAAAATTTATTAACATCGAGAAAAAAAATCTAGAATAGACCTTCAGATATATCTGTTGCATGGGTCTGACGTAGTTAATATATCTAGTTTCAATTTTCTACGTCACTTCAATGGGACCTAGGTCAAACTATAGTTAACAGTGGAATCTAATAATCAGTATGCAAATATATTATTATTGTTAATACATTTCAGTGACCGATCTCGTGAAACTTCTTGATACTTTTTTTAGAAAATTTCAAAAAAAGACATTGTAGATATATATATCTTTATTTTGAAATTATAAAACCATTACGAGTGTTAATTACATGTACTGTTAACTTTTTGTGATTTTGATAATTTTATATGCGATATCTCTAGAAAGTATTAATCACAGAGTTTCCAACAGATTTCTTTGATCTTTCCAAACCTGTATGAAATGATACTACAATATTCAAGGAAAAACTAACTCTCAAACCATCTCATGCAAATGTAGGTTTTAAAGATTCGTACCATCAAAGTCTGAAGAATATATTCCCGAAAATTCCATACAAGCAAAAGAGATATTCATGGTTAAGTAATCCGAATGCTTAATATTTCTCATGAATCTGCTCCGATAAAATCAAATGAGACTGGAATCAGCAAGAGAAGAATGTGAAGAATTTTACATATGAATGGATTAATCAGTGTAATAGTGCAATATGAAGGAATCAAAGAAGTGGCATCTTTCATTTTAGAACTATCTTTTCAAAAAATTTCGTATAATTCAAAACGACACAACAATTTCTTCATAGCGATCAATAATTGTTAAATATTTTCAACCTACCATTTCTGTTCATTTGCATTCGAAAACACTTGCGGAGTCGGCATGAGGGACACCAATTTCTGCGTAGTTTATCAATTGGACAGTTATTATCACCGGCTGTAAACAAATACACATAACGTACAGTAACGGAACGTTGCATTATTATGTAGAAAGTATCCAGAAGTTAACACAAAGTATCTCATATACTCAAAATATCGATTGATTTTTATTAATTAATTTTTAAGTTTCTTTTGCTATATTTTCTGCAAAATTTCCCACAATGATATAAAGATGATCTGCAGCAATAGCAGGAAATTATCACTTGCTGAAGTAATGAGACGCATTTATACCCTATTTCACGCACGCCATGCTACGAAACGACGTAACAAATCAGATAGACTGCAATAAGAAAATGAAATAAGATCAATTGTTGTTAAGCAAAATAGCAAATAATTCTCTTTCATTAGTATCACAAATATCATAAACAAAGACACAATATGTGATAGAAACTTAAAAACTTACAAACACAAGTGTAGTTAATGTTGCGTCTAATGCTGTAAAAGAGATTCTGAGGTTAGTATATCCGCAGATACATTTCTATTATTTACATATATGTCCATTTCTTTTCCAATGAAAATTTTGAAATTATAAATTTCGTCTCTCTACAATTCTTCACTATTCTACCCAACCAATCTTTTTTTTACAAGTAATGAGCGCTTTCATCTCATTAGTTCTTAATTTTTGTGCACACTGAAATTATCCGTTTTTAGTATATAGTAGAAAAGGTTAGAAAAACTTTTATAGTAGAGGAAGGAAAGATGGAATAAATTCAAAGCATGGAAAAATAAATTCCCGGGTGGAAGACAAATTCCTATAATTCCTATAAATTAATTCTTATAAATTGATATATGTTAATGAGTTAAGATAAAGTTATTAGAATCAATCATAATTTAATCATTTGATGCATTGACTAGGATGGTTCAATAGCACAGCATTTTGAGTCATTAGATGGAAGAATAATCCTGGTAACGGTAATCGTTAGATAAAATTTTACAATCAAGATTTCAATTTTAAAAATCTTTTGATTCCTATAATTTTGATTAAAAAAATAATCCAAAAAACATACCTTCGTTTAAAAAAGCAACTGCATCCATCGCATGTCCGTACTCCATAATGTCGTCCAGAACTTTTGTCACCACATATTTGGCAAGTCATTTGAGTAAACTCATCATGTTCTAAAATGAATAAACATCTAATTCAGTTCTAAATTTTGATGCAATTGGATTTTAAATTTATTCATAAAAAATGTACTGAAACTTGACAAATTGCTCTCTAAAGCAAAACAAAATATGATTCTTGCAAAGCAAAAGATGTGTGCAACAAAAAGCAAAGTGAAGATTGATACTATTTACTCATCGTTTTCCAAATGAGCGTTTGAGTTTAACGACCAAAAAACGAGTATGCTCTAAAATATTTTGTATATTAATTATCTTTGAAGTTAGAATGGAAGGGAAATACAATTTGCTATGATGAATATCATGAGGTAAAACAAAAGTTTGTTAGCCAAAATTTATCAAATAGGAAACAAAGTGATGCTTTCCGGTTTCATATAAAATCTCCAATTGAAGTTTTAACAAAACCTGCTATTCTTAGCACCTATCTTCTTACATTATTTCGTTTTTCTGTGTCTTTCGGAAAAATGTTCAGAGTAATTCTTTTTCCGATCTATGATAATTTCCTAAGAGGAAAGTTCATAACGATAAATAAATGAGACCTTAACTTCAGATTTTATGAAATCAAAAATTATCATTTCAAATTAATTAAAAAACTAGCAAGCAAATACTGATATTTATCATTCCGACTCCAATGATATAAAATTATCTTTTAATTTGAAGAATCCCGATGACTGATCCGATTAATGCTGGCATGAATTTTATCTTTATCTAATCAAACGATAGTTTCAAAAAAAGTTTTTTAAAAAAATCAAAATTCAGTAATCTTCCTAAAATGAGTTTATTTCGAAAGCATCATATCTAGAAATTATTCATCAATCAAAAGAACACTTATAAAAATATGCAAATATATTTAAAAAAGATGTCATCACAAATCATAGATCAGTGATATGATAATACACTTCTTATAATAAAAGCTGCCATTACTAACTTCGAATTACATTTCTATCTAGAGTTGATTCTAAATAAAAAGGATAATATTCCATATAATCCGGGATACCTCTTTCATTTAAAAAAGCTTTTTTTTTTTTTTTCCTTACCAGAAATTCTAATGTTAGATTACCAGAAATTCTAATGTTAAATTCTAATAGCTTTTTTTTCCTTACCAGAAATTCTAATGTTATTATCGAAATATCAGGGATCAACACCAAGACCGTTCTGGTATTACTGTAGCGCTAGTAATGAAATTTAAGTTTTTTTATAAATTAAAGAAGAAAGAATAAGTTTTGTCTTCTGCGGGTACAAGTTGATGGCAATAAAAGCAAGCACTTGAACGACATTATGATATCGTTGTTTCACTTACATTATGCTTTTTGTTTTAATTTATTAAATTCTTAGTTCCAGAAATGATAGCATATAACATATTTATATGTCATAATGACAACTACAAAACCAATGGGAATGTCAAACAGCAAGGCTTAGTTAATTTCCAAGACAAAATAAATTGAAAAGGCATTTGTCTATTGAATTTGCAAGGTGAAAGAGCCTACCTTCCATGATTTTCCCATGCTTTTCCAATATGAGTGATTGTTTGCTTACTTTTATAGCAAGAATATCTGATTAGAAGTTGAAATCGAAAGATACACCGGTATATTTGCATCACTTTCTCACCCCTATCCAGTTACATATCACATTTCAATTAAATAAATGACATTACGGTACGTACCATACTACACAATAGACATTTGTAATGTATTTAGCAGTAACACTCGCAATTTTAAATCTGAATAAGAAATTATTGTTTAATTTCCTGTTTCATTTTTTTGGATTTTTTATTTTGAATTCTACACCAAACATCGCCGTCACATCTGCATGCCATTTGGCACTTTTGCTTTTTACAGTTGCTATAAAAACTATGATAATTTACATATGAATATATGTGCATGCATAAGAATGATATAACAATAACATATATTTTAGATATTCTTTTGTCTCTATGCTTTTTTCTGTTTTACTTTTTCCGACTTTGAACTGATTTCATTCCTTTTACTGATATCTGTCTCTTTCTTGTCTCTTTTGGATTTCAATTTATCCTCACTAGAATCCAGTTTATTTCCTTTGGATTCCGGTCTATTTACTTTATGTTTCAGTTTTTTTTCATTGGAATCCAGTTTATCGAATTTAGATTTCCTACGTTTCTTCCATTTCGTCTCTTCCAGCATGCGTTTCTTCATTAGATCCTTGTATAGATCTTTAAGAACACTCGGAATCTCCGTCTTTTTGTCTTTACTTTGCACAGCTGCTACCATTCTGAAAGAATCTGACCAAAAACCATTTTTTTCCTGAGAATTCAAAACTAGTCTTGTGAAATTCCGTAAAATCAACTTAGTTATAAGTCCATCTAATCTATAATGTTGGAAATATGATACGATTATATCAATCAATAGATGCCAAAAGGTGGGACTGATGGATCAATTCACAAATTTCTAAAATAATGAAGGAACAGGCATTAATTGAACATAGCAGAAAGATTGAATGAACATCAAAGTCATGTTAAAAATAAATAGAATATTTCAACAGCTCCCGGTCATTGTTTTCCACATTTTTACCTGGGTATGTCTTCGTTGATGAATAGATCCAAATTATGCATTAGTTCCTCATCCACTTTGTTCCAACCTTTGATATATGATAAATGGGCTTTTTCCACAAAAGGCTTAAAATAAGAGTAAAAATAGTACATGCAGAAGAGCAGGTATGTCACGAGATATTGAGACACGCACCTTTCTAATGTTCACTGGCATATAACTCGCTATGTTTACACTGGATATAATATTTTTACGGGAACAAACGGAAAATTATTGCAATAGCAGAATGCGAGGTCTATTCTTCCATTTTATATGCTGAATTTTCATGGATGAAAAAGTGGTCAAAATACTGAACAAACCGCTATATCAGGAAAATCGCTTTCTGCAACACGGAGACGATACTTAAAATCATCTAATATTCGAAGCAAATTACGTTGTGTCACGATGCGCTTCAATTCAGCATTTGATTTACACCACATCTAAGGAAATAAAAATTATAATGAGGAATCCTTCTTGCCAGAATTAATCGAATGCATGATTTCTTATAATGAATTGATTACACACTGTACTGCAATTTTAACGCTTTTAAAAGATGCCCGTATTGTTAGTCCTAACCATTTTGATTAATCTACCTGATTGGACTATCTCTTGTTAGATTGTTTAACCAAAATTTTATCAACAAAGAAACTTCTTACAACCATAAGATAACATAGATTGACACTAAATGTTTTTGATATGAAATGTGTCAAAAGCATATATTAAATTTATATTGTTTAATAAGCGTCAACATCTAATCATTTCGCAAATAGTTAAAAGAATTGGATTAATAGTTGGATGTTTTACGTCCACCACGAAAGATCTGTTAATGATCATTATAAAGCAGATATGCAATCATGTCAATCATGAGGAGATACATTGCGTTACGCAGAAAAACCGGTTTATATGATAACAAAGAAAACTTTTTTAGATGCTCTACAATGAAAGCATGAAGAATATGCATACTTTCTTAAGAAGATACTCCATAGTAAGCGCATGAATTTTCAATTTTTTGGCACGTTTGATTACATCGTTTAGTTTACGCACATTACAACCCGATGGAAGTAATTTTAATTCATCGAAGAAATCGATATATTCTTGAGTGAAAATTTCATGCACTTCAGAACTCTAAACAAGATTTATCTTTTTCTAAGTTATACTATGACTGGAAAATAAACTTCAAGGCAAAAGTTGATTGTTTGCTAGATGAATACAGAAATTTTCTCCCAAATTTAAACATCGTTCAGAAAAAAACAGAAAAGCGTACAATTGTATCTTTGGAATCGGTACAACAAAAAGAACCGATGAAAACTTTGGGAACTTCCGGTGATTCGAGAATCCGACTCAAGCTCCACATCAGTGCACCTCTTACTCGAATAAGTTCTGCTGCTCCCACTTGATCTGCCTTGTTTAGCACTATCTTAATCTGAATATCGCATTTCACTTTTTGCGTATTATAAAGAATGAAAAACTTGCAAGAGAATCACAACTTTAAAGTCGAGATATAGTAGCAGAAGAATAGCTCAAAAACTAAATTGAGTAATAAAACACTAAATTGAGTAATAAAAACTAGAAAAAAGTAGAAACTAAAAAAAAGTTCGGTGATATACTTTCTCTTCATTTCCTTTGAGACACTGTATCACTTGCTTGTATTCATCGCTAATATCCAATTTTGAAGTATCAACAAAAGTACGATCATATCGACCTGCATATTATCTTCACTAAAATTTTCTTATTAATAGGAAAAATAAACGTATTATTTATTATAGGAACTGGAATGAAATAATCTAAAATTATACGATATCCAGAAGGCCTCACTTTCCCAGCAATATAATTTACGACAGATGCAAAATCGTAACCGCGAGATGAACGCTGCTTTTGACCAGACAATATTCCGGGTGTGTCCATAAACGTGATATGTTCCAGTAATTTAGCCGGAAGTGTTGCACCACGCATTCGTGTCAAGAATGCTGAGCCAAACATGCTTAGCGACTGCAATGTACTATTGACACTCACTTTAATTATAACTTTTACTTTTCACACTCTTTCCTATGTATCAGAATTATGTACAGAAATTTCAAAGAGAAAAATATTTCTATTTAACGAGACTTCTTTTCAACTAAATATAGGGTGAACAAATTTTCCAGATTTTCTAAATGAGGTCTATACTGTTTAGAGCACATTACTCCGTTAATTTAGTTCGTTATAAATACATAATTTATAATAAATTTTTATTCAGTGATTTTGGCAAATCGCTAAAAGCAATCCAATAAAAAAGATGAACCTGAAATGGCAATGTATTATCGGACACAAGAGATGTTCCCATAACAGTACTTGCATTGACAGAATGATAAATGACTGTGAAACAATCCGTAGTCGGTTCCGGTCCAATCACACTGCCCGGATATTCGGCTCCGTTCAGAAGAAATTTGATCATTGATGTCTTACCGACCGAATACTTCAACAGATATATTGTACATATTAACATTATCGCGTTAACAAAACTATATTCGACCTATGCAATGTATGAACATAATAAAATCTATAGCTTTCGATGCTAGTTGACAATTTACTTTCAACATACTACAAACATTAATTATTCGAACAATTTTGATCCAAAAAAAAGGTAACCTGTCCAAGGAACAGAACCATTGGTTTAGCTTCAAATTCGGCACGATACAAAGTTGGAGTGTAAAACTGATCATAAATATGTCGCTTTTCCATAGGTAACATCTTCAACTTTTACTTTCCAATTATCATATAAAAACTTATCCATAAGAGCTAGAAATCTCAATCCTATAGAAATTTTGAATAGGAGAAAAGATTTTCCTATCTCACTGCCAGTTTAAACGCTGACAGCAAATAACATAAAAATTTTTATATTATTCCCTGATTTCAATTACTAATCCTTCTTCTATTGAATGAGAAATTTGGTTCGTAGCTTTGAGCTAAAGAAACATTTTATTCTTTGCTCCCTCCTGAATGAAAAATCGAGAAACCTAAATGAGATATATGGGAAGGTAAAATACCTTTTGTTCATAGTTCATGTACAGTACTTCGGCGATGTTATCCCTGGTTGGTAATGGTACTGGTGTCTGAAAAACCAGCATTGATAACCGATTTTAAGGATTGAACATAAAGCAATAATCAAGATATTGAATGAAAATTATTTATGGTTAGCTATTTATATAGAACATGAGAAGACGATTTCACTGCGCCAATTATATCATAATTTTCAAATTTTCAACTTGAAGATTAATTAGACAATTCGATGGCTATAAAATAGTAAATCCATCTAAGTGAAAACTTTATTAAAGTGTATAAACGAGTTAATTAACCAATGGAAGCGTTCTCCTTCGAAATAATCCCATTCTTCTAATTAACCAGTGATTTTAACAAAACCGCTTGATAACTCCGAAGTGAACAAAATGGCTATTGTAAGTGAACTTTGTTACATTTATGAATCCTTCATACATTCAGAAACAAATAGCAAAGATTCCTAAATGATACGGTGACTCATATCCTGATGAAAGAATTCATTATATTCAGCATACATGGAAATATCAAACAAATTGCAGCTGCGAAATTATTTTATGCATCACATTACAATCTTACCAAATCTTACCGTCGTTATATATCCACTACCGAAGTCTCCTTCGCAAATCAAAATTTTGAATTATTTTGACAACTTGAATCTACATCGTACAACTAATTATGGAACTTTTTTACTTTCCTTCTCTCCCCTCCATTATTCTACTGATATATCCACAATCAACAATGAAACCAATTTATTTCTCTGTATTATATTCTGTCATTGTTTACCTTGACTTCTGGCGGTGCATTATCATTTGTTTATATTTAAATAGGAACGAAAAATATACAATCTAATATCCACCCATCCTTGGATTGACTTCTTTATAGCACTCTGATGACAATGGATAGAAAAAATGTGTGTGTATCCATATACCGTATGTTATGATACGCTGATACCCGACACTCTTAGCAGGGGTGGATCATTGTCAGTCATATATAATGATACCAATGAGGTCAATAGGTGCAATCGGATACATTCGAGCTCCATTTCCGTTTTATCATTGAGAATAATTTGCAGAATGCTTGAAGCTGAATACAGCCAGCTGGTAGCTTCAATTTGATGGCATGCTTTGTTTTATTTGCTGTAGACGGAGCCATATCAAGCCAAGCGATCTCCGTGCATTCTCCATCCTTCACGCCATTACCCTTTGCGCAGACAATCGAAGCGAACCTCTCAGCAACAGTTATCTTTTTGCATGTAACACTCTACATAAATATAAATTGATTGCTATTCATGCATTATTTTATTCTATTAGCGGAACGGTACACGCCAGACGATCAATTAATAAAAACGTGGTACCATGGGCACGTCATGCGTACGTCTTTCACCTGTTCAGCTATCGGTTGGGAATTCATATTTTTGTCCGAGCTGCCCCTTGAAAGACTAACGCCACGATGCCCTCATTCTCTTTCTTTCTTTCTGTCCAATTGCTCATCAAATACTATGTAAAAAACTTCCTGAAAGAATTTCCATTCTTAAAACTTCCCATCAGTATAATAGGTTTACGGAATTTTCTTAGCTCTATTTTGTTGGGCAATATAGTAATCATTCAACTTGCAGCCTAAATATCTCATAGACACAGTATGATATGAATGAAGCTTATAATGCGTTATACAGATGGAAAAAAAAACATGGAACTTGATTATTGACTGCCTTCGGCAGATCGATTATTTGTATTTAATCATTTATTTTGAGAAGCTGTCAATAATATAATATTTAAATAGATAAGTAGAAGATGTATATTATGGTATTTGCTGGACACGCCAGGTGTACTAACTATATCTATCAGATTTAGCTTCAGCTAGATTAAATTTGTAAAAAAATGAGCGTTATATGTGTGTATGTATATATGTTTGTTTGTATGCAGTTCAGGTGTTCAGATCCATAAAATTGAAAAAAAGAAGAGTGAGAATAGAGTGTAATGCCCGAGAAACGAATCAGCTCGATGTTTATTTTCTAGTTATCATTCTTGCGGAACAACAACAATAGCCGCAGTGATAGCTAACAATAGCAACAGCTTTAGAGGAACTTCGAGGAAGAAATTTTTTTTTTACCTTCAACTTTGCTCACGACAGAAATATCAATGGCTGTCGTTTGTCCATCTGTATGGTGCACTTCTAAAATATCAATTCTTAAATGGCTTCAAATGGTCAGCTATTTACTTCTTTAGAAATAATTTTATTTCTCATTTACAGAAACATTCGTTTTTTTCTACACCTTTAATTTATGACTAATCCCATTGAAACCATCCAAATTGATTATAGGCAATTCTGTGTTATCAGTTCCAACAGATGGAACATTTATCAGGGATCTATTACAGTTTTCATCTCTGAAAAGCATGTATTTCATTATCTTTTTTGATTGTAGCTTAATCATTCGGTCTTATCTGATTGTTCATATCGTATTTCACATATAGTTTGAAATGCTTCTCAAACATTTGTTATCTCCGAAAATTCCAATTTTTGAAATTCTTTAAATAGTTACTTACTAACGTCAAAAAAAAAAAAAAAAAAATATTAGCGCAAAATGGGTCATGGTAACAAGATCTATTTCCATTTCTCACTGCACTCTTCGTAATCTATTCTCCATTTGAAGTTATTAAAATTTGCTCCTTTATTACGCGTTTGCAAATATTATGCAATACATATTAGCAGAAGGTAGCAGGTTTATTAAGCTCCATAATACCGTAACATATGGGCATTCATTTCCAGGTATGTTCGTTTGTTGTTGTCATTTTCATCAACGACGGAAGATATCAGTGGTTCATCTATACAGTTGTTTTCCTCATTAGCATCTTTCTGATTGTATGCACCTTCTTAACACTGGTGGTACTATACGTGGGTATAAAAAATGTTTACCATATTGTTAGTTTAAATATGCAAATTTGATCTATTTTGTTGTGGGAAATCCATTCATATATCTTATCAGTGTTTTGATACAAATGGTACAGTCATTTGTCAGCGAACTATCAGTCTTTGACCAGATTATTATGTTACAGATATTTATTCCTTAAAGAGTAATTTATTGATGCGAATATAGTTTTTGAATGTGCATTTTATCAAAGAATAATCTAAAAGTTATTCTTGTCAGGAAATTATATCATAATGGAATTAATAATATTTGGAGTCCAGAGATAATTCTACATTTTTAGGAAATATTATTCAACTTAGTAGCATTTTCGTTATGCTTGTTGGCCGGTTCCTTATTAACCTACGATCTAATACAAATGGCTTCTGGTAGTTTTGCTCATCATCGATACCTCCCACCAACATATATCGGTAGGAATAGCTGGAAGAATCGAATCGCCGTTTGTACGGTACAATCTCCTTACTATTTCTTTTTCTTGATCTTTCGATTAGTTTAATTTTAAGTTTCTGCATCATTAATCTATAAAATCATCATAATTCTCATATGAAAATAGCTGGTAAAAATTATATATATGTCACTTTTTGTGGTTACGACATTTCTAACTTCTAAGCATATTTAAAAGTTTTTTTTCAATTTAAAATCAATTTTCAGGTATTTCTTCTTCTAAAGACACTCTTTTATCAGACATCGTTTGTTCTAACCAAGCATAAGAGCAGAGGTTTGGATCAGTAGAAATTTTTTAACAAGAATTTCTGTTCCTTCCTGATTCGCAACAAAAAAATGCTAATGAAGCCTACTTCAATCGAAAATCTGAAATACATAAATCTGTCGGTGATTTATTCCAAAACTTTGTCTACCTTCGAAAGGTTATAAAATCACAGATCTTTGAAAATCTTATAGCACTTCAACAAGCTATAATGTTATAAAAGATTATATATGGTCATTATTTGATAGTTAACATATTATTTAATAAAATTTCAAAAAAAAAATTGCTTCCTTGTTATTAATTCCACTGCATTCACTTAACATTATTTTCGCTTAAATTCGCTACATAAGTAGATTTATTTAAATCCCTAAATTAACGCTATTACTTTATTAATCGTAATATCAATGAGCCAATCCATACCGCTATTTCTTGTTTAAAAAATCCGGGGGATACGTTTATTTATGATGATCTGCGATAAAATTATCACCAACAAATGCATACGCTATTTACGCTACCTAACTAAATTTTTACTTTTTATGGCGAAGTATGCATAAACTATGTATTATTTTTTGTTATAAATTTGTATTTTATGCAGTAATTTCGATTCCTTAATCTGATTTGTTTTCTTTTTTCATATGTTTCAAAAAAAAAAATAACTTTATAAAGTCACTATTGTTTACGTATTTTATTGTTACCAATTTTATAAAGTTGTGAGAGCCGGTCTGAATCTTTCGTTGAAACTCATTCTTTCTCTTCACCGATTATTCCATAGTTTGGAATTTATGAAATCAATGACTGATGAGACAGTTCATGGTGTATTGTCTTTTTGGTGTGTTTCACTGTCGTTTATATATATAAGAAGATAGAAAGAATTACGAAAAAAATGAACTTCTGAATCGCTAAAGAGCAAAATTTTTAAATTTTATAATTTTAAATTTCATTTAATAATTGAAGACAATAAGAAATCATTGTCGGCATTCGTTAAGTATTATATAAAACGAAAATATTTTCACGATTTATGCTTCGTGGAAACTCTAACATTTTCTAATATTTTAAACATAATGTCATTTTTTTGTGTTACCTGAGCAGATTAGCGTTGCCATTCTTCAATTTGTAAATGAGCAAGAAGATAAGCTTTTTTTTTTAATTAATGATAATATTCCTTTTATTTTATGGCTAGAATAGACGATGATGAGGGAAAAATTGCCTTCAAATCGTAGGGTTGGATGTATATTTTCTACGTTTAATAAAAATTTAAGTCTGCAAACAGTCTTGGCATTTGTGATAAGTACAGTGTTATTGTGGTGGGGATGTTGCAAACGATCAGTTAAGCATGATAAAAAATTTCGTCACCGTTCCGCTACTTCGGATGAAACCGGAGTTTTTACTGGGACGGCAAACAGTGCGACACGAACAAGTAAAACATATCATAACGATGTTCGATCGTTGAGGCTATCGAAATCACGATCAGTTCCTCGTACATCGGTAATTCTAATCTACTTGTGATACTTCAGTCGAATGATCCTACATGCATATGAATACACATGTGATGTGTTGTGACAATAGCGTCTTCAAAATCATGATAATCTCATGATATACGAAATCAACTATAAAAAAATAAGTCACATGCATCATTTGATGAATGATGTTATTAGGTTTTCGGAGAAAACGCCATTAGAAAGTGAAAACGAGACACAGAGAAGTTGGGAATTAAGAATTTCAAAGAAATTTTTCGACACAAAGGCGCAATTGTCATAGCATTAGTACGGGAGGAGTTATTTAAATCCTGAAATGCATTTTTGATTTTTCTTGATTTTTCCAAAAAAAATTTCGCGTTCCGATACTTCGCTTACATAATAAGTGCAAACTTTTATTCGAGAACATTTTAGTCCGAAAAATCGCTAGAAGCAACACAAGCAGAAACCATGAAACTCATTCGTCAAGTAAGAAATCATTTTATCGGAGAAAGATAGATAACCTTTATACGACTGAGCAGGGTATGAACAGTGTTAGTTATCTTAACTAGGCAAAGATATCTACCTTAATAAATTTATAAATTTGATAATAAATTGAAATAAAAGGAAACAAAATACGATCAAAATAGAACGAATAGGACCTAATCGAAGATATCGTTTAAATTTATACCGTAAATGATTGATATTTGTATGAAATACGAAATTTGCAGTCTCGCTCAAAATCAAAATCATTAAGAGATCCATCGCAACGTGAAGAAGATATTGTTCAAGTAAAGTTTTCTTTAATCCTTTTTTTAATTGGTAGGATTGATTGGAATTATTTCAGCCAAATATAAACTCATCCACATGATACTTTATATCTACCTCGAATCAATCAATAATTAAGCACCATATAATAATTATCTGATGTCAAAACTACTTGAATGGAAAGACTGTGATTAAGTAAAGCAAGGAAATATTATTCCCTGATCAGAATTAGTTGATCAGAACTATAAAATGCATGTCTAATTTATAAGTTAATCTACATAGAATAGTCCCTACAATAACCACAATAAAAAGCTTGATATCGAATTCCTAAGACATTAACCGAATTTTTATTGAAACCAATTCATTTATTTAAATTTACTTGATTGATTGATTGGTTAGAAGACAATCCGAGTATACATGCCTCCTACTTCAACTGATGACCTTTAAAAACAAACTATTATTATAAAAAATAGCATTTATTGCATTCATATTATAGCGCAAAGAAGAACAGGATTCATTTGCTACGCATATTCCCAAGAAAAGAGTTGCTAGAAGAAGCACGGAGGTTTCTGTAACTTTTTATTATTTCACAAAAGTTCAAAAATTAAGAAAGTTTTGGAATTATTAAAATTTGAATTTGAATATGAAGCTATCTATTATTTTTTTTGGTAGATTAAATCAAGGCCGCCAGTACGTTGCGATCGTGATGACTACAAAACAATTCCAGCATATATGTTGCCTTCTTCGACCGATGACCTTTAAAAAAGGATTATCATTATTATAGCATGTTAAACAGATAATAGTTACATCGATAATTTTATTGTTCAGTAAGCATTCATACATCTTAACTTGTGATTTCAATGAATCATTTTTAAATCGAAAAAGATGAAATTCCTTATCAGCTATCTGTAGCAAGGGTTCTTTCTTCTCGCATTCAATAATATGAATTCCGAAAATATTTATAATCACTCAGAAAACAGTCACGGTGCATGTTATTGCTTCAACATACTCAATTTATTCTCATTTGCTTTCTTCAGTACCGGAACGATGGCTCCTTTATTTCAGCATTTAAATTAAATTAAAAAAATTTTTTACCTACATTATATTTGAAGTTACTTGATCTATTTAGCCGATTATCTGCTGTCTATGTGTTTTGATGATGATATGATATTTACATTGTCATCTCTAACTACTACAATCCCTAGTATTTTTACGCGTTTATCAGAAAATCTCAAAAATTAGCTTTATTTCTTTACATGCTAGAAAACATAAGTTTTAGATTTAAAAAAGGGAACAGAGCAATGAATTATTGTGCATGTGTCATGTATATATACATATATATATATATATATATATATGTATGTGTATATATATATATGTACATATGTATGTATGTATGTATGTATGTATGTATGTATGTATGTGTTCGTGCTTTTAAGTTAATTTAGAAAAAAGTGTCTTTAGTGAAAAGACGAAGGAGAAGAGAACTATTGCTAATGTGAATGAATTCATAAGCCTAGCCAACTAGGCTTGTGCTTCTCAAGCCTTATTTTTGGACCATGAGATGCCTTTTAATTTTCCAGCAAAATCATGAATAAAACCAATGGTAAATCTGTTACAATTTCTGTTCTCTTTCTGCTAAGGCTTGCTAGCTCAACACAGCTCATTTTTCCCTGCTTCCAATCATCCATCACTATCTCCCATTCCTTAAGCCTTTAATGTTAAATTTTAACTGAACTCAACTGACCGATCGATCACAATTTCATGCAACCCGTTCTACTTATATCATTACATGATATATGTATGTGTATATGACATGCATGCAGTTATAATTTACATAGATTAAAGTTCACAAAGTCAAATTTATTGGAAGTGGGTCTGGAAGAAGGAAGACATGTATGCACACCCTTATTTAAATGCAGTAGCACTGAAGCAGATGAACTGCTTGCAGAAGCTTCCATCATCTTTTTCTAATTATTACTTCATCTATGAATTGAGAAACCTAATTGCCACCAGACTATATCACCAGTCCATCCATTCCACCTGTCTTTTTTATTGCTCTTAGCTTTCCATAAACAGCCTTCTTCTGAATCATTGCTTAATCTAAATTTTTATTTCTATTCACAAACTTCACTTCAAAATCCGCGCATCATTAGGAAATCTCCATTGAAATCGCGAATTTGTAATATGTCTTCTTCCGCTGAATTCTTGTCTATCATGCATTTTCGTTGCCAGAGATCATTTATTCATATAGCTAGCATATTTATGCATATATATCACACACACATACACACAAACACACACACATACGCACACACACATATGTATTATATATACATACATGTATATGCACACACATACACATACACAGACACATATTTGTCATACTTCATATTTGTTTATCATTTTCTTCATATTTATAGTCAGCGATCATGCGAATCGGTAGAATTTAATGTGAATTCGCAGTCGCTTTTTTTTTACATTTGAAAGCATGAACGAACTGAATTTCTGTCCAGCCTAGCTAAGTATTTACTTTTTCAGAAATTGATGCTCGCTCATGTCATTATAATTTCCCTTCTCTTACCTTGCCCCAGAAAATGGCCTACCCGAGACTATTTATGTCTTGGAATTACTGATTAACGAGTTTTCTCCCAGAAATTATTTAATTAGAATATGATAAGTATTTATGTCTTGGAATTACTGATTCACGAGTTTTCTCCCAGAAATTATTTAAAGTTACAAATGACTAGTACATGGATGTGTTACAAATTTATCGCTGCAACAAAATATATTTTCTAGGTTGATATTTGCAAGAATTATCAAATGATGATTACCGGCTTTTAATGGAATTTATTATCGCAAAGTGTTTTGTTATTGAGGAATATCTATAAGACCTTTAAAAAATCTCTACTATGGTCACATACCTATGACATGTGATAATCGAAGAAAATGTAGCCATATAATCCGTCTTGCTACATTACCGTAATGTAATTGTATGATAGCAGAATGAATAGGGAAGATACTTCATGGAAAGAATCTACTTGCATAAACGGTGCAATTTTCTGACATTTCAATAACAATTAGTGCTTCATGATGTCACAAAGAGAGATTCTATGACTTTGTCATCATAGTGATATGATACCGAAAACATTACCATCGTTACTATCTCAGTTGTCATCATTATCAATTGATTAGTCTTATGAAGATAACACCAATTCCTTCCCTCTGCAAGACGATTTGAAGGATAAATCGTGCGGTATGAAGCAACATACAAATGTTCTTCATGTCAATAGAAGCTATCATGTATTTAGCTGCTGCCATAACTACTCTCAAATCAATTTCCAATTATTCCTTCTAACCATCCATCCATCATCAATCGATTATCCATCCACCAACAACATTCCCTAAATTACCACATCTCGCATAGATTATGTACGTTCATGTATCTATGTGTGTGTGTGTGTGTGTGTGTGTGTATGTGTGTGTGTGTGTGTGTATATGTGTATGTGTTGTGTATATATATTGTATATATGTATAGATGTGCATATGTGTATGTGTGTTGGGGTTACTGTTGTATGCTGGCTTACATTCATCCCGTAAAGTTTTTCATTTTATGTATTTAATCCTTCAAGAGGAATGTTCTCTATATATCCTGCAGCAATAAGATATCTTTTGTCACTTATAAATCATGTTCATTAAAACTTTGCACACCCATTATTATAGTTGTGTACATATATGTATTGTGTGTGTATATGTGTATGTATTGTATGGTACGTGTATGTTCGTGTTTATGTACGTATAAGTTTGTATGTGTATGTGTCGCTCTTTACTTCAGGCCTAACAAAATATTCCAGGCCTAACAACCGTTCTTCGTGCACGCCTTTGCCTTTTATTGTTTGTTGTCTCTTCCGACTAACACATCCTGGATATTTTCTTTCACATTCTTCTTAGCATTATCCTTCTCTTTGCATACTAAGTGCGTTTGTGTTTCTCTGTTACCGAATATCATACTTATTATTATTACCGTAATTTTTCTACAGCATGAATTCTTCATTCTCTGATGTATTAGCTGACTGAATGATATTTATTGCCTCATAATGTTATTTAATTGTTTTGTTAAATTATAATCCTAAGATTCTATGTTTCCGTGATTCCTAGTTTGTTTGAAATTAGAAAAAGGGAGTTTTGAATAAGTTGATTTAAAAATTTGCAATAAATAATATTTTTCATCTTGCTTCTGCATAAACTTTTACTCGTAATACGATCACTGTTATCTTATTATCAAACAGTGGTAAAACAAAAAAAGATGATTGTATCGAGGGGTACAATTCAAGTAATCGCTATATTTCTTGTATTACATCAAATCAAATGCCTTATTTTATTCTAATTCGAATAGCACTAAATAATAACTTAACATTTGGATTAAAAGCATTGGATGAATCCATGACACTTTCCAGTCGACATATTGAACTGCTTCAAGTGGCCATGGGCCGCGCTGTGAATGTCCGAATTTCTCCTCTGTATTAACGCTAGTTGATATCATCTTTTCATCTTTTTTTTTTTTTGATGAATTGTATGTCCTAAAATGTTTCGATTTATTATCCATTTGCGAATTTTTTTAGAAATAAAGCTTACATCATTTGCTTTAATATTCATCTCTTTCTATACTTTGAATGGTAATATTTGCACAGTCCGAAAGATGCATGGAAAAGAATTAAGTTAATTGTGGAGTAAATTCAAGATTAATATTAATTGTTAAAGCAATTATTGTATGGCAAGAGACCTAGCACAGCGCTAGAATCTTAATAAAGTAATTAATAATTGTATAATATTATTACGTAACTTTAAGGGACAGTCGTATCAGTCATTCCGGATAAATGGATAAAAGAAAAATGAAACTTTCCCTACTTCTACATAAATTACTATTATCTTATAATTGTATCTTCTCACAGCACCCTTTCAATCATGATGAATATTCGAGATAATATCTGAATTCGTTTACTTTCATATTCGTACCATAAATTAGATATGTTCTCGTTGTCGTCATTGTTAATATGAAATTTATTCGTGCACATAAATGTGTCGTATTCTAATCCAGAGGAATGATGATTATATATGCTTGCGTTATGCTAACTAAATGTTATTTTGAAGATTTTTTGTTGCGATGAGTGCTGATTACGTGAATACGATGAGGATTGATACTTTGTTGATGCTAGTTCTCAATGGATAATATCAGATTTGAAAAAATAAATAAATATATAAGTGGGGAGTATATTTAGGCCAGAATCATCATTCAGATGGAAGAAAAGAGGGCCATATTATCACACAGGTAGAACGGGTAATTATTATTCAGTGAATTATGGTCGAGCAAAAAGAACAAAATTGCTTTGGGAGAGTAAAATAATAACGATCTTGTGTTGTATGGCTTTAATGATTTTTTTTGTGCCAGTTTTCAGTCGCATAAGCAAATATATAAACAAGTTCATCGAGAAAATAATTAAGAAAATGAGTGTAAACAAGCGAGCAATAAAATAAATGAGTAGACGAATGGGTAAATTACTTAAAAAGCAAATAAACGAAAAATAAGAAAGTATGTAAATAAATATTATAAAATCAAAATAATAAATAGTATTAGTTATTTTTTTGGATTTTTTCTATCTTTTTTAGATTTCAGTGAGATAAGAGGAAAAATATGCCATAAGCAGTAGTTCTTTCTAAGAATGTTTCATCATTGTTTCGTAAAGAATCCAGTTTAATTGCCATTTTAGTACTCTGAATAATTTTTAATCATAGTTGTGGGAGGAAATTTGAAGGAAATTGAGAAAATGTTGAAAACTAATCGAACATTATTAAATCTCTAAGAAAATGAGAAGCCGACAATATTATTTTAAAAACAATTTCCAAAAAAGAATTAAGAAATTTTTCAAAAATTATGCAATTTCTAAATAGTTTGAGAAATGATTATTTCAAATATCGGATGAATGAATTTGTTGAAAGTTTTCAACGCTTCTAACACAGTTTAATAAATTCTTTGATTTTTTCGAGAAATTTTCCAAAATCATTTTGTATTGCTTAATTTGGCGATCAAGATTTCTTACTGGATTACTGCTCATCGTATATTGTGCTCCTGCTTAATAAACATAGAAAGATTTTCAAAAAAATTCTAGTAATTATTTTTTTATTACATGATGCTTATTCCCACCAATATTCTAATTTAAAATAGAAATTTATTTACAGTTAATTTTGCACATTAATTCTGTGTATGATTTTAATTATTACTCAATATTCAAGACATGATCAAATTTTAATTGATACATTTGTAAGAATGTTTGATTAAGATGCGGTCGTAGCATCGTTTACTGTTATCATTTCGCTTGCTTATTTATTATGTCTACTACTTTTAAGTGATTTGGGCATTATTTTCTTATTTGTTGAATAGTTCGCTTGCCTTCTATTCTCAATTTTTTGAATAAATTAGTTTTTTCTAATTTGTTTGTTTACTTAGCTGTTGGCCATTTTGTTTGTCTTGTTTGCTTTGTTGTTGCAAATGATCTATTTGTTTTCTTTATTCTTCATTTTATTCTTCATAATGTTCATTAATCTTTTCCATTTTCTTAGAAATGTTTTATATGAGAAGGTGTAGGAATGTTTGTGTATGTTTGTGGATATGGTTTTTGTGTTTATATGAATATTTCAGTAAGAAAGATCTCATGATTTACTTTCAGATTTGCATGTCCGTATATGGACCATTCTCGTATTTCGATTAAATATGGCAGTTTATTATTTCAATTCTGACAAGGTTTAATGCGATTTTATAAAACCAAAGCCGTACTGCTTTAATCCTCATCATTTATCAACAGTTTATTTCTTGAGAAAATATCGTCTCGTATTTAATCAATTATGACAAAAGATCGCCTAGGCGCTCTTAAAGCTGTGAGCTCTTAAAGCTTTTTTTCTTAATATTTCTAAATATTTCAGAACGATATTTTTGCTAATCAGTCAAAAGATGAATTATTGGTGGTTTCATCCTTATAAATTTTCGTCCTTTAAAAGTTTTAATTGATATAAATTTGTGGAACTATTTTTCCAAATCATGAGTCATAATTTTTCGATTTCCTGATTCCTCTAGCACAAATGTAGATAATCTGGAATACCTGTACATTTTATTCTTTTATCCCTTTGATTGTGATAAAATGATGGAAGGGACTTTTTTCATTTCTTTTTAATTTATTGTTAATTGCAAATTATAAAAAAGCACCTAAGTAGTGCATATATATTACTACAACTAAATCAGTTCATAAATTAAATTAAAATTTTAAGTCTAAGTCAGTTATGGACAAATTATTATAGATTTATTTGATTATATCGCCAATTTTTATGTTTTTATGTCTGCAAGGGATAATTGAATTATTATCAAACAATATATGGGTCAGTAACAAGCAAAGAACTTATAAATTTAAACTGTGTTCTCTTGAAAATTCATTAAATCCGTTGAAATTTTGAATTAAAAATTTCTGAAGCTTAGTATTCTTTTCGTCATTGAAATATTTTAGTTATAATTTAAAAAAATTAAACTATCGAAAAAATAATGGAAAATAATGTTTTAGGCACAATCAGAAGAAGATCATGAAGATGACCTGGCAGCAACAGATAGCACTCAGGGACAATTCATGGAAGAATTTTTTGAACAGGTTGGGCTGTTCGCACTTTATTCTTTTATTTTCTTGCACCAAATTTATTGATAATAGTCTATCATTAATTTACTTTAAATTAAATGTGGTAAGAACAAATGCGTATATGCTCACTTGTATTAATTTATTTCTTAATTATTGCTCTTAAAATATTTTGCAACAAATAAATTAATGATTACTTCTTTGCTCTGCAAAGATAACGTATTTAAACAATTATTCCTTGCAGTACTGTTCTTCTTCTATCATTTAATAAATCTGTGATTGTTAAGGTTGAAGAAATACGAGGTAGCGTAGATTTAATCGCATCAAATGTGGAGGAAGTGAAGAAGAAGCATTCAGCAATTCTTTCTAATCCAGTTAATGATCCTAGTATGTTTCTTGTGATTTTTAAAATTTTTTTCTGAGTTTCGGATTTTATTTTTAATTACTAATTTTTAAGGAAATTATAAATTAACTTGAATAGTACTCGTAATCTTATCAAAATGCATGTTCATGTTTAATCAGGAGTGAAGGAATATCAGATTCATTTGGTATATTTTAATAGATATTTTAATCCTTTCCACTTTTTCATTCAATTGGATGTTTTAAAATTTGAATCTTTTTTCATCCATTAATGTTGCACCTAATTTTAAGTTTTACCTTTGGCTTGATAATTTCTAAGTGAACTCATCTTTTAGTTGAAGTTTCGGCTGAGGCATTTCTTATTTTTCTTTTCAAATACAACAGAAGAAAATCACATCAACTATGATTGGTTATTGTATATTTTATAGAAACGAAGGAGGAATTAGATGAGCTAATGGCTAGTATTAAGAAAACTGCAAATAAAGTTCGAGGGAAACTGAAATGTTAGTTTTTTTTGTGTCTTGTTAATCTCCAGATTCTGTTAAAGTTATTCTGCTTGAAGAGAAGATACTGAAGACATAAGAGTTTTTTTCCAAACATGAAACTGAAAGATATTTCGGGAAAATTCGAAAGAAAAATTGCTGATGAAAGAATGCATAATGTTGAAACCGATCTAACTGTTTTTTAAATTCATTTTCACTTAGCTGTAAGACACATCCTAAATCTAGAAATATAGCATAGTCTTCTTTACTTACCAAAATGTTTGATGTGTTACATTTTATCACTGCTGCGACGCTAGCTAAACGTTGCTAGTATATCTGAGAGAATGGAAGTTAAGTATAACAAATATCTCTTCACTAGATAAAATATTTCAGTAATCGAAAATAGTATTGAGCATGATGAAAGTAGTGGATTGTCGTCAGCTGATTTACGTATACGAAAGACGCAACATTCAACGCTTTCCAGAAAATTCGTTGAAGTGATGACGGATTACAATAAAACACAGACAGATTATCGCGAACGTTGTAAAGGTCGTATTCAAAGGCAATTAGATATTGCTGGCAAACAAGTTGGGGATGAAGTAAGCTTATTTATTAATGAGAGATTCTTTTCAATTTTTCTGTTCTTTGAGCTCTTACGAATATGAAATCATAATTACGTCATCATCTAATAGGTTTTAAAGTTATAGAAAATGAGATTTTATTTTTTCAGAAAATGAAAAAATTTTTTTTTATGAAAGACAAAAACTGTAAAATGAACATTTCAATTATTGAATTTTTTCAAATTTCTAAGTTAGTGAAATATTTAATTTACATTACAAACATGAAAGTAAGATGACTGCATATCATGACAATTAATTATTCAAGCATGATAAATAACTTTATATTTCTTTATATTTTTTGCACAGTGTAAATCGATTGGATTTGATTTTTCAGGATGTATCATGACAGCTAATTATTCAAGCACGATAAATAATATCTTAATATTTTTTGCACAATGTAAATCGATTGGATTTGATTTTAAAATAAGACTGACTTATTTTACGTCAGTGGAATAAATCTTTTGATCACTGCCGATTAAGAGTTATTGTATCCTTAGAATATGTTCACAGTGCCGATCTAAAACTTTTATATAACCTAGAGTTGATTAAGTGTTATATCTAAGTTTATCTATATAGTAAACTACTTCTAAACTATTTGAAGCTTCTAAGGATATATGCCACTCTTCTATTGATGTATTAAATTGAGTTTTTATAATTTCGGCACTGGAAATTCTTTGTTTCCAGGACTTAGAAGAAATGATTGAATCTGGAAATCCTGGCGTATTCACGCAGGGCATCATTACTGATACGCAACAAGCACGGCAAACATTAGCGGATATCGAAGCTCGTCATAATGATATCATGAAGTTAGAATCAAGTATTCGTGAACTACACGATATGTTCATGGATATGGCAATGCTAGTCGAGTCGCAAGTTAGTTTAAAGGAGTGATATAAACACTTAGTTTTAGAGCGTGTTATAATGATTATGACTGCAATTTTTGTACAGTGCTGCTCATATCTATTACTGTTCTATTATTATTAGTGTAATAGTGATATCTTTTATTATATATGCTTATTGCGTAGGAATTTTTTAACTGCAGTTATTCTATCATAATTATCAATTTTATTTAATACTCGCTTTCATCGTGATTATATATTAATTTTTTAAAGAGAGTTGAAGTGTTTACCGCAGTTAAATATGTTAAACCCACTAGCTTTCATATAGGATTACAGAAAGATTTTTGCAAGAATATGATTATAGGGTGAAATGGTAGATCGGATAGAATATAATGTAGAACATGCGAAAAGAATTCGTCGATCGGCGCTGTAGCTGATACAAAGAAAGCCGTGCAGTATCAAAGTAAAGCGAGAAGGGTAAGTTTTTTTTTCCCCTTTTTTATATTCCGAGAGCAGCATCTATTAGTCAAGTTTCCCAAAATAATCATTTTCATCGTGCGTAAGAAAGTGCATGGCGAGATGTTCATTAGTGTCACTGTAAAAGCTTAATGCTTTTGAAATAGAAAATGCTGTGTAATTTATTTAAATTAAGAGGACTGCATTTTTTCAACCGCGGAACATTCAGAAATATAAAATGTTGGATATTTGAAAATTAGGTAAGCTATAATTTGAATGATTAGTTTTTCCCGTGAAAGTTAGTGATATTTTTTGGCTACGTGAATGGGTACGCTTGTTGGTCATTAAACTATGCTATTTTAATTGTCTTATATCTGTTAGACATCTGCATGTAACATATCACTTGTGTTATGAACAACATATTATTATATATAATTTTTATTTCCAATTGTTAGTGCTTGCTGCTTTTTTCGACTTTCCCATCATTGTTTTGTCATTGTTTTTTCATGTGAATATGGTATTATTACTTGATACAGATTTCGAACTTTTCCAGAGCAGCTACGCGCAATGTTATTTCTCATCATGCATTTGAATTGATATTTTAAACAGTTCTCACTTCAATTACCGAATTACATTTTGTATACGATTTGTTTATGTATGTTTAATATGGATGGGAAAGCGTAACTGTCGGATTTCGAACCTGAAAAATTTATCATAAAAAATACTGTCCATCAATCAATAGAGAAGTTTTGAGTAGAAACAATTTGTGGTCTAGATGAAAGCAGCTTTGAAATGAAGGAAATTCATTAGCATTGATTGTTTTATTAAAGATCGATAGGGATATTAATGATGGGAATCTTGTAAATGAGAATAAATTAATAATTTGGTGGAAGTAACAGTAATTATTTATTCACCTTTAAAAAGCATGTTAGCATAGGAAAGAGAAAAGATAAGATTGATTTTATTTATATTAGAAATCTCATGAATTTATCTACATTTTAAATCTAATTTTATATGTGAGCTTATTGTAGTTGTATTTTGCAGCGATTTTCTCTTTTTTTGACTAGCTCTTTATTTTATTTTATTTTTATTTTGTTTTACCCTGATAACTATACATAATCTCGATGGGTTGATAAATATGAAAGTAGCTAGAGAAAATGTAGTATGGAATTGTATAAAATATTCAGTTTCTAAAATAACTGTTAATTCTTATACTTTTTTACGAGTAATCATTCCAATTTTCTTACGGGAAAAAATAATGTTACCAACATTAATATCATTCCAATTACGAATTTTGCTAATTTTTTTATTTGGTTGTTACCAAGAATTGCTCAGGTTTTATATTTCAGTTTAATCGTTTTTGTTAGTGATGATTCTTTACTTATCCTACTATATTTGTAATGCCGCCGAAAGAAAGGCTTAAGCCGGTTCCACTTTTCGGATCTGTAATTTTGCTATGTTGTGTTTCCCGTAGTTATAAGTACAGTCAATATGTAGATACGATCAAAGCGTTGCTTCGCATACAACATGATAAAATTTGAAATGATGATTATAATATCTTAGATTGTTTCATTCTTCATAAATCGTTGATTTGATAGTATGAGTAAATTTGAGGACTAAAATTTTTTTGGATAGAATTATTAGGATGTTTCGGAAAGCATCTAGAAAATGATTCGTTTTGTATATTTTTAAGTTGTGTGGTGGTCAGTCGTGATTGTGCTTGCTTTCTATTATTTACTTGTGTTGCATGTTTGATGCGAAATTCTTTTTATTTTCTTCTAGTATATTCATTGAATATTTACTAATAATAATCTGTTAGATGATGTCTTAATCCATTTTGTCCGAAGTCATTTGAATAAAAAAATTTATTGACTAAAAGGTACTATCTTTTTTACTCCGTCATCGTCGCTCTAGATTAGTTTTCCTCATTTATATATTGTGCTTTATGACCCTAGATTTTTTACAATTTGCTATCAAGGAAAGGGGGAAAAAAAATAAAGGTATTTTCAAAAGCAAAATAAAAAATGTATTTTTTTTTCCTTTCAGAAGAAGATAATGATATTGATTTTGTCGTGACAATACTAATCGCCATACTGGTTCTTATGTTGATGACATTTATTCCAAGTCCCTTCTGAGATTTATATTATTATTAAACATATTTGTTTCTACCATACCTTTCTTATTATAAAGCATTATCGTAGTTTCCTGAAACTATTTATTACTTTTTATGATCTAATTTTACTTTTGTACTTAAACAGGATGGAGGTACTTTATTAGGTTTTTTAAACTGTAAAAAACTTTTCTATAAAATTTGCTTTTTGAATAGCTTCGAGTTAGTAATTCTAACGTACGATTAACTCGATCATAAATTTTCATGTATATTATAAAAAGAAAGCAAAATACAATAAAATGACTTTTATTGAGGATTTTTATTCATGAATGGAACCTGCTTGCATCTGTTCCTTTTAGTACTTGATAAAGACAATCATAGTTACATTGTTTCACTTTGTATTTATCGTCATGATAATAGTAATAATTAATGGAAATATGGTTTTCTTCAGCTTTCTGCGATTGTCTTTTATCAATCGTTTAGCCTTGTGTTACAATCAAATCAACACAAGAGTTATATTTTTCATGATGACTGCTAATAATATTATCGTTTTGTATTGCTTTGGCACTGCCCAAATTCACATAAATTCCACATTTATTTTGTAATTATACTTCCATTTTTACTACATTTGTTTGGATATCCCAGTTTTAACTATAATATAATATTAAAAAGTCATATGATCTCCTATAGAAAAGACGAAAATTTTTTTTTGAATTTGATTTTTCGAACATGACATTTATTGTAGTACATATCCGAATCTCATTATTGTTGGAAATAAATCATCGGATCTAGATATATACTTCCATCTTCTCATTTTACAACTACAGATGTTTCACAATTATAATGAATATTTTCAAATTTTAGATTTGTGAATAATTCATGTAATATTGCAACAAAATAGTTTAATTTGCGTTCTTTGTAATCAATTGTAATCTCGAAAAACATCATCTGTCATCATCTGTTTCTCCATTATTTTATTACATGTTAACCTGTCATTAAATTAAATTGGTAATTTTGTTTCCGGATATGTTTCTATGTTTTATGAAATAGAATTCAGTTTAGCAATTCTTATTTTTTGATTCCGTAAAATTTGTTTGCCCTAATTCAATACTGTTAAAATTGTATAATTTTTAACTATTGTCAAAAAAAAATTTCTTTAATGATTAAAAAAATATTTTATAAAATATAACAAAATTTTAAATGCAATAGCCGTTTTGGCAGATTTGCAATATAAGCAAGTAGTATAAAAATTTGAAAGAAAAGAAGAAAATGAGGATGAAGGAAAAAGTGAAAAAAGTCTCGAAATCGTAGATTTTGACTTTGAAAGCAAATTTCATTGTTGGTAGCAATTTCGAATAGATTTTTGGAAAGCATTTGGATACGCTTGAAAATTTGGCAGTATTCTCTTGTTTTTCGTTTCATGGACTGATTGTTTCTGAATAAAGGCTATTGCTTATAGCTGTACATAAATAGTGATCTGACATGAGGAAGCTCACATGAATAAGCGAGTTTTGCAGACATAATTCTTTAAATTACATGATGGTCATTATGTGAAGTTTGCTGTATATTTTTTATTTTATATGCTACTAAAAATATTTTTCTGAAAAAAGTTCCAGAAATCTGGATGTATTCGAAAATATTATTCCTGTTATGAGCACAAGTTTGAGTTCATTTACCATACTGCTGTTTGACCTTTAATGTTATTGCTTATTTCTTAAAAAAAACTTTCATTGCAACACACTGCGGATGGATTTTTACGCATACTTTTCAAAAACAGAAAAATTAAACGAAATCTTTGTCATTTAGACTATGAAATTATAGTCTGTCTGTGAATTGCAATCCGTTTTCGATCGCTAAATTTATTTCGTCTTTTTGGTATAGAATTTTTAAAAATTTGAAAGATTGTAGAAAAGAGTTAGTGAAATACTCAGCTTTCAAAATTTAAATAAAAAGAAATACTGCCTATTATTAATTTTCGAAATTGCTGAGATTTATTCATGTATTCTGCAGTCGCTGAATCAAATCAGAAATATTTTTCGACAGTAGCTAATAGCCAGTAAACATTGGTTTGACTTAAACAGCATTAAAAGTCAGAAATTATTTCTTGTTTCTCAAATAAGTGAAATAATCAAAGCTTTGAATTCTGAGTCCTGTAAAATATCAGAGATTTGTTTCATTAGAATTCACTTTATTGCTCATTTTATTTGTTTTATGCATTGATTATATTTTCTAAAGTGACAAGTTTTACTCTACTCTTTTGAAAGGGAAGAACCAATTTTTCTGTTATAATTGATAGCAAGTGAGACAGCGAACGCAGTACATGATTATAATTTTAATATGAGAGTGTTAACACCAAAATGTCCATTCAAATCATCAGAAAAATTTAATATGAGAGTGTAACAGAATGAAATCATAATTTGAAATTTTGTTGATTGGTATCGGTTTTTTACTGTTCTCTAGCTATGTATTGTTGGAAAGCGATATGTTATATCATTCTCCTAAGAAATGATGAGAAAAAATTGCTTTGCAAGCATAAAGAAATATTTCTTCATTGTTTGAAAGAATATATTTTCTTGCTTAAATCGTATAACAGTCAGTTAAACATAGCATTTATCACGAGAGAAAAGATTTTTTGCATATTTCAAAGTCATGAAAAATTGAAGTGAAGAATGTGCCGCATTTCAGAAAAAGATTTGTATTTTGGTATTTATTATGTCGTTGTTGATGGCGCTGATATTATTCCTTATTATTTATTTCGGTGGATCATCCAAATCATCAGAAAAATAAGCTTTTTCCAAAGTATATTCCAGATCGATGCTTTCAGTTTCTTATTCTAATATTCAAAATATCCAGATAATAACGTTTCATAGAATATATATTTTAATAAACGAAGTTAGTATCTGTTGGCGTAAACTTCCGTTATCTCTTCGTCCTCATTTCAGTGTGCATTTCATTTTGTTATTCTTCATTTATGGAATTTAAACTTTAATTTATGAAATTTTTTTTAGTATAATTTTCTCAAATATTTCTTTGTTTTAAACAAAAAGTATCTTATAATAGCTAGAAAAGTGAAATTTAGAATTGAGATTTCATAAAATGTTCATGATAAATTTGTGATATCTCTGGGGAATGTAGAATTTGATTTTTTTCATTGTGATAATAACGCAAAATGAGCACAAATAAATCGTAGAGTTATGGCAAAGTAAAACAAAATTAAAAGAGATGAATTTAATTATAAGTCGAATTGAGAGAAAATTTGTACGGCTTGAAAAAAAAACCAATAAGAAATGTATTCATTGTTAAAAAAACTGAGAGATGATATGCTTAAACAGAATTTAATTTATGTTCTCACCATACTTTATTTTTATATTATTTCGGTTCACTTAACTTTCATATCTTAAGCTGCTACCTGGAAAAATATTCACCCTGCTCGCAGTACTGAAATTTCACGATTTATCAATTTAGAATTTATTAATTCGAGATAATATGAAATCTCTCGAGTAAATTCGCAGTAGGAATAGCTGAGCATCAAGCAAAAGTAAATTCGGTGCTGATTTCGAGGTAATTACATTTAATGGAGCTTATCAGAGTTTTGATTATTCGTACTTCTATCCATGCAGATCGTAGCATCTTTTAAATCATTTTAATATTGCAATTTAGCATCTCTATAATCTGCATAAAATGAATGGTTTATTCTTGATAATAATTGTATTAAGGGGCAGAATAAATTCGAATTTCTTTATTATTTTGCGATGTAATTTATTTATTTGTGTTATTTATGATTATAATACGGAAACATATATTACTTTTCCAATTAAATAAAATTGCTATTCTAATAAGTTGAGCACTGTCCATTGAGATTGCAATCGGCGTAGAAATTGGCTATATGTAATCTAATGATAAGCAAACAAACTAATCATATCGGATTATTACTTATAATAATTCTGAAGACTGAACTAGTTAATGGAAAGTTTCGATCAGTTTTAATGAACTGAACTGAAGCACTTTTATGACCCGATAAACGAGATCTCATTATGACATAATCTCAGTAGAGTTCCTATAGAAATCTAGTAGAATCAGATCTAGATGATATTAATTAACGAAGCTTGAATGCATCTTAATAGTAAATTCCTGCACCTGCTGAAATTTAAAACAGTGCAAAAAATTTTTTGTCGCTATTAAAAGTCATTACTACTATATTATATTTTTGCAAAATTGGTAATTGAAAAGATTCCTTGTAATTACTGTAACATTTGCAACATCAGTTTAGAACTTAGCTTTGATAATAAAGTTGGAAGGTGAGTTTAGGCTTTTATATATCATAAATCTCACAATTTAATTTTTATAGAACAGATTTTGAAAAGATATATTTTTGTTGCATTTGATTCATTGTTATTGTACGATCACCGATGTTCTTTGTCTTATGCGAAAAATATTTAAATTTGAAGTTTTCTATTGTTACGGTAGTAATCTGCAAATCTAAGTTCGAGTGATGAATTAAATTTTTTTCTCTGGAAAAGATAATTTATGGACAGTTGCGTCTTTTAGTTTTTCTGTTGTTTCTACTTTCATAAATTTCACCCAGCATCTCGGAAAAATTAAGCTTCAATAAAGTTCAAGTTTTTTCTTACATGTTCATGTTTCAGCATATTTGCATTCGATTGCAAATGTCTGGAATGATGGTAGATTTTGCAAAAAATATTTGATATCACATTATTTTTATTGTAATTGTCCTTTGAGTATGTTGTAAAGGTTCGTGAAACTTCATTTTTTTGAAATAAAACAATTACTTCAATATTGCATATGAATGTCACCTGCATATTTAAAAAAAAAGAAACAAATCGTGCTTACTGAATGATGTTATCAGTAAGATCTATATCAGTTATGTAATATGTAATAATAATTAATTTATCGACTGCATCTATAATTCTTCATTCTATAGAACATAGAAACGGTATTCAGTCCATTAACATAGCGATTATTTTAAATTTAAGAGGTGAATTTGAGACGTATGAAAATAACGTCTATTTTCGAGAATAATGTTATATAGCGCACTTTCTATATTAACGTCAAAATGACAATGTTGATTATTTTTTCATGAAATAGGAATTATTCACCGGAATTGTATTTTTTCTCGATTTTAACGAGATGTGAGAAGAGGTCTCGCTGTGATAAAGTCAAAATCTAAAAATAAAATGTATGATACACTATGTGTGAGTAGCAAATATATACCTCCAGGAGAGCAGCGGGCACAGAGGGTTGTAGCAAACATTCTAGGAATTTTATGCATCGATCACCATTTGGAGCCGTAAAAATTTCACTAAGTTATATTCAGCAGGCCATGTTAATTTCGGCAATTATCGCATTGACCTAAGGCATCAGCATTTTGTGCATGTTTGGACTTGTTTTTTTTGTGTGGAGAGCAGAGTATTGTGACTGCCTTTGTCTTCATCTTCCTTACTTTTCGCGGATAAAATTTTAATGGATTATTCGTGATTTCTATGTATTCATCATGAGGTTTTCTTTTTATGGAATGTCATTTCTCGGGAATTAGGGATCCCTTCTCTCTTCATTCCATTTCAGTTGCTTCAAATCTTCAGTATGCAACATAATTGTAATGTTTTAAATGGAAGAGACGGAAGATGGTGAGGAATCAGGAAGAATAATTTTCTTAAGCAACCAAGCTTCAAGACTAATATAGATATAGTAAAGGTAATTTCGGGAGAGGATGGCGGAAGAGATTGATTTTTTGGCATGAAAACGTAGTTATAGTGATATTAATTAATCTAAGAAATTTGTACTGCAATGCAGAAGATGAATGAGTTTCAGATATCTTACTAAAAATATAAACCAGGCGCTAATAGCACTGGTTGTTGTCCTTAATGCACGATGAAGTTGCAGTTCTTTTTTCTCTAGACATACTTCTCTTCAATTGCAGGAAAAACTTCCATCGATTAATTTTTCACCAACGCCAGTCATATAAATTATAGCAACTTATACTGTTAGCAATATTATCATTTTTCTTGTATCATTTTTTTCTAATAATTTAAACAAAATTGAGTAATCTACCTAGAATGGTGATTACATTTAGTATATTTATTGTTGCTCTTGATGTCTAATGTAATGAAAGAAATTTTAGTAATTTCTTTGTTGTTTGACTGGAATTACATTAAAATTTTAATTTGTTGAAGTCATATTTTCAATATTTTCAATAAAAGTCGAATTAGTGTCATCGTCTTTCTATATTATCGTTATTCAGTGAAATTACTGTTAATTTCTCTGCAATCCTTTACTACCTTGTAATTTATAATTGTTCTTTTTTTCAAAAATTGTTCATCGACGATTTCTTGAAAGAATTAGGAGACTGCGTGTTGGTGTTAAAGAAAAAAATGACTATATCAATAAAATCTAACATTTCAATAACTTATGGAATTTAACTGAATCGAATATTCGTTTGCTTATGTAGCTGGAAAAAAAGCTGCTTTTAATTTTGAAGACCTTAAAGAGTTTTTATTGCAAATGTCGGGAATTTATCTCTCAGATTTTATCAAGCCATTTTTTATCAAATATTCACTCAGTCTAATCATATAAATAATTCGAGTAATTTCAGAGAATGATTTGTTCGATTAGGAGTTGCTTAAAAAAAGTCCCATATATTTAACGTTTTTGTAACATTCAACTCATAACTTAGGTTTTTTGGTATTAATGATTTTTGATGTATTATTTCTGTGTTGAATACAATTTTTCTCCATCCTCTAATCTAGCATTTCGTTTGTTAGATTCGAAAATCTGAAAAGGCTTATTTTACTGCCGAAAAGAAAAATTTTATCGCCACATGTGTATCCAAATAGATTTAAGTAACAGTTCTAGCAATTCTATGTCTTTCAGAGATGTCCACAAAGAAAAAAACACCGCGCAAAGAAAAGAAAGGAAAAGGAAAGGTTTTAGTACCAAAATGGAAATTGTTTCGAGCTAAGGAACCACTTCTTTCAGTATTTATGTGGGGAGTGAATCATTCGGTAAACAATTCTCGTTTTTATTTAGAAATTTTTGTCATATGTAACTTTGTAGAATATCATATTACTGGACTCAAGGAACAAAAGTTTTCACAGTAGTTAGAGCTTATTTTGCTCCTTAAATCTTATTCACGATGATAATAATAATTGACCTGTTGGTTTGATTGCAAATAAAATGCTTTATGAAAAACAGTAATTAGAATAGTTGAGTCAGCATCTATTGCCTTGAAAAGTGAAAGAGATGTTAAAAGTATGTCGTTTTTTTATAGATCAGCGAGTTATTGCATGTCCCACCACCAGGATTGCTAATGCCGGATGATTTTAAAGCCTCGATTAAAGTTAAAATTGATAATCATTTTTTCAATAAGTAAGTTTACTTTATAGATATTATAAGCAAATTTCCTATTTAAAGTCTAATTAATTTTAATTATCTGGATTTTTTACTCAGTTTTTCATTCTGTATCTTTCTTGTTGCTGCACTAAATACTAAATAGTGCCTAACGTAGTCGGGAAATTTTGGAAAAACTGATGTCATTCTACTATCGAGCAATATCATTTAACTTACAAATGATTAAAATCAATTGAAAATAGGAATGTTTTTATACGTGAAGTAATACATAAATATTTTTATCATTTCAGAGATAATATGCCAAGTCATTTCAAGATTAAAGATTACTGCCCTAATGTGTTTCGAAATCTTCGTGAACATTTTGGTGTTGATCAAAATGAATATTTGGTGGGTATAAAAGTTTTACTTAATTTTTTCATTATTTGATGAATTCTTTTGAATGATATAGTGAGAGAAAAATTAAATAAAAATATAAAAATAGTTTATTATGAATTTTCAATGATTTCTTTGTCGTTGCAGCGTTCATTAACATATAGTGAACCGGAGCCAGAACTGGATCAAGTAGACAAAAGCGGCTCACGTTTGTTTGTTTCACATGATAAAAAATTTGTAATAAAATCGATGGATTCAGAAGCAGTTGCCGAATTACATTCAGTTCTGAGATCTTACCATGAAGTACATTATCATCTTTTTCCAATAAGATTCGGCTTAGTTTTATTGTAATTATCAAAATCTGAAAGCTTGAAATCTGTTTAAAAAAAAAAAGAAAAAGAAATCTGACTATAATGATTTTGTTTATTATGGAAATTTGAAAAATTTAATTGGTTTCTTACCTCTTTAAATTTGTGCACTTCAAATTGTTTTAATCGTTATCATTTGGGAATGTAATTTACATTTTATTCTTAGTATTTGTTGATTAATTTTTTTCATTTCAGTATGTAGTAGAAAAACATGGCAAAACCTTACTTCCACAATTTCTGGGTCTCTACCGTCTTACTGTTGATGGCAGTGAAACATATTTGATTGTAATGCGTAACATTCTTGGTCGGAAATATGCTGTCCACCGTAAATACGATCTTAAGGCATATTTTTGATCATATTTTTTTCGGCAATTTAACAAGTGGACCTATTCAAATGTAGTGGCGGACATAGTGCTTTCTGAATAGATTAATTTGGTGTGCATTTACAAAATAAAAAAGCAGATTGCTTTCAATATCCCTTATACTAATCTTATACTAAGTTTAATATTTTGAGGTCTCAAAAGTATGCTAAGTCCATCATTCTTATTTCCAAAATAATAAATCTAGTTTTTTAATATTCATTTTATTTTTTAATCCTAATTTGTAGGATCAACAGTACAGCGCAAGCAACAGATAAGGAAAAAAACGAAGGAATTAACACTTAAAGTTAGTTAGCTCTCGATTTTTTGTTGAATCGCATAACTTAATAAAAGATATAATTATTAAGGATAATGATTTTTTGGAAGATAAGTACAAATTGATACTGCCACCTGATGCACGTGAAAAATTGCTTTCAATGTTACGTAATGATGCTGAGTTCCTAGCAAGAATGCACTTGATGGATTATTCGCTTCTTGTTGGTTAGCTCATTTCTTGTTTGAAATTTGAAGAAAAAAGCGAGTGTTTAAAGAAATAATTCATAATTATTGTTGATATTTTATAATTTGTATTTCTTTTTCTGTTTTAGGTATCCATGATATGGATAAAGGAGAGCAAGAAACAGCAGTTCAACAACAAGGGGAACCATCTGAAGGTGAAGTTTCGGGTGATGAACTTGCTCCAACGCCACCAGATTCACCGCTACCGTCAACGGGTGCATTTGCGCCAATCCCATCCGGTGGACCAGATCTTGATGACGAATTTTATGCAATCCCAAGTAGTCCGGGTATTTTCTTTATTACTTAAATTTATATAACGATAAATTTTCTTTCCGTACTCGTACTCTTAAGTTTAGAAAATGGAACAGTATAAATGAGATTAGCAAGAAAAAATCTTGAGTAAAAAAAATCGATAAATTGTTGAAGTTGTATTTTAATAGGCTCATCGATTTATAATATGTAGAAGATTTTTAAATATTTTGCATTGCAACAGTTACATTTCTAGAAAGCGATAAGCGGTTAATATATTTTATTGGCCTTGTCGACATTCTAACTTACTACGGAGTTAAAAAAAAGACCGCATCAGCTGCAAAAGCCGTCAAGTATGGTTTGGATGCGGATAATATATCAACGGTGAAACCCGATCAGGTAATAAGTTTTAAAATCCTTTGGATATTGGAAATGTTCATAATTTTATGAGCTTTCCGAAAGTTTTTACTAATTACTTCATAAAATGATTTTATGAAGTTACATGATGTTTTCATAGTTTTCTTTCATGATACCGATGGTTTTGCGCTTTGATTATGAGTTTATTTCAAGCTTTATTCATTTTGATTCTTAGAATACAATGGTGCTTAAAGCTTTTGCTGTATAATTATGACATTCAGAATTGCGCATTCTTTGTATAAACTAAACATACTTCTTTTAAAGGAGATATAAAATATATGAATAATGCTGTATAAATCTCGAATTTTTTTGCAGTATGCGCGCCGATTACTTGATTTCGTAAGTAATGCGGTCAGTTTTAATACGTAGTCAATGACGCAATCCGTTAACAGATATCAATTCGAATTTTTTGATAAAATATTATTTACTGTTTCTTTTCATCATTTTTCTTTACATGTTATTTGAATTCTTAGAAAAAAAATTGCAAAAATTCCATCAGTTGTTGTTGTAACAACAACCTCTAAAAACAGTATTTAAATAATATGCGTTCAAAATTATCTCGCATTACTGTTTTTTTGACTAGTGAAAGAAAAATTCTAGTAAAGATTTTCGAAAAACTCTGACTTTAAAAGCATCTCTAGAATTCAATTTCTTAACATAAAAGAATACCTTATCTTATTCATTGCTACATATATTTTAATTATTTTTTTCGATCTCTAATTACGTAATTATATCCATTTTTTTGTCCGCTCAATGATCCCTTTATTTATGACATTG
The DNA here is from genome assembly GCA_008729115.1 of Dirofilaria repens. Taxonomy (NCBI): domain Eukaryota; kingdom Metazoa; phylum Nematoda; class Chromadorea; order Rhabditida; family Onchocercidae; genus Dirofilaria; species Dirofilaria repens. The sequence goes on along the minus strand of SNRZ01000015.1, from coordinate 974,740 downwards.
TCAATACAATTAAGAAATTTATGCGTACCATATTAAAAAATAATAGTTAGAAGCAAGAAATAATGAAAGTAGTTATACCTATGATGCAAATTATAATTTCCGTCTTGCATCTTTTAATTGATAAACATTTATCTTTACTCACATTGGGATGCAAAAAATTATTTCACGCTGCTATATATACATATATATATATTATTTTATATTATACCATATTTGGGTTTTGTTTCATAATCAAAAAAGAAGTTTTATTCCTTCTGATGTATTCGACTAAATCTTTCTTTTCCCGTCACAGCAATCTTTTTTTGTTTAGTAATTATTGATGTATTTTGTACATATTCTGATTTTATTATTACTTAATTTAAATTTCTATAAGCTTGCAGCTATTATATTATTTTCTTATCGTTTGGTCTCTTCACGGAGTCATTCGTCTCTACTAATATTTCTATTTTATATTGTTGACTTTCAGTAAAGTAAATTAAAAGTCCAGATTTCGAAAAAAATTCGTTGTTCCTGTTTTTCTGCGTTTTATGCGCTTGTCAATTGCTTGGTTGCATAGTTCTAGTCTTTTCAAGTTTTCGAGAGATCAGTTGTATATTGTTATTATAACACGGTTTGAAATCATAATCTATTATAAAAGAAAAAATTATCAATGTGAAGATTAATTACAAACATATATGAAAAAGATTCGGTATATCGGACTATCGTATACAAAATTCCGTCGTGCTTAAGGATGTGCATGGTCAAGGGACGCAGAATGTCGTATCAGAATTACACAATATTTAGTCTAAATAATCATGGTTCTCGAATGTTATTGTAGAAATCATTGACGGTTGTAGAGATGCCGGAAGTAGATAATGTTCGTGTAGTGGTACGTTGCAGACCTCTAAGCCATAAGGAACGTGAACAAGGATACCAAAAATCGTATCTGTAGATAGCGCTACCCACTCTGTGTCCGTCATCAATCCGAACAATGATCAGGTAGCTCATGCATAAATCAAATGTAGTATTTCGTTAACCTATTAAATTAGCTGTTTTGGATGTTGCGATTGTAAAATGTTTAAGTTTTTTTGAATTTATTGAGAGAAATCAATTGACAACAATTAGTAGATTTATTGGGGCAATTTTATGTACAGTATGCAATGATAGAGCGATGCGCGCATTGAGGTCATAGATAAATTTTGAGTAAAAACAGTCAAATAATCCTTCTAAATATGTTGTTTTTGCTGTGGTAATTCAAAATCAATTATTCTATCTGTCATAAAGCCTTTCTCAGGAACCTCCTCGCATTTTTACGTTCGATGCTGTATTTGGAGAAGACAGCGACCAATTTAGTGTTTATAACATCGCTGCAAGACATATTGTTGACAACGTACTAAAAGGATATAATGGTTAGTTGGTTAGTGGTATCTTAAATTCAGTTCTCGAAAGCATTAATTGGTTACGAGATGTTCAAGAGGATAATAAAGCTGATCAAGACTTAGCATAGTAATTGCAAGTGGGAACTGAATCACTGGATTATGTTCACCTGTTTTCGATAAGGTTACGGAATCACTGCATAGAAAACGAATGAATATTTTTTTAGTATTCAAGGAAAATTCAAAGTAATTTTTTTCTGCTATTTGCTTCATTCTGATTTTATTTAGGTACTATTCTTGCATATGGACAGACTGGCACTGGAAAGACCTTCACAATGTTAGGAAGTAATAATTATCCTGGAATAATTCCGAATTCATTTGTACATATTTTCGACTACATAGCAAAATGCGAACAGAATAAAACATTTCTTGTTCGAGTTTCCTATTTGGAAATTTACAATGAAGAGATCCGGGATTTATTGGCCAAAAATCCGATACATGGTCTTGAAATAAAGGTAGAAATGATAGTGATATTGTGGTTTATGAGTTGTAATGAAGTGATAATCGATATAGATTTAACTCAATTTATTTCATTTTTCAGATTATGTAATTAAATTTTAAGATGTTTTCAGTTTCCAATCATTGGTTTATAAATTAAAAATTAAACGAAAACTGAGTAACTTTATGATTGATATTTTTGGCTTTGCAAAATATTCATTTCTTCTAATATTAGAATAATTCTAGAGACTGAATAGTACATCAGCTTTCCTTGCTCTCTTTAATTTATTTCCTCATTTATTATATTTTAGGAACGACCAGACATTGGAGTCTATGTAAAAGATCTATCAAGCATCACTGTGTCTGGTGCAGACCATATGGAACGCATAATGCAATTCGGGAACAATTATAGGTATGTTATTATTTATCGGATAAATGAAAAGTAATTTAGGGAACTGGAATAGAAAATCGAAAATAGAAACGAGCTGAATAAGTTCGAGGATTAAAACAAATTTCAAATTGAGAAAAATTTTTAAATTAAAACGAAATTCAAAGTGTAAAAAAAGTAAGCTTTGCTGATTAGGAACTTTTTCGTTAGCTTCTTTATTTTTCTTGTTATAGATCAACAGGCGCGACGAAGATGAATGTAGATAGTTCACGTTCTCATGCGTTATTTACAGTAACAATTGAATGTAGCGAAAGAATTGGTGATCGTTGCCATATCACCCAAGGAAAATTACAACTTGTCGATTTAGCCGTAAGTTTTTGATTTTTCTGTTTCTTTCATTACATAGTCATTGAGGACATTACATCTACATGTTAAACCAGTAAAACAAAATAAATCATTAGATCTTGAGAAAGTGTTTTTGTGCTACTTTAATTTATTATAGATTTTTGTTAGAAATTCATAAGTTACCATTGGATATCCTTCTCAGCATTAATTGTTTCAATTTTTTGATTAATTTCATACTTCACGCGACAATCGCAATATTATAATTTAGGGTAGTGAGAGACAAGCGAAGAGTGGTACCAGTGGAAATCGATTAAAAGAAGCAGCTCGTATCAATTTGTCCCTTTCTTCTCTCGGTAATGTTATTAGCGCTTTGGTTGATTCAAAGACAATTCATGTTCCATATAGAAATTCCAAACTTACACGATTACTTCAGGATTCTTTAGGTGGTAATTCGAAGACTGTAATGGTAAGTAATTGTGAGATAATTTAACTTAATGATATATATGTGAAATATCCAGGATAATGCGTTTATACGAAACTACATACGAGAATTTCAAAACCTCAGACCCTAAAATGAAGAGATCTTATTTTCTGAAGTAGTTTGCGAGATTTCCCTGCTTTTTTTCTTTCATTTCAGTTTGCAAACATTGGTCCCGCTTCTTATAATTATGATGAGACGGTTTCCACACTGAGATATGCAAATCGTGCTAAAAAATTCAAAATATGGTTCGAATTAATGAGGATCCAAAAGATGCACTGTTACGGAAATTCCACTTAGAAATTGAGCATCTTAAACGCTTACTTGAAAAAGGTTGGCAAAAATTTATAGGTATGCTGAGCTGTCCTTATTTTATATTTATTTTATTGAAGATACACGGATTATTGAATTACAGAATCATGGGAATTTTTTAATACCAAGTCACTTTTTTTTAATTATATATTTTTTTTTTCTTTTTTTTGTTTCAAAATAAATAGTTTGCAGAAGAATCAAGTGGAAATGAAGAAGAGATGGATGAATCGGATTGGCACAAAAGTCGAAAGCAATCTCGAAATCGTTATAGTGATCGTATTGAAGAGCTAGAAAAGACAATTGAAATTAGAAGAAATGAATTACAAAAGGAAAAAGAACTGGCTGATGAAGAACGCGAAATGCTAATCGTGGAACTTCATGCTAAAGAGGTATAATAGCTATATTCTTTATGTTTGAGCGGTTATTTAATGCAATATATTTGTAGTAACGATTACATTGCATTGCAAATATTTTACAGTATTTATATGTTCGTCTCGAAGTTGTATCTAATCCTCCGAGAGAGATATACGTAGTTTGGATCGCTTTAGTCTTAGTCTATCATGCAGTGATATTTTTGTAACGTCCATGAAACTTTCAAATGCATCCAAACCATTATGGTGTATTTATCCATGTATACTTGCGTAATGTAAAAATTATGTTTTTCCATACATGTCGTATCAGATTTTTTAAATGTTTTATATAACACTTATCAGGAAGAATTGGCTCAAGCACATAGGGATCACGATTTATTGATGAATAAGCTAAAGCAAATTGAGAAAAAGCTAATCGTTGGTGGCGAAAATATGCTTGAAAAGGTTGAAAAACAAGCTCGATTGCTGGAACAAAGTAATGCTGAGTTAGAACGTGGACGCGTAAATGAAACACAGTTAAAACAAGCATTGGCAGAAAAAAATCAGGAAAGGTTCGATTTAATAAAATAGTTAACATAATTAATATTTTAAGAGGGAGGACTGATGGATGCAGTAGAGAGTTTCGAATTTCTTTGATTTTTTCGATCTGCGATTCGTCAATGTCTTTTTTAATACTCAAAAAAAGTAATAATAATTTTTACATTATTCACACACGTTATTGCTGAATTTACTACTATGTTCATATGGGATTCTTTTGTTAATTTTTGTACTAAAAAAGATTTTCCAAATCTCATATATATATTATGGTATACTAAAATGAGAAAAAGAATTAACAGTTACATTTATAGAATTGATTTGGAAGAAAAATACAATACCTTAGCAGAAGAGGCACATGGAAAGACAAAGAAGATAAAAAAAGTTTGGAATATGCTGAATGCTGCAAAAAATGAATTAGCTGATATACAAATGGAACATCAGCGAGAGATGGAAGACCTTTTGGATTGTGTTCGTCAACTTCGCAGCGAACTTCTTCTGCAGTTGCTTATTATTGGTCAGTGATTTGTGCCAATTCGTATTGAATGTATGGAATTGATCAAAATAAAAAATAGCAAATTTTTTAAAACAGTAAAGAAAATAACGACTGTTTGTAGTATTGATTTTCTATTCGTTGGAGAAAAATTGTAACTTTATAATCACGGAACTAAGTAAACAAACGGTCTAACTGATAAAGCCAAAAGACATGCTGCCTTTTACTTATTGAAATTAACAAGAATTATTCTTGTAATAGCTCAAATGTTGCTATACCAACTGTGACATAACAAAAAAATTTTTTTTTAACTTACTGCAGTTATTATTTTCGACTTAACATTGTTTTTCCAATACGTTACATTGTATAAACTAACATACGTTGCTGCGTTACAATATATTTAAATCTTTTATATATTTCGTAACTTTTTTTCCTTTGTTTTCTTCATTCCATTATAGATCGATTATACCATGCTATTGATAATTGATTATTAAATAAATTTCACTAATATTTTTCTACAGAAAACTATGTGCCAGCGGAATTCCTGGAGCTCATTGAACGTTTTGTACGATGGAATGAGGAAGTAGGTGATTGGCAGTTAAAATGCATTGCTTATACTGGAAACAACATGCGAGCATATAACCCACCGCGACAACCACTTTACAAGGTTTAACTTCGAGATTACTTTCTGTATTCCATTAGCACTTAAGCATCGACAATCTATCTGATTTAAGAATAAAATTCGAACCTTTAATGTTCACGTACAGTAGTGTATGGGAGTCATATTGCAATGATGATATTCCTGCTAACTTTATTTTATTAAAAACAAGTGATAAAGAAACTTCGCCACATATATCTTCTTGAGTCAATTTTTTTTTTGAATAGATTTTGATTTTCTCCAAGTAATAATTAATACTATATTTTATAACTCTATAATTATAATTTAAAGTTATAGCCACCAAACTCTCAAATGTTGAATTTGTTCTCCTCATACCAGGATGAAATTGCTCATATATCCTCATATGATATACGCCCTTCAAAACTACGCATGAAATCTAGCAGACGGTTTGTTATTTTTTTTCATTTATTTATTTTTTGTTTTTTGCTTCACGAGTGTCATTTCTTAGATAGCAGAATTTCTTTTTGAACATATACATAAAATTTTGTTGAAAAAAACACTGAAATTATCTCCTTTCATGATATGTGTATTGATTTGCAGTGAAAGAGATGCAGCGTGTCTGAACGTGTTATTGAATTAAAGCAGTGGTGGTTTCCGGATGAACATACTATTCAAAAAAAAAAAAACATATGTACTTGATTCATGATTATCTGTGATAATAAATCAGCTACTTCGTTTTATTTATGGAATTATGAATATTCTTATTCTTTTCGAGGAGCGCTGAAAAAAAAGATCAATGCAAATAAATATGTAACGAATTATGTAGTAAACATTCCTTGTACATAGTAGATAGGATACAATTTTTTTTTTCAAACTGAAAGCCTAAAAAACCCAAACTTTAATTCCAGTTTATAAAAAAGAAAAAGAATCAAATTTTTGAGAAGTGTGTTTCAATTCTATTTGTTATTCTGAAATTGTGTTGAATTCATTATTTGTTGAAATTATGCTTTATTATACATAATTTAAAATGAATATAGTTTCCTTAATAACCATGACATTCCGTCCTTAATTTCAGATATTCTTTCATTGCATTCTACTGTTTGTAAGATGATGTGATTTCAAATTTTGTGTATGGAGAAGTTTTCAGGATTTAAATTCAGATTATATAAAATACCGTAATATATATATAGTCGATAATAGCAACATCGTATAAATTATTAATTTTTTCATATATATCGATAAATAATTTAAATACTATTAAATCACAAACAATAAAAATATCACTGCTTAATTTTGATTACTTTGAAATAAGGATTTTTTTTCTTTGAAACGAAATCCGGCGAATTTCCTCGAAAGGAATTATACATATATTATTATTAAACAATCATTCCATCTCTAAAATTTCGTAATGCTTATCTCGAAAATATTTCATAATATTTCTTGCTAATGCGTAAATGCATGTTAGTTATCTAGAGGCAAAGGGAAAAAATGATTAGCTTGGATTCCGACTACGAGACTACCTGTTAGCATTTGTTAAAATCGAAAATGAAGCTTGCAAATAAGATTTATGATGTTTTTTTTAATCATAGTTTTATAATAGCTGGAATGAAAGTCCATTGTTTAAATGCGAAATAGAAAGAGAGATTAGATTAACGAAAGTAGGCTGAGTTAATAATTCAAAGACTTGAAGGACCTGTATTATCGTAGTACTTCGTTCCCGTGAATATGTTGTATTAGACCTTATTGGACTAACTGTTATGTAAATGTCTATCTATCTATCTCACCATTACCTATTCCCCTCATAAATAAATAACAATATAACATATGATATATGCTTAACGCTGAATGTATAAAATGCGTTCGTGAATATAAAAAGAGATGGACAAAGAGGGACAGACAAATGACAAATATCTCGTTAATTAGGGTAATTTGATTATCCATTCTGCATAGTAAGCCATCCTTTGAGTAGCACCAATTTATTTGTTTTAATCTATGGTCTCTTGAAGATTTGTTATTCTCTTGCGAATTCTAATATTCAGGTTCAATGCCATCTTCGTAATTTTTGTTCCATTAATGATTTGATATATAATTTCGTTGAAATAAAGCAATATTGAAAGTCAAATAAGATTAGGCATTAAATGATGCGAAGAATTTGTTGACTTGTATTGTTGACTCGAAAATAATATTCTTTTAAAATGAATAAAATATTAGTTTTAACATAAAAAAAAAATAATAATAATAAAAAAAACAAATTGCAATTATGATAATCACTGATCCACTGTACTTTAAAATGATAACAATTTCCTAGTTATATAAGCACTAGCTTTTATAATATGTTAAACAACGGAGAGACAAACTATTGATCGACTGGAACCGATATTTATCTAAATTGAATGCTTTAGCTGAAGTCTGGATCGGACTGGTGTTGTTTTTATGAATATAACAAAATCATGAACAACTGTGAGAAATGTTGAATCTGCTCGTCGGTCTCATCTTTGCATTTCAGTCATAAAGAGCATCATCTTTATCATCATCAAGGTTTTAATTTATTTCTTATTGCTTTTGCGTAGTTTGAAAGAATTGGAAGTTTTTGGAAGAAATTCAAAAAAATATTCTTATTATTATCATTCGATACAAATTTCTTCATACTTTCCTGATAATCATCGCTCTTTGTGCCGTTATCGTTGTGTCGTTTCTCTGATTTTTATATTCTGGAAAATATCGAAATTTATTGATGTTCTTATGAATTTAAAAAAAAAGAAAAAGAAAGCTTTGTGTAATAAATCTCTTATTTCTTGGAACAACTCCGATAATTTCATCCAGGATACAAGTATTGAATCAGAGTGTCTAGTTACAAAATGCGCATTTTCGGGATCGTTCCTGAGTTACGCAATTGTCGGATTATGAAAATCGGTTTCTGGAATGATCAGCTGTATGTTTCGCCGTACTGTGCTGATCGCATCCAGATATGGTCCATACATTCGTTCATACCAAATTCTTGGTCAAAGTTATTCGATTTTCAACTCATTCAGCTTTTCTATTCTTTTTACACTGTGTCACCCAATGAACCACATATTTATGCTCTTATCGTCGCATTATTCGTAAGTCCGATTTAATGCGTTTTTGAATTATAAAGTAGTAGAGAGAGCATGAGCATGGAACACTAAGTGGAGGAAAATACAAAACAAGAGATAAAGAAAACAAAGTTAGATGTTTTTAAAAAATTTGATTCTATTTTGGCTGTTTGATTGAGGAATAACTAGGATTGAATAAATAAATTTAAAGAAATCAAAAAGAGTTACAAAGGTTTCAAAAGTATGTAGTGCTCGAAAGTAAGTTATCAGTTGATTTTTAGATCATGATTATGATTGTCATTTGCGTCATAATGACTCAAGTAGCTTAATTTATATGCATTTACGAATTGGAAGAAAAGATAGAGTTTGTTATATGCGGTTTCAGTTGGTCTTTGTTTGCAGGATTGCGATGTACCGCGAATATCGATGTTGAGAATATATATGGATAGCGGTGCATGTGATGTTTTTAATTTAGATGAAGCATCTGGAGATGAATTTGAGAACAAAGTTTTTCTGGAGAACATTGTACTTGGCTGCGGAAGACATCAGCTATACATGTATGAGAGAAGCGTTGTGATGGGACCAATTCCATTCTGGAAAATAACACTTCTTGAGGTTTTTGAAGTTTAAGAGTTTGGTCCTATTATAAATATTCTCTTTAAGATTCCTTGTTTCAGGATAGTATGACATTTGTAATCACCAACGAAACAATTTGTGCGAATGAAAATGAGGAGAAATGTAGTCGTTTCCCGATTGTTTTAGATGGCGATAAAAGGAAAGTGTTTAAACTACAGGACAATCACGATATTATTATTTATGACGGAGAAAATAACTGCTGGAACACCTATCCACCATCTTTGGATACACCTACTGATGTTAATTTTTTAGTTTTGGATGTAGTTAAAGAAAGGCGTAGTAAGTAATAAAAATAAAAAGTCAATTTTGTAAAACTTATGCTCAGTTGAATATTCAATATATTTGTATAGGACAGTAATAATAGTTCTAATTGGATATTAATAATGGTTCTAATTAGTTTGATAATAATTTTTAGCATCTTTAAATGGACATTATTCTAGGAACTGGCATCAACCATGTAAACTATCATTCAAGACCAATTTCTTTTTCGTTAAACTTTCATCAAAATAATTTATTTATTTATAGCTGAATCTATTGCGAGTCAGAGGTATCTGTGAAACGTACGGACAAACAGTACATCGAATGGGAGCTATCGAATCACCACTTACTTTTTACGTTAATGAAGGTATCTGCATTGCAAAGGTGTGCTTTGTTTATTTTTTCAATTAATTCTGGGATATTATAGCTATATTCTTTGCATGACGCATAATTTATGCTATGCTCGGAAATTTAGATCAGAGTTTATGCCGATGAGAACAAAATAGAGATAGAAGATCGAGAGAGGGAAGTTAGCAGTGAAGTGTTGAGTGTGAATACGTGAGGCGTCGTATAATTATAGTCTGAAATTGATGGATAAAAAAAAAATTCTTCATTCCATGTGTTTTTGCGCTCGCTTCCTGGCCTTCAAATTTCTTCAGGAAAAGTTTGGAAAAATTAGAATTTTTGTTTTTGTTCATTTTACAGATTTTCCGTCACACCTATCATGCTTTTTACCATATCATATTTGATGATGAACGAAAAGTTTATCAAGTGATGCCAGCGGGAAAATATCATCTCCCTATGCATATTCAACTACGATTCTATGGGGTATTTTTTTACGGTCTGGTGTTTTAATGATAGTTTTTTTATTACTAAATACTCTACACATCGTTTTGTTACAGAAAAATATTTCCATTCATTTATACTTCTTCACCAAAATGAAATCAAATTTCTTGCATATAATTTTGTCGGAGGCAAGCCCATGGTAATTATTATTAGAACGCAAGCTCGCATGATCATAATTCAATATAGACTTTTGCAAGTAATATTTGGATAGAAGCATATAATGACTAGAAAATAAAATTGAAAAAAAAAACAATTAGAAAAAAATATAATCTCATCCTTATGGCAAGAATACTTTTGCAGGCCTGTTCAGAAACACAATTTGCATTTATATGTTCCAGTGGTATAGCGTTCATTCCGCTTGAACCATCAACATTACGACAATTATCATTTCTGGCAGTACAACGACAGCATTGCAAAATTGTTGGCGGCATATGGCGTGGCGGAATCTCCGAACAAATGGTCAAAGCTAGCTGCGCCTATAACACAACTCGGCAAATTCTCTGATTGAATGTTATTCATTTGGATTTGTAGTGGAATTAGATTTTCACCCTTTTGCAAGTAAGATTTTTCACTTTTCTCTTGTTTTCAAAGTTTATTATTACTATTGTAGAACATACGAAAAGTAATATGCTATAAGTTTTGCCATTTTAATCTGCTGTGCACGCTGAAAAAAATGCATTTGTTGTTTTAGAAAAATATATAATAAAAATCAATTTTAAATTCTTTGAGTATCTCTTTCCTCGGTTTTTTCTGAGACTTGTGAGATCTGTATTATTGCAGGACTTCGTATCCATATTTACTAGGTCTTATTGGACTAATTGTTATATGAATATGCATCTATCTCACCATTAAGGAATTTAAGTATGCAAATTAAGGCAAATGTTATGAACCTATTTTCCTTCTCTATGAACCTATCCTTTTTTTTTTTTATTCAATACTTCAGATGGATACAACAGTTAAAAACAGTAGCAGAACCGATATTCAAAATTGATATATCAAGTAAAGGCAAAAGACGATCTATATATAAATAAAGAGTATAGTATAAATATCATATAATGGTAGGAATACAACAATTGGAAAATAGTGCTGTAGCACTAAAGATGCTGAGTATAGGAAATCGCATGAAAAGATTTTGCGTAAAATAGCAAAAAAAAAAAAAAATTTAACCTAAATCTACTAATAAAAAAATTACTTTCTATGATAACCATAACCAACACGACGATAAGAATAAAAAGGGGTATCCTTATTATTAATCTTCCAATGAAGACCTATAATAAATGTTTCTTCAGTAAAAGAATCTAATAAAGAAGGAACTCTAACAGCATAAGCAGGACTATGATAATTATAAAAAGAGGCACCTAAAAAACGGGAAAAAAAATAGAATCAATAAGCAAATAATTAAACAAAATAAAACCAACAAAAGTAATAACAGAACCCAAAGAAGAAATAATCTGAAAAGCGGAAAAACAATCTGGATAATCTAAAATCCTACGCGGTATACCTTGTAAACCAGCAAAATACATAGGAAAAAAAGTCATATTAGTACTGATAAAAAAACAAAAAAAACAACCATCATCATTATTCTATCAAAAGAAATACCATATATATAAAGCAACCATAAACAAAAACCACAAAAAATACCATAAACAGCACCTAAAATCAAAGTATAATAAAAATGAGCTACAACATAATAAGTATCATATAAAATAATATCCAAACTAGCAGAACTTAAAATAATACCACTTAAACCACCAACAGTAAAAAGAAAAATAAAACTATAAGTCCAACCTCTTTGATGTTATTTTTTATAATTTTATGTAATCTTCATCTGAAATAGCAAAAAACTGCTTAAGTCAAAAAATTTAATGATCAATTTTCGAAGATAAATTATCAACATCTGAGAAATAATGAGAGAAAATTTTCATGGTTCAATGGTCATAGTAATCTATCTCATACAAAGTAAAAGAAGCGAATTGAGATTGATAATTGTATTTATTTATTTTTTGTTATCATATTTCATTGTCCCTGAAAGGCGATTTCATCTAAATTATGCATATTATAAGCTGATCTTTTAGCATCCTGTTCTAGAATATATATTAACCAGATTCTATAGCATCCCTTTACTTCAGTCTCTTCCTAGAGAGATGAATTTGAATGGAAATTTTTCATCTATTATTTTTTTGAATAAATACCTATTTGTTGCTACTATAGCATATCATCGACTGCTATTACTACTATAATTATAGTTGTTATCATTACTCTCATTATTACTGATCATTATAGTCGTCTTACTAGTTGCAATTTACAATTACAATCGATATATTTCGATATATGACTTTTTGCTTACAACACGGTATTTAAAATTAGATGCATCAAATTTTTTCTAATTTATCTCTTTCAAAAAGTTTATTTATGAAGAGCATTATTTCAGCTACCTGCATTGCAGTGTGATGGTAATGAATTTATGGACAAAACAGAATGAATAGTGCTAAGCCGGTGCTTATTATTATTTTATTATTTCTCATCAATGTTGTTTTATTGTGATTGATATAAGTGGATAAATGAATATTTAATTACTAATAATGTATATATTTCTGTATAATGGAGCAAATATTTCCCATTATTTATTGAATATTAAATTAAATAACGAAATTCATATATAAACGAATGATTAGTCTGAATTAAAAACAAGTAAAGCATCTGAAACAAAGTAAATTTTTAATTCAGAACATTCTTATCTTATTCTTCTCCTGATACAACATTCTTATCTTATCCTTCTCCTAGCTATGTAATTTTTTAATATTTTGGTAGACTTAATGTGGGAGAATTAAACGTGTTTTCTTCCTTTTAATATCCCTGATATTTTTAAAGTAGTGCTTTAATACGGTGAGCAGCCTTTAGCTTTATTGTAATTTCGGTTATATTTCTATGTCTTTTCTTTTTTGCTCAAAAAGTCAATAAATAGTTCAGGATTTTTCTGGTAGTTATCCGATTCTTCATAATATTTTAATTCAGGTCACACCATTATATTTTGACTTTTGCTTGATAAAATGCATTTCTGTTTTCTTCCAAAAAACAATGAGTTTATTATATTATGTGCTGGGCAGCTTTCTTTTTTCCTTTCATAGTATCCGATCAATTCCTTAAGACATATTGGCCATCGTTTTGGTTTAAAATATTTAGTAATGAAATTAATGTGTGAAATATTCATGGGAAGGAAGTTCATGCAGTGGAGGCAAAAAGCAAAGGGTAATAAAAATCAAGAAAATAAATGGTTTTATGAAATCATTAAGAAATTATGAATTTTATAGTGGAAGAGATTTCCTCCCATAATATTTGCATTTAAATTGTAATTCTGCAACAATTGAAAGAACATATTTTTTATGTCGATCATTGTTGAATGGATTTTTCCATATGAATTCATTTATATTTTTTATGACATTACGACAATTGCTACCTTTCAATAACGAATATATTCCTCAAGCAGGAATAGTAGTGCCAAATATAGAACAAGTTGCGCTATTGGGAATTAATATCACTTCCAGGTTAAGGTTTGTATAAATGGAAGAATTCATTTTCCATTTTTTATTTTTATTTCTCTCTTATTCTAACTGGCGGAAAAAAAATACATATATTTATTTCAGATCAAAAAAGTTGCAGTTTGTCGTGCTTTGTTGTGCAATATACGTTTTTTACATAACTTACGGCCTTATTCAGGTTTGTCATCTGGATTTTTTTCTGTATTCTTGAGTCTAGGAAAAACTCCTTAAATATTTATCAGCTCCCTTCTTTTTAGGAATCGATTTTTAAATTAGATGATATGGAATTATATGGGTGGCATTTAACATTGATTCAGTTTTTGATCTGTCCCATAATGGCTTCGTTAGATAATTTTTGCTGCGGCGTGATAAATCTGCCGTAAGCTATGATATTTTCTTCATTTATATTCTTATTTATGACTATTTCTAAAAGAAATTATGCGTAAAGTATTTCCGTCAATTTATTTTTACATAAATCTAATCAGAATTAGGGTAAGCTTAGAAAAAACTAATGGCATCTAAGTATATTTTCAAATAAATTTTTAATTCAGTTTTACATTTTTTGGTTTTTCAAAAAAAAAAACACATATTGCAAATGGTTATACTGCTTCAGAGCTCATACGCTATTTTTCCGTTTTTTTTGTGAATTTAAATTATATTTCATCCTTCCACTTAAAAATAGCATTTTTTTTTGCGTTTATATTGTCCTCAGAGAAAGCAACTGTAATTTTAAAGTTTCAGGAATCCGCTAATACTAGTGAATCATGGAATTAACATTATTTTTTAAGTAGAAAAATTAGTGAGAATTGAATAATTCGAATATACTTAGATCGTATTCAGAAAAGCAAACCGTAATTTTAAGTGGAAGAAATTATTATTAATTAGAATGTTATTCATTCAGAAGAAAAATTCCGATAATATTTATTTAAAGATATCAACTTTTACGCTAGGTACGATAGGTTCTCGAATGTTGCCGTGGGTTATTTGAACTATCCAACACAAGTAATCTTCAAATGTTGCAAATTGGTACCTGTTTTAATCGGTGGAATTATTATTCAAGGTAGATAAAATCTTTTAAATTTAAATTTTCACTTGATCTGGCTATTTAGATACATATTTGTGAGAATGTTCATAACAGCATAAAATAATATGTTGACTGATTAAGTTGACTTATTAACGAACGAATTAGATGTCAATTAATCTAATATATATAATCTTCAAAGGTTCCAAAATGGTGTCTACATATATAATGTGTAGAAATCTTTTTTCATGAAAGCGATATTCATGGATCGATTTTTCAACAGCATGTATGATGAGTTTCGCTCTTGCTATTTTTATCTTAGGCGATAATGCAATATCTCCAATGTTTAGTCCTTTTGGATATACGACTCTTTCAATTGCTTTACTTTTTGATGCCTTAATTGGTAACATTCAGGAGAAATCACTGCGTACTTATAAAGCTACTAATAATGAAATGGTTAATTTTTTATTTTTGTTAATAGTTTATGATTCTTCATTAGAAGACCATATTTATCTTAGCACAATATGGGAGCGATAACTATTGAGCAACGTCGAATCTTTGACACATTATTGAATATAATTCAAAACAAAGCAAGAAGATCTTGTAAAAACTGTTCATTTCGAACTATTCATAATTTGACAAGTAAACTGAGCTGTTTAATCAGATAATATTACGGGAATGATTGTGCTGAAAATATAATTCATTCATAGTGGATATATTTCCAGTAAGCGTTGTTATAAAACGATCGGTTTAATCCATTCATTAATTAAACTGTGAATGGATTATTAGTTATGCGCATATAGATCCGAAATGGTTTTATCTTTGTCAAGTTCATCAGATGGATGATTTCTACATCACTGATTAGGATCTTTAATGAAATTTTACCGCAATTCTTTCTTAGCTGTATTAAAATCACTTTGTCCTGTTTTTTCCTTTGGTGCAGAAATGCACACAGACCGCAATCCCAAAACATGAATCACAAAGATAGTGATATAAATCCGTACTAATATTTTTTTTCTGAGGTACTTTTCAAAATGTGATGTATCACTTCTGATTAAAATGATTCTTTTGCTTTTCCAGATTTTTTATTCATATTCCATTGGATTTATATATGCTTTCTTGGGAGTAATAATTACTGGCAATTTTTTGGATGGATTTTATTTTTTTTCTAAGGTTATTCCTTCTAATATCTTTTACTTTCCAAATTTCAAATGGAAAGCGCCATGCGTGGGGTGTAAAATTAAAAAATTCCCGAATGGTAACACCATCCATCATCATACAAAATGTTCCAGAATTTTAGATGAATATAAATTAATATGTTGCATTGAGAAATGAACTTGCTGATTTTCGTGATAAAATTTTTAAAAAATTAAAAGAAGCTTGCACAATATTTTGCATGATGATGAAAGTGTTGATGTCGGTTTTTTCCAAATACAAAAGTGTCGGAAAATAGGTCTTAGCTTGGTTTTTGAGACAATGATGTTATAAGTTCTAAATAAAAATCAGTCTCATACAAGGTCATCCGCATATTCGCAACATATATAATAGATTTATTAATAGAGAATAATGATACATAACTAATATAGATAAATAAAATGATTGGCAATGTAATTTTTGATAAACACTAATAACAATTTGGGTAAGGTAAATATATGCACGTGAAAATTAGGCTTAATGCTCTTTTGAATCAAAAATTAATAAAAAACAAAATTAACACAGGAAAACATGACGAATATAGTAATTGCCTATAACCCCAGATTTTTTTTTCCGACACTTTTGCATATATTTACCTTAGCCAAATTGTTATTAGTGTTTATCAAAAATTACATTGCCAATCATTTTATTTATCTATATTTTTAATTTTCTTTACCTTTCTTTTTATCATATTGTGAAGAAAATTTTTTATCACTAGACATTAATATGGAATTTTTCAGCATCCATTGCAAACCTATGGTTACGGTATATTGTTTTCCATATCTGGCTATCTTGGTCTTAATGCACTATTAAGCTTAGTACGTATTCATGGAGCACTCACTGCCGTAACCGTAACGACTATTCGAAAAGCAGTTACGATTACATTATCATTCCTATTTTTCTCTAAACCGTTTGTAATCCAGTACTTATGGTCGGCCTACTAATATTAGCAGCTATTTACCTTAACCTTTATAGTAAGAATCAATCAAGTTGGGAACGAATTATTAAGAATTTCCTTCAATATTTACGTGTTACATATATTACAAAACATTCCAAATATCATTCTCTCAATCTCATCTGAGTTTGCTTATGGAAATTGTATTTGTGGAAAGAAAAATAAAGACAGAACAGTCCGCTTTTTATTTCATCAAAATTGCTTCTACAATTTTAATATAGTTATGTTCCCACATTGTCATGTCCTTCATCCTATCAATTTTATTTTAATGCAATGCATCCTTCATCTCATTAATAATTTAATGTCAGATGCCGAGAAGTACTGTATATGAATTAAGATAAATCGTAATAAATAGGTCAACATTATTACATTATTCAACTGTCCCTACCGTTATCGTTATCTCCTAAGTAAAATATTTTTAGCATTAGTAACTAAATAAATTCAAAGAATTCTAACATAGCAATACTTCAGATGCTACTTATTTCTTAGATTGGGCTAAGATTACAAAGAATCCTCTAGTGTCGATGTAATAATTACTTCATTTGAAAACATTTCCACTACTTTTTTGTGCAAGGAAAATTTAAAATACTTTGTGCATCTTAGAAATGAGAAAAATAATGCTGGAGAGAACAAAAACATACCTCAACAAAAAACTAATTAAGCGAATTGATTCGAATCATGAACTGCTATTCATTAGGAAAACTAGATCCAACAGTTTGATTGTTAGCACTTTGAAAACATAAGAGCCCTAAGAAATTTTATTCAGCATATAGACCATACTATCGTCAGGAAATGTATTGCATGACCAGATAGTTCCGGAAAACTTAGTAATGCGAGAAAATAAAATTCAAAATATGGGATCGAATAAGTCGGAATTTTGGAAAAGGATTTTCCTCGACAATTTTGCAAGAAATCTTGAATATTTAATCTTGTCACAAAATTTAGTGTTCATTAGATGTTATAATAACAGGAAATAAAGTGCAAACATTTTAGGAGCACGATTTATCATTTGCATTTATCGTAGGAAATATCTATCATTGCATAATACATATGAATAATAAATTTATAATGAATATGTCCAGAATAACAAATAACATCATGGGGAATAATGGAGTCCATTCAAGTATACTCTTTGCGTACAGATCGAGGTGTACTGGGCGGTCGCGGGGTTTTAGGCATCATTGATTGTACGGGCATAATATTGTTTCCTTCTTCATTCGCTGGATGTATTACAATTTTTGGTTTATTTTCGTCACCTTCATATACCTAAAAGTATTCTTTTAACTCCTGAAATTTTACATGGTTTCAACTCCAAATATTTCAGTTGGCTAAGTAGCTATAGAAATAAGTTGGCTATAATGAAAACAAGGAAAAGGAAAAATAAGCCTCGAAGGTATCCTCGACAGTAAGTGCAGCAAGTTTTGCCATTAAATCAAAATTGCACACAACTGGAGCCATCTCGTGACTTTGTTCCCAACCGACCGGCGGTGAAGCTGGTGGTGAGATCAAGAATTGCTTTTCCAGCGGTGGTAATTTCAATAACCCGTCATCAGATGCATCTCGCAATCGAATTCTCTGTAAAATCGAAAACTACGAAAAAAAAAATTTCCCATTCACGAAATATAAAAAATGTTTGCTAAACTAATATCGTATCTGACTGATATTAATACAAAATCTTAACTACGGCACGTCACAACACAAACTATATGAAATGCTTTATAACAAAAAATCTAAAGAAGATATCCGTATATTTCTTTTAGGAAAACTGATTATGTCGATACTGACATATTTTTGATTTCCAACTGTTGTACCATTAATAGGAAATATATTACAATGCATCATGTAATGTCAATAAAGCAACAGAGGAAATTCGTACCTGAGCGAAAAATGATTTTAAAATGGTTCCATTGAACGACAAATGTTGCGTGAGTAGCTTTGCAGCCGTTGCACTTTCCGGTTTTTCAAAAGTAATTCGAACTCGTCGAAAACTTCGCAGAAAATCGAAGTGACAACTGGATTCGATCTGCGTGAAAAGGTCCGCGAAATTGTCCTTCTGTTGATCAATTGAAAATACCTAAAAAAAGTTTTATAAATTACTAGGAGTGATTATAGTTCTGAGAGAGAGAAGAAACAGAAAGCGATCAACAAGAGCACTATAGGTATGCAGAATGAAGATAAACAATATCATCTTAATTTATCGAAAGCTAATGCGATTTTTCAAACTAAAGTGTGGAGAATTTGTCAAATGAGAAGCAACAATGTACAATGTATAGACAGAAAAATAAATTTTACCAAACAATTTGTTAGGCGTTATTAGATAATGCGAATTTTTCGTTAAATTTCCCTCTAAATAGCTCTACTAATATGTCAATAATTTCCAGAAATTTGCGATTAATTGACCAAAAGCGCCGCTCACTGTCCCCCAATATGCCCGCCAATATTCCAATGTAAAAAAAAAGAAAGAATTCAAGAAATTTGAGTACTTTTAAAAAATAACTTTTGAGTAATTAAAGAAGAGAGAAACCTCAGCTGGTACATTGGTAACAATAACTGCATTTGGCAAATCCTCCTCACATTCGATATTCTGCAATTTTTCGTGCAAATCATCGGTAAGCATTTCAAATTAGCTCCATGAACGTAATATATGCGCTCTCACTTCTGTTCGCATCTATTTTTTCCAAAAGCAAATTCTGAAAAAGGAGTCTTGACGTAAAAATAGATACGCAATATGTATAAAGGTATCCCATAAAAATAATCTTTAATTCCTGTCTTTCTTCACCTTAGCTTTCCCGTTTTTCACGTCAAATATCGCTGTGCTTGCTTCAGTTTTATTTCCATTTTAAAAAGAATTATTTGTTTTATATTTTGATATATTGACCAGATCTATTGAAAAGAGTGGTTAAATGCGCGAAATTTAATCTCTCTAAAAAAATCCTCTCCCTCCAAAACATCTCATTTCTGTAAAGTAGTAAAGAAAAAAGACAGGTGATCAACATCTGGTCTTGATGATATGTGATAATAACCAATGAATTCTTTCCCGTCTTCTTCCCTCCCCGCAACAGACTAATTCAGATAAAAGAGGATAGCAGTAACATCGATAAATCAACAAATCTCTCACTCACATACACGCTCTACTTCAACCACAGGCTTCTTTGCGGCAATTCAAACTTAGAAAAAAACCATGCTCTTTTCAACCGACAATTAGAACGCGCAAAACCTTAACACATGCATACGAATAGAGAGGGAGAGAGAGACAGAGAGACAAAGAAATAGACATACGCATATATATGAGGTACGGATGATGTGCCGAATATACAAATGTTATTCGCCGATATTGGGATGAGATTGAGATTGAACAATTTTATGATCGGTCCTATAGGCATAACTTGGCTGCGTATTTTTTTGCTTCCATTTACTTAGCGGTAGGACTTTGAGACAATTACATTGATAAGATAATTTAAAAAATCCATTCTTATAGTAAAATTCGGATTTTCCATATTATGAAAATCCTGTATGCATTTATTTCATCGGTACACGCAGAATAGCCAAAGTATGTTTGGTTCTTTGTAAAAAGTTTGGTTTGTTACGTGATCTCCTTAAGTCATTTTTTTTAATTTGATTCAATCAGTCAATGTCTAGTTAAGTTGTTAGTCAAAAAAGTAAAATGACAGAAATTGTCTATTCTTTGTCTTTACTATTGATAAGTCTAGTCAATTTTAGATAATAGTTTACCGTTCTTTGAAGAAAACTTGCCATTCTTTTAGAGAATCAAAGTTGGATCAATAGAACGGCAGGCTCTATATTCCTCATTCGAATTATTATTTTGTGCTTCTAAAGCAACCTTAAGTGAGGAAGCTTTTCATGAAATGGAGCCATTAACTTGTGATATTGATGATGATTACAAATACGAAACCTCTAAAGTTTTTAATCACATTTACAAATCTCCAAATTAAAGTTCGTCTCATAAACATTCTCATTGCATGATAAAACAAATAATCAGTTCTGACTTTTGCAGCACACTTGAAGCGGCATATCAGTTATCATTATTAGTGGTTGCAGCACTTCTCCGTAATTAGGATTCGGTGCGAATCCGGTAGGACACTTGCCCACTATTACGAAACATATGTCATCATCCCCCAGTAGACCTGAAAATGTCTCTTCAAAAGTTGCATCAAAAATACATATTTATTTTGTTTAAGCTGTTGCACTGTAGCAAGATGGAAATGCGATTCATTATTTTACTTGAAGAAAATATCTTCCTCATTACCTGGTGGCCCTCGAAGTCCTTCTGCTCCTGGTGGACCCTGTGGTCCTGCAGGTCCTGGTGCTCCTTGTGGTCCTGGTTTGCATTTACAGTTGATTTTTTCTTAAAAAAATCTATGTTTTATAGATTCCTCTGAAAACATTTGACTTGTCAGTGAGAGTTATTGAGAGAATTATTTGAACACTGAGTTACATTAAATTATATTTTAAAATTGTCTAAAAATTTTCAACTTATGGTCTGTTGATATCTATATTTAAATATCTTATATATTTACCTTGATTTTGATTTCGGTATACAATTTCATCGTGCATATTTTGCTCTTCCAGCAGTTTATCCAATCGCTGAAAAAATTTCTCTGTGAAATTCTGTAAAATCAAATAATGGAAGCTACTTGCAAGATAAAGATTAATTTACTGCATCACTTTTCCAACGAACTTTTCTGATCTAAATGATGTATTATCAACTTTTTAAAATTTTTTTTTTACACCTTATCTCTCCAGAAGAAATAGAAAAAATATTGATAATAATAATAATAATAATAATAATAATAATAATAATAATAATAATAATAATGATAATAATAGTAATAATAATAATAATAATAATAATAATAATAATATAATAATAATAATAATAATAATAATAATAATAATAATAATAATAATAAATGATAATAATAATAATAATAAATGATAATAATAATAATGATAATAATAATAATAATAAATGATAATAATAATAATAATAAATGATAATAATAATAATAATAAATGATAATAATAATAATAATAAATGATAATAATAATAATAAATGATAATAATGATAATAATAAATGATAATGATTATAGTATTAATAATAATTATTATAAATATCACTATTATTACCATTAAAATTTTATTACCTTGTTGTAGTATTGTTCACTAACAACTTTCGTAGTAGAATCATTAATTTACAGCAATGATGATAATTACAAATACGAAACGTCTAAATTCTAAAATAGATACTCTTTGCAGATTATCGATGATAGCACTTTGCATGTTGACTTGTCTGACCATATTACTGAATTCCATGGATTTATCCACCGCCATTACTGCTTCGTTCGCCAAGTACATGACTCCAATGAATAGTTTCGAATTCATTTCTTGGCTTATGTCTTAGCTTATGATCTAGTTTATATCATAGATTGAAATAAAGTTATCAAGTAAATCTTATTTAATCGTATCCAACTTATCAATTCCATCTACCGATCTGAGAGCATTCAATTTTAATTTATCATACGTGACAGTTCAATGAGGAGTATTTTCATAACATGTCTTTATTCATGTATTGTATGAAAACTTTTACATTAAATTCATATAACAGTGCATCAAATTTGTGCGATTTCTGAAAAGCATTATAATTAATTGACTTTCTTTGCTAATATTTAACTATTCATGATGGAAATTTGAGATTTCCATATAATCTTAAAATTGTATTACTGATTTTATATCTTTTCATATATTTCATCAACAAGCAAATATTGCATCTAATATATAATCAGATGGGAAACAAAATGCCATCAGTGAGATCCTAAACATAATAAAAATAGTCTTTATTGTGTTGAAGCAAGTTTTAGAAAAAGAAATACTATAAAATCTATAAGAATTACGAAATCCTTCACTGCTTAGTTAAATGAAATAGAATAAAATCTTATGAGATAAGAACTACAAGCAAACACCTGTTTAAAAGGTTGATTTATTACTTAGTCTTTGCTATCCAGATCTTCTCCTCATTTTATTCTA
Source organism: Dirofilaria repens (assembly GCA_008729115.1). Taxonomy (NCBI): domain Eukaryota; kingdom Metazoa; phylum Nematoda; class Chromadorea; order Rhabditida; family Onchocercidae; genus Dirofilaria; species Dirofilaria repens. Next base: position 951,777 of record SNRZ01000015.1, on the reverse strand, counting down.
TCTATATCGCCTTCTCAAAAAAGAGAGCAAGGAAAAAAAAGTGAGATAGAAATTCCAAATCGGCTTGCCGATATGTAGTCAATCATTCGTAACTATCTCAATGTGCGTATTCTCCCGCACAACTTGCCATATTATTTGTGAAAATATTTGCGCTAATACGCATTAACTAGTCGTTTGTTAGTATTAGAAATGTGAAAACACAAATCAATAATATGATTAAATACTTCACGTTCTGATTTGTTTATGGACAAATTTTTGAATATAGAAGTATTAGATCTTCAGGATAATTTCAAATAATAAATGAGTTTTTAGAAATATAAAATTTAAGTATAAAAAACATTTCATATATCTCGTACAAAAACAATTTTTTAGGAGTCCTAAATTTAATAGTTATTTTTATTTAATATTTGGATAGACTTTACAAAGAATTATAAAGATCCAATCGCAAAATTCTAATCACTTGTATTAAAAGATTTGTTTTGACAATAAACCGTTAAAAATTTTATGGTCAAATTTTTCTTAAATAATTTATACTTTAGAGTGGCAAAAGTAACTGATTGACAATGTATGTATTATTGTAAGACCACATTATTGCTGTAACGTTCAAAAATGAAGCATAATTATGTTTAATATTCAATATGTCATGAGCCATCCGATAAAGTTGCATACAGCTTTGTTATTAAAAAAGCAACAATTAGTTAAACATTTTTATGATCTGTTACATTGAATTACTTTAAAATGACTCGAAACACATCTACTTGTAACATATCTGTCTGTAGAGAACAAAACTTTTCCTTTTTTGTGAGTTGTAACAGGATACAGGATAGAGTTACAAATACTTTATTTCCACTTAAAGTTATCGCCAAAGACCACCTAAACCACCTTTGATATTATCCTCAAACGAAATCCTCCGAGCAACTACATCGACAATGATTTGAATGATCAGCACTCTCTTCTTTTATGGGTGGAAGATCCTGATACAGTTGATTATAAAGAATAGAGCCTTTGTTAGCTTTGAGAAATGCTGCTTCATAGATAAAGGATGACACTTTTAGCTTACATCTTGCATTATACAGCACATATGCACGTACAATATATACAGATTTATGTGAAATCCAACACAAAGGAATCATTGATTTTCTTGTTCTCCTCACGATTTCAGTGACTGTCACAGTTTCTTTTACCAAGGAACCTTTTCGCAGTTTATTCGCGACACTAACCTTTAATTTTTGTTTCCCTTCATCTATCACTAATGAATCTTTACCAAACGATAACTTTTTAGAATCCTATTATACACTGTTATTTTAGTAAATCATGGTGGACAAAAAGCAAACACAGAATACGGTAATAATTTTCACTTAAAAATTATTTTCTCTTTCATCCATAATTAATAAGTAGTTTACTGTGAACCCTTTCTCCTCTGTTTCCTGGTCTACTAATTATTTCGTCTCTTTCCATCTTTCTTTCCAGGCGTTTCAATCGTATGCTATATTTTTATCTGATCAATTTCTTTTTTACGAAAATTTCAGATGATTTGTGCTCTCTGTCTGTTTCTAGATTTCCAACGTAATGAAAAGATGTTCATTGAACACGATATTATCGTATTCATACTTGGCAATCTTTTTTCAGGTTTTGAAAAAAAAAAACTTATCATTTGTTATTGCTAACGAGTGCTCTAATTACTTAGTTAAATGAGCATATACTGAACAAATAAGTTCAATTAATTAACTAATTAATTAACTTAAAAAATGAAAGATGAAAAAACAATATAATGCTAGTGCCTAACCAATGCAATATTAAAGAACTGATGTAAAAGCCAAATTACTTTTGCTATGTTATCTATCTCTTTATTCCTCCTCATCAAGACTGCATATTGCACTGGGTGTGGATCACACTTAAAGTGACAAAAATTGTTTAATATAGTACTCCGAAAGATACGTGCGAGGTGAATGATTACAAGTTTTTTCCCTTTCTTATAATTGGGAACTTTTTTAAATCTCCCACTGTTTTTTAGCTTTATCATGATATTTTCAAATTACTGAGATATGACTCTGTGATGTGTATACTACTGTTCTGTTGTTCTACCCGATCTGTCATAACACATACATATTTTCATTTTAAATAAATCTAATTACGACATGCATTCTTATCAGTTATCTTATCATCGCCATCATTATCATTAATATCGACTCATCATTAACTAAGAATCGCAGATTAAATGTACAAAGATTTGTGTTTTACCAATCTGTTGCAATTTTATTAATTCTTTCTTTAAATTATTTTCTTCATTTTTTGATGATTATTGGTAATTCGGCATGCGTCTAACACCAATAAAAAGAATTGTGAATTAAAAGACAAAGACACAATATTTCATTGTTAGGGAATTTTTGTAAAGGATTGTACCTCAAGATAGCATTTAAAAAGGATAGTCAATTAATATCTTCAATTAGTCCCCATAAAGCTTTCACGAAATTAATCTTTTTCACATAAGCTACACAGATTTACAGCAAAAAAAAAAAAAAAAAAAAACTGCAATTGAAAATCTAAGCATCAAAAAATGTTCTTTTTTTTTGCTGCTTCAAATTCACCAACCAAAAAATATGCTTTTTGAACTGCATTCCTCGCTGAAATATCAAAAAATTTGGGGAATTTGATAAAAGTGAAAGGGGTCATTAGGTAAAGCTGGCACGGTGAATTATATGTGATTCCTTACTGCCACAGCAAAAAAAAAGAACATTTTTCTAACTAAATGCATCTCCAAACTCAAACTAAAATTTCAATTTCAATTTCATGAAGTTCATATTTTGAATTTTTAACGTATCAGACATAATACTATTGCAAAAATTTATGTCTGTTTATCAGGAATTTAAAATAGAGTACCAAAAACTGCTTATGCCGGTGGCCATGAAGCCAAGCATCGAATAAATCAGAATTGTCAGTCATTACTTACAGTTAAAAAAAAATGAAGAAAGTTTCCAAAACTTATACACTAGTACTTCAAAAATGAAATTATTTTACTAAAATAACTGTAACAAACAATAAACACAAGAAAGCACGAAATAATAATAACATGAAACGCGTAATATTTGTTCTGTAACTGAAAGTTTCAACAAAAGCAATAGATTTCACTCATTCTTAAACATTAAAAATGTCTAGATATAGCAGTAAGCAGACAAAATTGCATACGCAGATAAATCATGCAATACACCTACTTCAATTTTTCAAATTGGACGTATGAGTATTTATTATTTACCATATCTACTCATGCCGTTTATATGAAAATTTGCTTTTTATCACATTTAAATCTTAAATTTCATGTGTATGCTTAAAGCTGAATTAAGCAGTCAGATTTATCAACAAAACAGGTAATGATTTGGAAATACAGAAATAATCAAGTCAAAAACTGTGATTAATAAGGATAACTTCGGGTAAAATGAGCAAATTAAACAAACTTTATACAATTTTTTGAAAAGCACTGAGACATAGGGCCATAATTGATTGAAATATTAATTATTTGGAATTATGAATAAAGCTGTCAACATTTTAATCTACTGATGTTGATGTTTGCATCTCCTATTAATGCCAGTATTTTGTGTCATTTGCCGAGAACTTTCTATCAAGCTGCGCAATTTCATCCATACTCCTTCACAACAATGAAGTAGAAACTGATTTTTCAGCGCCTTTGCAACACTGTACTGTCGCCTAGAAATGGCATTGAAATCTTTATATAAAACATGATAAATGATAATGCCATTGTGCAATAAAGTAACCGAGATAAAGTAAATGAAAGATACTTTCAAACTTAATTTCGTTTAAATGGTCTAACGACTTGATTCTCATTTTGAACGAAATACTTAAGTTAATTATTTTTTCCACATAACCACTGAAATAGAGATAACAATCTGGCCATTTACATAATTCAAATGTTTTTATTTCTTTCATCACTGCTCAAACTATTTTATGATTCTTCTGTGTATAGATATTTAAAAAAAAATTACCGAATAATTTTCGCAGCTGTACGATATCTGTTTGTTTGCATCAGGCTGATTGAAATATATAATTTGCAACGTGAAATCAGAACTGGATCACCAATATTATTTGCAAGTTGCAATTGACTATAGGAAACAAGTTCTGCTTTTTCAGCCTATAAAAACTAAATATCAATCAACAACTTTTTAATGCTGTAACATATAATTCATGTTTACATTAATTGCAAAAAAAGAAAATAACATAAAAATCGTCAAAAAAAAATCTGATACTGTTTTCTCGCGTCGAAGAGAAATGTAAGTTTTTAAAATAAAAAGAACTCGAAAAAGTTAACTTACAAAATGCTTGTAATAATCTCCCATAGCTGACAAAGCGCCACCAAAAGTAGATAAAATCCACAGCAATTTTTCTAACTGCAAACCTCTAACACAAATAGAAGAAATCCTATAATTCCTGAAAATAATGGCAATAAAGTGTTAGAAACTCTTTTCTTCTATGTCTACATTTTAAAACTTGTTTTAAAAAATGAATTCGTTTTGCATTTGAATTATTAATAATGAAAACTGGCAAAAATCATTAATACACAACATTATACCAAACAACTCTATTCTATTCATGAAATTATTTTTGAACAATAGCAAAAACATCATCTACGGACATAATGCTTACCATTTATAATCAATTTCACTAACCAACGGCTCGCGAAAGTGAATTACCAAATATACATTCTGAATAGAAATATATAGTTTTTTTAAAAAAATTTTGAACTACCAAGAATCCAATTAATAGACGCAAAATCTCACAAAGTAAAGCTAACTGCTATATGAAATCAGCTAATCAGAGGTAACTAAAAATTTCCGGTTACATTTAGTTTAGAGATCCTTACAGTTTACGGCATAACATTTGAAATATGCTCAAAACCTAAAAAAACAGCTTGCAACATATATCGCCACTAACAGCTAAGTGATCATGATGTGGAATCTCTGTAAGAAACATAATTAAATGATGAGGAAAAAAACAAATACAACAACTATGATATTGTATTTTTCAGGAACAACACTTCCACAATTTAGATTCATAAATGAAAAACTTACCTTATCATCCGAAATATTGCAATTTCTCCTCAGAAAACCCAATAGGGTTCGTTTTACATATTCTGTTTGAATAGCATAAAGTAATGATACAAGAAAATAAGTTGATGTTTTCCATCTCACAATCGTTTTGCTACCCGGTAATTCATCATCAAGTTTAGCATAACAAATCTGCTGTGGCATTCGTAAGTAAAGTAACAATGTACCATTAATTTTAAACTTCATTGAACATATCTAAAACTAATTTCAAGCTATGAAAATAATATCGCCAGGTCAATATCACTAACGAGCATCTTGATAATCTGAAAGTTTTGCTATGTTACTGACTCGTATGGTAAAATAACAATGAAATATTGAAAGATGTCAGGAAACTTTTCAGGATTCCTTACCAACACATACAATACATATAATTTACTGTAATAAAGGTTGCTCTCCAATAAAGCTACAATCCTTTATAAATGCTCCGGAAGAATCGTAAAATCACAACCTGATTCATATTTTCATCATAGCTAACGATAAGACTCAGCAATTAATTCAGTTGATTCCACCCCATCCAATTTAATTCTCGTCAAAGATACCATACTTTTTCAAATTAAAAATAAAAAAAAAAACGAAAAAAACATGCAAGATATAAAAATACATCTGAAAAAAGTAATATAAATAGAAGAAATGTAAGAGACATATTATTTTTAAATTTTATTTTTTTAATAATCGTAATTTATTTAAAGTATATGTGAAAAAAGATGGTAGCGGAGCACAAATATGAATTTTTTGCGAGCTTCGTTTCGATACTGGAATAGCCATTTCTTTCAAATGTATGTACATTGGTAATCGACGGAATGAATTACCTGAAAAAAACTATAACTTCTTCAATCAATTCATGAACGAGATTTTCAGTTCGAATGAAGGCATGTATTATAGTTTGCTAATCCAAATTTAATAATTTAACTATCTAAAATCTTATTTATTGAATAATTTGCAGTGCAGTGGTTTCGTTTGCAATTAAAATTGTTGTGGTATACAGTATTTTATTAGAGAGAATAAGATTTATTTCCTGTGAAATAAAGTGATGCGTATATGCTCTGAGTTTTTCCGCAGGTTTGAGCATATACGGAACCACTGCAAATCTAACATAACACTGCTCAAATTTTAAAAATCACTAAAAGTACGCTTTACCAAAAAAAGTGTATAAAAGAAGTTACTAAAAAAAGCTATAACAGAAACAGATATCGAACCGTTCACTACATGGAAGGATGAAGAAAAATTAAATTACCGACAATATTTAAATCTTGTAATGCACTATCCGATAATCGTGGTGGAATCCCTCTTCCTGGTTCTCGGCGACTGTAATTGTATTTCATATCACCGATAATGGGACATGCAATGCCAATACCAAGATGAGCGCGTATTTGTTCCGGAATGTCTAAAATTCTCGCTTTTAACCTTTTAAACAGCATTTGAAAATAATGTTATAGAAAATCAATCTTATTCTCTCTAATAAAATACTGTATACTACAACAATTTTGAATTATCAGAGTATATATGAATGCTTAATTTAATCCCCGAAATGAAGCAGGTCATAATCGATTAATTAAATTATTAAATAAAACATTCCTAGAACTGAATTTCTTGATAATGTAAAAAAAAAAAAACCAGTATCCCTTAGAGTCTTCGTGACTTAACTCATATTTTTTTCAGAAACAGTCTAAACATTGAAAAAAGTACCACGATTAACGATACACTCCATATAACTGGTATGATTTTTAGGATCATGCTTGAGAACACGGTAATGTGTACATGCTTCCAAGAACGGGTTGATTTCATTGCTGTTGTTTGTATCCAATGGTAACATCTGAATTGGTTTAGAAAAATTCAGTAAACAAAGCCAATAAATAACTTTCCATCTGGAAATGGCATTTTTAGACTTGGTCACTTCACAACCCTCTTGAAGATTATTCTGTTATTCAATTTCCATCCATCGTAAAAAAGGCTGATATTATAAAATCACTATCTATAGTAAATAAAAAAGATTGAAAAAAAAAATTGAAATCAACCATGTAATTATTATTTTTTCTCCTACACTTGACAAGAGGAATACTGATAGCAGCTTCTTCATGAGTAGGTGCCATATTTGTAATAACACGATAACACTGCTCTAATAATCCACTATCATACAAAGCTTTTATTCTTTCCTGAACATTTTGATTTCTGCAAAGAAAAAATTCAGAATAATATTTTGAATAAAAAATGTTTTTGAAATTAATCTAATTCGGTTTAATAAAGAAAATTAATTCCTCAATATCTTTTGGCACTTAACAAATGGTTTCTATATTTTCAATTTCCTAATTCTAATATTAAATTAATAAGCGCCTTTACCAGTCAAATTTGAAAAAATCAAAGAAGAAATAACTAGAAATCAAGTAGAAGGGAAAATACAGTAAATGTTTAGATTATTTAGATTATACGTAATGTATAATCTAAACACAATTTTTTGAGATAAATAAACAAAGAAAGAGAAACATTTCTACTTAAATTTAGCGAGTGAAAAATAAAAAAAATAACTAACTTTGCAAACAAAATCACTCCGGTAACAGGTTTTGCAATGGATTTTATGATTCGCAAACAATCGATATGTGGTGTTAGTCGAGAAGAAAGTTCGGGAAGAATTCGTAACAATTCAGCTTGGTTGCTGGGTGCATTTGAATAAACCATTTGATATGGTTTATCAAATGCAATAAGTTCTTCTGAAAATATAAGTCGAAAATATTTCCTGAAAGTGAAAAAAAGTACAAAACGGTTGGACTTGGAAGAGAATAAAATGAATGGATAGCAATAAATAAGCAATATCAAGTCTAATTATCTTCACATATATTTTATATTAGGAAAGAATAGATAATTATGTGCAAAAATAATATCAAGTCTAACCATCTTCATAAATAATCCGATTAGCCATCAAATTGACTAAGTCTTCGTCACTCATTGTCCACACTGGTTGAATTTTTTCCCATATTTTCCTGAGACCACTATCTTTGTAAGTCTTTAAGTTCAAAATTTTCTGCAACATCAGTAATTTTTTTCCTCGGAACAATGTATTATTACATATGGAACTTATAATTTCAAATAATCTTTTTTTGTGTTTAAAAAATGCACATTAGATTAGTAGAGACGAACAAAATTGCAATATTCTTACTTGCACTTTCATTATAAAGATAAAAAGTAAAAGGGCAAAATTAAAGGATTGTCGGATGATTTCGTGCATATGCAAATGTTCAGGACATGATATCCATATAAAACTAAATTAAAATCCTCAAATTCCACAATTAGCCTTATACAAAATAAGTTTTGTTCCGAAGAGAATTGACAAATTCGTAATTTACGGACTTCAAAATTAACTTTAATATCTTCTTTCAACTAACATTTAACTTCTTAGTTTTATTGATAAACATTTACCAGTGGTCGAACATCCTCCCCATTTGCACTATTCTCATTACTACCATATCCAATATTCTCACTGAAATCTTCGATAAACTGATTCGTTGATGACTTGATTACACTGTTTCATTAATTTTATAATAATACCGAAAAAATATCTTACCACTAAAGAGGAATTATCTTGCTGAATCAGATGACTCGTTCCGGTATTACTAACAAATTAATTCAGTGTCGGAACTTCTTAAAATGACTAAAATGAAGCAAGTCGACTGGCGATACTAGAAATGTTAATATTTGAACTAATTGAATTTTCGACTAATTCAGTTCTAATCCATATGGAATCAATTTGAAAAGTGTTCGAGTGAAATTTTGACCCAAAATAAACCGACCTCTGGTCTAAACCTGCACTTTGTACATTTGCCTCACGGTACTTTTTCACTGATGTCCTCGCCCGTGGTATGATTGCAGCTTTCATGTGTCGTGGGAGGGGTGTTTCCGTAGCCTCATGAATACCAAAAAATCATCTTGAACATCCATTTTATGCACCAATATATAATTTCAGTATGTTCTTCCTAAAAATACAAGACTGTATTAAAGGAATTCAAATACACATCTGATTTCTCTAAAAGATGGAAAAAGCATGGAAAATTTTTCACAAAAAAATTCATTGATGGAGAATGAACCATTAAGTCATAATAGAAACAATAAATTTGTATTCTGAATTGTAGGAAAACACGAATAATAATGAAAACATTGTAAATCACTAAAATATCACACATAAGGAAAACTTAATGGAATTAAAACATCAACCAACAATAAACAATACACAATAAACAACTCATGCCATTTATATGCCTTCCTATATTAGAGAATAAACAGATCAGTTTTAAAATTTCCTGAAAAAAATGCTCGAGATACTATTCCTAAACACTTAATTAGTCCACTGGGTATTGGCTTCCCGAACTGTTTTCAATCGGTCAAAATGCTGCATATTCTTCGACTTCCTTGAATATTTCAAATATATATCCTAATGGAAATGCCAAAACGTGTTTCAGTTTTTTTTTCTTTTTTTTTAAATTGCTGAAAATATATCAAATAATTGGAATGACAAATTAAATTTGTGATTTTATTACTTCATAGCCCATTCTCTTAGGCACAACAGAAAGTGCTTCAGTCCAATTTTTTGAATACACATAACGCACAAGAATTTCAACAACTTGATTAACTGTAAGCATCACATTGAATGTTCCATTGTCACGTCGACACAGAAATTCCTGTATCGGTAACCGTCGAGCGTCTAAGCCTAACTTTTCTGCAATACAATCTACAATAATATTCCACTTTCTTTTGAATTTGAATTTCTCTATATTCTCTACAGCTTTTTTTAAAACTACATCTTTATATTATGTCTTTAATTATTACTTCTGATATACAATCAATTACGAGATCTGAATCCCGAAGTAATGTTGAATTCTAGTATATTATCAACAGAGAAAAAAAATCCTTAAGCAAAGAATATGTTCTGAAATATAGTAAAAATTAATACTATTCGAGCATACTTTGGCAAAGTCAGCAAATATATCTAATAAAGCAATCACCAACTATAGAACCAGAAATTTAAGAGAAGCACGAATTAGTTATTGAGAAGCTAATCTTTGTGGCTGCTCAAGTAATTCATATTCAAATATTTAAGCGCATTCTAAAAACAAATAATGAAAGAACCTGCTCGATCGTAAGACAATGATCCAACTCCAGTTTCATCTACGAGACCACCAATAATATATACTTCGTCAGATTTCACATCTATCAATGCCTCAAGTTGCGAATCTGGACTCAAATAAACTAGATGATGTTCCGTAGCAAACTGAAATTTTCAGAGACAAAAAGGTATTAATGATTATACTGAAAATACAATTAAAGTATTTCTATAAATTATTTGTATTTTAAACAGCAAATAACATATAATGCACATCAAAAGAAACATAAAAGCGATATCTATAATGTTAAACAGCGATGATGATTTACTGATTACTACAAGTGATTCCTATTCTTAAATTGAAAATATCCCCAAATATCTGATAAAAAAAGAGTTCATAAAAAGACTAAACTTCGATTCGAACATTACCGATAAATGTGACTTAACAAATTAAATGAACGATTAATTTCAAAATTAGAAATCAAACTACAATAAATAACACAGACTTGAGATATAATGGACCTTACTTCATTTATACTTTTGTTAGAAATGATCCAATTGAAATGATCGAAACCGGATATTTTCCGGCGTCCTTCACACAAAAAACGTTCATCTGGTGAAAGAAGTGTAACCTGCAAACCAGGACTCCTGCAAATTTAATTTACCCAGTAATTCTTTTTTTGAGTAAAATTATCCAATTAGTTTCTATTTACAAATACAATGTCACAAATTTTGAAAAGTAAGACCCGTGAGTTCTAAAAAAGAAAAGCTTCTCTAACGCAAATCTTGTATGACTAATGCATATTATTAAATCTGTGTTAGCACATACATGTATATGTATTTATATGTACGGTTTACAAGTGTACGCACAGATGTATGGTGATGCTATAAATTTGACTTATGTGAAGCAGTTAAATCAAATTTTTAGCATTCGAATAATGATCTATTGCAGAGAGTATAAAGGAAAACTTTTTATTATAAATTATACAGGGAAATTTGTCGACGCATAATCTTATATAAAATGAAATATCTCAAATCATAACCAATAATTACAACTAAAGTTTAGTCGACAATTTTAATAAACGAACAGTGATGATACAAATTAAAAAAACTACTTTTCCAGCCATTGGCTTATTTAAAAACTATTCATAGTTGAAAAAAGAGAAAGAGAAAAAAAAAAGAACTTCTTTTGGAGTCCCCAAACACGACCCATTTGTCGAACTAATTTACCGATTTCTTTGTCACTCATACATTGCGCAAATCCGAAATCGATGTACACTTGTAGAACGAAACTCAATGGTTCTTTGATTACCAGATTTCTTGCTTGATTTTGACGACGTCGACGCCTTTCTTTAGATCTGTTTAGTCGTCGTCTTTCAATAACTCTAAATTATGATATATTAAACACGAAACGGTACCACCAATCTTATCTATATAATATTTGTTATCTAATAACAGTTGAATGATAACAACTACATATGGACATAAATCAGTGCCTTCAAATGTCTTCTAAACAAATGATATGGTAATATTCTGAGATTACATTTAGACAAACTTTTTTTTTTTTATTTTAATTCAGTTGAATCATCAAATTAATTCATTCTCCACTATTTATTATTCTCCAACATTCACATTTTTCTGTTTCTCTTTCAACTTATTTTCAGTATTTAATTTTCGTATTATACGAAACCACAGCAACTTAATTTTGGCAAAACCAAAAATTCTTAATGTGATAGGTCATAAACTCATAAAAATTTTTTTCCTTAATCACCAAGTTCTCTTTTAATAATAATTTCAAGTTATTTACTGAATAATATAGAAATAAATTAACTTTTTTTCGCTATCGTTTATCTAAATATAAAACAGAAAACCGATTAAATATCTTACTTCATATAGCCTGCTTGTTTATAATAAGTCTTATTCGTATGAGAGCTGCTGCTGAGTTGATTGTCTTCCGATTTTCGACTGGTTATCATTAGTTTTTCTTCTTCTAATGCATCAAGTAATTCTATAAAACACTCCATACTTCCTAAATAGAAATTATCTTCTATTATTATAGCACGTATTGAAATGAATACTTCATAAAATCTGAGCCTTAATCCGGAATTTAATTAAATTAATGTATACGAAAGACAATGATTTCTAGGAACAAAAACTGAGAAGAATCACAGCCAGTATTCAGTAAAATAATAGAGTTGCAAGTTAGTAAAATGAGAAGCAGTGATAAATACATATATTTTATCAATTTCAGCCGATCTTTTTATCTAATCTTCGCTTCTAATTAAAACATTATCCGTTAAATTTCAAATTACTTTATTGTAAAAGTTTCAAATATTTTTTTAAGCTAGTCGTTGGAAGCAATTTTAAATTAAAATAAGATGAAAACATGAACAGACAAACTTCAAATATTGTACTGTAGTGAGTCAACAACGTAATCGAAATTTTCGTAGTGACCCATTCAGTATTATATACGAAGCAAAGATCGCTAATAAGCGAATTCTGTTGTTTGATTTATATTAAATTTTACGGACCATATGTGCTGTAATGCAATGAAAATATTAATTTCATGGAGCGAATGAATTTTCGTATTGGCATTAACGATGGTGTAGGTAGAATTTTGTACCAGAAATGAAATTGGCGAGGCTTGAAGCATTTCTCTGTTCTTTATATGAAATTTGATTAGCAGACTTTCCTTACTTTTCCTACCATATCCTACTATTTATTCTAATAACATTTCTTTTTCTCTATTCTATAAATGATAAAATAGATTTAAAATTATCCATCAGTTGATCTTCATAAAATCAGCTATAGTACTATTCGCTCCGGGATATACATAGAAAGTAGATATTCAAAATGAAAAACTCATAATAATAGAATTGCTTTGTTCCATCAATTGAGAGTTTTTTTAAAAATTTAAAAGACTATTAAATTTAATTCCAAAATTAGGATAAATTCATGTTATTCAAGTAACAGTCATATTATTTTCTGTGATTAAAATAAAGTATAATAATAGGACTAATATTTCCTTCGTAAGCATTTTCTCACTTTATTTTGATGTTTCATGACAAGAATGGTTTTGTGGGAATCCGAGAAAGATGAGTTTCTAACTTTCATTAATCCATTGATTGATTCATTCATTTAATTCTTCTTCGAATATTTATTTCTTATGAGATAAGACAATTAAATGGAATGGATTATGTCACTTTGAAATTATTTCAATATCTATGCGTATTTAAGACTTCCAACGGAAATTGAAAATAAAATAAAACATAAAGGATATGAAGTTACTTAATAATAAAGTATATGAAATTACTCCATTTTCCACTCTGTGTGAATGTAAATATATGCGCGCATTATTTACATGCATGCATGTGTTATTGTTCTTGAATGGCAAGTAACAATGGTAGTTAGAGGAGAAATAAATGTAGCGGACATTTACTTATCACATCCATTTAGTTAAGCTAAGTCTGAGTATTTTTATCTGACTGTAGTGAATGTTACCCAATAGGCTTCGTTTCACATCCTTTGTTAGCCTGTAATACCAATCTCGTCAAGCCTGCTTTCCTAATTTGTGCATACACACATGCACACATACGCAAATAAATAAATATGCCAATTGCAGAGGAGAAGTGTTTGAGGCTTTACGCGAAATCAATAGAAATAAGCCAAGAGTAATAACTGGGCGGAAAAAGGTTGCGATATGATTGAAAGATAAGGCATGACAATTGAAGAGAGCCTAAAACCTTTTTTTTTTGTTCTTTCTGATTGTCTGTTATCGAGACTTGGCGAAAGTTAAGCATAGTCAGGCTTCAATAGTGCACACATACACACATACATACACACACACACACACACACATACACACACATACGCAAACGCATACGCCATGCATAGATGCATACACATAGAGCAGCTTAGTTGTTATATGCAAAATGGGCTTGCTGTGAAATCTTCTCCACTCCAAATCGAGACACTGCTAGTTGCAAGGTTGCAAATGGCGATAAGCGGTTGACGGTATGGTGGCAGGCCCGATTTCCGGTGCTGCTTCAAATACATTTTCCTTCTTCAACCGACAAATTGTCCATCCTATTGCCATTATCATTTTATTTCTCTTTGTTGGTACTGTCAATAGCAAGTCTGCCAACGGTAGGTTGCTGAAATTTCTTCATTTATAGGTCTCTGTCAAATAATATAAAATAGAAGAGCAGCAAGCAATTGATTCATTTCATTTAAAACTTACTTTTGGAAAACGATTAAGTTTAATTAAAAAATATTTGTTAAAGAGGTAAGATGTATTAAAGGTTTTGATAACACTGAGATCTCACATCAGATGAATGAAGAAAAAAGAGCCTATATTAGCATTTGACATTTCGACAGCAGTTTATCACTCAAGAATTACCGTGAGCACAAATATGGCAAATCAAAATGTTCTTGGGAGGACATTTCTGTTCAAAAGTTTCGGGAAAGGGAAAAAAGTAAATCAATGTGGGAAGATGGAATAAATCCCTAAAATTTCGTAAAAGATGAAGCAAAGAACTGTTTGATTTTCCAAACGATTTTCTGTTTATTTTATTTCAGTCCTTTCATTTCGTTTTTATTTTTATACAGTGAAAATTTACTTATATTATGTGAATGTCAAGACTGATATCTTCTAGCATTTAACAATATATGAATAAATAAATTAGATTAACCGGTCTGCTGGAACTTAAATTCATTGTATGGAAATTAAATTGATAAAGTAGAATTAAATCAAACTGAAGTAGATTTATTCAAATTTATTTCATCCACGATGTTTTATAAAAGGAATAAATCTGAATCTGAATTTCCAGGCTTTTTGAGTTTTATGTTAATTCCATGTGATTGTAGCATTCCATAAGTTTCTTTTCAGTATGTTCAGTTCAGCATTGATTTTGAAACTCAAAGTTTATTTTTAATTGAAAAGTTGAAGAAAAATTTTTTTGTTGTATTCTTAATTAAAAAATGGGATCCGTTTTTCTTTTTTGTTCACACTTCGCTTCCTATTTAACACATCATATTTGCATATTTTTCCCAACATTCGTCATATTTTCATCGGCATTCGTGAAACTAAAGTTTTTGCAGAATAATTCCCATAACTAATTGGAATGAAATGAAAAATTTCTAAATATCTGCATAGTTTTGACTCATATAAACGATTAAAATATGTGCAAGCATTTTATCACACTAATTATCGTCACATTTTTCTGAACCATTATTTTCGATCTGATGTCATACATATATATCATTTATGCATGTTATATGATTGGCATCATACTTACTTGCTAATAAAATATATTTTCTTAGTTGATATATCAGCCGAATAGGTCTTGAGCAGTATTGATGAAAAAATGTAAAATTAAATGAAAGGAGTTGATTCTTATGTCATGGACCTTATAGACGTCAACAAATTCAGAATCTGAAGAAGGAAAAAAACATGAAAATTTTCTTAGAGAAAAAACTATTAATTTATGGATTTTTTGGATGAAATCTAACTTATAGTTAATTAAATAGTTGAACTGATGGCATTGTAAAATCGATGTGTTTTCAATGAATTGTTCATATGACTGTAATAGGTGCAAAGAAGGGATTGTACTTCTAAAATTTATCTCCCCTTTATCATACACATATTTCTCCTGATTTTTTGATTAAGAAGTGAGGAACAAATGATCCGCATTTCGACAAGGTTCATACTTTGTAACATTGCTTTCTCTTAGTACGTTTTTAATCGAACTCAAACATAAAATAAGCATAGTATGAAACTCAATATTCTAGAATGTAAATTTGTTAAAAAAGATATAACATTTTGGAAATTTATTTTAGTTTTTGATAAAATGCAGGAAAATTTGTATAGTTTTTTGGATTGCAGAAACTGTGCACAGTTTTCAGTGTTAATGCATCCATTGTGTGTTTTATATTGTAAGTTACCTTTTATGGTTTTTATATAGCTTGCCTTACCTTCTATTTCTTCATATAACATGTTAGAATATTGAATTTCATAATATGCTTATTTTGTGAATTAATTTTGAAGTTCCAAATGACGAATTTATTTAAAAAATGTTAGTGGTTGCTAGGTGACACATTGACGTCATATATGAAGGCATCTAAATGCTTTATGAAAATATTCATAGTGAAGCATTTCAGATGGCTATTATTGCTCCAAATCATACACAACTTTTAATCATTCTTTTCATTATTTTGGCTATAAAACCAAATTATGGTAAAAAAGCATTTTAAGTGAATGATATACACTAATTTATAATGAATCCCGAAGGTAGTTGTTATCCATCCCTTTTCTATTATAAATTATTTATAAGAAGTAAAGATGGATTTACGATATATATGTGGTTTGCTATCATTAAGAATTTATTCTCTTGCTTTTAATAAATTATTAAATGAAAGCTTTTTGAATGAGGTAAGAAGAGAGCATAAAAATGTATAATTTATTCTAATATTTCGTTGTGTCTAAATAGACGAAAGAATTAATGATTATTTTCTGGTAGATTTTCTTAAGAAAACATTATTGAAAGAAAAAAATGATGCTGCTTCAAAGTGATACAATAAGATTCCAAAACTTAAAATATATACAGTGCAACCTTAATATTCTAAATTGCAGGTTATTGATATGGATGATACATCCTCTTAAGAAGTGAATTTTATCCATGCTTAAACTATTATTAAATCAAGAGGAAGAAAATTAACATTAAATATTAATTATTGGAAAGGAGAAAATTAACATTGAATATTAATTATTTAATCATATTTGTTACTATATTACAGGCTATAGTTACAAATATGACTATGACTAAAGTTTTTATCCGTTAATATATCATAAATAAGATTCATTGTTTGTGTTAAATTCAGAACGGAAATGATCTGAAGCTTTATAAAAATAATGAAGTGCTATTTCTTTAAGTAAATTTCCTTTATCCTCGAGGTATTGTAAATACTTCGACAAGTTAAAAAAATTTCAAATTTGTTAGCCTTCCCTATAATTTTTCTCGAAATCTTTTATTTGTTTGAAAGGAGAAAAGTTTATCCTATATTCAAAATACTCATTTTTGACTTTAATAAGCAGCTAAATTTTTCTATGTAGATTTACTTTGTAAACAGGTTAGATAGGAAAAAATTGAGGAATAGATGTTGCCCATTTGAATACATAAATGCTTCAGGGTTTTTGCTTTTCCTTTTAACATGCTTAAGAAATACTCTCATACTTTGTAAGAAATTTAGATTTTCATATCTGTATGATGAGATATTTCAAAAAGAAAAGAGAAGTAAGCAGAATATTTAAAATGCTTCTTTTCTTACTCTCTTCTTTTGCTTTTAATTCTTTAAAGAAATTTTTTCTTTCCATAGACGCTTCGAAGGACCATTATATCCTCAACTAATGTTTTGGAATTGGAAAATCTTAGAATTCATTAACAGTACATAGTCCAAAAATAAGCGGTATTATTTATATATCCGGTTTTATTTTCAAAAGAAGTCAACTATTTCTGAAAGCTTCAAAATATCGATGTAAATGTGAATGCCAATTTGGCTTTGAATGAATTTTCATAACATTATTCGATTCGATAATTAATCTCACTTAAAGAAAGAATATAAGGAATCATTATTAGTGTGACTTACCAGATATGCAATAATTATAGCTATCGCACGCTTCAGTCATGCTTCGGTATTAAATTTTGGGCCTTCTGAATTTATATCATTCGTTACATTGTCTTTTCTTAATTACTAATATAGACAAATCTTAAATAAGTTTCATTTTGCAATAAATAAACAACATAACTAATTATTAGTTGTTATGGATGAGCTAGGAAGGAAAAGAAGCCAAATTAGTACTCAGAAATAAAATTTAAAATGAGAGTTTGAAAAGCCTATAAGGCTTAAAGATAATGATATATTACGCTTTTTATATTGATCGAATGGTACTTTTATTGACAAATGTTAATCATCTAAATTGTTAATCTCATTGATTTTTATTCGCAAATCATTTGGAAATAATATGAATTTGTTTACTTCTCCGTGATACAATTCTTAACAATAAAAACAAACATGTACTTCAGGAACGAGTTTCATGATCTTACTGCTAATATTTTGTCTGTTCAGAATGCTAATTAGGCAGTAAATTCATAAATGTAGTGATATTTTTCTTTTTTTCTCCTTGTCTACACTTTCAAAATTTAAAGATGATTTGAAGCTGAGACTAAATCTTATTAACAAGCTTTATTTTACATATTCAATTGCTCTCTAATTATCTTCATACTTCTATCCCATTTCTTTTACAAAAAATTTGAAGCAGAATAATAACAATATGAAAAAATCATGCAATTCATAATCATGCAAAGAACTGAAATACTAATTATTTTCGATGACTTCTTTTTTATGAAATAAATATAAATGATGCAAAAATTAAACGTCGAACTTGACATATTCACATTCTATGCTAAATGCAAAAATAATTTAGTAGCGTATAAGAACGAAATAAATTGAGAGATAATCTTTTAATGGCCAAATACAGAAAAAATTAATTATGTCTATAAGCTATTTTATTGGTTCAATTCAACATGACTGCCTATCTGCTGATTTTATTTGATTATGTAATTATCTGAATCAAGCTTAACACCATACTTTAAAAAAAAGCTCTATATTAGCTATTAGTATTTTTCTTAACTTGATCTAAATCATCTGATCAACTATGATATTCTTGATAGTTGTTTGAGTTCCACGAATATTTGATAAAGTTTTCTTTTAGGTTGCATTTTGTACGATGAAATATGCGATGAGAATGAAATTTGTGTACAAGGTTTGTCTTAATTTATAAAAATCAATAAAAACGTCTTATGAAATATATTTCTTTTAATTAATTCTGAATTAATTTATGATAATTCCAGCTGGAATCAAAATTTCCTGAAATTCAGTTCAACCTTTTTTTCAATTCAGCATCCTTTCATTAGTAATATAAATCCATTATTTTTTTGAAATCAGTCTTTTACTGTTTTAAATTGTGCCTTGGCTGATAAAAATAATAAAATTAATTAATAAGCTTAGGAGTAGCTTAGGAGTTGATGAAGTGACAGTGCAAATAAACCAAGACTGCTACTCATCATTTTTTTTTTGTCCTAAAGAATGATAAAAATAGGAAAAACTATCAACTTTTTAGAGAAAATGAAATATTTTTATAGATCTGTATTAGAAAGTGAAATGGATTTAAATTCTTCTACATTTTTTCCACAATATTTCATTGAAATGATAGGAAGTTGCTTCAGTGCATACTATATGCTTCTACTATGTTTAAAGATACAAGTATCGTCGTATCACGGCATCAGATGGTTATAACTATTTCTATTAAATTCGTATCTAAAAAATCATTCTTATGCCATTTGATATCCTCACTTTTCATGTTTACAGAAAATGACCGCAACTTGAAACATTTCCGATAGTATAGAAAAATTCATAGTACTAATTGCGCAATTGCAGTGATAAAAATTGCATTAACTTTGATTTGGGAAATTATTGAAAAATAAAATATTAACAAAACTTTGGCTGATAAACTAACAGTAAACAAACAAGTAACAAGTAGAGGAGTAACAAATAAAAAGTATCGAACAAATAAGCGTATAAATAAGGTAAAATTTAAGACATATTTACATACGGATATAATTATAAAAATTGTGTACATATAAAGGTGATAAAGAGGCATTGTTTTAAATAATATAAATTTTTATATGCAATTAGCATTTTGAAAAAAAGAAAAAAAAGGTTTTAATCTTTTTATTTGCTGTAATAAATATCGTTCCGATTTCTTGTTCATATTATATATTAATAGATAATAAAGTAAAAGTAATCTATACATTATGTCCACTCTAGTGAATGAAATTTATTAGTTTGATGCGGGCATGGATTCCGAAGAATGGGTCACTACAATTTATTAAAGCCAAGAGTTTTTTTTTTTGCTAATAGATTCCAAAACAAAATACATTATTTATAGATGGTTTATTTGGAGAATGTGCATCAACCGAACATGTTGCTTTGGTTGTTTTAAATCCGGCCGGTTATGCTTTGAAAAAAATATTAAGCTCTCAGTTGGAACAGCTCGCTCGAGAAGGCTATATCTTGGGAGATCCTCGAGCACAATGTCTTATCGCATATTTCAAAGTGGTTTCAATGCTACAGCTTAAATATGATCTTAACTTTTGTGATGTTGTTAATCCAGAAAATATTTGGCGAATGTTACAGGTTGGATTTCCTTTTTGCATTTTGAGAGACACTGTGTTGATGAAGCATATAGTATTTTCGAAATTTAACTAATAAATAGTGGAAAATGAAAATAATATTTGTCAATGAAATATTTGCTAAATTTTTCAGTATGATTTAAAAATTATTTGCATTTTTTAACCGTAAATTTTTAATCTGATATTATAGCGATCACTTCAAAATATAATTTTTGATTCTAAGAATCAAATTTTTGATTTAATCAATTAAATTTTTTATTTTTTGACTACATAATCGAGTTCTAAAAGTCTAATAATGGTGAGAATCTGAATAAATAACTTAGGATTTCTTGCTTGATTCTTATTTTCGAACATTTATTTCTGATCTTTTGAAAATTTCGCTTATTAACAATAAACGATTCATTATTCATATTTGGTGTCGTTTTGATTTTTTTTTTTCGAAATCGATTCAGTCATTTGACATGTAATGTATGATATATCACATGAAATAACAGTACAATTAGCCAAATATCATTTATATCGGAAAAATGCTTCAATAGAATCAATGCAATAAATAGGTATTTTGCTTGCTGTAAAATACTGATTACAATGAAAGATACAAATCAACATTTTAAATTGAAATATTTTTTGGAGATTTCGGAAGTGATACTCTTTCCTTCCAGTAAGGTTGTCCATTCATTTCACTGCTCAATTTCCCAATTTTTAAACTTTGAATACCTTAAAAGTAAGAGATTTTCCTAGAAAAAATGTTTTCTATGTGTCAGAAATCCAAATGAATTGCAAATGAGAATGAAATAAGTTATCTCATAAACCTTACATATAAAAATTATCATTTTTGAAATTTATTGAACAGCTCTTGAAATTACTGATGTAAATTATCAATTTCGATGTCTCCATTCATCAATCACTATTTGCCAAGTCTTTTCAAATTACTTTTATCAGTTACAGTGAAATGAGAGTAATATCATTTAAAGAGTATTTGAAGAATGTTCAATATAATGTTTGTAGATTCTCTTTCGATATCAAATTCATGTAATCCACATCATATTATTTAATAAAATCAAATCATCCTTTTCAAAATTAGTTTGATACGATAATATAAAAGAGAATCATTTCAGTCAATAAAACTGGCACTCATCGGTGGTATTACGAGCGTTCGGAGTATCGACTCTGATAAGGAATTGTTGGATAATTTCATAGAGCAACAGCAACAACAATACATAAGTATCTTTACCAAGAATTGATAATATAGAAATGCTTAACATTTTGAATTTCAGTCCAACTTAAACTTTAAATTTTTACGCATTACATCACAAAATTTCTATAAATATATAAATTTGTTTTAATAAATTTAAATGGACAAATTAACTAAAAACTCTTGCTCGTCTATCTTAATAGCTTTCTTCTAGACTCTGCAGGTGATGTAAAAAGCGACAGTGATGATAATAACGCAGAAACTCTCAATTCAATTCCTGAAAGAAATATGTTGGGCAACAATAATATTTTGGAATCAACAATATGGGATAGGAATGAAAAATCAATCAATAACAATGAGAATATGCTGACAGTAGAAACTTTTATGCCATCGAGTACGGTCATTTTACTCTCCAAGTAACAATGTATCCGAAACTTGTTTGGTTAACCAGAATCTTGATGAACATTATCTGTAATGATATTATCTGTAATGATATTATCTGTAATGATACTTGCCTTATCCATGATTGGTAGATAATCACTATGGCATATCTACAAAATATATGGCTCTCTTTTCAGCCTTTAATGATTTAAGTTAAAATAATTCTCAATTCTTAATAACAACACTGACAAAATGATTACAAGCAGAAAGAAATAATATGTGAATAGTAATATTTATTTCTTACTAACAAAGCATGGTTGTTAGCAATGATGCGTTAAATAAACTTGAGCTGGATTAATTAATGATTGTAGAGACTCCAAATTCTGGCGAAGAAGAAGAATCGATGGATTCCGTCGGTCATCATGCTCCTGTTTTAAAAAAAGATATCGAGCATCTTGGTAATCAGAACACAGGTCGGTTATAGTTTAGAAGATTTCTACTATCGTTCTCTTGAACTGTGTGGACTGAAAATTAATTGATCGATTCTAAAATCGCAAAATGATTGAGAATGTTGTTGTGAGATGTAAAATAATGAATCATACAAGGTAGCAGAACAATTAATATTTTTCTGAAATTTTAATCATTGGAATTCAAATCCACTGAAAAATTCGATCACTCACTGTAGTACATTTCTCGATATCAGTGCACTTTTATACTTTATTCGATAAACCAAGCTATACAATCCATTTTTTATTCAATGAATAAAATTCATTAATTAACAAACCACCTAAAGTTCGTAACAGACCGATGATTTTTATTTCATTCAATAAACAAATATATTATTGAAAGTGTTTATCAGAAAGTAAACCGTAATCGATTGTATATAAAAGTTGCCAAAGATCTAAATGATGACAAGTTGCTTAAAAAGTTGCATTATTAAAGTTTAATTGTTCTTAGGTTTGGAAAAAATAGAACACAAAATAGTGAAAGGAATGCCATCGTATCAGAAAGTAAACGGTAATCGAGTTTATCTAAAAGTTGCCAGAGATCTAAACGATGACAAGTTACATAACCTGATCAGTTATTTGGATTTCTCAATTGCAAAACCCAATCAACTTATTTTCGATGATTTTCTGTACGTTAGTTATCAGTTTTTTCTAGAATATTCGGACATGACGCATTGATCCATTTTTTTTAGCAAATCTAATCTGAATTTTTGCATAAATAATGATCATTGGATTATTTTGATTCTTTTGTGACATGTTGTCAGAAACTTGAAGCTAATCAGCTACAATGACTTATATTAGCTATTTAAGGAGGATTAATATGATTATAATCGATACATAGTCATAGTAATATCATCCTGAAATGTCTCAATTAATCGAACCAAATTGAATCTGCCGACGTTTCTACTCACTTTAATATTTGTATTTGAAATTATTTTTATTTCGTTAATAAAAGCATTTTTTACAGGTTGGACGGTGATCAGTTATCATTTCGAGCTGGTCGATCAACTTTAACACTTCCACAAAATGAAAAACGTTTGGATTCTGTAGGAGGTATCGCAGAAGATGTTTGTGAGTACATTTTTTCTTTTTTATTTCTGAATTTAAACTTGAAACAATTTTTAAAGCTTCAAATTTGCCAATTGCAAGACAGTGATGGAACTTTGTTATCCTTTACTTTCTTTTCTTTGCTGTTATAGATAAACGACGAAAAGATATTCAAACCGTTTCTGGAATACACGTTGATGAAACCGGTATCGGAAGTGGAGAAGTAAGCTATTTTGATAAAATGTTAAAAAATTTCTTTAATACCTTCGAAGAAATACCGAGATAATAATATTGCGATTGCTACTTACCTTTCATTATGATTATTAATTTCTGAAACGATATCTCTACAATATCTTTCAGGAAGCAGTACCAGTTGAAAGTGAAACTCGAGATCGTTTTTTTATCCCTATACTTGCTGTAAGTGCATTAACATTGGTACTACTGATAACAGTAATGGCGATTCACCAGGTCAGGGAACATCATAAGAAGATACGTAAATCTAATATCCCAGAATTTGATTCTCAAAGATATGGTGAAAAAGCATTACTTGCCTATCAGGATTTATGTCGGTATCAGATGAGTTCACATGATCCGGCAGGTGTTACTGACGTTCATTCGAATCATTCCAGTGCAGCATCTTGGTTTTTGTTTTTTTTTAACCGATGGTTTTGCGAAATTGTTTAATATAAAACGAGAATTCGAATTCAAATTTTAAGGGTTGAAGAACCGGTAGCACAATCAAGCCTGGATATATCAACTGGCCATGTCATTTTAGTGAGTGTATTATTTTTTAAGTACATATTATAATGCGTTTGTATCAAATTAATTTATTTTTAATCGTTAATCTAGTACCAAAATCCCATCTTAAATTTTTTCAAAATATAGAAAATCCTTTTAGTCTGAGTTGTGTATTTGCTCCATTCTCGCAATAAAACATTTTACTGCAATTTGGAATTAAATAATAGAGTAATTTATGATTCTTTTCTCTTTCTATTTTTGCAATCTTTTTTAAATTTTTAATTTTCTCTTCATTTCACGGGCTTATAACATTAAATTTTTCCCCTTTTTTGTTGCTTCTTTTATATTGTACTTGTTCCTATTTTTATAATTTTTAAATTTCAGTCGTTCCTTCGTGACTATTTAAATGACACATCAAAAATTGAAGAGCAATGGAAAACACTGAATGGATATACGAATCCAAACGGAATATCATCAATTGCAAGAGAGGAAAAAAATATCGACAAAAATCGAAATCCATCTTGTCTTCCATGTAAGCTTTCTTAATTCAATTTTGTTTTCATGAAGCTCAGTACATTATTAAATTATCCAAGTATAAGACTCTTTTCCTTATTAGGCAGATGCTTCTTTTAGTACAGCAATTTCTCTATCATTTGCATATGATGTCATTTAATCCAAGTTGAACATTTTTTTGAGATATGAGATAGCTTCTACAGGTCTCATGATAAAGTTCAAATCAGTCAAAGCTGATATTATATAGAAACTAGAAATTTGTCACAAATACTTTTCCTAGACAATCGTTTTGCATCCTGAATCCTTTAACATAACTGCTATTATCATGAAACTTGCTGCACTAAAAAATTGCCGACCATTTGGTTGTTTCTAATGATTGCGCTAAACTTGTTAATTTGTTACTGTCAAAGAAATAAGAACTATAAAAAAGACTTGAAATTTAAGCTTTCATCGATGGATCTAGTGTAATAAATGAGACTAATTTGAGTGCATTGAAAAGGCATATTGATAGATTATAGAAAAGCATCCCTTATTAACTTCTTTCTTTTAGAAAGTGAAATATATTCATCTGGGAAATGCGGAAAAATGTGTCAAAAGAAGAATGAAATGTTTTCAAAATTTTACCCGGAAGTTTTTATTAACAAAATCATCTACCAATATGATTTAAATAGCATCTTGCAGATAATGATACATTGGTTAAAATTCGTGATATAGTGAATGATTCAGCATTCATTAACGCATCAGCAATCCATGACTGCGATCCGAAACAAGCCAATTACATCGCTACACAATCGCCACTTCCGGAAACTATTGCCGATTTTTGGCAAATGATTTGGGAACAAGTTAATCTTACTTTCAGATTATTTCTAAGTTCATTACTAATCCTGCTGATTTACGATGTTATCGTTACATCAATATCTCTCTATATCTCAATCTTCTTTATATTTTCCAGAATTTTTCATGAATCTAGCTTTCATCCTTTCTTGTTCATCAGTTCATCATCCTATACTTGTGACTATAAATGATGATAAATCTTGGTCTTATTGGATTGCTGATTGATCAATATATATCATACTGCAATTGTATTGGATGTTATTGTTCCAGTACTGATAATCTCACAGCCTTAATTTTAAACTTCATTTCTTTATTCTCTTTTATAAAAGTAGACATTTCAAAAAAGAGATAAGCCAAGAAAAAAAATTGTGGCTGTAGCATCAAATAGACATTCCAAAAAAGAGATAAGCTAAGAAAAAATTTGAGTTTTTTGATATCAGGTTTCACAAGAATTAATTAACTGTTAGGTGCAAAATAAGCAATCATAAAAAGCGAAGAAATTCAAGAAAAATAAAATTAATTTAAATATAGAAAATGCGATAGAGGGATCACTATATCAAAATTCAATGAATACACGAATTATTTATTCAATAATTAAAGTTATGTATGAATTGAGAAATGAAAAAAATTTATGCATGTCGCCATGGTGAAGACTAGGAAAAGGTTAGAAAAAAAAGTTTTATAAAATAAGACTTATTCATTACTGTGATGAAAAATCAATCAAGAAATTCTTTCGCATCAGTGAATCACCTATTCTAATTTATTTTTTAATGTTTACCCTGATTTAAAACGTTTGACTTTACCACTCTTAACCTTCACATTAACTCACATTAATCACCTGGCAAGTTACTATTACTTTTGTTCATTGTGCAAGATTACATTTTATATGTAAAAGTTCGACGTGGTGTCAAAGATATGATGTTTCAAATTCTAGGTTATTGTGCTGATTGTAAACTTAGCAAATAATATTGACCAACAAGAAGGACAATGTCTCAAATATTGGCCTGAAAGTGGTTCACAAATATATGGATCTTTCGAAGTTAGTTTTTATTTTAGCTTTCTCAAAATGTTTTATACTGTTTTGTACTTATACTGCAAGAACTAAGTGAAAAACAGATAGAACTCTAAGATTAATATGAAAATATTTAACTTCGTGCATAAAGAGCACAGTTACATTTATCTCTCATTTATGCAATTTCACGACGAAACTTTGATTGCATTCAAAGAAAAATTCAAGTAGGAAGCATCTGTATCTGTTTCTCATATGGTTACTCATAAAACATAAAAAATCCCAAACTTAATGTTATTGATAAGTAAAATTCAAGACCATTGCACCACCACTTATAATTTTTAAAAGAGCATAAGAGAATGCAATGTTACTTGTTTAATGATTTTTTGCAAGAATGCATTTAAGAATGCATTTTGCAAGAATGGTAAAATTTTTTTGTTTTAAATCATTTTTACAGATTCATTTGGTATCAGAGCATATTTGGAGCGAAGACTATTTAGTGCGATCATTTTATTTGAAAAATTTGAAGACAAACGAAACTCGAACTGTAACTCAGTTTCATTTCTTGACATGGCCCAAAAAAGGAGTACCACTGAATACCAAAGCTCTGCTTGATTTTCGCAGGTTTCTTTTCTAAGCATATGATGTATTTAACAAAAATATATCGACTTTAACATTAATATCTTTAGATTGCTTAAGTAAAACATTAGAAGTTAAATGAATGTATTAATCAAAAAGATTAACACCCCATTTCAATGACTACCATCATCGAAATTAGTCAAAATATTTCCACCGACATTTCCTGCTTCAGAAATCTTCCTGCAAAGAAGTGATTTATTCCGCTTTCTTGATTTGAATAATATTCCGGAATTTCACAGATCAGGGACAGTATATAGAGACCGTCTTTGATCCGCTGCGGATATTGCTATCGAAAAATTTGTTCCAACTTAATACTCAAAAGACACAAAATTATATTACTTTGACAATGTCTTTCTTGAATATCTGCATTTTTGTTGTAATTTCCATGTTTTGGATGAGACGCCTGTACTCGTCGATCATTTTTGTGGATTAGCAATTTTGTTATCGAATAATTGCATAGTCACAAAAGTGATGGACGAGAAGCGTCATTCGTTCCAACCAATTTCGTTCAGCCAGTTGTCTTTCTGCACCTAATCTGTCTCCGCTCTCCTAAATGTCCATAACAATGAAAATTTTTTTTAATTTCACGAGAAATGGAAAATTCTGGAAGCAAAAAATAAATTTTTATCTAACATTCTTCCTTTTTTACTACTGAATTGTTCTGACATTTGATTTTGAACAAAAAGTTTACACGTAGTACTATTGCTATGAAGAAAAGGGAGAGATAGAACGCGGAAGAAAGCCTAAGTAAAACATGGAGTACTGTAATGCTCTGTTACGTGAACTTTTATATCTAATCTTTTTCTTCATCATGTTTGTATATGCAAATTAAAGTGTAATTTTATGAGTGTTTTGCAGAAAGATCAATAAATCGTACCGCGGACGAGCGGTTCCAATTGTTGTACACTGTACAGATGGTACCGGACGAACTGGGACATTCTGTCTGCTCGATATGATACTGAATCGAGTTACCAGAGGTATTTTTCTTATCTTAGCTCTTAAAACTGAATATTTTTTATTGAACAACGTTCAAATACTTCAAAATAAGAGTCTTATTTGTTATTTATCTTTTTGCTGTTACCATCTTCTTTTTATAACTTTGAAATAAATTGAAATTCCTTCTCAAAATAATTTCACATAACATATTATTGTATAGCGATAAATGATCTTATTAAAATTGATAATAACAGCATAAATTCGGAGGTCATCATCTTATTGAAAGTTTGATCATGTAATACCGAAAATATATATGGCTTTGGAAAACTAAAATTTTTCACAAATTTCGAAGGATTTTTTTACAGGTGTGAAAGAACTGAATGTAGCAGGTTCATTGGAGCATTTGCGTGATCAACGTCCGGGTATGGTGGAAACCTGTGAGCAGTATAAAATGGTATTCGTCTGTTTAGCGGAAGAAATCACCGCTATTGTGGCCGCATTGTCATAATAAAACGCAAACAATAAAGACGAGAGCAAGAAAAGCAAATAATAATAATAAAAATAATAATAATAATAATAATAATGATAACAATAACGATCACATTTAGAGTTACATTTACAATAGTGAACATTTATTTTTGTTGCTGCTGACAATAACTTGCAAACAGTGCTTGCTGAAATTATAGCTGATTTACCCTTTGTTTATCCCCGTGTTTTCTTCGTGAATATTCCCGTGTTTTTTCTATCACTAACAGCTAACTCTTGAATCCATTTTAATATAATCAACAAAATGCTCGATGCTATGATCAATGAACGTCGTGCTATTACGATTATAAAGCAAAGTTATAGTGGTGCAACATTTGATAATTTAAATAGGGCTTCAAACCAAATTTCAAAATTTTCCTAACATTTGTGGCCGATAAATAATATTGACATTTACAAGTACGATAAGGGAAGAAGAATTATTCTAATCATCCAAGAATTCCTTTGCTTCCCTTCAATATATTGCAGAAATATGAATATTTGTTGAATAATTGCAATCAAAACATTCAGTCGATTCGAATTTTCCTCATTACAATATTCAGACTTAGATATCCAAGAATTTCCACTTTGCAAAGCGCAATAATAGCATTATTCAGTCATTATTCCTCAAATAGTTAAAAAGAATTAACTAAAGGGGAATGATTAAATTACTACTATCAACAGATGAATGAAAAATATTGGATCTTTATTTTTCCAAGAATATCGGATAATATTTTATTTGTTCATGTCCTTATTAGACAAACTGGAATCTTCATATGATAGGGAAAGAAATATTTTTCGTAATCAATGATTCTCAGCAAGCAATAGATGGCAGTACTCTAAAAACAAAGGAAGAAATAATTGTCAAATTTACTTTCAAAACTTAACTGGCAAAAGTTATAGATAAATTGTTGCAGAAGTACCAACTTGCTTAAAGAAATTATTTATTACTTTTACATCCGTCTTTACATTTCAATAACATTTCCAGTCGAAGTTTGGATGAATTACTTAGTTCAATCAAATATAATGGAAATAATTGAGATGTTAGTGGCATTACTATCTTGATCTCGTTAGATAGCATCTTTTTATTTCCAATCAAACTGAGAATTATCCAAAAGTAAAAAGTTAATAACAGTAGTATAATGACATGGAAATTATTGGAATTCAATCACAGTTCCAAAATAAATTCATTAAAATCAATATCATCGAACGCCATTAGGATAAATCAATTGCATAATTGTACCGCGTTGCAAATAGCACTCATATTAGCGATATGGTCGATTTTGCAGCTGTCCGGAATTAGGAGGATGGGATTTGGTGATTTTTGTATTCGTGGTGTACGTGGTTTATGTGGTATTCTTGAAAAAGCCAGCAAAAGACGTAAAGCCGGATGAGGAAGAAGAGGTACTGGATGCTCTTCCGCCTATGGAAAAGAGAGATTTCACAGTGGAACAGCTGCTTCTCTTTGATGGCGTACGCACTGAACGAATCCTTATCGCTCTTTGTGGGAAGGTTAGTTCTTCCTTTTATTTAAATTTCCCTGAAATTATTAAACATAATCTTCCTTGTATTTGTCCCTGTAAACAGTTAGTTATTGGAATCAGCGCTGTATGGTTGCAGTTTTTGTCGTTTGCCATAGGTATGAGTAGTAGATCAATCCAAAATGGCATATTATGCTTTGTTACTACCATTTCTCCGAGATTTAGCGTGCCAGTTGTGACAGTAATTGTGGCAACTATTAGACCTACCGAAACTTCGTATGAGATCATCTGGGCAGCTGACCTTGTACTACCCAAAAACGCATAATTAGAATTACTTGACCAGCCTGCAATAATAATGCCATATATCTCTAAAGAGGACACAGCTAGCACATAAAGAACTCCAGTATTTGCTATCACCTTAGGAATTACTTTCTGTTTGTCAGCTGATTATGCCAATTTATTTCCCGAATATTTTATCTTTCTTGAGTTCGAGATCCAATCTCTATGCAAAAAACAAAGATGAAGTAAGATTATTGAAGAGAGAATTCAAATTGAGTCAAGACTTTATAATAATGCTTTATCGGAAAGTGTGATTTATTATTAAACTCGATTCGTGGTTCTTACGCAAATGATTGAAACTAGTTGCTACAGAAGCGAAAATTTTTTAGGTATTTGATGTAACGAAGGGAAGTTTATTTTATGGTCCTGAAGGTGCATATTGCAAACTGGCAGGTCACGATGCTACACGAGCACTGGCAAAAATGGACCTCACATTAGTTAAAAATACTCCAGATGATCTGAGTGACATTTCGGACGTAGATCTTAATACAGCTAAAGAATGGATGGAATCATTTATCTGTAAGTTTTAATCTGCTATCGGATTATTCATTTACTTATAAATTTTTTTTCCTGAAAAGGAATATAGACTTTTTATATTTAGATATATTAAATACAAATTTCGATTAGCATTTAAATAGTTGCTAAATAAAGCATAAGTCATCTCAAAATGATTAATGTAAGGACTGTTTACATATTGATTTTGTCATCAAGATTATATAATTAGTGAGATTAATTTTATTGCTGCATATTTTCTCATTGTAGATAAATATCCAGTTGTGGGAAAATTGCTAGCTAAAACTGAAGAATCGACTGATTACAATGATGAATCGGCATCGCTATAATTTTTCTGAATTTTAACTGCATCCACGAAATGAAATATCTCAAACGTGGATAAATTTGTTTATGAACATTTTATTGATATATTTCTACATTTTATTACAAATTGTTATCATCTTTTGTATTCTTGGGCAAGATATTTTATCCGGAATGTTGGCACTGTATCTAAAAGAGAAATTGCCTAGTTTGAACATTTAAGATACTTGTGGCGTATTAGGTTGTGCTTGTCTTAAAGTATTTATTTCACTTTGGCATGTTTGCTAATGTTTTTTCCCACTTTGTGATTATTTTTTACTATTCAAAGCTACTGTTTTCTTTGAATTAGTTTGAATTCATGGAAATCCCGAAATAAACAGAATTTAAAATTTAACTTTTTTGGCATATTATTACTGACGTTCCAAAGTTCGAACTTCGTTACATGGAACTCAGACATGTAAATTTTGATTTGAAAATAAGTTTAAGTTAAAGAAAAAGATCCAGGAAATTATTTAAAAATAATGTCTTTGCAACTTATAAAGAAATCAAATAGTGTATTTTCATCAGTTTTCTGATATCATTGATTTAAGAAAGATGGCATTTATATATCCGATGCATTTTCCAACGGTACCATTACGGTGGGATGAATCAGCATGGGCAGTTCCTTGTACAGATGCGGTTGATGAAATTTTGCTTTCAAGACTAGAATCTCGTATTAATGCGCAGGTGACTTTTAGCTTCCATAATTTGTCGTTAAGTTTTAGCTATTTCACTAAATTTATATAACTTCCTTTAAAACTTTCTGTGGTATTTAAAAAAATTTGAGAAAATATTCCTTATCTTCCTCGAACTCATTTTAGTCGGTATTTACTCAAATGCGTTCGGTACCGAATGTAATTTCTGGGAGCACTTTATTACAAGAAATTGATGATCTGGAAGAGGATGATGAAGAAGTGGCTGATGAAGACGATGAACAAAATCAATGATATTACCCTATTTCTATGTACAGTTTTGTTTGGCTTCAAATATCGATGGATATAAACCACTTGGGAAATTCCGCCATTTCTTGAAATTTTTAAAAGGAA
This sequence comes from Dirofilaria repens, assembly GCA_008729115.1. Classification (NCBI taxonomy): domain Eukaryota; kingdom Metazoa; phylum Nematoda; class Chromadorea; order Rhabditida; family Onchocercidae; genus Dirofilaria; species Dirofilaria repens. The sequence continues at coordinate 919,283 of SNRZ01000015.1, read as the reverse complement.
TTGAAGAAAGTGAAATAACATTTGAAGATTTTTATGTTATTTCTTAATAAAACGTATTTGGCCTATCACATATGCAATGTTTTTTGAGAAACTATGAACTATACAAAAGTTTTCAGAAAACCTATTGGCACATGAAAATTTCTAACCTTTTCGGAATTTAACTTGCGATATTTAATAAATTTTTTAACTTGTGCTAGTCACACAGAATTTCTGCACAAAGGTTCATTAAATCGGCGGCTTGCTTAATGCGACGTGAGTATTATTCAACATCGTTAAATTGGTCACATTCCGTCCATGTCATAAACTTTATAAATATGTTTTACAGTTCCTGTTTACTTCAAAGTGCGTACAGTACGTTACACTTCTAAGACTTTTGTAGAATTTGATGGATGAACAACTGATTCTTCTTTTCTCGGTTCTGTTAATTATTAAATAGAAAATTGATGACATGTCTTATGTCAAGCCGGTATGATTAGTCGATAACATTTGGATTTGTATTTATACCTTCATATAAGGATTGGAATGAACAGTGAAATTAGGAAGAACCGTTCATAAAAAGAAAAAAGTAATTGGGATTGCCGAGAGAAAATAAAATTAAAATTTCCATAGTTATATTATGATTCAATTTTATTAGTCAAAGTTTACTTTATTTAGTTTACTTTTAATTTCAAATGGAAGAATTTCATGGCTTTTACGAATTGTTACAGAAGTTGATGTAGATAGGATGATCAATGGCAGAGAAAAGATCAGTAAATTAGTAATTGTGTTCCATATAATTTACTTTAGAGTAGTAATTATGAATGCAAATGTGAACGGATTGCATGTAGTAAGACAATTTGACTAAATATACATTAGGTCAATTAAATTTCATCCTATAAAATAATATTACAATGAGACCAGATCAAAAATTCTTTTTTAGAACAACAAAATAAACGAACAGAACGAACATTTGCTCCAGAATAAGTAAAACTATACAAAGGCTAATATTTGCACTCAGGCATAATTAATTATGAGATGTAGGTCGGAATTATCAAAATTTTTTTCGATGAAATTAAAGTCGCTATGTGCTTGGGAATGAAAAGTGCTAAAATAAATTGCGAATTTCTCTAGAAGCAGTCATTTTAATAATTTTTTTCCTTTGAAATTTATTATTGATGATTTTCTGAAATATTCACAAATATCTCCATTGTTGCTTACATCTTCATTTGTACATGAGAATAGTGCCTGAGAACAAGAAGTTCAATAAATAAAATAGCTATAATGGAAAAACTTTATTTAACAGCCATTCTAATTTGAATTCTCTTCTTGGATTTCCATTTATCTATCACATTTCCATTTTTCGAAATAAAATTTCACCTTTTATTCATTCATTCGTATCACTGAAACAATTCAATACTGAAGGCACTTTATCTTGTATTGTAACTCATTTCACCCAGAAATATTGCATCAAATATTCTCATTCTCTGCTGAAGAAGTCATTTAAAAGTGAGAAATATAAGATTTATAAAAAGAAAAAAAAAAAACATTTTGCTAGAATTCTTGCGGCAACCACAGACTATAGACCAGAATCAAAAGATGGTGTATGATTCAAAATAGCTTTGGTAACGGAAGTTAGACGTTCATTATCGTCCAGCATTGGATCATGATTTATTCCATATATTTTAATTGCTTTACGACCCATTCTTTGCAGTAACTCAGATGACACCCGATGGGCAGTCCTCAATGAGGTATGCCATTCACCTAGTGATATCTCATCCTAAAATTATTGGAATTCAGTCTCAATTTAATTTAAATTTCATATAAAAAATTTTCCAACTTCAGATGCAAAATCTGTATAATTAGATAACAGAGCATCGAAATTCTAATGTCTTGCATTGCGCAAAAAATGTTTTTCAATTGTGAAAAATATGACGAATAGTAGAGAGAATGAGTGAAACATAAGTATACCTGATTAGTAAGAATCAGTTTTGCCTCTTTAAATCCTTCTCTTAATTTTACGACTATTGAATGCTCTCCCTTGACGTTTTGTAAATCCGAAGCAACGTCCTCAATTTGATCCATAAACACTAGCTGAATTTGAATTATTTGAATATGAGAGCAAAAAACAAAAAAAAAAAAAGAAATTTTAATTATTAAGATCAATTAAAAATTAGAAGGAAAAACGAAGGAAAAGCTAAAAAAGATCTAATTATTTAGATATATGATTGAGTGAAAAAGCTTCGCGTAGAATTCATCTCCCATGGAAAATATTTTTTTTTGAAATCACTTGCGTTTCGTCTTTATAATGAATCTTTGGTCAAATTTCGTTTTTTGAAATTGTAAAAATGATATAAGGTAATTAAACAATCATTGACAAACTTGGGAAATTTACCTCTGGTTTACCACTAAGTGATTCTGGATAAAGTTCAAGTCGACTCGGATAAAGTTTGCCATAACGGGTTTGCCAAGCAGATGTAAATGGTCCACCAAGTTTTTTGATATAACCGTGTACAATAACATCCGAATCTGAAGAACTTGAATGCATAGTTAATAAATGATAAGTTGGTTTGGATCTTCTTATTATCTACGCATTTATTTGAAGAAGTCCTCACCTTTATCATCATTACTAAGCTTAGCTCGCTGTTTGGCTCGTTTCTTGCTCTCAGCTTTATCAGCATCTTGATTTACTACCTCGAAAATTGTATCAGCTATTTCATTCTGCCATCGTTCCGAAATCGTGATATTGAAATCTTTATATAATTTACTATCAGTTTCCGTAAGCTAAAAGAGGAATTTCTTAAAATTATTAATTTTAAATTGAAAAACTTCAAAACAAGAGAGAATTAAAATACAAATTGATGTTTAACAAAATAATTAATATCAAAATAACATAATGAAATGATTATGCAATGCAATGCAAAATATCTTTGGTGATGGAAAAACCAAAAGCAAATATACATTTGAAATCCCGAGAAAAGTTCAGGATTTCTAATTCAATTTAGCTAAGAATCAAGAATTAAGGACTTGGATACATAGTCAGTAAACATACTAAAGCATGCTATTCCCAATTATTTGAAGTTTATTTCAAAAATAATACTAAAAGACCGTGCTTAATTTGGTCAGAGGCCAAATTTAACATGAACAAAATTATTTCATCATTGTCGAAAAGAACAAAGTCACTTTATCATTTATTTACCATTATACATTAATAGCTACTCAAAATTTAACAGAAAACATTTTAAATTATTTTAATTTGATAACTAGCACTTTCTGCTTCCTAAAATTACTTCGAAAATCTTTTCTCACTCATTCAAGTTAATTATTATCATAAATTGCGCTAATTCCAATGAAAATTCCAAATTTGAAGAAACTTAAAATTAGAGCAGAGAGGAAAGCCTTACTTTAATACCTTTCACTTCATCATCGTCAAAATTACCGATATCGAATGCATCAGCTGCGTTCACTTCACCTCGTGGTGGAATAATCGGTGGTGGCATTCGTCTTAAATATACCGTTTGCCAATCTATCGAAGCAAAAAATGGATGCTCTTTCACTTCCTCTGGACTGAAATACCTTTTAATGTAGGATTCCATGAATCGAAATAATATGTCGACAGCTTTTTAGGTATATGTACTTTTATAACTAATGATTAGTTGAATCAACTAATACTATGGATTATTTTTAGAAAGACTAGCTCAAAATCGTATTCTATCAGCTAGTGCTTTCAGTATAAGAGATCTCTTGATCATATTGATCATAATGATCGAATTCATCCAAAATACTCAGCTTTTTGGTCAACATTTCTTTTTTCTGACCTCTGCGAGAAATATTTTTTATATTACAAATGATCGATATTATCGCTAAAATTTCATCAAATTTTTTACTACCATCAGTGATATCAATTCATTTTTTCCCCTCAGTAATTTTGCATAAATGCTTTTGAGACTATTATTTATCCATGATCATGAATTTTTTAACAAACCCCCTTCCACGACAGCCAAGCCTCTCCGGAACGTTATATTTCAATAAGCCTTCTATCAAATCACGACATTCCGGCGATAATCCAACATCCATAAGATCGATATCATAAGTTGTCGCCATTTTTTCTATATCATTGTTCTGCAAAACTTTGACATACATCTTTTTTTTACTTCTGAAATCACATATCCAGAATTTTCGATTTTTGAATAAATACCTAAAAAAACAATGTCTTTGTTTATATGATCTACTATCATGAGTATTCCCCAGTGATTCCATACAACAGCAAAATATCAATCGATCTCCTATCAGATCATCTTTCAGACTGCCTAGCTTCAACCAATCTTGGTTCGCCTAAAACTTTTAAGGTGTACAAAGATGATCCAACTACCTACCATTCAAATATTGAAACGCAATACATCAAAATGAAATATAAGAAATGAAGTCGTTGAAAAATATATTCAATTAACTATTCTTACCTTATTGCCTGACTTGATTTTATGTTGCCGAAAGGGACTATGCCCTTTAAGCAGTTTATATAGCATACAGCCAAATGAGAACCAATCAGCCGAAGAATCATATGCAACACCTTTGGCAAGTACTTCCGGAGCCATATATCCATGAGTTCCTCTGTAATACATTTACTCTAATCAATTTCAATCCATCTAGTAAAAAGGATACTTACTTTAATAAGCCTGGTTAAACTAATAACATTAAAAGACACATGAATAGATACTCTAACAAAGACACTTACACGCTGGCATGCGGCTTTTTTTTCGAAAAATCACATGCTAGACCAAGATCGGAAACACGTACGTGTCCATTCTCATCCAATAGAATATTAGCCGGTTTCAGATCTCGATACACTACAGAACGGTTATGCATATGTTCCAATCCAAGGATTACTTCCGCCGCATAAAATATCATTTCACTTTCTATAATATACTAAGGAAGATATAATACCATAAAATAAATTAATAAAAATGATAGATTGCGGTTGAAGCATGCTTATTTTATGCCTGTCAAGTTCATAGCCAATAATCATCAGATGGTTAGGCTATTTAGTTTATTCCAATCTAAATTTAACCTCTCGGAAAAAATGTTATTCAGCAGACCTAATGAAAGTTTCCAAAGTAAATTCCATCTTTCAATAATATCAGCAATTAAAACTATTAATTCCAGATAAGTACAACATATAAGTCCAGACAAGTAGAACTGTGTGAAAGCCATTTCTGTTTACATAACGAAAAAAAAGCATTTACAGAAGCATTTATAGAAGAAACAAAATGATTAGAAGCTTACCAGTAAAGACACCGTGTTGACTGAGGTGATAATGTAAATCGCCGCCATTCATGAGATCAAGTATAAAGCACAGCTTATCAGCTGATTGAAATGCATATGTCATACAAACAATAAACGGACAATCTTCCTAAATATTTCGAGTGACATTTTAATGTGCAACGTTGAATTTGAAATACTGTTAAAAAAAAAAAAAGAAATCATAGCAGATGAACGACTGATTACAAAGTGCGCTTAGAATATAGAAATAAAATATAGAGAAAACTTGAGTTGTATATTCGACAAAATTATGCAAGTCTTTCATATAAAGCGATTAATAAAGCAAGTGTAATTTGAATAAATAAACAAATAAATGATTGATTTTTCTACTATTATTTCCTTTTCATTTCATTTTTTATTCCATGGCTATTCCAATATGATATTTCAGCTGATTATAAGAAATGACGGATAAGTGTTTACAATTTCAATTCCTACAAATAATCTAAATACCACAAAAATCTTCCTCTATCAAAAACACTGCAAATACAAAGAATGAGAGAGATCAGAGAAATATATGATATTGTTATCAGGAACTTAATCTGCGATCCGATCCGATCAAATCCCCTAACAAATTTCACTCTTTATTTTTATAGAAAAAATGTCATTTTCAAAGAAAATTTAATTTCGCTCTATGAATCAATCACTCGACATCATTTTCAATTTTTAAATTACTTTTTAGTACATTTCAAAATAAGTAGTATTTGAAAAGAGCTATTCTTAGTAATATTAATTAAATAGTCAATGAATCTACTCTTCTAATCTTCTTAATTCTACTTCTAAATTTCTTTCTAAATTCAGAAAAGAAAGAAATATAAAAGCCTACTCCCGTGCTAACAAGACTGAGCATGATGCGTTCGTTAAGTGCAAGCATTTCACCTTGCTTCATTTTAATCCTTTTCTTATCCAAACATTTCATTGCATACCTATAAAACAAAAAATTCACTATTATCATTGAAAAATTCAAACTTGACAATTATCACTAAAAAGTTTATAACTGATGCAACAAACAATCGCAGAAATTTGTAAGACGAATTTCAAATTATAGTTTAATTTAGAAAAAACAAATAATTTCGACCAAATTTAGTTAGAAATTTAAATGTTTTGTTCTTCCGATCTTATAAATAATCAAATTTGTTGCATGTAGAATAATTTTATTTTGAGATCTGTTAATAAGAAAATGAAATTAATCAAGCAAATCAACATGTAAAGTAAGCCTGGGCCAAGGAAAATGAGAACAAGGTAAGCCGCGAAATAAACTTTAATCTATATGCGTAAAATAAATGCAGTGAGAAATGTTTACAAATGCTCCTTAAGCATTTATAATAAATAATTACATTTTGCCTGTGTCTGCCTTACGACATCCATATACCTCACCAAAACCACCCCGTCCAATTATTCGATGTACCGAAAAATCGTTCATTGTTAATTGCATATTCAGCTCTAAATTTTTCCATTGGCAAAATCGCGTGAATTTATCACTGAAATATCAGTAAATGAAGCAAAAAGATGAATATAAAATCGCCTGGAATTGAATTGCCTTCATCGTAATTAATAGCAAATATTGGTCCATCATTTGTTTTATATAATCTGGCATTTGGGCCCACTGATTTTAATGCAATCAAAACAAGTGCCATAGTCTATTTTTCACTTTTCAATCTGCTTTTTTTGGGACATAGGATTGAGAAAAAAGAAAAAAAAACAAAAATCATAATTCAGATCATTCATGGCTTATTGCTTTATGAAAAAATTAAAATTTGAACTTCACTTTAGGCATCAGCTATTAATGTGTCTCATATAAGCTTAATTCTATTTCGCATAAATTTTTGATTCATTCAACTCAAATTAATCAATCAAAACTATCCGATTTTGTAGGAAATTATATCTCGGAATTTATACCATCTTATGCAGGACTACTTTTTTATCCAATATATATTTATCCTTTCAGCTGAACAAATTTTTTTCTATCTACCTGATAGAATTCGATAATGATTATAAGACAAAACGGAACTATGATAGCGAGTTTGTGGAGAATTTAATTAAGCCTTCTGCAGCTGATATCGCAACAAACTTTGATTTCAGAAGAAATTTATTGCTATTTCCAACAATGAGGTAATTTTATGGTTCGCATATATATATCGATTGTAAAAAAAAATGATTTGCTGGATGAAAAAAATCATATATCTTTCGGATTTTTCCATTAAGAATTTTATATATAAAGTGAAACCTTTCCCGGTTGCAATTTTAATAAAACTTATTGCTCACCTTTCTAAAAACTTTTGGAAGATATCAACCTTCAACTGCTCGCATATTTCCATCACATATGGCTGAAATTATCCCAAAAAATTGCCAAATTATAATAATATTATTAAATAATTTATATTAAAGAAATGATTGAGGACATCTTAAGTCCGTCAAATCTGTCCGACTGATTATTAAGACTAATATATGTTTAACTCTTGCCATCATCCAACACAGATCAACGTCTTTTTTTGTTTTCTTGCTCAATGTTTTCATTAGTTATATACTGTGTAATATTCTCAAAAATCCTTAACGTCTGATAAATTTACTGAAATCGATGAGAATTGGTAATACCACTTTGTTCCATTTTTTTTACTATGTATTAATAATCATGGGATATTGGAATTTTTTTTTAAATCTTACCTGAAACAAGTCCGGCTGCACATTATTTTTCATCAAATTTCTTTGCACATGTTGTAAGGAGCTTTTTGAATAATTCTGCAACAAAATACACTAAATCTAATCTGAAGGAAAATTAAACAGACAGAAGTAATGAAATACTTTCTAAAATTGCATTGGGTTTGAATTATTCAAGATTAGCTAAACCTAACAAAGATGTTTTTATGAATCCTAATAGAACACTCCACACAAGGACATACGAACACTACCTTAATTAGTTTTATTTGTTAAATTAGTTAAATATTATTATTCTGATGCCCGGAAGGAATGGAGAGCAACAAAACTTTAAATATTTTCCTTCTTTTATGTTCTGAGATATAGGGTTTTGCTAAACTGGTATTTACCAGTACCATCTAGATCGAATATATATAAAATGCATGATAGTACAACAAGCAATATACATTTTTTTTCAATATAACAATGGTTGCCTTTATTTACTCATAGATTCTGTTTAATAAGCCATTAGAAATGGAATTGAAGGAGCGTTTTGAAAAAGAAATAATTTTAATAACAGTTTGCAGACTAAGATAAACAGATTATTAAAGATAATTAATTAGTAGTAAAGGGTTGCTGCGACGAATAATTTTATATATCGCTTCTTATCAATGAAATACTTCCAGCAACGAATAAATCTATCATTGTCAACGACTATTTTAAAAATTTTGTTATATTTCATTTAAAATATTCTTACATGTGAATGGGCAAGCATTTCAACCATAATATTGTGGTCGTAAATTTCACGAGCTTTAATTAAACGTTCTTCAGCAGTTCCCATCTTCTCATATTCCTTAATCTAAAGAAATATTTATGCTTGATATGTTAAGATTACTAGAAAATTGAACAATTCACTTCTAACAACATGATTTAAAAGAGAACATTGTAGATGAAAGTGAGTAATTTCAAAACAAAATAAATTCCATCTTTAATATCCTAAACGATTAGTGAAATAATTTTAAAAAGCAGTATGGAGCATCAAATTATCAGAGATGACGAATTAAAACTGATGAGATAAGGCAATGTCTACAGTTATTTACAACTACCACTATAACATCTACCACATGTCGGAAAACAAAGTATTTCGAATTAAACTGATAGCTGAATTGAAAAAATTAAAAAAAATTCATTTTGATAATCGAACAAATAAATTCATACGAAATGTGAATATTACGCAAGTTGCAGCAAATTATATGAAACATAAAAGAAACACATTTACCGCTTCATAAAATTTGATTTGTGGGCATGCCGTTTCACAAACATTGTCTGCAAAATCTTTCAACAGTAAAAAGCCTAAACGTTGATTGAATATCCGCTCGAATTTGATTTCACCCGTTTTTTCCAAATATTTTTGCATAATACTTCGAACACTATAAGCATAAAATCAAAGAAATGAATGTAAGCTCAAAAAAATGCTAATAGAATGAATTCATAAATTTTCTAACTTTTAAAATTTCTGAACTCAAATTTTTGTGAAATCCAAACTTCCTATTTGTTTATTTTCCAGGATTGAGGAATCACTGTAAGAGCAGTATTCATGATTGTTCTCCCCGATCATCAAAGCACTTGAATTTCTTTTCAAGCATTGATGTAAGCAACATGCCTCGGATCCGGAAGAATGATCTTTTTGGATGCTCGTGCTGCTGGTTGACTTCTGGATTTTTCCATAGCCATTAAATAGCTCACATCTGCAAGGACAGCTTCGAGATCGGCCATTTTGAATTATTGTTTTCATTAGATATGCACTGTCATCCAAGTGCATAACACGTACGTTAGAATTCTCGTTTGTTAATGTCAACCTTTAGACATATTTTCTCCAAATGCGTTGTTATCTTTGGACTGAAAAATAATAAATTAGACAGAATAAAACTTTGAAATGAGTCATATAAATAATAAAGCAGAAACGTTTCTTCTCCGAAACTTCATCGCTTATTGCATTTAAAATGACATTTTTCTCATTCCGTGCAATGCAATAATTATTTAGTTCAATTCTTTTTTAATTTTTATCATAAGAATACTTCATGGATGTTTATGTTTTTATTCTACAACGATATTGCATGAAAAAAGAATAGAAATAAAGAAGAAAATCAATAATTCAAGACATTTACTAGCAAATATATTTATGGAGATGCTATTGTTATAATGCCCGACACTTCTAATATAGGCAGTGCTATTTTATAAAAAGGGAAAGTTCAAAATGAGAAGGAAAAGTACGAGAAAATTGAACATCTGCCCACTAAATGATGAAATTTAAGCTTTACAGATGAATAAACAGAGAAAAGTTTATATGTACGCGAATATATTCTTTATACAAACTCTGAAACAAAAAATTAAATGTCGTAAATGTAATGAAGAGAAATTGAATAGCTACAACATATGTTTTGCAAAAAATTCTTAAGAAAAAAACTGCAGATGAAAGCAACAGAAAATTGAAATGAATTAAAATAATTTACGATATTTTGCAATTATTTTTGAAATTCAATATTTTTACTACCTAAGATATTTAATTGTTTGACTTTGCTTGATACTCAAAATCGAATAAAAGAAAATAGATCAATTAAGTTGATCACTACTACTTTTTTGGTTCATATATGCAATAATTAAATTATTGAAAATCTAATCAATTTGTTTTCATAATCATATTCAACATTAAAATCGAACAGATATAATGCAGTTCTAATTGCAACAGCATTTCTGAACGTAATCAAAAGAAAAAAGCCAAGAAATAATTAGTCTTAGTATGCGTCAGTATCTCAATAATATTATAGGAATTGAACTGAGAATGAAAAGATTTGACCATTTAATGAATTTTCATACGTTCCAAGTAAACAGTATAGAAGATTTAGGTTTGCTGAGTAGTATGAAATATATCAGGAAATTAGAATAAAAAAAATATTGCGATAAAAAAAAAGAAAGAATAACGATCTTTAATTTCTATCGTTTATATGAATGATAGAATGCGAAACTGTCCAAAATACAGCAAACATCGCTAAATTAGCCTACAAGTTTAAAAAAATGTGAAAATTATCAACGATATAATATGTGTCATCTTTGCATTGCTTATTTTTGTATACAGTCATCGATCGTAGTGCATCATTTCTAAATAAAGTTTCAAGGATATAATTGAATGAATTATAAGCCATATCCAATCATTTTTTAAACTCTTTGAAATTTATTGAAGCCAATATCATATTCTCATATCCTCACTAGCAATTTGATACTTCACGTTGACTACGTCCAGATTGATTAGAAGTTCAATAGCAGAGATTTCTCTTTTCATTCGTTTTTTTGTTATTTTATAGAATTTAAAAATTAAAAGAAAAACATAAACAAAAAATCTGAAATGAATAATATTGCAGAAATAGAAGGATTGCAAACAATCGTCTGTAATATAAGCAGTGGTTTTGAAATGAGATGAACAAATAAGAAATTACTGTATATTGGTTTTAGAAGTGCAATTAATCGAAGAACTATTAAAATATCATAAATTTTGAAGAAAAAGTAATAAGGGATTTCATTGACCATATATTTAGAAAATGAGAAATATAACAAGCTTCACTGTCGTGAAATTTCATTTCTGAAAATCACCCATTTCTTCTTTTTTGAAATTGAACAAATTCCCACTAAAATTCAACTTAAATTTAATTACCTATTCTGACGATAGAAATGCAATGAGAGATACGTTTCCGGAAGTATTATGAAAACAGTAATATTGACTGGTTAAAAATCAAAAGTTCAAATATCACCAAAAAGCGAATAAAATGAGTGAATTAAATTGAATCACTGGAGTGAATTGGTGTCGTATTTTTATTTAATTGATTAATTAATAGCTGGCGCAATTAGCTTTGAAAATAAAGTGCCTTTAGAAAAAGTAAGATATTCATCCCGACACCGTCATAATTTCATAAAATGCTACAATTACAGTTCCACTCGAATAATCATACTAATAAATCCTTTAAATTAGACAAAATTTGCGAATAAATTTTAAAATTGACAAAAATAAGCAACTGATTATAAAATCCGCATTTTCTCATTTGGAGTTAACGAAAATAAGAAAAAAGTAAAATGGCTTTTCGTTTTTTCCTTAATTTTCTTTTTCTTCCTTTCATTTCCTTTCTCTCTATTCTTTTTTTTACTATGTATGAAAATATGCAATTGAAATAGAATTCTTTAAATTTATGAATATTTATGAGAAAAAAAAAGAACTACTTCTGAACAAACGTAAAAAATTATTCAAAAATTCAAATAAAAAGAGAGAGAGAGATAGTCCATACAATAAATTCGTACAGAAAGATGGAAAGTTTTGGATGACTTCGTTGTCGTGTAAAGAAGTAAATAAGAAGCAGATCAAGCATATACAATAATAAAAAATCACATATAAAATAAATAAAAAGATCACATATGAAATAAATAGAAAATAGCGCAAGGAATGAAGATCGCAGACGTAGTTGCGATGAAAATTACATATGAAATGATAGTTATTATTCCCAAAAATAATCAAAATTTGATATATTTTGATGACTTTATCGCTTTTCATTTTCCTTTTCTTATTATTTACTGGAATAGTTTATTTGTTCCAGTAAAATATTACCTTTTAATACTTTTATAACTTTATATCACTAAGGATTTTAAAGCAGCCTATAAATAGACTATTTTATTTAAATGATCCAACAATGGGATTAGCCATCATATAAAGCATTTAAGCTGGAAATTACATGACTAGTTTCACGTAACTTTTGAAAAAAAAAGAACTCCGCTGTATTTCAACATCGATCAGTTGCTTAGTATATATTTTCTTAATAAGGTTTAGATCAGATTAGTGAAGTAGCTGGATTGATATCATTTACTTTTTGCAATCTAGATGAATTACGCTGTTACGCAAATTATCGGGTGTTAATCTGATGCTGAAAGTACGAACATTATAATCTGGGTTGATTCCTTTCATTCACAAAAAATTTCCATTTTAGATGTCAACCTTCATAGATAGGAGTTGGCTAAGTTAGATTGAAGAACTGCAATTTGCATGATCATATAATTCAGAAGTTAGAAACAATCGAACAAGATAACAAAGAACTGATCATAGCATGCAGTTTGCAGGAAGCTTTCATCACGTTTGTATGGCTTGATATACAAAAATCCTCATCGCTTAGATTAAATTCAATTTCCTAGCAATGATGGAAACAGCAAAACAATACATATCAGAAAGTTTGAATTTTCTACAACAATGTAATTATCGACAAAGGGTAGACAAAATAAATTGCGTCACTAATTTTATGGATCTTATTATTCAGCTTTCAATTTTGAATACTGGGGAATTTCAAAATTCGAAACAAACGATAAGCTACAAATGACATACGTCATTACTAAAATTTTTATTCTAGTTTATATGTGCGATTATTCATTTCATTTCTATTTGTCGTTCCAATATTCTTCGATTAAAAAGTGCCGAACAATTTCTTGATTGAGAACAAAAGTCTAACATTTTGACTGAAATACCTACTAAGAAGAGTAAACGTCAAAATGAGATAATATTCTTAATAGAACTTATTCCTATTAACAACAATTCATTTTAAATATACTAATGCGTTTTTTTTTAACTTAATGAAAATTTCAGTACTTCAGTGATGGATTTTTTCATATAACTCCTAAATTTTAAACTCAACGAGTGATTATTTGAAGAAAAGAGAAGACAAAAAAGTGATGAGTGGAAATTCCAATTATGACAGAAACTTTATCGCTGCATGGGAAACAAGCTTTATTTATATCATCAAACTTCTGGGATGGAAAACGAATAATATATTCGGAAGTCCAGACCAGATAATTCAACTAAAATTCAGTTTGGTTAAATTATATCATATGAAGCAAAATCCGATCCATTGCTTCCTCACAATTACTCAAGCGATAATTTCAAATGATGCGAAACTTTATGTACGAATTTTATGCTTCGTATTTTTTCATTAGCCCATTAATGTTTTATGTTTATTATTGGATATGAAGGCATCACATTATACATAATTTTACTTCTAACATATAAAAACAATAAAAAAATATGAAATACTTCTAACATATAAAAACAATAAAAAAATATGAAAGCACAAAGCTATATAATTTTATGTATGATACGTGAAGATTCATTAAAACGCTACTTCTATGTAACAAAAAAAAAATACGCGCATACTTCACGTTTGACACGCCAAAAATGGTAGATCGTACTTTGATGTATTGAGAAAATAATATAAAAATCAGCATATGACGTGAAAGATTCTTGAAGATATTTAGTAATTGATGATGCTGCGTAGATCTAGCAAATATCTTTGATTTTAGAAAAAGGATATTATGATACATTTTACACCAAGTAATACAAATTTTTGCCCATGAAACAGCGTAACTCGGAATGTCATTTCCTGAAATTGAAATGATGATCTGAAATACATGAAGAAAAAATAAAATATGAGCAGAGAGATGAAATGAACAACTTAACTAAAAGCACAATGAACTAATTGCTTCTATTAAATACTCATTGAAGAGAAATTTGCTTTTAAGAGATATTGCGATAGAGCATAGCATGAATTAAAGTTCAATAAATAAGAGCAACTGGTGTAATTCACCAGTAAAAATAATTACTCCAATTAGATGCTTATTCCTTAAATCTGAATATTTAATCTGAAAATAAAAGCTTTTATCGCTAGCGAAATAAATAAGAAAGTTCGATACCAACAGGAAACAGCATAATGAAACATGGCATCTGATAAAATATGAATTTGGAAATACTATATTAAAAATTTACAGCATTAAATTTTTTAAATTTTAAGAAGTTGAAATTATATGTTATAATTGAAATGGTCATAAAATGATATTATGCAAAATGCATTTAAAAATTCAAAAAGTTTGGAAATGAATAGCACAATGGATATTTTCAAAATCAGTAAGGCAACATTTTTGAGGTAAATGAATACATATATGAGAAGTTTGAAATTTGAATTGCTGTTTACTATTTCGCTGTTTACTTCAAGTTCTAGCAATAATATTTGGAGACATTTTGAGGTGCACTGGAAGATGAACAGAAATCGAAAAGGAAGCCTTTTGCTAGTTAGAGACAGAGAAATGATAGAAAATTTAACTGAAAACAAAAAAACAATCGGATTATTGAGACGGCATGTTTGCAACGATGAAGAACTTTAACCCTATGATCACAGATATATTAATTACATTTTATAACTGATGCAAACATAGAAGCATGATGAAGGATCACAAAAAAAGCCAGGGAGATATACTTAACCCAGTTATGTTGAATATTAAAGGAAAGATACGAGAGAATCGGACTATGGGTGGAGTGGGAGAGGAAGAGGGTGATGAGAAGGTCACGTTTGAAAGGCGTAAAATGAAAACTAAAATGGTCCAAGATACCGATTGCTTCTTGGAAAGCACAGCAAAAATATGAAATTGAGGAAAAAAAGAAGATGAAGGAGGAAAACGAAGTTTGATTGCAAGAATGCCAAAGTATTTTTAATCTTTCATTGCTTAGAATTTTCATTGAAACGTGGAGAAGTAATAATAAGTGGTAAAGAGTGAGCAACGTAACAAAGACTTTCACAGAAAATTACATTCTAAAATACTCATGGAGTAGTACCATTGAAACTAAATTCAATTGTTGACATATTTCCAGCTGTGATACTTTTTTTTTTTATTCTGGAATATTGGAGCATTTATATTATGTAGAGAGGCAATATTTTTCTCTCCAGAAGGATTGAATAATTGAAATAATTAAGTATTTGAGTATCGCAATATATTCATTTTCAATCAAAATGCTCGTTTTAACACACATATTTGATAAAATTTAATAAAATCGCATTCAATTTTAAATATTTTCCTGCCTGCAGGATTTAATTTTCATTTCAGTTGTTACGATAAAGCAGCTTACGAAGAATTGAGCTGCTTTTTAATCTTAAAATGATGCTACCATAGATAGATAATATGAACTATTTTATACTGAAGAGAAGTAAAGAAAAGCTTGAAATAAGGAATTAAAGAAGTTTTTGAAAACAGAAAATTTTAAATCAGTGCTTATTACTTCAAGTCCTTCAATCAATTTAATTAGGGAATTTGTAAAAAATAATCATAGAAATTTTTAGTATGCAAGTTATCGTTTTTCTTCTATGAATAATTATTTTACATAGAATTTGAAAAAATCAGTAATGGTATTTTGAAGTGTTTGACTTTCGTCATAGCATATTCTATTTTTGCTTTCAGCTTAAAAAGTTGTTTACGAAAAATTTACGGCATGACTAGGAATCCGATCACTCAAACATTTGGCGGGGGTAAATAGTTGTAGCAAGCTGGAACAGTGATAGAAAATTTTGGATTCATTAACTTTACACCGAACGATTGTGCCGTATTTGATATTATAGATGAATACTGAAACTATTCGGATACTTAATGCAAGCTACCTTTTAGCAATATCTATCTGTATATTAAAGAAAGTCTCACTTTCACTAATGTCCATCAAATTATCCGAAGTAGAATAACAATACCAGAATTCTAAAAGAGATAAGCAGTTTAGTGTTGCACATGTACAAGCTCATGGTTGATTATCATTATAGGATAAAACAAAAGCAGGAATTTATCAGTCGTATAGATGAATACTTACCTACTAAAATACTATGTCCTGCATATATGTGTCATTCCATCCTTGTATTTGCATATGTGTATGTATATGTGTGTATATGTGTATGTGTATGTTGCTTATGGATGCCATTCGTAAAAGTAGAATAAATAGTTAGAAATAAAATCGAAAGTGGAAAGATGGAAAGGAAGGAAGAGAAGTAAAAGCCGATTAGATGAGTATCAACAAAACGATAAAGAAGGAATGACAAAGGTGAAGAGAGGCATCAGAAGTTCGGGATTTGTTGTCGCATCTGTCTATCGATCCGATCATATTCCTTGGATACGCTCTTTTACTGTCATAGCACTGGAAATTCAGGCCATATATGCTGCTTTAATGTCTTCCTATTAGAGCTAAGCTTTGAATTGCTTTTAATGAAGTGCATTTAGCCTTTGGCTTTCTTCAGGCCTATAGATGTCTATAAATAGAGCTATATCTATATACATATGTACACACATATATACGCACATATACATGTTATAGACACAGACACAGACACACACACACACACACAAACACAACACATACATCCATTCAATTGTGCATGCATACATATGTAGGTTCATAGAAATATAAATATATGATTTATTTCTGTAAAATAATTTACATAGCCATTTTCGAATTAGAGAATATTATCTAACATTGAGAGTATCTGAGAATAGTCCTCGGGACAAGAGAGCTGAATTTACTACACAATTTTAGAAAGCAAAGTAGAAAACTTATTGCTAGCATTGCTTATCGATGCCAGGTAGCTACAGATAAGGTAATCGTAGATAAGTATCATTGGCACTATTCTTATGTTGACAAATGATATGCAAACTTTAGAAAGAAAAGGTATTAATTTAGTATAACATGCGAAATGATAGCGATGAGCGAGGAATATTTTAACGAATTTTATGATATATTCAAAAAGAAATGAATAAAATGGTGAGAGAGGTGACATCAGTCTTGTGAACAATCAAGATATTATAAATAAACTAACATATAAATAAATATCCATCGCATAACTTAGTGAATAAAATGTACTGGGATGCAATGATATATACCGAATCGATGTATATAAATGATATGGCGTAAAGAGTTGCCAAAAAAATGTCAACGATATTTGTCTTTAAATTTTTAAAATGTTGGCTTATTTTTCAAAATTTAATGAAGTCATTTTTACATTAATTATAACTTTTTAAAATAAATAATTTATTGTTATTGTCAGTCAATTTTAGCTTAATCAAAATAAAGTTCGAGAGTGTAACGAACAATTTGTTCTGTAGTTATAAGTTCGCTTATTTCAAAAATGTTCCCTGTCTATGTATCTTAATTAGCCGAATCATCCATCCCCTATTTGTATTCATATGTTCATTCGACATTAGTGATATGACATTTGCATAAATAACTTCTCTCTTTGATGTGTTGTCGTGTTATACAAACCAGTTGAAATTGATTGCTTAAAAAAATGTACAAATTGCTTTTTTATTGTATTCTGTTCCAATCATTTTTTATGATCCATCTTGCTCAGTGGATTTCTTTTTATAAATTTTGAAAGAATCAATAGAATGGTTCAAAATTTTCATTTTATTTTCATTTCAGTGTAAGTGATTAAAAGCGATGTGTATAGATAATCGAAACAGAGAGAAATGAGTTTTAGACATAATGCATAGTCTATTATAGAGTTGGTGAAAAAAGACAGGTTGAATTGATAAAGAGATCACTTGAAGATTAATTATTTATCTCAGAAGTAATGAAATATCAATGGTGCTATTTACACATCCCTTTTTCTAATGGCTTATTTTAATGATGATCTAATATAGAATCAATATTCGAATTTTAAAATTCATTTATTCTTAAAGCAAGTTTGAATAGGTTTGAAGAAAAATAATCCTTCCTCTTCATATCATTACTACATCTTCGCTTCTAGAAAGAATCCTGGATTGCTAGCAAACCTAAACAATCTTCTCCATGTCTTCACGATCAACACTCTTTTTTGGATACACCATAATTCATTAATCACTTAAAAAAGCATTAAATGAATAAAATTGAAAAAATTAAATGAAAAAAAAGTTTAGCAATCAGTTTAAAGCTTAATTTTAAACAAATCTATATGATAGAAATCAGCAGCAGCAGCAGCATTTATATTGAAAGAATTTAACAGTATTTCATTCCCAGTATTAGTTTCTTATCAAAAAACAACATGTATTTAGAGCAAAAAGGAGAGGAGACATTGTTGTTGCACAAAGTCCGAACGTTCAGATAGTTATGATTCGGAAAAAATTATCCAGATGAGATTATTTGAACGATCTCGGCTTGGCAGGGTCGGGCATCTGGCGGATTCATTGACTTTGACGGGATGTCGAGATAATGCATCTGTTTTCCTTTTATTCAGAACTCTCTATACCATATTGCCTGCATGTTTTCTAATCTTTCTATGTCTTATATCCATTGCCTTCGTTCTACCTAGTTTTTTCTTCAACGAACTTCTTCCACAATCGTCTCTTCATGGACCGATCACATTTCGGTTTGTTATAAAATCATTTCCGTTCTTTAATTACAAATTAAAAGGAGAAAATAATATCGTTCAGGACATGTTGATTTGGATTAGAAACTACAATATTATTAGAAGGACTTCATGAATATTGTTTCTTATGTTGAATTTTAGTTGAAAATTTAAGCATAATTTTTTGTATGCCTGTTCAAATTTTCAATTTTAATGAGATTTCGAAGAATTAAAGTTATCATTTTGAACACATTGCATAGAATAAGTTCAGCGAAATTAAATAAATCGGCAACAAAATTAAAGTTTTAGAAATATTTTTTTTTATTAACATTCCTGTTTTCCAAAGTTTAGTAGTAATTATTATTCCAAATCTATCAAATAAATTATATATGGTTTTTTTTTAATTTATTGATTCAAATAAACTGAAGTTATGAAATAAAGTAAACCTTATGGAAGTAAATTACTGATAGTGTTATTTTCAGATTAATAAAACTGACTAACGTAGCAGAAAAAACTTTAAGTCTTCTGTGCGAAGACTAGTGCGATCGGAAATACATCAATTGTTTTTATAATGTTGCCATAGTTTGCCAGTAATCTCTGAGATATTCAGATTAGTAATTTTTTTAATCAATTCTTTTATGAATAATCCAGTTTTATTGTTGCAGGAAGGGAAAAAGTTGGGAGAGACATCCGTGGACTAATCCGCGAGCGGATTCAGACTTGCAAGAAATCAAACGAATTCTGGCATCAGTAAGGCGAGATTTGCTTGAAGCTGCTCGCCAATTGGAAAATGTTAATTTGGAGCATGAAATAGTTACCAAACAAATGGCTGATGCAAGTATGTATTTTTCGTTTTTTACTAGACATCCCAAAATGAAGTGAAGTTAAAATTGTCATAATATTTCAAATGTTTTTTTGCGATGTCATCGTAAAAATTTTATTTTATATATATTGCGACTGGTATCTACACGAAATATCAAAATCTAATAATTCTAAGGATTTTTAGAATTATTTTCGTTGTTTGTCCGAGCAATATGTATTCAATATGCTATTCATCTAGCAAAGAAATTCTGGATCTCACTTCTGGATTCTTCTGCGTATTGTTGTCTATTTATAGGAAATGAATTGAGGATTCTACTGATGGATATCGAAGATACGGAATTATATCGTCGAGAACTGATTGCTAAAAACCATGTGCCTCTATATCTTCCTGTGAATCCTGTTGTTATGCCAAGTATTAGACATAAGAACAGTAGCGACCACGAGCCAGTCATGAATTCGAGCTTAGCTCCATTTGAGGCAGTGTTTGATTTCAGGTTTCTATTTTTTCAGTTTTTTCTGTTTTTCGATTGTTGCAGTTTGTTTTGAATCATTTTCATTATTTTAATCATTTAATTTTTTTCTTATGCATCTATTTCTAGTTTGCTAAATTCTCAGTTTTTTGTTTTTCGTCTTTGATTTTCGTTGTTTCCCACAATGTTTTAATTAATATTATTCGTTAATTTTACTGTATACTATTGCTGTCGGAATTTCTGGATTGGTGCATTGGAATTTCTGTATTCCAACCACCACAAAGTTTTTTCGGCTTTTCAGAATTATTGACTTTCTCGAAGAATGCTAATAAAGTTTCTGGTCGTAATATTAGGGCTGCTTGAACATTTCTCTAATTTTTTTTCTCTAAACTGGAACATTCCTTTTTTTACTCATTTTCGAAGTCTAAAAAGTTTTTAAAGCAAATGTTCGATAGCTGGGAATTTTGGTATTTATATTTATAAGCCTGGGAAAAATGCATCGGAACACGCTGTGAGTTATTACAATTTGTTCAGGTAAAGTTATTTGTTGCAAAATTTTGTCTTTTTTTTCTTTAGAGATAGAAATGTATTGAGACTAAAATGAATAAATTGATTAGGAGGAAAAGTATAAGGAAAAGTATAATCAGAATTGAAAGTAATCTTGATTTAATAACATGATAAAAATGAAAAAAGTAAGTATTGTATGTTTGACTCATTAGCAACTAAACTCTAGAATTAAATCAGTCTTCTGATTGGCGTTGTTAAGTGTTTCTTGGGATTTTGTAACCTATAAATACTGTCAATAACGACGCGTTGCATTAAAATAACAAGACAGTACTGATAATACTTGCAATTTAATTTTTAATTTCTTTTCAGCCAATTTCATATGGTAACTAGTCAACCGAATAATGCATGTATTTTATTTGCATTCGTGGATAACACCAATGATGTGAAATATTTGAAATACTGGAATAATGGTCGGAATCATGTCCTGCTTAATGTTGGTATCAATCCACTCTCATATTATCCGAATTCAATTATAGTCTCTGCAATATACGGTTACAGGTAAGATTTTTTTATTCTGAGGAAGACACATTTCTTCTTCCAAAAAGGTTCGAAATGTTCAAATTTGAAAATTATCTTGACGTACTATAAAAGATATTTTTCAGAAATCTTCAATAAGCAAAGATCATTCATAAAAAACAGAAAGTATATTAATTTAGAAGTATCTTATAAAACATCTAGTTTCAAGGAAAATTCGTTTCTCAAAAGTATTTCAGGAAATTCAAAGACAGTTTCGATATATCTTTGAATTTAAGAGTTCCTGATTATAACAAAGATCGTTGGAAGCAGTTATCTTCTTTATTGCCTTTGAAAAGAAAAGTAAGTTTAGTAATTTCATTTATTTTCAGTATAATTTTGCATTTGTTTCTAAGATAATGCTGTGTTGGTATTATTGTTGATGTGCAGTTATGTATTGGTCATAACAGTGCTGTTTTGAACTACTTTTTGTCTGCGGAGGAATGGTAATGCTTTTAAATATCGCTATTTACACGAGTTTATTAGCTATTAATATGACATACTATTCTTCTTTCTTAACTGATTTTAGTTTTTCAGTAATATCTTCTTTAAAATAACGCTTGTATGTCTGATATTTTGTTATTGATTTTTGCTCAAAATAATTTTAAGAAATATATTTAGTACCTGTTATTATGTATTGGTGCAATACCAGAAGAAATTTCATCAACTGTGAAAGAACAACTAGAATTTATAGCAAGTTCAGCTGAATCTGTTGGTGATCGGGTATTTCTGGATACCAGTTGCAAAGAAAACTGCACTTCAAGAAGTCAATATTTTTTATATTCAAAGAATGATTAAAAATAAGCCAATACAACTTGGCTAAGAGGCTAATAGTTCTGGTTGATTTTTGAAATATTAAAGATTAATAATTATGACTGGTTAAAGCTGCGATTAACTTCCGAGATTATAAGTGCAATGGATAATTTTCTAATTTTTTGACAGCTGAAAATATATTCCGTATGGGTTTTGTGGATTTTTGGAATTGGTGTAATGCATGTGTTTATAGCGTAATGAGTGGATTTAATTGAGGGACTGTTTCTATGAATATATTTATATAAATATTAATACTTTCTAACATTATTTCATGATCAGTTACTTGCCGCTCTGAGATTACGATATGAATTAATCAATAATCTCTTTTAATTATTTTTCAGATAATTTTTACTCTGAATCTCTGTTCGCTCTTATATTTTTCCAAACTGGACAAAGTCCCACAACAGTATTTCATGATCAGTTACTTGCCGCTCTTCAATATGGCGCTATACCAGTAATAACTACACTACTGCCACCTTTGCCTTTTATGGAATGGTTGGATTGGCGACGGGCTATATTTACATTGCCTCTGCAACGATTACCTGAATTACATTTTATCTTACGTTCTTTTGCACCTTCTGATATTTTGGAGATGAGGCGTCAAGGACGATTTCTACTGGAAAATTATCTTGTCGATAAAAAAGGTCAATTTAATGAAATTAATATATAGTGTAACAACGAAGAAATAAACAGTAAGTTGATCATTCAATAAGAAAGATAGAAGTAGAATGGATTAAAAACAGAACTATGTCCTGAGACAAACAAGACAGAGATTCTCTGTTTTTGCATTTCTTTTCTTCAGATGTTTCAAAAATTCTCAATATGTTATAAAATAATTTTTTCAGTAGTTGCCGAAACATTAATAGCAGCATTAAGATTCCGTATTGGCGTACCTGGTGAGCAAGCAGTTGCTGTACAGGGTAATCCGCTGTTTTGTAATCAACAGTTCACTGCTCCAAATTTAGTTTTAGTAAAGCCATTGGATGAAGAATATTTAGGTACTTGTTTGTTTCACTAAAAATCTTTTTATTAAATAGATTTGTTTATAATTCTTCATTTTTCTCTTAATAGGAAATTTCCTTTAGTGAATTAAGTAATGAAGAAAAATATGGAATAGAATTAAAATGAATAATATCTCCACGTATGCAGATGATCAGTAAGCACATCTATATAAATTTATATAAATTTAATCATTATTGCAGGACCTCGTGAAGCTCCACATATGTCTTTTCCTTACACACATAATTATACGTCTCTTCATATGGTATCTATTTTTCAATGTCATGTTTATTAACATTGTAGAATGATAACATTGACATTGAGATATTTGTGATAATATAATCATGATAATGATAATGATGACAATAATGTGCTATGACAATGATCAGAATCATGATATTAATAGTTGATGTGATAAAAATGATGATAGTGCTCGAATAGTGCAGTGCTAGCAGATTAGCAGTAAACTCTAAAATAAAATATTTTTCATGTGGAATTATGTGATAATTATTTCATAACAGATTTTATTGTTTCTTACTTTATTTTAGTATTCATATTACTGGTGGAATAATTTTGGTCATATAGCGGGCAGATCGATAGAATATATAATGAATGAACCACCATTTCCATCTCAATTTGAATATGGCGAAGGTCTTGAATGGGGCTTCCGTCCCATTGTCCCTCCTGCTAGTGGTGCAACTTTTTCAAGTGCACTTGGTGGTAATAGACCACGCGAACAATTTACAGGTAAACAATAACATTATCAATATTTTAAAATTCAAAAAAAGTTTGACTGGATATCAGATGAAATATGCTAAAAAACAACAAAAGTTTTAAGAAATCCCAGCACTTATTGAGCATATTTTATACGTATTAATCCATTTGTTCAATAATATGAACCAAAAACATCAAATGGATTATTTTTCTGTTAAAATCGTAGGATTCTTTTGGAAAACTAATGAGCAGTTGTGTGCATTGTGTGAATATGTTATTTTCAGCAATTTTGCTTCACTGATTGCAGCGTGTTTGGTAATTACTTTCACATTTTCAATTCATAAATAGCTCTTGTATTGTTGATTTCACAATTATTGCTTCAACTTTCAGAGTTTTATTTTGAAAAGTATCATTTTTATATTCTTTGTATTTATACATGCGTTTTCCAGTGGTACTTCTAACATACCAACGAGATGCTGTGTTGGCTGCTGCTCTTGAAAGACTCAACAATATGCCGTACCTAAATAAAGTCAGTCAGTCCTTTTTCGACAGAATTTCCATTTTAGCCATTCCTTTGCTGCTTGATAAGTTGAATTGACTCAGCGTTTAAGAATTTCATTTTTTCAAATTCATCATTTGTCCTTGCAATTGAAAAGGCGATGAGAAAGTTTTCTTTGTTTCTCTAGCACAGCACAAGTCCCGACGGGAATAAGCAGCAAACAAAATGGCGTTTGTTGTATAGCAGGGACAAAAATGATATGTTGATGGGTGATGGGAAGTGTAACACTCGCAGTGACGTACCGGTTCCACCAATGACCGCATTTACTAAAAATGGCTGTGAGCGAAAGTCCCTGAACCCGAGACTGAGAGAGTCCATCCGTAGCCTGGGTGTACTCGGATATCCAACCTGGATGGCGTTTGGGCCAAGAGGCCATGAGTGGTTGAGCCTATGATGGCCATCGGTTGACTTCCGGGATTCGTTGCAAGCAAAGTGACGTTACAGTAGAAAACAGCACAGGGCTTACTCTCCCTTCATCACCTGGACATATTTTATGCCTCCCACTTTTTTGTGTTAAAATTTTCAATTCTGTTCAAAGAAATTAGAGGATTTGTTTTTATTACTTTGCTTATGGCCGCAACAACGATATCAGACAAAAATAATATGGAAAGTGAAAGTGACTTATTGTGAATTCAATTAATTAAATTAAATACAATGTTCCCAGTCAAATGATATTTAAACAGAATGTGTAGTAGATGGCCTTAGGAACTTCTAAATCCGGAAGGCCTACGCATTCATATAAACTTCTGCGCCGATAATGTTTAATCGCATTGAAAGAAATTTGTCAGGTCTTGGTGATTTGGAATGGACATGAGGCACCACTTGAACGTAGCTGGCCACGATTACATGTCCCTGTCATTTTCATCAATTCAACTGTGAATTCACTTAATAACCGCTTCTTACCATATAAACAAGTGAAGTTTTTTTTTTTTGATTCATCAAATGACAATTTGTATTCACCATTGAATGAGAGTTTGTCCTCAGTCGAACTTAAATCTAACAATGCTCATTCCTACACCACTTTTCTTTCAAATGGTAATATTGAAAGACATAATATGTTTAAAAAACTCATAAAAATTTTGGATTCTTTGTATGATATTCGATATGTGATGTAATATATAAAAGGTTACTTAAGACAGAAGTTGCCTTTAAAGATTAACACAGAAGCAGTGCTATCACTGGATGATGATATCGATCTCAGACAACATGAAATTATTTTCGCTTTCAGGTCTATTTTAAAATTATTTTTATAGATTTGAATGTTGAAAATTTTGAAGTTCGGAACTACTTAAATGGTTATTAACATGTTATGTTTTATATTCATATTGCAAGTCCTAACATTAAAGATCAATATCAATTGCATGAGCTTAGAATGATTCTCATCATAGAGGATTATTCATCCTGAAAAAACAAATTGTATTCTGATTTTCTGTGATGTTGATTGTTATTCGACGAAAAATAATATAACTTGAATTTTGTAAATCGTTAGTATGTAAGTTTTGTGAAGAAAATAAGATATTTTCAAGCATAATTTTAGAGTTTGGCGTGAACAGCGGACAAAAATAGTCGGTTTCCCAGCTCGACGTCATTCTCAACAAGGAAATGAAATTTTTTATGACAGCAATCACACATGTCAATTGAGTATGATATTAACAGGAGCCGCGTTTATTCATAAGGTATTAAATAGAAACATTATAATTCAATTATTTCATAAAAATTCAGTGTTATCCGCAAATTAAGAGACAAAAATAATAAAGGGTTGAAATTTGCATACATTAGTGAGCATTCATGTAATAGTAACGTGCAAAGCTTCCTCGAATAGCTTTCTCAAAATTTGTTTTTTATGCTGTTAACATTTAAAATCTTTTTGTCTTCATTTTCTATTTTCTGTTATATAATTGTGATCAACTTTTCAGGCTTATTTGTATGCCTATACATATAGTATGCCACAAGTAATAAGAGAAAAAGTGGATGAATTCATGAATTGTGAAGATCTAGCAATGAATTTCTTGGTTGCTCATATAACACGTGAGCCGCCCATCAAAACGACCAGCAAATGGACATTGCGGTTATTGCATTAATTCAAATGAACTGAATTGAAATGCTTGATAACAAAAATAAGATAGAAGATTGAAATAGAAATTGCTATTAGTACTAGTTATTGAAAATTCCTTCCGTCAACTGGAGAACTAGTTATCAAATGATGCAGTGGCTAAACCCATTTATGATGTAATCGAGTACGTATGATTGGAATGCGCTACATTTAAATATAAATTCATTGGAAAGATTAAAATATCTGAAACTTTAACTACGTCTAATCTAGACGTCCGTCTTTGTTAATTAGTTATAGAATACATTGGATTTAGGTGCTATGCGGTCTTTTGAAAAACGTCCATTGGTCTTCAAACTATTTAGTTTGATTAACTTGTTTGTTAGATTGTTATTGATGAGTATAAGTGGAAATCAAATTTTTGAGAATAAAATCACTAAAAATTCTTTCGAAAAACTTTCATTGCATTTTCCAGTTGCCCAACTTGTAAAACAAGCCTTTATCAACGGACTACGCACTATATGCAACGACATGAATGCATCCAATTTTTCACACAAGTTTATGGATATAATCCACTTCTTTTCACTCAGCTTCGAGTGGACTCAGTATTATTCAAAACACGTCTGCCAACTAATCATCAGAAATGTTTCAAATACGTTTGAGTTTATTAAAAGTTTCATTTTATTTTTTTTTTCGCTTTGCAAATGCAAGATTATTTAAAGAAAATTGATATCGTTGTTAACGGGACTGTAAATAGATTTGTTATTAAATTTCGGAATAATCAACGGTATTTATAGCTAGTGCATTATTTGCGAAATATATGCAAGATTTTTTAGTTAATAATAGTTTTTTTTCAGTCCAAACACTTGTTGATTACATTATTGTCTTGGTTTTATTTGAAGTTTTTAGGGCAATTTTTTCATGTAATTTTTTAATATCGCCTTTTGAGAATTCATATGCCCACTAAAGGTTAATATGTTGAATGTACTAGTAAAAACAGCTTATGACTTGGAGAATTGATAAGCTTTAATAGCTTAATTTCCTAGCTTTTTCTTTAAAATGTCAGTATATAATATTTGTCAATGCAAATATCTGTTATGGTGCTCATGCATTTATTTGTTGTTTGTGCATATTACAGTTTTAAATGTTAAAACTTGTTAAAACATGTAGTGTAGCAATACTTACTCGACATAGTGTAGCATACGTACTCTTTTAACAAGTGTTCCACACCATTTCACTGTAACTAATGAGTAATCACGCATATACAAACATATTACAACATAGCAGATGATAGATTAAACAAGATATTTTTGATATCATAATTTTCCTCATGTCTAATCTAGGAAATCTCACATAATTCAGAATCGGTTTTATGTGCAAAATCTGTGTAACTTTGATAGAGAAAAGCATTCAAAACTTCTCAAGAATGGATGCATCATATATATTAGGCGATTCAAACATATCTCAATTGATACACGTAAGTCTCAGTAAGTGAATGCATTTATTTGAATGTGATATTCAAGAAAAAACAATTCAGTAAAAAATGTTGACAGCAAAAAAAGGTTTTTAGAATTTCGTCAGAACACTAAAGAGAAAAGACTTAATCTTGGAGGTATAAAACACAATACAAGATTATGGCTGAATATTGGAAAAATCCTTTTTCAATTTAATGGAAATGTAGCATAGCATACTGGAAGCAACTTCTACAAACGGTAAGGGATCATATCTGTATTTGTTGGTAAGTTTAATACGGAAATTTCCACTTCCGATATTTTCGGAGAAAATAATACTGACATGTTATGATTACTATCAATAAAACTACCAATAGTCACACAATGATTCTGGTGATACAATGCGAATCATTCTGAAGAAGATCTTAAGCTCTGCAGGTGGCACTTGCTAACCTCAGCCAATAACTAAGTGAAATCCGATTTAGACTGAAATTTGAAACGCAACAAGTGAATAGAGATTGAAATACAGTGAAAGGAAAATGCTAGTGAAAGTTCTGTCCTAAGAATGCACGATAACCGAATAACTGATCACGTAAACAAATAAAACAATTTCGAAGAAATTCCATTAATTAGTTTAATTCTGTTACTTCGCACTCATCTTTCTAAATTTCTACCATTTCAAAAAAGTCCACAGCAAATCAATTAGCTGGTTCAAATAAACCTATCCGATCTCGCTTATAGGTCTCCTTAAAACCCCTGGAATATTTCATTTCAATCCATGTATATTTCAAAATATTCCTAGCTAATTATATAGATAACCTGCGATTCCTCCTCCTTTATCTGTATTTCCTACTTCTATAGTGCATAACACATAAATTCACACAACATATGCATACATATAGAAAGGCGCGACTGAGAATAAAACAAAATGGTTACATGCTTATAAAGCTGTGCAAATGGAAAAATACGACATGAAATAGCAAGCACGTAAAATGCCTGTCAATCATGATTATAATTTGTACAGAATACGGCCCATATCCGTATAACAAAATAGATTACCGGAAATTATCAATAGAATAAATTTTTTCGAAAAAATACCATCGAAAAAATGAAATAACGCTCGCGAAAAGATGATAATTTAAAATCTATATTGCTTCTATATAAATAAGAGCACTCGAAACCATGTTATTTACTTCCTTGATTATCTAAAATGCTATGTTAGAGAGAAAAAAAAGGGAATACGATATCGCTATAAAAATAAATAACTTGAAATGGTAAACCGGATAGTAGATTCCCTACACAAATTTTACTCCAATGATTAAGACTTCATACTTCTGAAAAGAAAACTTAATTTGTGAAACATAAGTAAACTATTACATTATGAGAAGAGAGTGTAACTCTTTAAAACTCTTTAATTCAAAAAATTGCGAAAACGGAAATGTATGATTGGGAAAAAACGAAAATAAAAACAAATTAAGATGTAAACATGCACTATAACATAATAAAATATTGAATGTATTGGAAAAGAAACGAAACATAGAAATCACCGTACATGATCAACAACAAGATTTTTTTTGAAACACTAAAAAGTTAGTTCGAACTTGAAAAAAAAAGATTTAATTAAATGAATGAAACAAATTACACAGCAGAGCAAGATAAAAAAAAAGTAATGAAAACATGATTATGATAAATCTAAAATATATTGACGAATATGAAGTGTACGTATGTACACTGTTTTACAACTAACAGCTTTCAAAATATAAACACACTTATAGACAAACAAGAAACGACAAGTCAACAAAAAATAATAAGTTATTGCAAAGAAAGTCATAAGTACTATTTATGAGCATAACTCCAAAATATTAGAAAAAATGCATTTTGAAGCATAGAATATTTTTCTGCTTAATTTGTTGCAAATTGTTTCTCGAGCTCTTCAACACTAATACAATTAGCAGTTGGTGGAAGGCGTAATACTATGGAAGGAAGGTCACTTGCTGCCGCTGTTGTTTGTGAAGATAATCCTATGTAACATAGGTTAATCAAACATGAATTTTCAAAACATAAATTCAAAGAAATCTACTGAAATTGGATGCCAGAATTTAACAAAGCATTTTGAGCTCAGGAAGCCAAATACCACTGTTATTACTTAATGCCATGTTTAATTATTTATTTACCTACTCAACGGTCGAATTTTTAGTTGAAGATTATTCTAGATTGAAAAGAAATATTAAAAACTAATTTCTAACAATACATACCTTGACAAGATTCTTTATTTGGCGGTTGTAAACCTCTGTTCGCTGGTACACCTGCTGACTGGAGCAGTTTTTCTAGAGGATTCTGATATTTATATTGTGTTAATGATGAGGGTGGCTGAGTGATTTGTGGCATCGGGACTGCTGCTGTCGTCGTCACAACTGGTTGCATAGGTACTAGCGGTGTTGCGACCTGAAAAAAATAAAGCTGTTGATCAGAAAAGTAAGTTTATATCACATCATATCTGGAAATTCAAGCTCATTATTTTTTTTCTTCGTGAATTCGGAGTTGGAAAGTAAAATATTACAGGAGTATATATATTTTTTAAATAATATTTCACATTACGGTCAATTAGAAGAACTGAAAATAATTATAACTTACCGTTACTTACTTTTGTAATCTTGTCATATAAGATGCATCTCCATTAAGAGAAGTAAAAATGTTTATCATCTATTATTACAAATAAAAAGAAATTTTGAAAAACAAAAAAAAAATACAAACATGATGAGGATGAGACGCAACTGGAACATTAGGCAAAGCTGCAAAAGCTGCTGCTTGTTGTGATAAAAATCGTGCTCGAATAACCTGTGCTTGATTCAAATCACCACGCATCATCGCAACTGCATATTGTCGTTGATGTTCTGCCTGAGCCGCTAGCGCTTGTGCCCTCACTGAAGTTGTCATTTGCGCGTTCGACTGCCAATTATTCAGTGATAAACCATTTTGCATTGCTGCAAGCACCTGAGCATATTGTTGCTGCAGAGCAAGTGTTGTCATCAAGTTGGCTGCATTTTTTGATGCCATACCACCAACAACAGCGTCTCCAGAAACTAAAAATTGATGGATGAATGTTTTTCTTAAAATTTCTAAAATTCCCATGATTTTATCGAAATATAGTCGTAAGTAATTAAACATTTCCAATGCATCATCGAAAAATTTTGATTAAATAAGATGACAAATACGACTTTCATAGTCAAAACTACACTGCATCAAATAATATGATAACATAATTTTATTAATACGATGGACCAAATAAATTGCATGGCAAATAATATAATTTTATTGATAATCATCACTTGTTAAGAAAATTTTTGAGACTAACGTTTTTGAGATACATTGAAATGTTCTGGGACAAGATTTTGTTTGATGGCATTGTATTGCGTAGAACATATGGACATGTTAGAATGACGAAGTTTTTCTTCCATGGTCATCGTCATATTACTGTTTTTCGTCATTTGACGCATCACTGAAGTTGGCATAAAGGAATTTGGAAGTGCGCCTGTTGCAGAAGTTCGTGACTGGATTGAAGTTGCAGCAGTTACTGGTCGCGTTTGCGTCGATTGTGACATTGCTCCATTTCCCATTATATTTGTCAGTGCTTGCCTACAAATTGAAAGTAAAATATGATGGACCAAATAAATTGTATGGCAAATATAGTACCCTTTCTGCAACTTTTGAATCAAACTAATATGTTAGTTTTATGAAATTTTAGTTACATAGTAAAATGTAATTATTCCAACCATTAACTGCACAGAGAACAGACATATATATCATACAGTTGTGATGATTCGCTGAGTATACTTCACCAAAATTATGCTAAAATATCAGCTTTAATCTATCGTCCAAAGAAAATTTTTAGCATTAGAATAATCTGAATAAAAATTATTACTAACCTCAAAACAGTATTATCTCCTGCTTGTGTATTTGAATTAAGTGTCGATCGTTGATTAACAGTTAATGCATGCAAAGCAGCTGCTTTTTCATATTGTGAACGAAGAAAAGCTGCATGAAATGTGACATCAGAGAAAGGTGGAGGT
Organism: Dirofilaria repens; assembly: GCA_008729115.1. Classification (NCBI taxonomy): domain Eukaryota; kingdom Metazoa; phylum Nematoda; class Chromadorea; order Rhabditida; family Onchocercidae; genus Dirofilaria; species Dirofilaria repens. The sequence goes on along the minus strand of SNRZ01000015.1, from coordinate 887,119 downwards.
ACAACAGGATGAGAGGATGCTTGAGAGTTTAATGAAATTCCTGATAAATGATGCTTCGGAGCCAAGTGAATTTTGGATGGAAATGTAAAACTGTCTTCACCTATGCGTAAAACATCATCCATCATTCCATTTTGCAAACGTGCGAATTTATTTAATTTGTTCATGAGATGTGCTTGTTGATGCGGATCGCCAAGGGGATTTCCTTTTATCGTCTGCCATTGTTAAAAAAAAATTCAAATATGCCCAGATCATATGAAAATAAAAATGAAAAGTCTGTGAGTTCTAAATAACTGACTTCTAAATAGCTAATTGTTGAAATCGAATACATTTAATACGTCAAAAAAATAAAAATTTAAGTAATCATATATTTTTTAAATCCAACTCATTTAATATATAATAAACAACAATCTAGAGAATAAAGAATATGAATGAACCTGGCTTAAATATGGTTGTCGTGAATTGGATGGAAACTGTTCGCTAGTTAATAAGTTTCCAGAATCATCAACACCAGCAGAAAGAATGGATAAATTTCCAGGAATCGATTCCTTTTGGAAATTACGCTCCAAATCTTCAACTCGCAAAACTCCTTGTATTGATGATGCAACATGCTGAAGAGTGCGACCGACCAAATTGCATAGAAATTGTTTGTTTTAAAATATAGAATGTGAAAAATTAGCAAACCTGTTCAGGGAGTAATTGTGAGTGAATGGATCGTTGACAAGGATTTGAAAATATCTTATTCAAGACAGAAATCGATGCTGGAGTTGTGGATGAATCGGAAATTGAAGAAGACGAGGGAAGAGTAAAAAAACTCTGCTGCGAAGATTCGTTTCTACTAGCACAGAACTTATCTGAAAAAAATTCTTTATATAGTAAGAAGAAAATAAAAAAAACACATTCGTAAACTCTGGGAAATTTTTAGTACATCAATTTAATAATTACCAGGATTCTCAGATTTAGTTGTAGCAAAGAAACGTGATAATCTGCTACCAGTTGGTTCTTTTGCTGCTGGCGATTTAAACTCATTCTGAAAAAAATCATTGTAGTAATACCAAAATGTGATGTAGTTTTTGTAATTAAGCAGTTTTAGTCAGTCTGAAGAAATTTGATTTTACATAAGAAAATAATTTAGCAATGAGATAATTGCAGAATCTAATGACTTGGAAATGAATCAAACGATTTAACAGTTCAATAAGATAACAGGCATATTTAACAATTCGATAACAGGTACTGAAAACAAAACAGAAAAAAAAGTACAGAGATATAATCCACAACAGACAAAAAGGATATTTCTAGCATGTAGCTGTATTTCAATAATATCCACATTAAAGATGATTTTAGCACTATTACATGAATTTTGTTAAAAAATAATTTCAACATTCTTACCTCTTTTAATGAATCCAAATCGGTATCATCGAGAATACCCATAATTGCAGCAAATTCAGCATCGGAATTTGGCAGTCTGCTATTTAGCAAGGACACTGCTGTCAATGAATTATCATTCGTAGCAAAAGACTGACAAACATTTGTTGATATATCGTCATCATTACTTTCATCGTAGGATGCATTCGATTTATCAAATGAAGGTAGGCCTAAATCGATACTAACGATTTGGGAAGCGGGCCTATCGTCTGTCGAATCAGTCTTCTTATTTGTCATAATTTCGCTTAATTCATTTGTAGTGGAAATTTCACTTTGTTGTGCCATCCTTGTTGGATCTTTCTTCAGTTTTTGAGAAAAATCGCCTGTAGAAAATATTCAAATGAGAAATATTTAATAGAAATTAATTCAATTTGATTTGCAGGAAAACGAAGAAAAACAATAAAATTTTATTGGTTAAATGTAATTATGTTATAACTACACGACCAAAATTGTTCTTCAAATCAATGATATTCTCTTCCGACGAGATCCCGATCATTGAATACGACTATGCAAGAATCTCTTTTTTACACGCATAGTCAATTAATTAAAATTTATTTTGAAATTGATAATATCCTTTAAGAAGATGGTATTATTCCACTATGTATAAGAAAATCAAAAAATATAGTTTTATAACACATACGTCTTCTTTACAGGTTTTACGGGAAATACAAAAATACTAAATTTTAATATCTAAGGTATGAGCTTTGGTTTTTGCACAGGCTATAGAAATACATGTGATAAATTTCAACTCACGTCTGATTTTACTGTCGTCATCAAAACCGCGCAATTCAATCATATCATGCATTGATGTCGGACCATCGTTAAGCCATTCCGGCATCTTTTCGTCCGCAGTCGTTTCTGTAGGCTTGCCTCTCTAAAATATTTTTTAGACAGTAAGAAAATACATATGTGGTTCTGTTCTCGATCCTAAAGAAATTACACGTAAACATATGGTACAATCAAGTCTGGAAAACAGAAATCTGGAAAATTATTAGCCATCAGTAGCACAAAACCAATGTCTTATATGCCAAAAGCAGAGGATACCACTTAAAAAAAAATTCCATTACCAATAAGAGAATTTAAGGAAATATATCTACATGGAATTAAGTACAAAATATATTACCTGGTTCTGACCACTTTCTTTTTGATAATGCGGCTTAAATGATATCTCGCCCGAACGCCAATTGCCAGCACTACTTGGTACAGTACCATTTTGTTGGCGAGTTCTTATAAATGAAGATTCACTACTTCCAACGTTTTTGTGCTAAAATTCGATTACTCTGTACAAATCATTTAGTCGTAAAAGTTATTTGAATGAAATAATGAGATAATTAATACAAACTAACGAGATTTCAATATTCAAATTCTCGTTTCAATACTCGCAAAGTCTTTAAATTTTTTTTTTATACTAAAATAATTGAGGTCATAGACTTGTAGAAAGAAATCATAAAAGGTATTTTTTTATCTATAAAGTCAAATTCTACCAAAAACCTCAAGAACATTAGAGCATAACATTTACAAAAAAGATATACTAATATTTACAACCTTCATAGAGATCCTTTATACGGTGAGTCTAAAAAAAACATCTAAAAATTTTTTAAAGTGTCAAACTTACAAACGTTGTTTTGTACTCCGTTCCAGAATTCTTCAGCTGAAAACCAGCACCACTTCGCCAACTGGTCTTAGTTGCGCCGAGCCTTTCCGTTTCTGCTTCTAATGAGCACTAATCATCAGTATCATTACGTTTTTTTTTTTTTCATAAAACTTCCGAGATATTTTTTCAAAGATGTTTTGGGAAGTGAAAATCTCAAAATACGATTGAAAACCGTTAATGGTAAAAAAAATGTTCATATTAAAGCATCGATTTCATTTGGATATGATGAGATTAGAACCAAACAAGGAACTGGTCTCATGTCGAAAAGATATAAAGAACGCAGAAAAGTAACACCATCTTCTTTTTATCATAATTATATAGAATTTATTCTTCATAACAATACATAACAATGTAAGCATCGCTCTTTCTAAATCATGCTTAATAGATTTAAAGAGATGCTAGGGACTCTGATATTTCACTGATAATAGTCTTCCCATCTGAAATATTCAAAAATCTATATGAAAATATTAATTCTATGAAAACAAATAAAGCTTATGTATTGTTAAAAAGTGATACCGTTTCTAGCTGGCAATATAGCTCGACATCCCGACGAAAAACCTCGCCTTTGCGGGGAAAGAACAGTTGTGTCAGCTTCCAGTGCTTCAACCTTCAATTTCTCCTTTCTTTTTATATTTGTATTCGGACGACTTTCCACTCCCTCACAAATCCAACGGTATTCGAGCCATTTTTCCGGTTCAAAGTTCCCATCATCACTGAAAATTCACGATTATTAATATGCAAGCAGTATTTTGTATACGGAAAAACTAATAATATATTTTTAACAACATAACGTATCTTTAAGACTCGTACGTGATTAACGTAATTCACTAACTTCAATAAATGGAACTTAAACAAACATATGTAGTCTTAAATGGCAACTTTGGCAGCAGTAATTTATGAAATTGATACAACTTTACTGAACTATTCATGGCTCTAACTGATAAATTCTTCATTCGTAACTTAATTTGTGTAAGAAAGATCGAACTTCTTTATATGAGGATAAGTTTATAATCTATATATTTTTACGCAAAATGTGTACAATAATTAAAATAAAAAAAATTATTGCAATGCCAAATCTAATCCAAGAAATCTTGAATCACTTTAGAAACGAAAAAGGTTAACTTATCAAATTCAGTGGAGAGATAATGAGGACGTATTCTGCTTAAAGGCACATTCTTCATATTCAGCATTTCTTGACGAGTATATCGATACACATCACAATTATCATTTTGCGCATCAAACTTTTCATAACTAACTGGCAGAATTTTTACGCAACATGAACTCCTGAAATATATAAGTGAATAAATACATAAATTTTTCACTTCAGAGTAATAAGAAAAAAAATGAAGTAGGTATCTCAAGAAGCACGATGACATTAGAATATTTTATCATTATCAGCAGCAATGAAGCGTTACAGTTCCTAGATATAATTTATGCATATCACCCTTTAACAGTTATCCCCAAAAATCTCATCGAGATTTCCATAGTATTCATAATATTCATGGCATGCTATATATAATCATCCTTCTGCTCTGAGCATTGAAGAATCAAAAAAACCTTGGTATCAGTAATCAGTTCAAGCGTTGTCCTTAGTTATTTGCAAACAAAGATCACAGGTAAATTCAACCGTGTCCTTACTTATAAGTAGAGATAATGTCTCAATACTTAAGAGAGATCATTTTTATATGATTCATTACAAAAATATCGAAATTAAAGTGAAGGATAATCAAAAAAAACTAGATATCATTAAAATTTTATCAATCATCCAGACTTTCTGGAAAATAATGATAAATGATATGTGATTAAATATAATCTTTAAGATTTTTCTTGTATATAACAAGTTTATGATGGTGATCTTTATGTATAACGGAATAGAAATAAACAGAAATCTTCATTTAATGAGCGATACATAAGAGTTATAATCGACAGAGATGTGAAATAAAATCCATTTTCAGGTGGTTGTAAATCAACATCGCTAAAATAGCATATATTAAGAATGTGAAAAATTTTTCTAATTTAAGTGTTCATATAAGATATGCACTAACATATTGATCATCTTTGCCCAAAGTTAAAATCTGCCTTAAAAATTTTTCTGTTTATAGAAGTGTAAATACGTAAATTATTGATATCTAATATATTAAAAGTAAAACTGTGGAACGAGATCTGTGTTCGTATAATTCACGTGTCAAGCGATGACACCATTCCGACTCCTCTCAATGACTTATCACAAACATGAGGAGACAACAAATAAGCTATCTGAGTCATAAACAATCATAAATTCCAAGCCTGCAATGGAAATTAAAGCAACACAATCTTGTCTGAATAGAAATAACCAGACAACCATATCCTCCTCAGACTTATTTTGCGGTCCGTGCCGCATAGTGCGAGAAATTTCATATCGTTCCAGCTGATCAAGTGATCCAAGAAGACGGCTTGATATGTTATTCCGAACATTGAATTTAGGCATTTCTACGGTAACCGTGTGCAGGTGGGGTTATGGCATGGCATGATGTAAATGATTAATGTAGCAATAGTGGTACAGCTAATACTCGCAATTTAGTGCTACATTTCTGACGCACTTGTTATATAATTAATTCATTTCCGGAAATATTGAGATGAAGTACAGAATAGTGGTAGCAGCATTATTGAAAATGGTTCTAAATTAACATAGACATACTATTTCATGTAATTAAAGTAGCATTGGAAATTTAGATAAGCTGAAAAGATGCAATCATTATCAGTTATAATAAATTTAAAAGAGTTTGGTCTTGCTTGTAAAACTTGTCTATGCTTGTCTGGGTTTATGTGGTTCCTATTGCATCATTCCAATTATTTCATATTTAATCTTATTCCAGGATAGTTTGTTATCCATCGACCGTTCAAAGCAGACTTAAAGATGGCTGTTGGAAAAAACAAAAAAATGGGTAAGAAAGGTGCGAAGAAAAAGGTTGTCGATCCATTTACACGTAAAGAATGGTATGATATTAAAGCGCCTTCTATGTTCAACGTTCAGCATATCGGGAAAACGTTGGTGAATCGTACACAAGGAACAAGTAAGCATTTTTATGATCTCTGCCCATTTCCTGCACGGATTAGTTGGGAAAGACAGGAATTTAGTATTCTGAAAACAGTATAGCAATGATGATGCTGTGACATGTTTCTTGACTAGCTATATATGATTTATATACATAAGATCAGTTTCTTTAGTGGCAAAAACAGAGCGTTTGCTACGTTATTTTTCGTAAAAAATTATATTTGGTTGTATTATACAAACCCTTTTTTCTGACACATTTCCTTTAACAAATTTTGTGCTTGCTTAGATTGTGATCAAGTGTAATATAGTTGTAACGGCAGTACTGTTTTTTATGAGTTCATTTTCTATATATATGTGTCTTCAGCACTATTTTATTTTTAAGAAAATATTATTACATAGGCATGTTTTCGATTTTATTCTTGCTGTGCAAATGAAAAAATGAATAGAAAAGATTCCATCAAGATGCAGCGTAATGAAGTTACACTTCTTACAGAAATTGCCAGCGAAGGTTTAAAAGGACGTGTCTACGAAGTGTCACTTGGCGATTTAAACAATGCTGAATCGGAATTTCGTAAAATGCGTTTAATCTGCGAGGATGTTCAGGGTCGAACATGTTTGACCAATTTTCATGGCATGCGACTCACCCGTGACAAGCTTTGTTCCATTGTCAAAAAATGGCATGTAAGTGATGATTTGACAGGAATTCTGTCTAGATTGAATTGTTTCTGCTAAATTAGAGATAGTATGATTAATTTCTTATAATATGCACTTGGAATTTCTTGGTTGTACACCTATGACTTTGTCTTCGATGCTTCCATCTCAGTTAGAGTGTTCTTATAATTAAAACATTAATGTGTTAATCCTCCTGCGTTTTGATCAAACTGAAAGGAAGTTTCAGACTCTCATTGAAGCCAATGTCGCAGTAAAGACATCAGATGGTTATTTGTTGCGGCTTTTCTGCATCGGTTTCACGAAAAAAAATGCAAGGCAGCTGAAAAAAACAAGTTATGCAAAGTCATCAAAGATTAGACAGATTCGGGCTAAAATGGTAGAATACATGCAGAAAGAGGTAAATATTTGATATCATTGATGTTCTTTTCTATGTAGTTGTTGTTTTAGAGGCACATATATATATGTATATATAGCGATATAGTAATTCACATTTGTAGTAATTCAAACGAATTATTGTAGAATAGATTATATTTATACTACTAAGCGACGACGATATTATTTGTCAATCTTTTACCAATGGTAAGAAATACATTTTTTTTTCTGAAAAATTGAATATTAATTATTCAGGTACAGGGAAGTGATCTGAAAGATGTGTGCCATAAACTAGTTCCTGATTCCATTGGGAAAGATATCGAGAAAGCGTGTTCATATATCTATCCATTGCAAGATGTATGCATTAGGAAAGTGAAAATATTAAAGAAACCAAAATTTGAAATTGGACGTCTAATGGAGATGCATACAGATGTTAGTACATTTACAAGTGTTGAAGGGGAAAAAATTGAAAGACCGGATGACTATGAGCCTCCCGTACAAGAATCCGTATGAAGCTTTTGTTATGTTTATAATTTTTGTTGGTTTTCGGAATAAAGTCCTCTTTGTTGGAGTTGCCATTTGTGGCTAAAAACTTCACCGATCGGATCTGAGGATAGCTACTATTTAGGATAAATTAACTGCCAAATATTGATTTCAGTTCAGTGTCACTGTAATAAGTAGTGACTGTATGTAGCGTGAATAGATTTTAAGGTTATTATATTAACCAAATATGAGTATCATCGGAGTTGATTTTCTGAAAGTTATTCATAATGTTGGTAGTTTAGTCGACCCGTAGATCGAAATTAAAAAATCAGAAGCATGAACAAAAAAAAAAAAACTGGTCCAAGCACAAAAATATAAGAAAAATTCATAATACGACGTAACCGATAGGATTTCCGAGATTATAATCCTGACTTGATTTATTTATTGATTCTCTGTATGACAGCATATTAAACAAATGCTGGTCATTATTGCTGTTTGGTCATTGAATAACAGTGAGGAGATATCTGAACAAGTTTCAGTTAAATGAAATGCATTATGCATTATGAATAAAATGCAAGTATCAAAATATATTTTAACTATGTCGGCATCGGATATATGTTTATATTTATTATTTGATTTACTTATTGACTAAATTTTCCATTGACCATCGACAATCAGGAACTTGTGTACTTCAAAATAATTCTGACTTGTAATTAGTCTTGTGATGCTCATGAAGCGTTCATTTCTCAAAATAAATGAAATATTGTTTCCTTTAAAAAATTAATTTGTCTCTTTTATTTATACATTTTATTTATACAGTAATATGGAATACCGGACGTTAGAAAGTTAGAAAGATTCGATTGATTTCGTTAAAAAAGTGTGGCATGTCTTTACGCATTTGTTATCTTTGAGGTGCAGGATATATTAAGGAGATGTACTACATGAAGATTAAGCAGTCATGAAATTCCTGCTTTTTGAAGTTCCAACTCTTATTTTTTATTTTATGCGAAATTTTTTGGAGCTTTTGTGAGAGGGAGGGGACTTCTATTTATTAAAAAATATTTTTTTGCAAAATCCTTTAGAGACAGGATATACTGAATGATACAGTGTGATTTATAGAGAAGTGGAAGATGGCTTAACTAGTGGATGTTTCCTCCTGCTATGGAAATTGGTTTAAAAACGTGAAATAGATTGAATCTTTATGGGAACTAATTTTAATTTTGCTAATGAAAAGCGCGTAAATTAATCAGTATCAGAGATTGTGAGGATAATACATAAAGGAGTATTTAACATGGCAAGATAATTTTTTAACATGTACGAAAATATGCTTTTGAGGACGATTACCTTTCACTGCCATATAGAGTCACATAAATCTCTGAGTATATTATCATTTGGATTGTCGTTTTGAAAACGTTTTAGCAAATATACAACGGGTTGCCGCTTATATTTTTTTTTTTTTTTTTTTGATATTAAATGCTTCATGTAAATCAAATATGCATTAAAGGAAAAAATTTATTGAGAAATGTAAAACAGGAAGCTAAAATAGCATAATCATTAACAAACTGTACATATCACCTTGTTAAGACAAACATAATAATAAATTGAGGGAATCAGGAATACAAGCAATGATGAATATCGAGAAGTAGGTCCATTCATTATCCATCTGTCTGTCTTTATCTGCTCTTTCAACATTTCTATTGCTATCTAGCAGTGCATAATTTCCTTCAAGTCTTTCCAAATTTATAACTCGTACGATTAGTCAAATATAAGCACCGAGAAGATGAATGAATCGATTCCCACAATATGAAAAAAGTGCTTATCAAATTGATTAACTTCAATAGATACCACTAATTACTAATAACAGCCATTAATTAATTAATATGTGATATGGAACTAGTAAAATAGTAAATGGCACAGAGACCTTTGAGCTATTAAAGCGGGATTACATTTCTGTGATAGTATTTGCTGTGGTTCCGACATATTCTTTTCTTTTTCCTCAGTTCATATCAGAAGTTTCTATTCAAATGCTATCGCTGTTGCTTTTATTACTGAGTTACTTCCACCTAGGTCTTGATACGGTACCAGTTTTAATCAGCAAAGGTCTTGAAGCGGTACTACAAGAATCAGCACGCTTCATCGTCCTGCTGTTAGAATTCAGTGTTACTAAGGATGTTGCAGTTGATATTTGTGGATTGGATTTGGTTGTTCCTCTCATAGGCTGTCGTAATGTGGAAGATGAGATACGTGAAGGTGCTGTTCGCATTGATGATGTAGCATTAGTTACTGCTGATACTCGCTGTGAAGTCGATTTTGGTCGTGATACCGAGGGAAGTTTTGAAGATGACGAGGAAGGATCATGATTTGATGCGGTAATAGAATGTGAAGTATTTTCATGCGAATGCAGTACTTTCTTCTCAAGTGCTGCAGTTGATTTAGCATAAGTTGAGCGACAAGTTGTTCCCAGAACGATTGTGAATCAACATTGTGCTCATGGGTGGCCGACGTGAAAAAAGCGTTAGCATCACATGGAAGTTGTGACGAATTTTCTGCTGATGAATTCGAGGTGCATGGTATTTCAGTATCCGCACTATGTGCTGTTCCTACTGATTTTTTTGGCATAAGTACAGACGTCGTATTTTTGCAGGTACGCTAGATAAACTGGTAGCAGATATACCAGAATATGACTTTTGAGAAGACATAGTTTTGGCAATTCTTGATGAGGTCATTTCAGTTTTAGTCGTTAGAATTACTTCGTTACGTCTTTTTATCACAGCTTCTTTAGTGGTAATAGCATTGAATGATTTTTCTGACTGCACTGATGACTTCTTCGACTCGTCACATGTCTGTTCTAGCATCCCAACTTTTTGATTTGCTGAAATAAAAGTAGCGGAAGATTGTGATGTAATAGGTTGTTGCTTTCGAGTAGATTTACAAGATGTTGAGGCTGTGGATAATTTGATTCGATACGGTGAAATTCGTGGGTCTTTAGTAGAAGTTTGTGCTTTCTGAACTGATTTTAGTGTCCGTACGCTGCGTATTGTCTTGGATAACGGAATCTCGGCATTTTTTACTACTGCAACTCGTTGCTTTACTTTATCTATCGGACGAAGTATCGTCTTATCGTCATCAGTGAGTGATGCATTTTGTCCAGCACTCTTTAAATTATTTTCGGGAACTGTTTTTTGTGAGATACTACTTGATGATATTCTTCGAGTTCTGTTGTCGTTGATGATGCATCGTCTGAAAAAGTTTCATTATACTAAATAAAATAATTTCAAAATTTGATAGAGTGTCATTTCAATCTATCCTATTCCAAAATACAGGAAAATCTATCTGTCATCAGTGATAAAACTATACCTTATCATGCTAAGAGACATGGTATGGTTTCAGAAATTGAAGTTTTATCACGCGTAACGATAAAACTTTCTTTTTAATGCAAATAAATCCACAGTAATTAGTGCAAAGAAAAAATCATTACAAAACTAAAAAAATTATAAAGCTCATATTTATCACTAATTTAATTGATAACTTTTCCAAAATTGATTTAGCTCAAATAAGTGAAATATTTCTAACCTGCAGAAGTTGAGAATGTAGGAGACATTTCAACTAATTCGTGAGGCGTTTCCTTGTTATACTACAAGAAAAAGTATAGCGAAATTTTCAAACTATTTTACAAAATTGGAATTAGAAAAAGAATTGAAAAAAAAGATTACCAGGTGATTGAATTTTACAAGAAGCGTGAAATGATCTTACCTCAGCATGTTGCTTTACAACTTTCTTTTCAACTTCTTCAGCCACTTCCAGAAATTCATCCAAATTCTGACTATTCCTTATCAGATAAGCATCACTTTTGTTCCGTGATTGTTTTCGAAGTTTCATGATTGGTGACATGGCATCATCTCCCTAATTCACCACAAAATTAGACAAGAAAAAAGAAAATGAACAATATATATTGCTATTACTGTCAGTACGAAACAACGAGAACAGTTACTGACAAAAGCTCACAATGAAAAGTATAGCTCACCTCATCCAGTATTTCATCCTTTAATTTATTTCGAGCTGCTCGATGAACGATTTTACGATCTTCTCTCTCATCGCTGGATTGTTTCGTCATAGTATCTGCGTGAGTCATATTTGAACGAGACCTGGAGTGGCGAATATTCGAATGAAAAATGAAAATTCGTGGAACCGTAGAATAATATTTCTTTTCAATCATAGCGAGTGAGTACCGAATGGTAATTGCCATTTAAACCGGGTGTTTTGTCAAAAAATGGGCAGTACATTTATTTTCATTACTGTACAGATGTTGCGAGTAACTCAAGATTGGAAATGATCGAGTTATATTAACTCTGATTGTAAGATTCAGAAAGTGTAATGGCTCAAGCATCAGTATTACTGGCATCTTCAAGAATTTTACTTACTCGTTTTCTAAAAATTCTTCCAATGTTCTAGTATTATTGTTTATTTTCGGTGACAAATTAAACTTTGAAGAATCGTTCAGCATGATATTCTCCACATTGGCTCTTTTTTCCAAGCATTTTAATCTTCTTGTGCGTTTTTCATTATCCTGCATGAAAAGAAATTAAAAATCAAACCTTCCAAAAGGCACATAAAAAGTAGTTAGTTTAAGCATGCAAAAATATAATGATAAAAAAACTAAATAAATTAATTTTTCCGTACATTAAAAAACATATAGAAATTTAACTGATACGCTGTTAAAATATTCACTGATCTTATCCCTTGAAATAAACAAAAGTTTTGAGAACTAAATAGACAAGTAATAATTATTATTTCCAGGAACTCACCAGGTTTCTTGAAATGAAGAGCACTGAGAAATTTACTAACTAAACTCTATTTATTTAAGTATTTTAATGAAGTAATTACAATAAAGCAGGAAAAGAAAATTAAAATATCTGCTTGAATTAGAAATCTCAGATCTTAAGAGATTATTTAATATATCTTTATTCCTCTTCTTTCGAAAACTTTTTTTAACAAATAAGTCAATAACTTTTATCAATGAAAACGTACACTTAGCGCATCTCGAAGTCTAAAGATGAATGTAGACAATATTTTGAAGCATTCTTCAATTTTGAAATGTTTTTCATCTTCACAGAAATATGCTGCCAGATAATAAATCAACTGATTCATTTGTTCTAATTGTTCTTGCATATTTTCCATATGCTCTCTTGAATTCTTTAAAATTTGATGGATTATATGATTAATTTACTCTTCATGGAAGCATAGTTATGTTTGCAGAGTAATCTAGACAATTTATAACTTTATTAGTCCTTGAGAAAAATGTGCTTCTTTAAACTTTGTTTTACTGTACATAGGAATGTAGGACATCTGACAAGTAAAGTCATAAAAGTAAAATAATTTGATATGAAATGTTTAGGTATACTCTAAAAAAAAAATTTTTTTTCAAAACTTTAATGATAAATGAAAGAAGATAAGGGAGACAAAGAAAAATAGTTAAAGCGTACTATAAAATGTCGGTTAGTATTTTCAAAAAACCGAATATCGGTCCGCTTTATTACTTCACTACTCATGTTGGTCAATTTATCACTGATTATCCGAACATCGTTTCGAATTGATTCCAGTGACAGTCTGAAAAATTTTTGAAAAAACTCGCAAGCAATTAAAGGATGAAAATTTGTTTGACTAAGATTTCAAAATTTGAAACATTTGCTTATGAGGAGAATAACTTAAGTTGGTTGAGATAAAAGAAGTTGCCAAGCTATTATCAGGAAGCTATAATATGTGTATAGATACATTCTATATGTATGAAAAATTTGATTAGACAAAAAATGTATTGATATACAAATTAGGGTTTTGCTTTTTGATCTTATTGTCTTGAATTTTTTTCATTTTTATCTCAAATAATATTTTCAAAAGTTCAGTAAGCAGACGACAATGCAATTAGTGATAGAAGATACCAAAATTTGCACTAATTAAAACTATAATTAATGAACAGAGTTTTCAATTTTCCAAAAAAACTCAGCAATATAACCTCGCGGCAATTGGTACTGTTAACAGCTCATCCAGCAATTTTTCCGCACATTCTCGATCTTGCTGAAAAAAAGAAAAACTAACAGCTAGATTACATTCGAAAAAAGAATGAATAATTTTGTCATTTGGAATTACTGCTTTGAATTACTTTGAATTTTACTATTATCCGAAAAATTAGATTCTCATCCAATCTCGTACTGTGTTTCCAAATACCAATTTGGCATTTTTAAAGAACAAACATGCCTCACAAATTGTTTGTAGACATATACCACCGTCTTAGTGCCCTAAACTTGTTTGGTACCTCATGGTCCCGATTTATGATGCCAGAATGCCTAAATAAGGTTGTGAATAATGCCGAAAAGAAAATCCGGCTAACCATTGCAATGAAATGGAGAAGTGTGATACTTTTTTGCGTAGCCTTCACATCCAAAATCCTCCAGAGTGAATTAAGTCTGAATCCTGCAGCATTGCCAAACGTTGCATTTGCATTCAAAAAATTGCCAATTTGTACAATCATGCAAAAGATCTTTGGCAACGCTTTACTTTCTTTAATTTCTGCAATTTTGAACAAAATGTTCTTTACCCAGAGCTATAAAAATTCTTTAAATGTCAGTCTCTCTCATTGCGTAATTTTCCCTTCTCTTCTTAAACATCACTTGAAAAGACTGTTCATTCATATCATTTTGATATTTTTCCATTAATCAAAGACTAAGCAATAATTTTGACAGTTAAATGATGTCGAAATCATTATATATATATATAAGTAAAATGTATATATATACATAAGTAAAATGTATATATATAACTAAAATGTTTCTATTAAACAGATAACACTGTCCTTAAAAAAAAAATTCAAAAGGATCAGTGATCTAAATTATTCAATATTGCTCGATAATTTCTAAAATTATTTCCTCCTTGACATTATAATCTAATCAATTCTATTTATGCCTTTATCTTATAAGATTAAACGGTGAATTAAGAATAAAATCAAACCTATGCAACTGTTAATTATAGTATTAATATGAGGTAGCAAAGTTTCAAAAGCAATATCCAACTCCTCTTTCAAAATCATGCAGTCTAAGATAAGCCTATAGTCTGATACAGTTAACAAATTTAAAAAGAATTGTTCAGCGATACCAAGTTGCGATTTATTGCCAGTAAAGCTTTGCAAAATTTCAATCTGCAATGAAGTTTAAATTCACACTTAAGTTTTATTGTTGGAAAAATATCTATTGTGATCAATTTATCAATAATAGTCAAATTTCGAATATGATATAGCCCGTTTTGTATTTTGTATTAAGTCAGGAATTGAAAGACTATTTTTTCATCTTTCATAAAGTCACTCGTCTTAAATTCATCGGATGTTTTCATCAATTATATGCCTTGTATGTCAGTTCCCGACAAATTTATACAATTTTTCTATCATTTAGTGGATAAATGAAAAGTATTTCGATAAAATTGAAGATATATACTTCTTCATTATCTGGTAATATAGCACGAAGGCTGTTTAGTCGTTCAAGACCGAAAAATTCTCCATGTCCATTTCGAACATTTTCGATAATTTGAAATGTACCTTAAAAAATATACCTGTACCGATTTAATGGAAGCTTCAAAATTTCAAACCAATATATCAAGACATTTTTTTGAAAACACAAAAATATTTAATTTAGAAAAAAAAATCTACACTACCTTCTTTGAATTGTTTCAGGAAAATGCTCACGTTGAAACTTCGTTTATGTGATAGCAAACTTATCACTGCATTCTTTCTAATTGTACGTCGTTCAATATTTGACGCATCAGTATATGTCCTAACAGCAGCACAACTAAACATCGATTCCAATTCATCAAAATTAAGATGAAGCTCTGAAAACTAGATGCGTCTCGAAATCGATATAAAAAAAGAACCTCGAAAATTTGGACTTTTCTATAGTATAATCTTAATTTTTGAAAACATCAAATAAAAAGTTAGTATAAAATTGCTAGCTGATTATAAGAAAAATTTTTAGTTTTTCCACGAAAATGAAAAATTTGAAATATTACGGATACGCAGTTATGATAATTTGCAATCTAGGTAGATTGCAAATTTCAGATTCTCATTCTCTGTTGTAATATTTATTTGATATAAGGTGTATTTCTGGCAGGACATAGTATTTCATTTTTTGTTAACCTTATGAACTGATGAAATGTATGGCTAATCTTTTATCAGAACAGAAATTATTATTAGAATTACAATAATAAAAAGATTGTCCGAACGGTACCATTTTCAGACAGTCGCGCGGAAGACATCCAAACGTTGTGAATTTTTTGCATACCATCACCAATTACCTAAACATTTTCAAATTTTATGATACAGTCCCTTCAGAAGATATGCGTTAATTTAAATTTTAAAATTCTAAAATTTCAAACTAATCATTTGAAATATTTTGACTCAGTGATTTCTTTAGGAAAACTGGAGATGTTATCCATAAATCCAATCTGTTGGAGTTTCAGAAGCAATTTTTTGAACTTTAACATTCAGTAGATAATGGAACAGCTAAATTTTTAGAAAAACTGATTATAAATTAAAAATTTTAAAGTTTAAAAGAAGGGATCTTGGTAAATTAAAAAAATAAAAAAAAATTTATTAATTCTTTGAATTCTGCAATTTATTTTTTCTAAATTCTAGAACTGACCTTCTCAGTTGGTATTTTGGTCCATTGAATTTGTTTCATTTGTGATCCAGCTTTAGGCATAGCTTTTGGTTTCAATGCCTTTGGTATGTCTAATTTTTTCTTTGACAATAGTTTAGACTCCTTGACATTTAGTTGGAGTGGTGGGGGAGGTGGAGGGCTACCAAAAATCACTGATGATGGTGGTAGAGGCGGAGGAGGTGGTGGTGGCGGTATTGGTGAAGATGATGTAACTACAGTTGGTGACGGTACGGATGATGCTGAAAAATAAATTTTTATAAAACTTAGTTTATGAATAAAAAGTTAAATAGAATATGTAATATAAAAGATAGAATATATTTTCACACATGCTTAAAAATGAATTACGAATTTCTAAATCATCACATAATGGAAATGTACCAATATATCTTTAATTAATTATGCAAAGTTTCTGAAAAAACAAATGAAATGCTTAGCACCAGAAAAGATGAAAATACTTTTTCCAAAATGTGTGTACAAAAAAAAAATGCAAAAAATGATGTGAATATGAAATTTTCATGCGAAATATTTTCCTAAAAGAAATCATCAACAGCAGTTGGATGAAATTGGATGATTTAAATCACAGCCTTTTTCTAGTATTCTTTGTTACAGTAGTGGTATGGAAATGCATTAACCCAAGAGAAAGCTGCTAATCGTACTTAATCTCAAAAAATTTTCGCATGGTTTAAAACAAACATCATTAATTTTTATCCGATTATTCAATGAAATGATATTGGAACTTTATAATTTCAGCCTTAAACTATATCGTGAAACTCAGCCATTAGTTGAATAAGTATTAGAATTTTAGTTTTTCAAAAAAAGAATGAGAATGACGCCGAAGAAGTTCGTGTGAAAATTAGAATTATAAATAACGTGAAATAGAGATGTTATAAACCTTTAATGAGTTCATTCTTTTCGCCCGTAACCTCTTCTTCCATCTTTTGCTTGTCAATTTCCATTGTCATTTCCATTATCATTTCAGCATCGTTCTTCAAAAGTTCGACTTGATGATTTCTTTTGGACAGTTAACAATAAAAATTAACACTTTTTCTGAATATCTATTCTGGATTCCATTTTTAAAATATTATATTCAATATAAATATCAATTTGTTTATCAATTTATTATCAGGAGTCAGCTTAGATCAAGTTAAAAAATCAGTGGAATTGTGAGGTAATGCTTAATGTATAGACTACATTACCGTATGTTACTTATCCATGTGGTTCGATTTAAAAACATTAATAAAATTTTAAGTTGTACAATTTAAATTCTAATTGTTTATTTGAAATTATCACTATATTAGTAGTCGTATTACTATTGCTGATTAAAAATATCCTTATGATAAACTGATAAACTTCAAAAAACCAAAAGTAATTTCTTTTGTGCAGTATTACATAAGAATAAAAAGATTTAGTTGATCGACTTACAGGATTACATTTAAGCAATAATGCTTCGACCAGTTGCTTAAGATTGCTGACATTAACTGAATCTGTTTTATTTTTTAGCAAATTTATCAATTCTAGGAGAGTACTACTCGTCTTGTAACATGGATCATCCAAACTCTGAAATATTTTAGTGTCTTGAAAACTGATACTAAATATTGAAAAATGAAGAATTACTGCTTCCATGGACATCCAAATATCATAAAGCTATTGGAAAAATAATTGTGCAGAAAATGAATAATTTCTATTTGGGCATCCAAATAAATTTATGAGATGAAGCTTGAAATGTATTGGATAAAATTCGAATGAATCGAACTGAAAAAAAAAGATTCGGATGAAGAAATTAGTTTATAGTTAGCCAGTTTTATTAAAATAAACAAATCTTCCTTCTTATCTTAGTTGCTTTTTCAAATAATACGAGAATAAAAACTTGTTAAAAAAATCACTGCTGAGGGAATACTAAATATAGCAAGTTTTGGTATCGGAAAATTGAAAAATTTAAAAAGATTTAAATTTTAGCACTCAGTAACTTTGCTTTGACATTGTGCAATAATCAATTTAGTTATCTTTGAAATTCAATTCCTTAGTTCATATGATTATAAACTAGAATAACTTTTTAATATTATTTTAACTCATTAACTTCTCACAAAAAATTCTCCGTCATTCGCTAACAAAATTTATTTTCTGCTCAAATTATTCTGTCTTTCGGAAACCTTTTTACTCTACACCTTTCAATAAACTTATAATATAAACAAAATAAACATATAAACTTAAGTTATCTCTTATTTTTACTTCGAACATGCATATTTTACATTTTTTTAATAGGACATATATACATATATTTATAATATATATCTAGTCTTATTTACATTTAGCATTTTGTTGAATATTTGAAACAAACATATTTAAGAAGCCTAGTATAGCTATATTTGATTACCTACTACTAAAAATTTTCCATTTTTTTCAAACACTAAAGATTGCAAACTTTTTAGAATGATTTTCGAATAGGCAACAATTTTAATTATGGTATATAGGTGCAAATTTCTTGTACATTATTATTCCAAGATGGCGATGAATGGACCGTTTCCACAGAAGCCATTCGGTATCCTTCTTCTTCTTCTTCTTCACTTTCTTCAGTGAATGAATTCGAATCCTCAGCTTCTGTAAAGGATGACAATCGACCTGAAAATATGTCTCCGAATATCTAAAAAAGAAAAAAGAATAAATCTTTCCTTCTTATTGAAAACTAACTTATCCATTCAAAAGTAGAAAAATGCAATACCTCTTATGCATGCATCATCATTTTGCGAATGTTCCGACTGCCAATGTTCAATTTGTTCGCTTATTTCGCGATCAAATTCGCCGAATATACCGCTGCTTAAAAGCACTCTGAAATATGCTCATTACTTCGGAATAACTTTTTTTAAATTTTATTAGAATCGACATAACATAACAATGATTATCACCTTGCATTTCGTAGAGATTAAAATTCTAAGCAGCAAATGCATCATAACAAATGGTTTGTTTCATCGGGCATTATTTTATTGGACCACACCCAAGAATTGTTTTTTCTGTTTCATGTCTAATTGCATACTGATATTATTAACAAACCGAAAGGTATTCGGATATTTAATGATTGACATTAAAATCTGATTAGTATGAAAGCATAAGTAGAGACTGTGATTTTTAGACTTATAAATAATAGCCAAATCAGACAAATTTGTGATGCAAATGATTTCCGGTCTTCTTTGAAACGTGTTGAAAACAGTTTGTCACAAGTAAATAAATTTCATGAAAATACATTGTTTAAATTTTAAAATGAAAAGGAAAAAGAAAGAGAAGAAAAATAAACAGAACATCCGTTTTAGAATGAAATGGTTTTTGACCTCGTGTGAACTGTTAGGTATTATGTACATAATTCATCATCTAAACCTCGTAACCCAATTTCTCGTTCAAAACCTCTCCATCTTAATCACAAAGCTCAGAACTAATTATCAGAGTAATGCGAGCAAAAATCTACTGATCCTATTCCAGTTAATCGTTCCAGATCACATCCTGGTGGTTTTGAAGTTCAGACAAATAATTGATCTTCGCAAAATCCATTTAATGATAGAATAGTAGCACAGTATGTTACCAAAAAACAGCAGATGTAAGAGAAATTTTGCTGTCCATACAATAAGCTTACAAAAATTACTAATAAAGTTGTTTGCTTTTCTTATCCATCAAACTTTTTTTAAAATTTTAATTTAAATTATGAGAAGTTTGATGGAGAAGGAAAACTTATTAAAACGTATTTTCTGAGACATGAATGCTAAATTTATTTACATATTATTCATCAGAAGAAACTAAATATTAACTACAAAAGATCTATGATACTGAAACGATGTCAACTGTCTAATTATTGAATTCACTTCCTGGATGGACTATTGAGAGAAACACACAAACACACACACACACACACACACACACACCACACACACACATGCACACACACATGCACACACACACATGCACACACACACATGCACACCTTTTTTTGCATCTTCAAAATACTTCAGTTTAAAAATTTTTCCTCTACTTTGTTTAGATTTTCACATCAATCTTTTCAAAAAAAATCATTTCGTAATGGAATTAAACAAATTCAACTCTTTCTTCCATTCATATTTCATAATGCGAAAGAAATAGTTCAAGATTCATGAGCATTCTATATCTAAAGTTATATGTAACGTATTGATAAGATGGAATTATATCAATCCTTATACAATATGTCTCGAATAATCTAAATGCAACCAGTCCGGAAGAAGAAAAGATAGTAAAAACATTTTTCAGAAAAAAGAAAAAAGACTGATTCGATTCACATTAGCATTCTTTTCATCTTTTCGTTTTCTGCATTTTCTGTAAGATGAATGATTGTTATTTCAGCAGTTAACAGAAAGAAATTTATATAATATGCAAATCAGCATAGATCAAACAGCAATAAATAATATGAAGTAAATATATGAAGGGGTTAATATGAGAATGGAAATCGTCGAGACGAAAAGAATAATATGTAAAATGCTGCTAACTCAATCATTAGATAATTGAATGGTTTGTTAAATGATCAAACATATAATCTAGACTATTGCCTTAAGCATGTGATAATCATATCAGTTTTGTCTACTCAAACACGATGTAGAAAAACTAATCATCATAAGCATAACAAAGGATGAGGATGAAAATCGTCGAAATAAAAAGAATAATATATAAAATTATGATAATATAACAACTAAGGCATATTAGGCATTTCAGTAGAATAGAATAGATCCATCAGTAAGTTGTTTAAGTTAAATCAAAGAATATTTTAATATCTATGAGTGGCTGACAGTTAACATATAAAAGAAAAGAGAGAAAAAAAAAATTATTATTCATCAGTACATCTCTTCTTTTTCAACAATTGGAACCTTTGTTGAACCTATTATTTTCTAGCATTCTCACTGCTATGATAATTCAAATATAATCAGAAAGTGCTAAATTCTATTTTGCAAATTTCATGACAATATATCTGATAAATATCTTATCAGAAGGAAAAATCCATTAATTATTGAATTAATCGTCGAATAATATAATTTATAATAAAAAAATTATGATATAAATCATGATCATTATATTTGTAAAAAATCATAATTTTAGTAAAGCAAATTGAAGAAGGACTGCATTTCAATCGTTATATTACTTATGCCAGCAAAGTGTTGCGATTATAATGCAATAATGGAATAATGAAAATTAAGAATTTTAGAAATTTAAAATGTAAAATATTAAGGAAATAAAGAATTAAGAATTTAAAAAAAAAGAATTTAGAAATAAAGGATTAAGAATTTAGAAAATTTAAAATGTAAAATATTAAGGGAATAACGAATTAAATAAAGAATGAACAAATAATAATATTTCAGTAAAATGATAAAAATATGTATGATAAAATCAAGAAAGACAACAAGTTGCAACAAAACAAAAAATCAAATGAAAAAATAAAAATAAACGATCAGAAAACGAAAAAATGTTCTAAAAATGCAAAATAGTAACTAAGTGAGAAGTCACAATTTTTATTAATCGCTGTTTAAAATCAAAATCTTAGATAACATTCTTTCCATATGATAATTTCATTTTCAAAGCATTTATTTCTTCACCTTATCAATTGTGATGATGGCAAAGCTTAATAAATATTCATGTGAAATGAAGCCCAGACAAACAAATCAAAGAAAACAAGATGAATGAGTACGTAAGTTAAAAAGTATTATCATTTCTAAATGATATGGACTCTACGTATTATTGGTCAATGTACAGGGTGACATTATATTGAAGAGTTGAAAAATCCCTAGGAATTTTGGAGAAATCATTAAATTATAAATTTATTTATTCGAATATCAATATACATTTCAAAAAATCATCATCAATAATTTATCAGGCTATCACGAAATCTTGAAGTAAGATAGGGGATGTAGATTGTCATTGAACTAGCACAAAAGCATCGAAGAATAGATGATAAGGATGACTAATAACTTTCGATGCATTATATTACTTTATCATCACTGTTTGCAGACATGGAAGGAAAGCCGGATGAAGAAAAAAGAAAGTCTAAACTGATTTCTTCTCTTCATTTCAATATTTGAGATGTTTTCAGATGTATACATTGAATTGAGAATATGAAACAAAATTGATAACATGTCGTGTTGATGCTACACTTCGAGCGTACCAATGTTTCCAAGTGTAACGTGCAGTCAGATTATCACAATGCGCACATAACTTGCATCACATCTGAGCTACAAAACAAAACAATTGTTAATTCATTATTTCCATCAAATCACTTCAGTTGCGTTGAATTTGATCTTATTGCTCCCTTTCTCTAATTCAAATTTTTTCCAATATATTCAAATTTAAGAAATTTTTTTATTCATTCTTCAACCTGATAAGATATTATTCCAAAACATCATAAAATCCTCTCCTACCTGGTTTATTTTATCTATTCATTGCTTAATGGAAGAGAAAATGAGAAGACCAAAATTCATCAGAAATTTAAATTTAATCTACACATTCGCCTTCATTTTCCATCTCCTGCTGTTCACTAAATTGCATCATAGGAAAGAGCATCCTTCACGTTTGCTTTCATACTTCAATTTATTGCATAAATAAACTGAATTTCATTCCTCTCTTTTCAACCTCGTCCTTGATTAAGATTTCTGACCAAAACCTGCTGCTATTATATGATATTATTTCATGTTTTTCTCTTTTTTTCCTACATTGAATTTTTAATGTAAGCCTACTGAATACAAACAAATACATTTTCTACTTTTACCTCTATTATATCGCCTTCATTTAAAGATTTCCAAAAAATTAATTTTTTCATCACCATGCAATTTTGCTAAGAATCGATCGTATACCTAATAAGCAACTTTTCGAAAAATTTTCTAAATGATTCAAATTTTATAAACTAAAAAACAATAAATGATATCATTTCATTGGATATTCGGTATGTTATTGCTCCAAAACAGAATTTATTGTAATTTGTGTCGCATAACTTGTTCATTTTTTTCAAACTATGAAATCTTTTACAAAATATCCGACTAAGGTATAAAACATATTTTAAAACTATCACATATGTTGATCGAGCAGATGATTCCATGATGATTACTATGGATAACAGATAGTCAAAATCATAAATAGCACGATAAACGAGAATTAGGAAAACGTGTCGGCAGATAAAATTTCAGATTCTGCAGCGAATATGAGTTATAATTTTATGGAATCCGTGAAGAAAATCTATATTGAAAAAGGAATCATGACTAATATATCACTATCAATACTATGATATTTTAAACTATTTTAAAATCAAGACTGTAGACCATTATTACAAAACAGTTCGAGTTTCTCACTTTCAATCAAATACTTAATTGTTTAAACTATATTGACTGGTTACTGTCATTGATAGTTTTTATAGCTTATTTCAGGACAACAAGAAAATTTTAGCGAATTTTTAACAAATTTTTGATAAACTTTAGCAATTTGATAGAATTCTTCATAACTCGATAAGTAATTTTGTACTATTAGACAAGACGATATAATATGATTAATATTGATTTTAAAAAAAAGATGAAATTCGAAGTATTAATTTAAGTATATTTAGCAACAAAAGAGTGCAAATGATTCATATAATAAATCTAATTTTTTGCATCATCTTTTTTATTACTAGGTTTTTGAGCTATGTTTGAAACTAATTTTGTTGAGATGCCGGGCGGTTCTTGAAATAGTATAATCAAACAAAGAAAAGGACTTTCAGAAGACTATGATGCAAAGGTCCAGAAGCTACAGAAACAAAATAAGGGACATAAAATTTCGAAGTAGAAAAATCTTTTAGATGAAATTTCTCTTCCACTAATGCAAACTCGACGTAATCGAAAATAAGCTGAAATGGATCGGTCTGTCAAAGAAAAACAAACATAGCACAGTCACATGCTAATCATAAAATCTGACGCTGTAGAGGAGAGGGGTTCGCAAATATTTGCAGATAAGCTTTTCTGCATCAATTTAATAAGTAACTGTCTTTTATGTATGTATACTATCAATGGTATGTGAGAAGTGTGAATAATTTGATATAAAAAGAAGAGAAGACTAAAATTATCTGCAAATATTAACACTGATCATTTCTGATTAAACATTTTCAAAAAATGAAAGAAAAGTTGGATAGATTCACTGTTGAATTTTGAGAGATTTTTTTAGAGAGAGAACTGTATTTCAAAGTTTTGTTAAATGCAAATAGGTTTTGGTGCTTGCTTTATCCTTAACAATGTATTTGATTAGCATTATTTATGATCCAAAGACATAAATATTTTTTTATTGTAAATGAAAATGACAAAATTGTTCTAATGCTGCATTATCTATTACGATTTTGCAGGAAAATTTGTCGAGAAAGTTGATTTAGATAGCGGTTGACGGAACACTCACCTTTAAATAGTCAACTATTTTTGGTAATTAAAATTATAAAATTGCACAAAAAAAATTATTGGTGGAATAGTTGTCTGTTTCAAAAGAATGAAATTTCGATAACCACAAATTTAGAATGATTTCTATAATTTGTAGAAAATAATTTTTTGCATAGAAAAAAAGTTGAGTTCGATAGTAAGCATAAACACATATACATTTGCATCATCCATTTAAAGGAATGGTATATTTTCAAGATGAAAATATAACATTTGTTCAAGAAGGATTCAACATATATATTTCACATTGAAATTAATCAATTCTAATTGATAAAGCAGGAAATAGTATACTATTTGTGGTAAAAAACTAATAGCCAGTCAGAAAGTATGAATCATTTCTTTGCTCAATTCCGAAATAACTATATATAAACCTGTACTCTTCTATTGAAATAAAGTTGGCTGATAGGAAGGGAGGGTATAATATTTAGGATGTGAAAATGTCAAAACCAGAAGCATGTACCGATCATGGTATCTTCAGCTTATTGTCATTTTTTTGACAAACTAAATAATTTTAAAGAGAGTCAAAAATAGAAAATATGATTGCTTAAAATTTTATGAGAAAATAATATTTTAGTTTGAAAATAGAAAATTGATCAGATTAATAGATCAACGTGAAGCTGAACAACTGACAAAATGGAATGAATATCGATGTTTTGTAAATGATGGCAATTGTGCGGAAGTAAACAGAGATATTTCATATGAACAGATGATAATGATAAAGAATGATAATATTTGTGAGTGTATTTGCAAAAATATGATACAATTATTATAGAATAGATGCAAAATAATATCTTCTGATTACAATATAGGAATGTCCTTTATTGTTCTTTAGGAAAAGCTGGGGAAACTTAAACTTAATGAATCAATAACTTCTAGCGGTCACACTTAATCGGCCTGTGTGATTCTTTTACACGCTTGGAAGAATCGATATTAGTATGGACACGTGAAATGTAACAGTCAATCTTTCCTTATCTATATTCTTTTGAGATATTTCAACTACTTTTGAGTGAGTAGCAATTAGATAATTTTAAAATTGATAACGAAGATTTCTAACGGACATATCAAATCATTGATTCTGCATAGAATGATTTAGATAATTTATTAGTTTGGAAAAAAGAGTGCTCCGATCATGGATATGAGAAAGATTTTGATAACATCCAAGACATAATAAATTCTAATGCAAAATCAGATTGAGCATTTCAAACTTCGTTTTCTTTTTTATTAAACTGTTGAAGTAATATTGATGAATGAATGAAATGAAGCTAATAAAAAGCATTTCAAATTTTTGTTTATCGAAATAAGTAAAATTAGAAAAAGGATTAGATCGAAGATAGAAATTATTTATGAAATAAAAAACGCTGGTTAAAAAATACCATACCTTATTTCGTCGATACGTTCACTGACATTCAGTTCTGAAATTATTCGAATTAGAATGATGAATAAGAGTTATTTTATTATCTCATTTAACAGCGTATTTTGAAAAAAAGATTAATGTTATGGTTCAAGGTTGTATATTATATGAATAATGATCTAGAATAATTCCATTCTAGAACCAGCATATTGTTATCCTCAAAAATAAATTTCAAAATTAATTTATGTAAGTAGAAAAATTTCCACCCAAAAATTGAAACAAGAAAATTGCTAAAATTTACAAATAAAAAAATATTTTTGAAATTTTTACTAGTTATTAGAGTTCAAAAACTAATACAATAATCTACTATGTTTATTATTTTTTTGTTGCTGTGTTTATTCATATTTGTAATTAGTATAATTGTTTGCAGCTCTTGACCTTATTATAAAGAAATCAGATCGAATTATATCTGATTGTCATTCAGTCACTTCATATATTTTAAAACGAAATGAGAAAAATGGTAAAAAAAAATTAAACTTTAGTTTGCTCTATTTTATTGCAACAGAGACACAAGCAAGTTTATCAGTCCTGATACTAATTAGAACAAAATAGAGTAGCTAAAAATTGATTGCATAGTTCAAGCGCTAATTATGATTTGAAGACAGAGAAATAGCATTATCAATGATATAAATCTTTTTATCATTACAGTTTACAACAACTTAAACATACGTGAAATGTTCATCTGAATTTTTTCAAAAATGTGAAAAAATGCGACTAAATTTTTACAAATTAATACTTATATGTCAGTTTTGTCAAAGAATTACAGAACGTATGAAAAACACATGCAATGATATCATTGATATCACTGAATCCCAGTGTTAAGCACTTGGATGATGCATGTGTTATCATTGATAAGATTCAAACGATGCAATTCAGAAAAAAAATTGGAGAGTTTTACTAGAATCAACTGATTACTGCAATGAATGAAGTGCGAAAATTGAGATACATACGTCACCGAGTTTGATTCTAATAAATGCAACTTTGTCATATGATGCTCACACCAAAAAAGTAGCATTTCAAAAAATCGCAGCAAACTAGAGATGACAACATATGTTAAATTGAATAGATTGGAAATATTAAGTCTTTAAAACATAGAAAATGGAAAAAAACTTAAAAATAGGAAAATTTTAAATGATATGCAGCAGTGTTCGGAGCAAATTACGTAATTCAACACTTAGACATTTAAAATTTATTGATCTATTTAATTTCGATGAAGAAAGTGTAATAGTATTTTAAATTTAACTGGTATGATAAATATGCTTGACAAATTGCTTTCTAGAAAAATTATGATTTCTAAGCTTTCAATCCAAAAAAAGAAAAACAAATCCTGCCAATATACACATTCCTTTATAATCAAATCATTGTCAAAAATGCTTGATAAATTAAGAAATTTTTCATAATATAAGCCCTGGAAAAGAGTGTTTCAGGATTTCTTTGAATTTAATCATTTTCAGATATCAACATAGTGCAACAAATCAATAGTTTTGGCATGTAAAATAATATATATGAAACTATAAAATTTTCCTTTCCTTATAACAAAATTGAGAGCTCTAGAAAGACATACATAAATGATATCAATAATAAAACATTCTTAATCTATCTCTTTATACATGGAACACATAACGTAGTTGATTATTCCGCATATAAAATATGATTATTGGACCATCAGAAATTGAATGTGAAACATTTTTGGTAATCGTCAAAATTAATTTTCTTACATTTCCATTTCAGATTTTCTTAAATTAAATTCAACAAATTTCAAATGCATTTCAATCAAATAGTTTAAACAATAAAAAATCAATTGTAATCCAAAACAAAATTTTAAGTGACCATTTTAAAGTAGAATTTACTTATTAGTTGATGAGAGTAGTTGCAGTAATTGAGAATAACTCCTTTCATTGGTTAAAAAAGTAATATAATTTAAAAAAAAATATTCATAATAAGAAAATAAAAATGTTTAGGTGTTAGTCAACAACAAAATGACTGGAAGCAATGATTCCATATAAATCTGGAACAGGAAGAAAGATGAAGTTATTATAGTAAGCTCATATGATAAATATGTATTAAATATAATATGTAATCAAAATCCATGATAAAAAAATGCCACTCGTATGAATCATTTTCGTTTTATTTATTTAATAATCATTATTAATGAAATGATTTGTTAGGAATATTGATAAGAGGATGAAGAAATAGTAAAATAATATGATTCATTTTAACAATAGAAAGAATCACATACATTTTCGCATTGGAATCTCTAAGCTCTAATGAAAAGGTTATTTTATAATCTGAAACGATGTAAGAATGAAGTGTTTGATGCAGAAAATTAGCATTAAAAACATTACATTTTACGACATTAAAATCAAAACTGAAGTCTATTTCAAAATTCAAACGCCCAAGAATTGAAACAAATTCAAATCTTAAAATTAAATGTCAGATGCTAATATATCTAATGATTATAATTATTGCTTCTTAATTTTACTGGCAAATGTTTGACGTAGTCTTATGATCATTAAATATGTTTTCATTCTCTGATTCTCGACTTCAAAGTAAACATTTGAAGTTAATGATCTGCTAGAATTCATTGTAAAATTTCTTATTTGTCAATATTTTCCTAATCCTTCCTTTACTATGAATTTTCGAAATGAAAATTTAGTCTTTGCATATAAATAATGGGGATGTTTAAAAATTTTCAGGAAATTCAAATTTTTAACATTACATTATCTATTTGTTTTCAAATACTGCAACTTCGAAGCA
The DNA here is from genome assembly GCA_008729115.1 of Dirofilaria repens. NCBI lineage: Eukaryota > Metazoa > Nematoda > Chromadorea > Rhabditida > Onchocercidae > Dirofilaria > Dirofilaria repens. Next base: position 858,168 of record SNRZ01000015.1, on the reverse strand, counting down.
CTGGAAATAAATTTCTTTTCCTTAACGGTCCAAATGAAATCTTTTTGGCAAAAACAAATACTGTAAACATTGCTTAAAAATTTGAGTTTTAAAATGAATTGATTTTTCCGGAACTGATAATAATTATACCTTCTTTATGTCTTCATATATCATTCATTCTTCGATATTTGAAGCTAACTTTATCATCCAACTGATATTTTTGTGAATATATTGGTATTAAGTGGAAAAATTTTAATAAAGCAACTGAAGCTACTATTAAATAATATAAATTGAAGAACGAAGAATAGCAATCAGAGCAAGGACATCATATAAATAAAAGCAAAATTTAAATAACGAAGGATTTACTGGAGAAAGAAAAAGATTGTTGAATTTCCGATATACATATATATATGAATGAAATGCACTCTTGACCGCATTTGAGAGTTTCACCTTTGATGGTCCTTAAATTAAAATGTCTTGAATTACAAATGTTATAGTTAACAAATTGAATACAGTAAACTGAAGTTAAATCTGAAAATCGAAAAGAAATAAGAAATCAAAAATATTAATTAAATTTCATTCACTAGCATGACATTTGACGCGTAGATAGTTTAAAAGTTCATTTGCATGAATTACTCAAGCAAAACTATAAATTATGATTGATGAATTACGATAACATGCAGCATTTTTTAGACTTAAAAGATAATTATAGACATATGAACGGATTGAATTGTGTTCATTGAAGTAATGTGCTTAATGATACTTATTGTGATGATATTTCATATAGTAATTAATAAGGTAAAAAGATCATATTTAATCAAATGATATAATCTCATAATAGAAAATGAGAAGGTTATCAGATAGTACTGATTACTAGATGGAATTCGATCGATGAAAATGTTATGGTTCAATTATTCAAATGAAATCATTGAAAAAGTAAAAATCAATACTGTCTGATAGACGATATTAAATTTGTACTATCTGATATTAAATTTGTAATGAATGAAAAATAATATGCGAAAACGAAACAAATAAATGGATGGATCAAACCATCCATACCATTCATATAAATAGTATAATTGATGCTAAGCAAAATTCATTCACAATTAAAATTCATAAATTCTTATTTTAATTTGTAAAATCCTATTCATTTGATTAAAGTTTGCTAGAAATGTGCTCTATAGCAGCAATAAGTAATTTCATTTTGTCTATTTAAACTAATTGTATTAATTAATTTACAGTACTGAGTAATTTTTATTCATCATAACTTAATATAATATTATTATTATTTTTATAATATAGTTGGTCTGAAGTATTTATGAGCAATATAGTATGATATAACAAGTGTCGAGAATGTGTAATGTCATCAATTTATGAAGTGCTTTATGGAAGAGTATGTTTTTTGTAGGAATATGTATGTGTGTAGTGTGCAGCACTGCAGATCTCATCATTATCAGGATATATATTTTGCATTGAAAGATCGAATACAGTTCTTCTGACAATCTCTGATGAATTACATCGAGAACATAGAAGTGAACGAATAATTATTCTAAAATTAATTTGAAAAAATAAGGTATCTAATGGTACTTAACTTTTTCATTTCACTAGAAATAATGACTAGAAATAATGATCACATGAACATTGATGGAAATACATCAATGAAAAATGCAAAAGAAGCGTATCTAAAAGTAAGAAATAAACCAACACTATTGAGGTAGAATTGAACGATAGCAACATGTCGACGTAAAATTGAAAGACTAATTGACACAAAAGTGATCTATCGAATAGTTCAGCAATATTACGTTGTGCGTGTTTATTTGTTAGGAAAAATATGTGAATATTGAAGAATTACACTAAGTAATCAAAACATATCCATAAATTAAATTATAACGGATCTTTTTGTAGTAGTAATTGTATTATTCCTTTTTTTTGATGAATTTTTCTCTGCAGAATTATCAATTAAATGAATTGCTTATTGATTAGTTGATTGTTCAGTTTAAACAATTTACTAATTAGACAATCGATCAATCGATTAATTGGCTAAATGATGAACCAATAGATTGAGTGAATAAAATATGTTTGCATAATGTGTGCGCAATGCAAATTAAACGCAAATTATTCAATTTCTTTTTTCTGAAGAAAATCCAATTCCTTTGTTTTGAAGTTTTAATTGTTGTTTATTTATTTTTGAGAAAACATAAACGTTCATTGCTTCATTTTATCGTCAAACAATTGAACATTCTAGAAATTCATCTTTTAAATATCTTCTCTATCGATTTCATTGTTTTAGTAATAATTTACAGCTTAATATCTATTTTGCTTCAGAAAAATTTCTACTATATTGAGACTTAGTTTTATTACAGAACGACAGAATTATCAGAATATTATTTGAAATGTACTGTAATGTTTTCTTCTCAAGCTAGTCATTCTATTGTTAAGTCACTTTTTATACTACTGTAACAAATTATATTATTACAGAAGCACTACAAAAAAAGGGAAGAAATGAGCAAAAGAGAAAAAAGTAATAGTTACTACTATTTATTACTTTTAATTTTGTAAAGAGATGGACCCTATATGATAGAACTTAAAAATTTTCAATGATTTATGAACAAGTTTTCGCATCAGTTTTCAACCGTTAGCTGATTACTGATAATTCATTGCCCCAAATTCATTTAGTTATGAAAAGAAGTTGATTTGCATAATCATTTATTTCATGTATAAAAAAAGACAAAAAAAGAATTTTCGGAGAAATGAAATTTCAAAATCAATTTAACCTTTTAACTCGTGATCAATTCGTATTCGAGCTATAACATTTGGTGAATATTTCAGTAAGCGATTGAGAAATTTCAAACATAAGCATATGATTTGTGCCCTTTCAGTTTGTTGAAGTTCACTTGAAATTGGTTCCAAACAATAATTTGCACCAATTAAATCCTAAAATTCTCTAGGACAATGATTTGCAATTTGATAACATCTCCTAAACTCTGACGTCCGAACTTTTGAGATATAATATGTTGAAGTGACATTCAGAAAAATCCATTAATCAGATTCGCTAGGAGATATAAAATACTTTCTTATTTCTTATGAAATGCCTATCACATTTTTTAATCAAATCAGAAGGAAACAATACCAAATAGTAAATCTATATCCATAAATTACCACTAATACTTGATAGTTCATCTGAATATGTTTTCAGAATTTATTAATTACTGATAATTTCCGATTGAATTTTCTCTTTTATGAAATGATTTGTTTTCAGTTTTTTGCTAATCATTGAAATCAAGAAAATTTCATGAAAATGGAACGAGATTTAGTGCATTTAAAGTCAGAGATTGGAAACGGAAAACATAGAGAATGAAACTGAAATCGACCTGCCAACAAGACAAACATTTGATTGAAAGTTCGAAGCCATTTTTGCATTGTATCAACCGATTTAATAAGTCAATTATGCCAATTGTATCCATTTCTGAAATCAAATAAAAATTATTCATGATAAATTAAAATTATCCATGATAATTTTTATTTTAGCTTCTTCAAAAATTATTTGACGGCTTATGAATAAGGTTTTGTTCGCTTTGTTTGTACGAAAAAATATCAGCAGTATAAAAATTGGCTAGAAAAATTACATCTGTATTATTATGTAATGCTTCTATTTGAAATTCAGTTTTTATCATTTTTCAATAGATTTTCCTTCACTTATTACGTTTCCGTGTTTTATAATATTGAATATTTTATCGTATCAATATTTATCGTATCGGATGCTCCAAGCCGAATTTTACTATTTTTCACTTGAGGGCATTTGATTGTTACAGTAAGATATAAATATTATGTAGAGTAGAGAAGGATAACAAAGTGTGGAAAAATTTGGGGAATATGAAAACAATTAAATCATAAGTAAATTAGTCTATTTTCGGAAACCATGATGGATCTAATATTTGAATTAATAAATGAAATTTTGAAATGTAAATTCTTATGATTTGTCAAGGCTTACTGACTAAACATTACTATTTTACAATGGTATCTTATTGACTACCATTAGTTTATTATAACTTTTTTTCGATAGTACATAGCTATAATATCATCGAAAATGGGCAATCGATGAAAATCGATGTGGCATTAAAACAAAGAAAACAAATATGTAAGAGGAAATTTACATAAACTCCGGTAAATTTCCAACTTATGTATATTAAATAGATGAAAATATGCTTATGAAATAATCCTATGCTTATGAATATAATCCCTCGAAATAATTTTTTTATTCATTTTCTCCTTTCCGATAATATTATTTATTCATCTCTTCAAGGCGACAATTGAGAATAATGATTCAAAATAAACAATCATTTAATCCTCGCTATTAGTAGATAATTGATCATCGATCATTTAAATTACTTAAAGCAACAAGAATGAATAAAATCTAAAACTAACATTTAAATTTGCAAACTTTTTTGTTTTTTTCCTTCATTGCATTGTAAACACAAACATTTGCTTGGAAATATTTAATTAGTTCCTTCCACTTACTTATTTAGCGGTACATTATTTGTTCGATATTGATTAGATATTTTTTTTGTAAAGCAAATAAAGAAATTGAACGAAACAATAAAATATCAAGAAATATCTCAGTTATTAGTCGTGCATTTCAATCATTCTTGTTGAACTAATTGATTGATTAATTAGTTATTTTAAAGAGGAAAACAGAACATTATTTAAATAATTTCGCACTGTTTTTCCTGTATTAGTTGAGGACAAGGACACTAAAATGTTTATAATTTTGATTCATTAATAGACAAAGTTTTACTTAGCGTATATTTTTGAATTTTCAGGGACAATGTGGAAATGATGGATACCTTAGTGATTAAATCGAATTAATCGGAAAAAACTTGATGATATGGTTATAAATTGATCACTTTCAGAAAACCAGCACAATTATTCTTTTTTCATCATTTCATTTCAATTTCAACTTCACTATCACGAATTTCTATCAAATTCTGTGTCAATCTTAGGACAACAAAAGTTGAACTGAGTCAGAAAAAATCTTTAAAAATGATTTTATCATGAAGTATGACATTCACTTGATTTGCTTAAGCAAATTTTTCTATAAATAACTGTGCATAGATGACTTTATTTGCTCAATCTATAGTTTATAGGCGCAATTTTACTGATTCATGCTGTAATTTCCTTACTTTATATCATTCCGCAATATCATCAATGTGTTTGTCATTTCACACTAATTGTTTAAAAAAAAATTTTATATTTACATGAATAAATCCAGAGAGTTATGTATTGTATGATTGAAGATGAATGCTGCGATTACAATAACAATATGATATGTATCATATAAAAGATATATCTGTTAAATGCATATCTTATAGTAAAAAAACTGAATGTTTCAATATAATATAAATAATATAAAATATAAATAGATTTGTCATGAGTTTTGATCGCTCCTAAAACAGTAATAATTAATAATTATATATAAATATATATATGATTTATTCCGGGAAATAACTATTGGTTAATTTATCATAATCTGAGATTCGTAAATACCTATCGAGATGTGAAGTCAAAGGAGAATAAAGCTGAATATTGTACTCTGAGTCCTCTAATTATTTAGTAGATCTTAACTGAAAAAAGAAAAAGTTGCACATAATTATTTAGTGGACCATCAACAAACCACCAAACTACTTTGGTTTTTTTTGCTTTACATTTTCCGAAGATAAAATTTGTGGTAAAAATCTGAACAATTTAACATTCTACTTCTGTGTTTACTTTTCTATATAATTATAAATATTTATGAACAAAATTATAAAAGAAAAAGCTTTTTACATAATTTACAAAAGCAGTAGAGCCCATTAAATAATGTAATTAAACGGACAGAAAATGCAAATTAATAAGCAATAATAAATAATTAATAATAATTAACACTGTGTGTTTATAATTTACTAATTTTTATCTTGTAAATTTCCTAATTAATCAATATAAGCCCGGAAATTTTGTTGCTCTGACAATTCGTCACCCTATATTATTTGAAAGTATCTAATAAGTGAGTACAAGTCAATTCAAATCTAAGAATCTTGGAGCGATTGATTTTACAGTATCAATCTTAAGCAGATTTTCATAGATTGTCAACCATGACAAATGCTGATGTTATCAGGATACTCAACTTTAATAGCATTAATTAATGTTTTCAGTGCATTTCGAGTGCACTAAAAAATTTTCCTTACGAATTTGAAAAATTCAGTCTAAAGAAAATTTCACACTAATTTGGAGTCATTAATTTGGAAACATTAATTTAGAGAAGAAATTATAAAAAGCATATATTAGAGTATAAAAAATATACATGCCTTGTCGAATACATTTTGAAAACCTAAAATTTAACTTTTTTACCGTCCTTTCTTTTTTAACTCTTTTAAAAAGTCAGCTAAAGAAAAAAGAATAAGTCTTCAGGCTCAAGCCTTACTATTTCGTTTAATAGCACATATATAATAAGTAAAAGCAAAAAATTTCTCAGAATTCTGTTTATCGAATTTTTTTAATCTTTTAAATAACATTTCGTTACTTGCAAAATTTACATAAAATTAAACGAAAAATGTACCATAAAGATATTGCGTGAAATACTTTCCAGGACAGCGTTGAATTTCTTCCAACAATATTGTATCATCAAACTCTTCCATTTTGATGAATTCACGATGTGGGAAAGGCTCACGTTTAGTGCAGTAGTATTGAAATGACGAAGTGAATATATCAGGAAAATCTCTCTACTTCGTCAAAATTTATAGCAAAAACAATTAGCAGTTATTTGAATACAGAATGGGCGGGTTTGGTAAGCCATATTTGCGCTTTCCACTATTACGCTCAACAATTGTAATGTCAGCAGCAACTGTAGTTGTTGTTGTTGTTGTTGTTATTATATTATTATATATTATTGTTATTGCTATAAACAATAACCAGCTGCTATAAATATAATGATGAATTTAAAAATGTGCGACAAAAATTAGTTTCTTTTGCGGTAACACAAACACATAATTTTCCCTTTAGATGCCGCCTTTTTAAAAAAGAAATAAAATAAGGAAGGAATAATAATAATAATAACATCATAAAATATTCGGATTAGATGAAAGTGAAGGAAAAAAGGCTCGTTACTGGTATTATTTCATCATTTTTTCTTTTTATAAAATACCACATTTTCCGAAATTAATTTCTGATGGAACTTTTCGTACAAATAATATGCATAAATCTACATAGACAAACATACACAAACACATACTGATACACATAAATATATATATAATTCGGATTATGAATTGTACACTTTATTAGTTTATTGGAGGTCGGTACAATGTTCCACCAGTAAATAAGCATCCGATTATCATTAAAGGCTTGCTGAAAAGACAAAGAAAAAAATGAAAATTTTTCAAGTAAGACAATGTTACTTCTTTGAAGTAAGATCAAAGAAACTTTTGAAGACATCATAAAAAATTTTGGAGAAAATTTATTTTGCATTTAATTATAAATATATGTTACTATTATAACATGAATAATTGAAAACGTAAATTTAAGTTCGATTACTACTACAAGTGAATCATTCTGCTACACTGGAGGAATCAACTGTTGAAACCATTATCGAAAGATATCAAACGCATGCATAAAATATCCGAAACGAAGTGATTCATCATCCTATACAGAAGTTTGTGTGATATGGCGTCAGTATATGATGGCATAATCGCAATAATTGATAAGAATGTTGCAGTACAAAGCACCAAAAGAGGAAAAACACAGATAAATAATTTCAAAAAATTGAGATGACAAAATAAGCACCATTTCTATCGTTATTGGTCATTCATTCAGTGTAGCTTAATAGCCAGTGACGAAGAACAGAGCCAAGAAGAAATTTTTTAAAATATTTCTGATGATTTCGTTCATATTAGCTATTGTTTGCTAATGAGTAAATGATTTTTAAATTGACATTCAAAAAACCAGCATCAGTCGGCTTAATTTAAAACAAAGAATAGCATGAAAATTATCTAAAGCAATTTCGCAATTTATTATCATTCCTCTAAATGTCTATAATAAAAGCATTTTATTTCTTTCTTGCACACTTTTTTTATTTTCCAATTGCGTAATGTTAAAATATATGTTAAATCAATAAATAATAAATTTATAGTGACATAGCTTAAGCAAACTAATTGAAATGAATTTAAAGTTTGACCGAAACTTGAAATTTTCGGAGCACAATCAAAAAAATCCAAAGATTGAATCACTGAAAGTAAATCGTTGAAAATCATCATAAACTATCTGGGAATCCGAAATCAATAAAATATGCAAAAATTTATTAGACGTCCTTATGGCAAAAGTAATCAATGATACAAAAGACTTCAAAATGGAAATTTTTTCTTCAAAATTTAAATAGAATCTTAGAAGAAAGTAAATTTACATATGCAGAAAAAAATAGATGAGCCAGTTATTCAAGATATTTTTAATTAGCTTAAAATCAGGGTTTTCTAATCTTCCTTCATATCTTCTATTATCTTTTCTGAGCCTTCTATAGAAGAATTTTTAAAAAAATTACTTTTGATTCCATATACCCGATACTTCTGATTCCATATACCCGATACTATAAGAAAATATAAATGCATATATAATATAAATGAGAGCATTTTATTACAAAAATTTATTACAAAAAAACATGTAATAATAAAAGAAAAAACTACCCACAAGTTTTCTAAAAATTTCATTTTTAGAAAAATATTATAAATATTCGTGAGAAAATTTGTGATGAATTCAAAAAGGATAAAACAGAAATGATTGCGATACTACAAATAGATTACTAAAAATAATTTAAAATCAAGATTTCATATGACGCAACAATTTGCGGTAATTCATAAATTCGCAATCATTTTTAGCCCTATGCTTGTATCACAATTTCCCTAAATCTGGTAACTCAAATTAAAATCTGTGATACTGCAAATAATTGTTGATATGATTTAAAAATGCATACACTTCCATTTTAATAATCGAATTTAAATTTTAACGCAAAGATTATCATCCAAAGATTCAATGTGGAGTGCAATTCTTAATGTTAACATCTTTCATTAATTTCCCTTCTTATCAGATCGTTTGTTTATTAAAATTCCTTATCTGTATCTCTTCTTTGTCATCACCTGTCAACGAGATTTTACTGCCTGATAATACATCTGTTTTCGTTCTAATTTTTTATATAAACCTTCATTAACTAATTACTTGTTTTGAATTTTCTATCTTTCAATTTAATTTAAGTATGTCTTCGATATTCGAGTTATAAATCAATTAAGCAAGCTTATAAATATAGGTCTGGAATTATTCAAATTTATGTATCATTTACCAAAAAATTCATTCCACTTTTCAGAATTTGGAATGTTAATTAAAGTGATAAATAAAGAAGCCGGAGAAAAAAAGATGATAATGTCCTTTGGTGATATGCATTTGATAAACAATCAAAACTAAACTTTCAAAGTTTTTCCAGATCTAAATTGATGCTTAGCCTCTAGTATGGCATGGATACAGTGATTTTCTAACAAAGATAACAAAAGTTTCAAAAAAAAAAATCCAACTTTTTTTCGGATGAAAAGTTGTTTTTTTTCTGATTTCCAGTGAAAATTATCATCGGTTGCAATGAAAGTTTCGACAAAGTGATTAGTCAAGTAGTTGAGTGACAGCTAAAGGAGACAATTTAGGATAAAAACTACAAGCGATTTATGAATTTCACTTTGCACTGCCTCCCATTTTTTCTCTTCAATATTCTAAATAAAGTAAAGTATCATTAGCGTCAGTTATTTTTTATCTCCTCAATAATCGTTTAAAATTTTTGTATTTTTTAAACATCAAACTTTTGAGAATTGCCCTGTATACTTCGCTATTAATTACTCTCTCGGTCATTAGAAATATGGTCCAAGTAAGACAAATATGATTCCACGGATTCATCGATTTAATTTGATGCTGCAATTAATGCCATATGAGAGGAAATTTAGCATCGACTAAATTCAAACGAATGTCTTAAATTTAGACATCAGTTTGCACAATGAAATTTTGATTTATATAACTGTTCAGTTGAATGTGCTTTTTCCATCGTATACAATAAATATTAAGAGAAGGCTAAATATGCATTTTAAATCCGATTTAATTAGATTTTGGATCCTCTTCACCATAATAGTAAGAATCACTTGAAAATTCAAGGGAGATTTCAATCTTTTGTATTATAATTAATAAGTTAATAAGGAATGGAATCAATAGCTAAATGTTTTAAGATTTATTAAAATTGATATTTGTGGTATTAAGTAAATGGTAAATTTGTTTCATCCTTTTGAAAGAAAGAATAATTTTTCAATATGACTATAAATTTCTTGACGTGGCGCTAAACACACCCCATGTCATCTTAAATTACCAGCTTACTCTTAAGTGATAACATTCTGAATTTTCAATAAAAAGCATGAAAGATTGTAAAAAAGAAAGAAAAAAAAGAAATAAACAATAATATTATAGAGTTATGATGTTACGTTCAAGCAAGTCGAGCTAGTAAAAAGTTATTTGAATTACTTTTATTTATACAAAACTACAAGCGTTTTTCTAAAAAGTTGGCTAAAAACGAGTTAATAATAAAATTTTCTTTCAAATGTTTTTAAAGTAAGCCATGAAGTTAATGCACAGTTGCTATATAAATGACAATCAAATTGTAAAGTGCAAAGTTCAATAGAAAGAAGTTGGTAATGGAAATGGCGGAAAGAGATGCGAAATGATTTTTCTCCTGTTTAATAATATTTAAAAATTTTATGCCACTTTAAAATGTTCAAACAAAAATGGTCAAACAGAAATGGACAAAGATGTTTGCGAAATGTATTTGCCCTTATTTTAATGCGACAACTTCCCGTTTATTACATATTTACCTAAAATTATCATCCATATTTTAAGCCATTAACATCATGTTCATAAGTTATTATATGTAAATTAATTAAAAAATCAAAGATTTTTTTTCAATGCATATGACGATTAAGTCAGAAAGATTGCTGAATAAGAAAAATTAAAGTTTTAGAGGAATTTTTACTCGTGAAGAATTCAGATGCAACGATTTACAGTGCCTATCAAAATATCAAATTGTTCTTAAATCCATCCGGAAAACAATGATTCAATACTGTCACTTAGAAGTAGTAAAGCGTATGGGCACGTAAAGTAGTAAAAGTATGAGCACACATAGTCTTCTACAGTCCTATATGTATATTGCTTAATGAAACAAACTATTTGCGAACAAGCAAAACCACCAAATATTTGGTACCTTCGCTATCGAATTACCTTACTAAAGTTTCTCATCAGGAGAAAACCTTTTTCTCAACAAATTTACTGGTGCTACGAGCCAAGAACATGTCCGCCGGTCACGTAAAAGCAGCTGAACTACCAAAGAAAAACTGCTGAAATGACTTATCGATGAAATAAAAGGATTAGATCTAAACCCACCAGATCGAAGTCTATCAAGAGAAAAGCACTATGAGGTTAAAAGAATTACCATATTCTTCCACGTATTCAATATATATATATATTGAATACGTGGACCATTAATTTCTGAAAATAGGAAAACATTGTTGGCATGGGAACCAATGAAAACTGAAAAAATTATGGCTCCTTTTTTTTACTTATCTTTCATGCGACTGACTAAAGACGAAATCTGACAAATGGATTAAACGAAATAAGTTAACGATTAATTTTAGGACTGGCTCTTCATGGCCAAATACAGCATCAGACTGTTATGAATAAAGCATTTTAATATGCGTGCTGAAAAAATTCTCGTTAAAATAATATAATTTTTCTTTGCTTATATATTCAATCACAAATAATTCAAAATATTGTTATTACTCCACACATTGAACCATAACAATTGAATACTTTGGCAGAAAAAAAATGTCAACTGCTTGTGAGTATTTTGAAATTTTCTGGGAATTTTTCTTTTCCCTATAAGTTAGCTTATTGAGAGATAAAATGAAAATAAGTTATGAATTTACTGTTGATATTGTACAACGATTAATAGAAACGATATTATTGAAGAATAGAAACCACTTCTAAAAGAGATCTGCAAAGTCCAAACGTTTCATTTATTTAGCTCTCGATAAGAATTATCTGCAGTTTTTTTTTTTTTTGTTTAAGATAAGATAATTATTTTGAAATAAATACTCGGAATTATTTTTGATTCAATTTTTGGACATTTTAAGAAGATATTTATTTGTTGATAATGGAGTAGCAATCACTGCGAAATGATTAATAAGCTCATTCAAAATTTTTTGAAATTTTACAAATTATAGCATACATATTAATATGTAAATAGCCGATTTATTCATATTTATTTTACTGATCGCTCAATTGGTGCAAACATTTTTTAATGATAAGTCGCCAAGTGCATTCCAAGCCTGTAGTACTTTATTCTTACAGCGTACGCAAACCAGCAATGAAATAAATAGATTTGCTTAATCACCGTTCTTATCATTTATCTTCTAGAAGTTACTATAGCTTTAGGCGGGACAGTGAATCTAATGGTGTCAATTTAAAAATTTTATACAAAGTTCTGCTAGATATGACATTTTTTAGAGAATTAGACAATTCTAATATAATATTGACTGAGTAGCTTATAACTTAGTGGTGAGAATCTCGGTGGCAGTGAAATTCTAGTATCAAGGAATCTGATATCAAATAAAAATTATAAAATGAAAATCCAACTTCTGAAAGAAGTGAAAAATGATTTAAAATTTGTGTCATCAACTTTTTTTAAAATTTCACTAGTAAGTAATAGACATATTTTATGTCATCAGATCGCTGAAAAATTGCCATCTGCTGCTGTTATGGAGATTCATAGAAAGGAGAAAAAGAATTATTATTATTTTCAAGCAATTATTAACATTATAAATGGGAAGAAAAGAGATGATTACCGAGGAAAGTAATTATGCCTGCTGTAGCATGTAATCAAAAATTTATTTCTATATCAGAAAACTTCACCTTCAAACATTTAAAGAAATTTTTCTTTGAAATTATTCTTAAGAAAATCAGTAGAATTCAAATGAATTTGAACAGTATGGAATGTTCCATGTTGATTGCAATAACTGAATACGAATAATTTAATGAAACAATTTAGCGAGTAAAATGAGATGACTACAAATACCAACCACATTGCAACAATTATATCAAAATAACACCTCTGCAAGCTGATAAATATAGCGGCAAAATGAAATGAACAAAGATTACAGGAGATGGAATCTAATTTCAATCAAAATTTCAATTTTCCGAAGAATGCAAGAATCCTCGAACGAATGTATGAATGCGTTTAAATGCCTGCACAGGCTTTCTAACTAATCTCCTTTTTGAAAAAATGAAGCAAAGTAGTGAATCGTCGAAAATTAATATAAATTCAGAAATGTCGAGCTCTTTCATGAGTTCGGAAAAATGCTGATGCGATCACATAAACTTTGACCTGGTATGCAGCAGTGATGGATTTTCATGATGACCTAATTTGTCTCTAAATTTTCTTTTCTTTTTTTAGCTGCAAGAATTCTTTCCTTTTCTCATTTTATTGTTTAACATCGAGAAAAATATGAAATGGAAGATTTATCAAATATTGCATATCTTATGAAAACTACAGCCAGCCTTATTTAAACTTATGAATAGAGGCAATTTTGCTTTATTTTAAATTATGCAAAATGTTTATTAAACAAATGCAAATTGATTTAAAGTGGCAAGGATGAATATTATCGTACTAATCCTGTCTTATCGCTTACATTAATATCTGAATGAGATAATCATAAATGGCATTATCTCATATAATCACGCTTATTCTAACTCCTTAAATTATTTCAGATATATAGCAAACTGAGAATTAAATTTCTTGTCAAACAGAAAGTTCAGAGAATATTATTTTTTATAAAGTCGATTATAGTTAAAACAACAACAGAAGGACGGAAAGCGAACGATCTCGATTAAAGCGCTCCACATTAAATTACTGCTTTCTATTTGTCATGCCCCGAGAGTATAATTATAAGCGATTATGAAATGCTATCGATCATGATAAAAAATGGAATTTTTCTCTTTAATTGGAAAATATGACTTATGCAATTCGCAATAATTATAATTGTATTCAAAATATGCGCGAAAAAAAGTGCTGCAAATATTGAATTTTGCTGCATTAACTACTTTTTAAATAAAAAGTAGTAGTAGCAGTAGCAGTAGCAGTAGCAATAGCAATAGCAGCAGCAATAGCAACAGCAGCAGTAGTAGTAGTAGTAGCAGTAGCGGTAGTAGTAGCTAGCTGTAGTAATAGTACGTACTAAAGAAATTTGTCGGAAAGAGAATATTTCTTTCGGAAATTATAGGTACACTATAAGATCCAATTTGCATTGAATTTCGAAAAATTTCTAGTATTTCTAGTATTTTCTAGTATTTTTTTAAACTTTGGCATCTATTGTAAATTATGAACATAAGGAAGATACGATCAGATAACATTCAGCATTGGCAATTAAATAAAAATATTTAGATGATGATTGAAAATATTTACTCGTTCAAAATTATTGAGCAGAAAACAATATAAAGCCAAATTATTCGCTCATTTTGATACTCACAAGGAATGCATTTATAAATTTTAATTCAAACTTGAGCAGTTCCATTGGCTTCATAGATATTGGCCCGAAACACCAAATAACAACTGACATTAATTTATTTTAAAAGTTGGATGCAATAGGAAAGTAAGACTTGGCAATGAAATAAAAATATAGTATTATGAAATTGATAATTAAAATTATTAGTAAACTTAGCCAATAAAACAATGGCAACATTCATTTCTGCTTTCCAATCATTTAAATTCGTTCAAAACGTCGAGAAATTAGTGATAACTAGAGAAGAGATGAAAGGATAATATTATTGTTTCAGAGTGATCGAAGAAAACAATTCACCGTTCGGCAGAAAATAACGGGAAATCATTTAGAAAAGTGAAATGAATTTTTCTGAAATTTCAGTACAATAAAGATGTATGAACGAAATGTTTGTAGCATGCATGCATGTTATCATTTATTTATATGAATATGCTTGCTGTTTACGTTATGCATGTACATGCATGTTATATGCATGTCATTTGTAACTGTGTATGAAGTATATATTTGTCATGCATGTCAGTGTGCACGCATATGCATATATTTATAGTTTATGTTTACCAATCGATATTATGCTAGAGACAAATTTTAATTAAATTGTTAAATTAGTTCGAGAACTAAAATTTATATTACGATGATAACATTACGGAGCATAAAACGATCTGTTCTGATCCTAAGAGAAGCATTCAGAGTTATGGGAAATTATTTAGAAAAATAAAACGAAGAAAATAAACAAAATTTGTTAAATATACAAATCTATTCGATTTTATGAATTTATCTGGTGGCTAATGAAAGGAGAAATTCATGATCGGCCGTTATCTACAACATAAATCACTTTTTTTGGTAGTCATTCTTTTTGAAGTTTGAATAGAGCACTTAATGATATTATGATATTAGATAATATTATGGTTGGATTTTGTAATTTCCATAACTTTCACAGCATTTACCTACAGGAATTTAATCATGGTACTAATCTTTATCAATTGTAATTTACCAGAAGCTTTTTCTAGCCCTACGTTTTTTCTCTCGTAAATCGTTTTAAAAATTTATGTTAAAATTTATAATATGTGACTATCCGAAATTTAATTTAAGAAATGAAAAAGTGGTAGGTTAAAATAATTTGAGTATTATCACTGAATTTTAGAATTAAAGCTAAATTTATTTCAATCTTAGGAAGCTGTTTTAAAGTGTAATTATTCTTTAATAAATGAGAAAAAATAACAAATTCTTTTTCAAGGAAAGTGTAAGAAAAAAAAATTATAAAAATAAGAATTTTTACTGAAACGCGTGCATAAAATAGAAATTTTTTTTCCTGAAATAGTTATGTAACACATGCAAAATTAGGTGAATAATGCGTCACCACAGTCATGATCGGGAGATTTGTCCTATAAATAACATAAAACGCTCATGATTTGAAGATTGTAATAGGCATTGCGAAGATTTTCGAATTAGATAAACGAAAAATTGCTTCTACACATATTAACATAATATGTTAATGGCCTTCTTGGTATTCGTTATGTCGAACTCATAGGATGAAGATTCTTGTTGAAATAAAGAATTGACAATTATACATTGATCAAGATATTTTAGTAAGTGCTCACTCATTTCATTCTTACTAGTCATTTCTGACAACAGAAATTATTGCTGGTGTCACTGTTGTTAAAAAAAAAAGATAAAAGAAAAAGGATTTAACGATCTTGAATTCATTTCATTCTTAATAAAAGAACAGAAAGTGATAATTGTAAGCGGACTTAAAAGATTTGACAAGCATTACAGAATGGGATGAATTAGATAAAAGACCAATATATGTCACTTTAAGAAACAATCAAACTCCATGACAACAATACCAGTACTCAAATAATTCTATATGTTTCAATAGGAAACCATATATCAGTAATATCTGAAAATTATGAGGCAAAAGTGAACCCTCCAAATGATTATTCAAAAGCGAAATTTAAAGATAACGATGAGTTTGATATATTTACCTGAAGTATGCGCGTCAACTTTCCATCAAAAGACAAAGCAATAGAAATGGATTAAAAACATCGGAGGGTAGAAAATGAAATTTTTGTTGCAAAAAGAGTCAATTGGATAAAAATTCAAATGATAGCGATAAATCAGTTTTAATATTTATTGATCGATAGAAGGAAGGGGGAATATTGTTTTTATGTTATATTTGATATAAAAATTGATTTTTCAAGTATTATGTTATCAATTTATCTTGAACGTTTTTCAAAAAAAAAATCAAGGAAATGATATATGATCTGATATCATATGGTTTTACATTTTGTATTGAACATAGCAGCATTCAAGGAACAAAAAATTATTGATATATGAAAGGATTTCAAGAAAATTAACGATCATATAAATAGAAAAATTCATGAAAAAAATTACAGTTATAGAATGGATAATTGCAAGAATTTGATTGAAGAATCTAGTCAAAATAGACCAAACTTAAATTAAATAGAAATAAAAGTGTAAGCAATCTCTGCCAAAAAAAAAAATGAAAATGAAGAAGAGTAAAGTAGATACAGCATTTAAGAAAAAATGAAAAAAAATTGAGGTAAAAAGTATTCATTGGCATTTTAATCAGAAGATACAATAGTTGTTGAAACAAATCTCTCGGAATTGAATTATATATTTATTTTAAAATTGAAAAATGAAATGATATGAAACAACGGTCACGTCCGTCCGTCTTATTTTTCATGAATTTTCACGATGAACGAATTTGTGATCAGTGAAAATAAAGGGTGCATCGATTATTCATAGAGAATAAGAATCGAAACTTTTAGTTGCATTAATCACATCATAGAAAAATAGTTTTATTTTAAAAATACAAGTTCCAATTAGCCCAGCATAGTTTCTTCTTTATAATGGTATTAAATACTATTGACGCATTCTGACAAATAGTATTTTGTATTCAACTATTACATAACATTGTTATAATATGCTTATATGTTTTCAAATTCTGAAATAGAATTTGGAGCAGGAATTTAATTATCAAATATCGGAATATTTTGTAATTTGATTTGGTACATGGTGTCGGCTTTTATAAAAATCTGAAAAGACCTCAGTTGTATCTAATTTTAATGAGTATCAGTTTTGATGATTTAGAAGTGTTGAAATTACGACAGATTATTTCATTTCTGATACATCAATTGACTTACATTATATTATGTAAAGATATCAGAAAATTTTCTGATATCAGGAATATCAGAAAATATCAGAAAATTACCAGAAAATTTTAAATATCAGAAAATATGATTATGACATAAACTTTTTAATAAACATTTCGCAACAAAGTAATCAATAAGTTATGATTAATAAACACCAGATTAAGATACATTAGGTTTATTAGTAATATTAGGATCATCAGATTATACGTGTATTGCATATTCTATGACTTCCATTTTTTCTTAGTACAGCGAATCAATGATAGGAGAACGAGAAATTAAGGTAGAAGTGAGGAACAAAGGTATGACGAAAGAAAAATGACATCAATAGATAGCTTAATTGGTTTATGATTATTATTTCATTTTAAAATCAATTAAGTAGACCTAATAAACATTTTAGCTAAAATCTTACCAACAAAATAAAATATACAAAGAGCAATATATTGTAGTAGTATATCCGTCATTTATATGTACGCATTACTGATTATCAGTTAAAGACCTAGAGCCTCACATTTCTGTACAACCACAAATGTGAGTAGCAGTAGAAGGAGACGTAAACTGAGAGAAACTAGAATTGAGCAAAAACCTGAAATGGGCGAGAAATTTAGATTGAAATAGAACCAACATATATCCAAATTTTTTCATTTTTAAAGAAAATTATTAAGTTTTACAAGGAAAGAAAACACCTAAATCGGTTTTTTAGATCAGTTATTTTTTGTTTTAAAAAATTATAATTTTGCTTTGAAATGTTAAAAATTTATATCATTTGCAAAAAGTTCACTTTTTTTTGTTTTTGTCTGTCTTAGCTGTGTCAACTCTCTCCGGCACTGTTTTAACTTGCAACATCTACATAGCGATATATTATTGGTTTTTTTTGTCAAAATAACCATAGAACAAATTAAACGAGAGCTAAAATTATCAAATGAGTTCTCGAGTTTTTATTATATCCTTATTTCAGCACAATTCACCCATGTTGGGTCTACTATCTCAGTTACTTTAATTCTTTGCTACTGATAGTGATATCCTTTCTATTTTTTTTGGTTAGACTTCCACTTCATCATCACTTTCAGATACAGGATTTCGGTCTATCTTCTCAGTCTCGTTACATTCTAATAGTTATGATTCAGCTGCATTCAATGAATATGCTATAATATAAATGCATTCTCCTAAGCACACTAAACGAAGTATTTGTATCTTCCTTAATTTTTACATGGCATCGTGAACAAAAACAAATTCATGGTTAAATTCAGACAAGTATTCAATCCATGAATGTGATAATACCGTTCCCGGATGTTTCCAAATACGCAATGCCTTTTGTTGCCTCTTCCTAGAACCACATCACACGTACCACATATATAGGAGATGTGATGCGTAAAGTCCTTCCTCTCGCTCAGTTATTTAACGATGTGAGTGCTGTTGCGAGTTATATGTATATATAAAGCTAATTCTCACCATAGTTAACACTTAATAGAAACCTTCTAATAAATTCAGAAAGATCGATAGGCAACGCTTTCGCGGTCTGCATTCGTACTGGAAATCAAGATCAAGCGAGCTTTTGCCCTTTTATTCTATGAGAGGTTTCCGTCCTCTCTGAGCAAGCCTTAGGACACCTGCGTTGCGTTTTGACGATGTACCGCCCCAGTCAAACTCCCCCTAACACTGTCTTCGGTGCAAGTCGTAAAACCACCGAGTGGTTTCAAGTTTAATAAACGAGAACGAGAGTTCTAAAGTATCAATTTTTTTCATCATCTTACATAGAGATTTTATTTGCCAGGTCTAATAATATACAATGATAAAAATATCATTTCATGGTCTACCAAAATATTTTTTAATTATAGAACACCGGAATGATTAGCAAAAAAATTTTTGAGATCGAATTTAGTTGTTCCATTTCATAAGGATGAGTTCATTTGACGTTGAAGCATCGTTATCTGCCATCAATAGTTGTGATAAATTATTCTACGTTCCACGCCATTTACTGACAGTTTCACGTTTGAGAAAGCAAATAACACTTGATGTTGCACGTTGAAGCATCATATTTGCTATCAATAATACCAAAGATTTTTTATCATAGAACACCGGAGTGATTTACAAAAAAATTTTTGAGATCAAATTTAACTTTAGTTATTACTAAAGCATCAATTTTTCTTTCATCTATCGCTTACTTAGAGATTTGACTTACCAATGTCTAATAATGTACAATAATAAAAATATTAGGCAAATAAATTTAATTAATGATATGCACATATCAAAAAACTGTTCAGAAAACTTTGAGGTAAGCAGCATGTCTTAATGATAATTATCCATGTTTTAATGATCTCTATCAATTCTCAAATCTCTGAGACAGCTTTTTCGTCCATTCCTGCGTCCTTCTCTGCCTATCTTTTTGTCAGGCATTTCATCGAAGTTTCTTCAATTTCTTCTCTCTCTTTCCTAAACAAATGCATAGTGATTCTTCTATCCGAAAAGCTCGTTATCAAAAAAATTGATAGAAATCACGTGAAAAAAATGAAAAAATTAAAAAAAAATTTCAATATTATTTTGTATCATTATCTCAGGTTTGATTTTCACCTGCTCTTACTCAGTTTGTTTAAAAAAGTAACTTAAAGTAATAAACTTTTTTGAAGCTTTCTTTAAAAGATGAAAATAAGCTGAAATAAACATAATATTTATGCGACAAACTACATATATATATATATACGTCATATATGAATATATAAATCTGCAGCATTTTTTTATCCTGATTATTTCATCGCTGCAGCAATTTAATTCACTTATTAGATTTCCAAGGTAGAATAGTATAGAAAAGCATTTTCACACCTTTTCTAACCCTCAAATAAGTGATTGTGACTCTTGATAAAATATAAACATACCATTTCATGTTTGTAATTATAAATAATAAATATTATTAATGGATGGATATTATGTCATACAATAAAATATACTGTAATAAAAGTTGAAAGAGAACCTATAATAATAGTAGATTGTATGTCATTTGTCTCAAATTATTTTTCTGAATAAAATGAACAATAAATGATAATCAAATCTATGGAAGTAATATAAAATAATACTAAATGTATTTCTTTTTAAATTTGTTCATGTAATTTTCATCAAATTTTTTTAGTAACAATGAAAGAATTTAGAAAAAGCCTAACACGAAAAATTGATTAAGTTTAAGAATTAAAGATCACTTGGTGGTTCATAGAATGCGACAAAAACATTCGCATGCCAAGCATGCCAAAAAATAATAATGTGTCGTATGCGGCAAATAATTTGAGTATTCAAAAGCATTTGCAAAAACATGTGACGTTGTGTTAATTACTACAGTAAATATTATATATTATTAACCATAATTCAGTTCAGCCAAGAAGTTCTCCTTCACTGCTCTCTGTACACCTCCTTTCTGTGAAGTTAATGAATTGCTATTTCATGGGTCTTTGTTCGTGATTGCTATTCTCTTGAACTTAGAAGCTAAAATAGCATTGTCAGTCAACATAAACTCTGGACATAATCTTTGTTGCGAATAAATTGCGGAAATCTTCTGTGATAAAAAAAATATGAGGATTCAAATGTGAATGTATTAAAAATGAGTTATCATGTTTATGCGCTCTAGATAAAGACGACAGTCCTAGTGATCTCAGAATGGCGTGAAGGACCCTAACATTAACATCATTTTCGTCAAATGGAGTCGTCGAGGTCAATGGATAATATCGAAGATCATATTGAGTCTTGCTTTTTATATTATTTTCGTTATTAATCCGTCTTACTGAAATTTTAATTGTTAAGCCCGTTATCATGTTATAGAACTTGTCGTATTAAAAGTTTAATTACTCAAGTTTGATATTTTGGACATTGTTTTTGGCAATGTTTGGAACTTAACTGGAAATACAGAAATTTGTAGCTCTATTCCAACCAACGAAAAATATATTTCACCCACGAACCAAGGAATTTAACCGGAGGAAATCGAAATTTTGCGATCGGTTTGAAAATTCTAAAACCGAAGAAATGTCTGGGTCTATTGTTAGTCAGTAGTGCCCACGAAAGGACGTTTGATTCTTTAAAGAAGTACTAGAAACTCTAGAGTTCTCTGAAACTCTGTCTACTGATAAAAAATGGGCTTACTGCGAGAAAATTCTGTACCAACTGCAACACTCAAATTGGTCCATCACTTCTGCAGTGGATAAGCAGGAGGCGATAATTCAGAAGTAGTTGGAATTAATTGAACAACTGCCGGATGATAAATAGAAAAAAGAACAATATATGCTCAAACTATATCTGATGAATAAAGCTTCATTAATGTGATGGAAAAGGATAGAAATATGTCAGCAATGAAAGGAAGAATTGGAAACCATTCTGCTGCGTCTTAACGAAAAAGAAAGCTTGGACTTGACTACTCAAGCTTCATTGCCTGCATCAAATAAAGTTCGGTACACTAAATTACCTAAATTAGAATTGCAGAAATTCTCTGGCGAACTTCTAAAATAGCCTGCTTTTTGTGCAAATTTTCAAGTTGCTGTGGATAACCAAAACATTCCTATAATACAAAAATTGTCTTATCTCATTGGATATTTGACTGGAAAAGCTATGGCAGCTATTTATGGATACGCTATTACCCCTGAAAATTATCCAGTGATAATGAATGTACTCAAGCAAAAATATGGGGACTAAAGTGTTATCCATCGGAGCTGTACTATGAATTAAGCAAACTTCCAATAGTCGAAATGAGCAAGGATCTCCCGTCAACATAGAAAACATCGAAAGAATATTATGGCAAATGGAAACATTGGGAGAAAATTTGGAGCAACTAGAAATTGAAATAGAAATTAAGTCGAAGCTGCCACGACGGGTTTTGTAGGAGATCTATCAGAAACGAGAAAAAGAAGATTCATGGTCTGTAAAAAACTGATGAAGCAATTAGAAACAATAATAACACGAAATGAAACTTTGAATCAAATACAACTAGAGATGAGAAGATCGAGTCAAACCTACGCAAGTAAAAAATTAAGGCAAGTAAGGAAATAAGTCGAGAATATCAAGCACAAATTTAGCTGTGTTTGTTGCTACGAAAAGCTTTGTTAATAGACCTTGCGTCTTCTGTTCAAAAAATCATTGGAATGATGAATGCAGTGAATATAGAACAATCGATCGAAGACTTGTCAGAGCTCGAGAACTGCAACTGTGTTTTCGATGTTTGAGAAAACATGACAGCAGAAAATGTAACTATAAAAAAAATATGCTTTCATTGTAAGGGTCAGCACAATTCTGCATTGTGCAAAACATTCTCAAAGAAGTAAAGATGACTACCTGGGACAAAGAAAAAGAATACCGTAAACGAAAAAATGAAAAATGAGATTCCAACAATTATTGTTGCATTAATAAATGAAAAAGATGGTAAAAAACAGTTCCTTTGCTATGTAAAGATGTAACTATTATCAATCCAAAAAATAACAAGCAAGTAATGGTAACAGCCTTCCTGGATGCAGGATCACAATTATTCTTCATAACCAACGAAGTTCATAGACAACTGGAACTAAGCGGAGAGCAACCGAAATGTTGAGAATAGAAGATTTCGCGGAAGAGGAAGTCAAAGAATATTAAATAAGAATGGTATCGTTTAATATCCCATTACGAAATGGAAAGTATAAATCCATGAAATTGAGAACGATGGAACACTTCACTTCACACTTATAAAGAATTGATATACCTAATTACCAGGAGAATGAACTGCTAAAAAATAAGGAAATCGATTGGACATAATTCGATGAAAAATGGGAGAAACCAAAATTATTAATCGGAGCAGATTATTTCTTTGAATTTGAACAAAGGAATCAAGGAGCTAATGAATGGATTTCGACTTGTCAATACATCAGTTGGCTATATTATAACGGGGAGCGGTATTCTGAAGGATGCAAAAATCAATTCAACAGCGTTATGTTCAGCCATTAGTCCTGTAACAGTAATGCCTCTAATTAAAGCAAATGACTGCATCGATATTGTTAAATTTTTTTTTGGAAATTAGAATTACTAGGAATAAAGAGTCACCGGATGAAGACGAAGATGAATTAGCACTGCAACAATTCCAGAAAAGCATATGCAAAGAAGGAGAGAGATATACCGCAGGATAGCTATGGAAGAGTCCGAAAATTAAACTGCCATCAAACTTCGCACTTTGTTTAAAATTTAAGTAGACTCCAATCAATAATTAAAAGGTTACAAGCTCACCTGAACTACTGAAGAAAATACAATAATATAAAAAGAACAGCTAGAATGAAATCTTCGAAAAGCATAGGACAATAAAACCCTGAGGGGCTAATACTTACCTTCCTCATCAAGCGATAATCACTCCACAAAAGCAGTCTACTAAAATAAGAATGGTTTTCGATGTTTTGGCTAAAACATCAATTAAAAAAAGCCTCGATGGTCTCTTATATGGACGACCAATGATGCTAAATAATTTGTGCGGTAGACTATCGCAATCCCGTTTAATGAATTTTGCTATCCTGTGTAACACTGAAAAAACTTCTCATCAAATAGCATTAAATGAAGTACATCACGATGACTTCTTTGTCTCCAAAAAAAAAAAAATTATAATGCTCTTGTGAAACAAGAAATTCTAACCATTTATAGATTCCGACGAGTACATTCGGTGTTATAGTATCACGATTTCTACTTGAAGCAGTACTTAAGCATCATTTGAGAACAGTATCATCAGCGATAGCAAAAAAGATTGAAAGAAACTTATATATAGATAATGTTATCATCTAAATAGAAAGTGAAGCTGAAACAATAAGCGTGTATAAAGAAGTGGAAAAAATTTTCAAAAAAGCAGCCATGAATATGCATGAATTCATATCCAATTCAAAGGAATTCAATGAATATCTTTCAACTGCTGATAGATAAAAAGGAAAGGTAACAAATGTATTAGGAATCCATGGGACATAACAACAGACAAAATCGGCATTAAATTACCAAACTTGACTCAGGAAGCCGCAAAACGATCAATATTACAAGGAACTATTTCCATCTTTGACTCATTGGGACTTATCACACTAATTATTCTAACCAGCCAAAATTATACTTCAAAATCTTTGGCGACAAAATTACAAATGGGATAACGTGTTACAAAAAGAAAAGGAACTGAAAAAGTGGAAAGGAATTGTTAATGACTGGCATTCTGCATTTATTGAATTACCAAGAAAGATTCCAAAAATAGAAGCAACAGCGCACCAAATCCATGTGTTTTCGGATATTTCTTAATACGCTCATGCGCTGCCATTTATTTGAGATCTGAAGTTGAAGGGAAGTTTAGTTTTCGTTGATATTTTCAAAAGCCCGATTATGTCTAATCAAGGTAACAACGGTTCCAAGAAGTGAACTTCTGGTGGTTTTGATTGGAGTACGAGAAATTAATTTCGTAATAAATCAGCTGCAAATGCAAAATGTTAAAAAATTTCTTTGGAGTTATTCAGTGTATGTTCTAAAATGGATACAAAATAAAGCGAAACAACAACCAAGATTATTCAAAATCGTCTAGATGAAATAAGGAAAACGAAAATAAATTTCAAATATATTTCTACAGCTGACAATCCTATAGACATAGCCAGTAGCGGAGCACAAATCAACGAGCTAAAGGATGACTCTTCGTGGTGAATGCCTAGTTGGTTATCTAAACCAAAAAATTTTTGGTCAAATATCAATTCCCGACGAAAAGAATGGCAATAATGGCAGAATTGAAAGAGAAATTCAAAAGGAGATGATTGTATTAGAACATGACAAAAGAAAGGAAAAGAAAAATCTTCTGGATATTAATCGATCTAGTAACTGAGATAAATTACTCCGATCATCTATTCGAGTATTCAAATTTATTAGACGTATCTGCCATAAACAGATATCAGTTATCAGAAATATCTCTAAAAATCCATCTATTGGCGCTGAAAACTACATGACAGCAGAACAATATCATTCAAAGAAGCTCAGAAGAATGAAGTCACAGAAAGGGAAAAAAGGAAATGGCAATTAACTCCAATAGTGATGGATTGCTTAGATTACTAGACGTATAATAGAATCTGAACTGAACAGGAATGCGATCTATCCAATTTATCTCCCAAAAGGATCCATGATAACATCATTGATCATCATGGATGTAGATGAAAGAATATTCCATAGCGGCATAAAATCAAACACTAGTTGAATTAAGACAAAATTTCTGGATTGAAAAGGGAAGAAGTACAGTGAAAAGTACCATCAAAAGAGATTGCATCTTGTGCAAACGATGGAAAAATAAAGCATTTCAACTGCCGAATTACCCCCCATATCCTAAAGAACGTGTACAGCGTTCATCAGCCTTTACGAACATTGGATTGAATTATTTTGGCCCAGTTAACATTAAAAGACAATTATCAACTACCAAATGCTGGATTGCATCGTTTTATTGTTTGACTAACTCGAGCAGTACACCTTGAAGTAGTACAGGATTTAAGTGCGGAGACTCTTCTACACGTCTACAAAGACTTGTTGCACGTCGTGGAACACCAGAAACAATAGTGAATGACAATGCACTTAATTTAAAGCAATAAATGAGATCTATAATGCAATAGAATATGATCTCAATGAAGATTCTTCAGTACTTCATTACTGCAGGAAGAATAAAATTAAATGGAAGTATATTATTTCACACGCTTCATAGTAAGGAGGTATATATGAACGATTGATTGGAGTGACAAAATCAGCGTTTAAAAGAGCCGTGGGTAGACGCTGTTTAAACGAAATGAAACTAATTACGATCATTGTAGAAATTGAAGCTATCTTGAATTCCCGACTGTTAACACAAATGATGAAGATTCGATAGAAGTCCTACGTCCTATTGATTTCATAAATCCCTAAACTTGGATGTCCGTCCACTCATAGAAAAGGAATCGGGTGATGAAGATTATGGTACAAGTGAGAGACTCGACACAAGAAAAATTAAGAAGACAATTTCGGCAAACAAACCGATGTTTAGACCAATTCTGGATGCAATAGCAACGAGATTATCTCTTTAATTTAAGAGAACGATAGCAAACCCAACACAAACAAGGACGAAGTTCAACTGAAAGCAAACCTAAAATGAATGAAGTTGTAATCATAATGGAGAAAGAACAACCAAAAGAAACCTGAAAATTGGAAATCATTGAAGAATTAAAACCAGGTAAAGAAGGAACAATTCGAAGCTCAACAATACGACTCCACAACAATCACAAAAAAATAAAATTAAATTTATTCATCCTTCTGGAAATTACAAATCAAAATGAAGTTATTGATTTTAGATCAAGCAGAGCATGAAATTAAGAAGAATGTGAGCAAAGGAAAGGAATTAATAAGATCACATTCGCCGATAATGACTAGAAGCAAACAAAAGAAACAATAAATATTTCCTCAATACTGAAAGCAATCAAGATGCGGTTCTTTATTCTAGGTTTAGTGTACCTGATATTTTCCGGATTAGTTATGGCGAAAATCCTCAGTCAGGAAAAATACGTCTAAGAGATGAATGGAATGGAACAAGCTAAAAAAAGTTTGTCAAATTAGCCAATTCAAATTGCTTGTTTTTCGCGGTCGGGAGTGTCGCGAATAAAATTGCGAAGAAGTCCCTCAATAAAACAAAATATAAAGATTCATAAGTATTAGAACATAGATCAATACATTGTAAATCATATTAGCTATCATGTTTTCGCGGTCCAGATATAGGCTATTACTCTGATGACCTCATGACCGATCTCGGAATGGCGCGGAGAATTCTAATCAACATCATTTTGAGTTAGGTGAGCGCCCGAGGTCAGTTGGAGGGCATGTCGGACAATTTCGAGTAGCTTTGTCTTTGAGTTAATTGTCATTATTAGAATTTGTTATGGAATCATTAATATTGTAATTGTTGCATTCGTTGGCTGTAAATTGAAATTATCGTAATAAAAGATTTACTACCCAAGTTTGAGATTGGTATCTTTGGACTTTGTCTTTGGCGATAACTTTAATTGGAAATAAAGTATTTGCAACTGTATAGTTGTATCCTGTTGCAACTCAATTAAAAGGGAATAAAAAAGGTTTTTACTACACTCGATATGCTGAAATAAATCATTGTAGAAATGAACAAAACAGACTACTTGTATCAACTCTGCAAAAAGAAATCAAACTTCAGAAGACACAAAGATCTAAGTAAAGAACAACGATAAAATATGAAAAAATTTCGAAAAATGGTGGCCAATAAATATTATGCTTCTGACTGATTATAATAAAGATAAATGAAGAATTGAAAACTGGGAAACTCATGTTGACAATAAATTGCAACGAATTTCTTACAAAATTAAACTAAGAAAAATTTGCAGTCGGTGATTTCCAAAAAGTTTTTAAAACACAATTTGCTGAATATGACATATCAGATATGATTGCTGACCAGCGGGCACTTCATTCTGATGATAACAGTGACAAATTCATCTCTCTGCTAAAAGTTGTTTGCCACTGCATCTTCTGTTCGAAAATTTAAGATACGAAATAATTCTTTGCACATCGTTTTCAGTATTTCATGTTTACTAAAATTCAATTTTCTTCCTTCGCCATCAGAAAGGATACACAGAGAAATACGATTAAATCGCACCATTTTACTATATCCTATATTTGTGATTTTCAATTTTACATTAAAATATCCCGTCATGTAAATTCTTCAGCAGCGACATCCATAGATTCTGCAGAAGAAAGAAAGTAGATCATGCGCCTTTTATTAATGAAGCCCTTGAAACTTGATAAACTCAACTGGAAGAAAAAGTATCTGCAACAATAAAATTTGCAAAAAATATCAATAAGAGAAATGAATGATGTGCTGTAAATGATAATACAGAAAAATATGGAAAATTTGAATTTGAAATTAAATTTAATTTAACTGGTTGTTGTCGAATTTATACACTTACCCCTGAAAAACATGTGCTTTAACAAAAAATCCACCACAACTGAACTTCGTCAGGAAACTGAACTCACCATGATGTCATCAGATATCGCGGAAGCAGTATCAGTGAGTAGTCAAAACAAAGTCAGATTTCCACATTCTCAGAAGATTTCGGCATATTGCGAAGATGTTATTGTATTAAAAGATTAGGGAAAATAAGATTAGGAAAAAGAATTTGATAATTATTAATAAGATTTTTTTTCATAAATATTCATAAACTAAGTCTCAGCAAACTTTTAAAATTGTGGCATAGTATTAAGACTACTCTTGCAATCTACTAAGTCGAGAAACACTGAGCAATTTTTTATAATTCAATGAACAGAACACTGATATCTAATTCCAATCACTGATACAGGAGCAAAACTTTGAACAAATATATAGTCAGAAGGAGGAAAGATTATGTACATTTTTCAACGTTATTTCGAGTAAGTTGTACCCATTACTTCGAGTAAGTTGTATTATTAAATTTCGCTTGGTTTACTGTGTTTAGAAGCTCATGCCATTTTCTATCAAAATATGAGTTGACCATAGGTCTTAACTCTCTTTTCCATTTCTTATTTTCTTACAAGTTTTTCAAAAACATTTACAAAAATATTCAAATTAACATTTGCAAATCCAAATAAACATTTGTCTTAGATGGTCGCCATTATTATAATCACTTAAAATACTGAAAATTTTGCATAATTATTAATTCATATCTCATTTTTTCTCTAAACAGAGCAAATGAGAAAAAGTTTTTAGAAGTTCTCACTTCTCGAAATACCATCTCCAAGCATGTTTTCTGCACTTAATCATTCTTGAAACATAAAATATAAAGCCACACAACAATACTGACAGGAAACCGAAAATACGGAAAAATCAGAACATTGGAGTAATCGTAAAATTTACTGGTGGATGGCCCTTACGACCAACTAACAAATAAGTATCCATGCCACCATCCACTCCTTTTACTTCAATATGATCACGGTATTCAAAATCATAACGATCACACAATAAATCTCGAGTTTGCTGAGACACCTACAAATATTGGATGTGTGATATATTATCATAGAAATTATTCAATGCAGCAATTCTACGGTTTTCTAAGTTAAATTTCACTCTCATCATTTATTTTATTTGAGACATCATATGTACATAATTTTTGATATGTCCAAAATCATAAAATTTAACACAGAAACTGCATCACTATGGAGATTGAGAATATAAATTACCACCATAATATCTGAACATCCATACTAGTCATCAGCATGTCACTATTCTTAAACTGTAATCTAAATTAAAACCACATACATCGAACGAAAGAATACAGTAAACAATCAGAGTTTTCAGAACTTTGGAGAATAATTTTTAACGTTGTGTTTCCATAATTTCTATCTACCCAATAAAAAAACATAGAAATTTCTCCCATCATAGAAAGTCATCAGCATGTCACTATTCTTAAACTGTAATCTAAATTAAAAATCAAAAAAGAAATAACCTGTATTCGATTCTGCACACCCGTACTGTACATTCTAGAAGCAATATTAACTGTATCACCCCAAATATCATAATATAATTTTGTGGTACCAATAACACCGGCTGTTACTGGGCCAATATTATAACCAATTTTGCAAACGAAATCAAAATTCAACAAATCCTGATTAAAATAATTCAGCTGTTGCTGTAAACCGATCGCAAATTCCATCAACTAAAAAAAACAAACATAACTTCTAAATAAAAAAAAAAAAAAACAAAAAAATAAACTCTTTGTCCCCTTCTTCTCATTTTTTGAGTAGTAAGAACAATGAATTAATAGAAATAATTTCATAATTCTTGAATTAGGTTTTTGGCACCTGCTACTGGTTGATTGTTTTTCAGCGTAATTTGCTGAAAATTTAATAGCAGCACAAACTTTTGCAAAATCACTGACTTGATAAAGATGTTCATGAGGATGCAGTGCTGAACGTCTTTTATCTGGATTTAATCCAGCTGCTGCCATATACGTAGGTCCTATAGTTTTGATTTTTTCTACTTGTGAGAAGTCTGATCTATCCAGCAATTCATCAAAATCTCCAATAATCTCATTTAGTACCCGTAAAAATTCACGTCCTCCTAGAATGTTAACAAAATTTTAGTGAATATTAAAAACTCCAATATTCATGCTTCAAACGTAAAAATTTGTGATGGCAAACCGAAATATTGATCCGTCTGTCTAGAGATCTTTTAATATACTCGATATTTTAATATTTTAATACACTTGAAGTCACGATTCTTTCACTCTTCGAAAATTAAATAAAAATATTTTTACTGGAAAAAAAATTTTTCTTACAAAGTTCTTCGAAATTTAAATTAAGTAACAAACCTTCAAAAGTCTCTTCATACATTTCGTTCCAGTTAGTGATTGTAGCGAAAAGAACAGCTGTCAATGCATGATTTTCGGAGTATCTGATATTCGATTTCAGGGAATCGATGACATGTTGCGGGATGATATTAGTTAGAAGCCAATCAGCTTGGTCACGTACTGCTTGCATTTGTTCCATGTCACGTTGTGCTTGTATGTCGCCGAAGAAAGACATTCGAAATGCAGCTTCGAACTAAATTAGTCAACATATACAATTAATTTTAAATATTCTATGCTGCGAATGTTGAAATATTAATATATAAATCTTCGAAATTCATTGAGAGAAAGAATCAAATGATAATCGTATTGCTAAATATCCTTTTAAGTTGCACCTCTTAATCTTTATTTAAAAACAAAAGATTAATCAGTGAACAAATTATGCAGAATAGTTAGATAATTCGTATCCATAATCTCTGAAAAGGAAATCGAAATACATAGCATTCTCGTATTGCGCAATCACATATGGCATTCTGTTATATTTCTGCTGATTCTATTACTTTTCTTCTTAATTAAATAGATGGAGTTAAAAAAAATTCACCTGATAATTGAGAAAAGCGACCAAAATGACAACTAGGAAGACGTCAACACAAATTTCAGGTAAATTAATCGGAGAACCGAATCGTCCCAATGACCATAATGGTACGGTACCATTGCAGAAACGTGGTCCAATATTTGGATTATTGGATGCTACAACACTCCGACTAAGATTTTTTCTGAAGCTCAATTTAATTACTGAAATTATATATTCTAATACAATTCGCCACAATTCATCTAATAGCATCTCCAAAAATGAATTTTTTTCTTTTTTACAACTGACAAATGAGAGACATTGGTTTCGGTATTCTTGATCTAGCTTACCTTCTCTTAATATTTTAATATAAATGCATTTCATCACGACGTAATCAAATTTTACAACGAATGAAAACTTATGAAAGAGCCATTCGTTATCTCTTACATGAAAAAATTTACATTTGTCAACCAGTATACCGATGTGATACTGGCAAATATAAGTGAGCCATAAAAATACGATACCGACCAATAATGCCTCAGCTGTTTTTGGCCAAGATGAAAGTTGCGAAAAATTGCAATGTGCAAACAATGCAACCAGAAATATATAGGCTAAAACAAATGAAATTACATTTACATGTATCCAACATAAAAAGTGAAAAGCCGGAATTTGTCAAAAAAAATATTTGAAATTACTAAATCAATCATAAACATATGAGGCATTTAATTTTTGTTTTAATTTAACACATCCCTATTGCTACACTGTCTATTAAATAGAATGACTTTCATAAATCTTGTGACAGCCAGCCCTAAGCTACCGGATTTTCAGTCCAATGTTTCAAATTCAAATTTTAATTTAACAATGACAAAGATAAGAATTTAAAAAATCAAAAAGCAAAAAAAAAAAAACCCAAACAAACATACAAAACAAAATTCGCTGAGCAAGCAAATCTGGCGAAACACATACATATTCCTGGTCAACAATGCCATCACATAAAGGTACTATTGTTAGTGCAACACCTGCTGGTAGCAATATGAGTACCATTCCTAAACAAAGCATATTTCTTTGTTAATACAAATATTTTCATCGGAAAATACATAATCAAATTAAACTATTATAAGTTTACAAAGCTAGAATTAATAAATAAAGAAAATAAGATTTTGCTACTGCATTTACAAATGATAAACTTCTAATAACTCATATATATGTGATAAGTTTTTTCCTATAATAAAAAACGATTTCCGTATGAATGCCCAACTATTTAGAATGCATGTTTATAAACTTTAATATTTCATGCCGAAAAACAAATGCTTGAAAGACTATTAATGATTCAAGCGACCAAAATATTTGTTACAATCCACGTTATAAATAAGCCTAATAATTCTGATAGTTTTGCAATTTCTTCTTTCCTTTCTTAAGATATCATAATGTGAGAAATAAGCATTACGGTCTAAACTATGAACTAACCAATAACATGACGTGATGTCCAAAGATTAACAAACGGGAAAATTGTCTGGTGTTTTAGTAATGGTATACCAATGACAATGATAATCAATACAGTAACAATCAGTGAGATCGTAAAATAAATAATGAAAATGGTATTTAATATTCCCGAAGCAAGAATCGCAGCTGCACAGATGACAAGTAACATCCCAACCACCAGCACATCAATAAATACACCCGAATAACGATACTGGAAATCCGAATTAGTAGTTTGAGATGCCTACAAAATAAAGATTTACTTGTTGATGTTGATCAAAATTCTAAAAAAAAAAAAAAAAAAAAAATAAAGTAAACATGCAAATGACTTTTGCTGTCTCAAATGCCACAAAATAAACAAAACGAATATTGAAGACGTATTTAAAATGTTTGGTTAGAATTCTTGAATGTTTTGCAGATATGTTACTAATTTATATTATCATAAATTATAACAAAGGAACAAACATTTTTGCATTTTCCTATGTCACTACAATTGGGCCACTGGCGATCGACTGATTCTGCAAAATGCGCCCTATACCGTTCTTCGATGTTTACTTCATTAAATCGTAAAGTCCATCTGTTAAACCAATCATTGCGCATCCAGAATCCGCAATTAAAATTAATATCTGCACTCTACAAAAATATAGTAGGAATGGAATTTGTCGCTTTCAATATGAATTGGCAAGTATATACAAAGAATAAAACTAGATTTCATAAAATTCAACTATGTTCCATAAAAGCCTTTATGTATTTATATGTTAAATAATAAATCAAATTAGTTGATTAAGACTTTTTTCTTAATTTTTAAATGCTAAGACGAATGTTGGAAACAAAATTAATCGAATGATTTGAAGTTTTGAAGCTACAGATTGATTTGATGCTATGGATTTCCAAAACAACATACCTGTATTACTACAGCAAGGCGTTCGTCGAAAGCACGATCATCTGTATCGAACCGTGTTAATGATGGAGCATTCTGATGATATGAAATTGCAGTTTCCATTGGACCTACATAGGAAAGTGTATCCGAAGTTGAATCCTGAAGAAGATAAAAAACGAATTTGGATAAAGCATATAAAGAAAAATTAATGTTAAAATTGAAAGATTAATATGACATCTAGAATTTCAATTTAGAAATCGAACTTCGAATTATTTGGAAAAGTTAGTTTAAATGAAAAATTAAAATGATTTCAACAAAATAAGGAAGTTAGATTTCATCTTCTATTTTTGGAAATTTTTGTATCAAAAATATCCGAAAAAAAGCATTTAATCATTTTCTGATATTTAATTAATTTTTTCAATTAATAATATAAAAAAACCTTACTGATATATATACATATATAAAACCTGTATTCCTGAACTTTTCGAATCATGTCTGCTGCCTCCGTTTGCTTCACGTGATATTTTAATATCAAGCTGGTCTATTATACTGAATGGTCTTGTATCACTCGGATGCAAAGCATGTAAAGAAGCGGATTTACGTCTTTTTTCAATAACTGGCGATTTACTGTTCGCATTCTGAGACCGTCAAAAATGAAATTCGTCGAATGGACAATTAAAAGCATCCGGCAATAATGCTTACGCTTCATGCTATCTAACAATATTTCAAAATATAGCTACAAAAAAAATTCCATACGTGAGCATTATGTTTTTGATTTCATGCAAAATGTAACACCAAATTCTTGGATTTTAAAAAGAAGAGACCTTATCTAAACATTCGCTAAAATGAAGAATTTGGGCCGAATTACTTTCACACTTCCTCTCCAACACCTTCATCTTCAAATTACCACCGTATCGTTCAATTGGTACTGGTGTCGTTTGCATCATTTTAATCTTATTAGCTAATCTCTGCAAATTAATATAATATAAAAGACACTTTCTCCTTTTTCTATCTGCTTAATAATTATTCTCAATATCGGTTTACTTTTGTATATTAAATTATATCAAAAACTTTTTAGCTTACCAATCGTATAGCTTAATATAGCAACTGTATATATTAAGAGAAAAAAACTGATAATTCACAAAAAAAAAAAGACGAAAGAACAACCATACAGATAAAACAGAATCACTAAATTCTAAATTTCAAATGTTAAAATTAAAAAATTTTCTCACTTTATAAGAATGATTTTCAGTTCACAACCTGCTCTTCTATTTAATTGTTTTTAGCATTATTTGTTTCCTCATTTCTTTTATTAAATATAAAAATTAATTGAATCTTTCAACATTATTTCTGATAATAATGCAGGTTTCAAAATAAAGATATCGGTAAAATTGATATAAAAAGCTAAAGACTACAGAATAAAAATTTTTCAGCTTATAAACAAAGGGTGACACTTCTAGCTTACATCTTACATTATACATTAGCTTACATCTTACATTATCGAAAGGCAAATATCCAAAAAAATTTTTTAGAAAATAACGAATGCAAAACAAACCTTCCGGAAGCTCATTTGGGAATGATTTATTTGGGATCCCATTGAAAGAGTATCACGTATTAAATCAGAATAGGAAGTCGCTTTATTGACTGGACTCTGCACATCCTGTGCACGACCAGCAATAAAATAAGTTTTTATACCTGAAAAATTAGAAAAAAGAAATGCAATCACTTAAAACTATAAGAAGACCTGATGCGAATGGAAGATACCAGCATGATCAGGTCCATCTTCCAGTATATATTCATTATTCAAAAATTTTGCAGTAGCTTCTGAAATATGTATACGTCCAGCTATTCCTGTTGATTCCATTTCATTTGCAAGCGTTACATCGTTCGAGAATACATCAAATTTGAACCGTTTCATACCTACCATACCACATAAAACCTTAAATAAGGAAAACGAAATCTAAGAAATAATAAGCACCAAAAAGTTATGAAATATTAAAAAAAATGTGATGAATACTATGTTTCAAAATTATAAATTGATTAAATTCAAAATTTTGACATGCTTTCGAAAGAAATATTGCAAATTCTTTAACAAATGTTTAAAGCAAAAGAAATTCATAAAAATGAGATGAAAAAAATAATAATGCGAAAAGAGGAATTCCAGAAGAAAATTTATCGAAAGGAAATGATATCAAGAAATAATATAAATTGTGAGACTGAATGAAAACTAATTATGGAAACAAGTTTAAAGAGAATATAATAAATGCATGAAAAGTTAAACTTTTTTTCGAATCAAACGCTCAAAAAAAACTTATATCTACCTTCCCAGTATGTATTCCAACACGCATATTAACATCCTGACCCAGATCTTCATCGAACTGCTGGATAGCAGTGATCATTGCAAGGCCCATTTCAACACAACAACGAGCATGGTCTGCTCGGGGTTCAGGACAACCTGCCACACAATAGTAACAATCACCTAAAATTATTAATTTATTATACAAATTTTCACTGTAATGTTAACTTTCTGTATGTGAACATAACTATAATTATGCTACAGCTCAGTGAGTAGAAAAGTAATTTAAATATCTAAGCACAAAAACCTAATGTACTGATTTTTTCGAGATTGCATCGGCCCATAAATCATCAAAACGCCCAAATAAATCATTAAGCAAATTTACTAGTTCGCTGGCTGACTTATTTGAAGACATTTTCGTGAAACCTGAAAGAAAGACATGTAAATGGTTTAAAAAATTTAAAAATAAAAATGATGATACTTTTTCTTGCAAATTTTGTTCCCAAAAGAGAAAAATGAAATTCTTTCTGTACTGATTTCTTCATTTTGTAGAAACTACTTACCAGCAATATCGGCAAAAATAATAGAAACATTGGTCATCAAATTCATCGTAAACGGTCGGAATTTTCGCACATTTGGTGCCAGTAGCGTTCCTGTCGATGCATTCGCTTCGCGAGTATTCTGAAGATGATTTAACGAGCACGCGTTACTACTCGTGCGTAAATATGCTTCCTGATTAGCCGATGATCTTCTCACATTAGTTTCTCTTAGTAATTCATTAGCAACCTAAAAATATATCAGTTTCGTTTGAATGAAGTATCACAGAAAATTAAAGTCAAAAAAGAAAAGAATAAAAGGTTAAAAAACGAAATATTAAAATGTTGAAATCAGAAACGAAAAAAGAAAACATAGAGAAACACATAATGCTTCAACCATGCAGTCACATAAGAGGAGCATTGTTGTTATATTTCCTGTCACGAAGTTTTTTTTAATGTGGAAAAAGCAACAAGAAATCAAAAATTTTGACCAAAAAGTTAACCTTTTTTGGCATAACAGATTGTATCATATGATCTTTGAATTGAGTTTCAATTTCTAGATCTTTACGTGCAAGTAACGATTGGCCTACTCTTAGAAACGTTTTCCGTTGGCGAACTGAAAAATATAAAATTTCTGGTTTTAAAATTATGGTCAAACTTTTGGTTTTTAACTTCAAAAATTACGCGCAACACAACTGACTGAAGATTGAGTCTCTATCCGTAATGTTTTAAATTTATCTTTAAAATCTGGTCTGTATACTGGCCGCTATAAATAAGGTAAGCATTTGAATAAATATAGCGGCTATTACATACCTTGTGTTAGGATGAACAAATGAATACCAAGTAGATTGATACCAAAGTGGAGGATAAACTTAACGCCGAGCATATCCGCATAGATCATACTACCGGTAGCGATCATTTCGAATAATACCGAATAGACTAGACCAATCAAAATGCAGAGATACAGTGGTAGTGGAACCACTGTATAGATTAGTAATACTACCTGAATAAATAAAATAGTGAGTCAATATAAATGATAGAAGAGATTAAAATCAGTTATTCAGCTATACTGGTAAGAACACCAAACTTTTATTACAAGATTTAGAATAAATTAAATAGAAAGCAGAAAAAACTACCTGAAAACTGGTGGCTAAGTCACCAATAGGGCTCATAAACGAATCGGATTTATCGGAGAAGATAAGTAGAGTTACGGTACAGAGTATAAAAACACAAAGAAATGATGTTGGCATATAAAAACGTTGATAATATACGGAAAACAATGTAAAAAGAAACATTCCGAATGATATTACGAATAAAGTGATCGATATTAGCTAAAATAATGCATGAGCAATATTGTTAATATTAATAAATTGGAACCGAGCAGTTTGCGAAAGTGAAATTTATTTAGAAAATATCCTTTACATCCATTATTGTAATCTTATAAATGAAATACATTTATAGCATATTACAACAATGGATTTGTTTTTATTTCATCAGAGATATGTACTAACTTAATACTACCTTATTAAGATTAATTCAGTTATTCAATGCAGCATGTATTTTAAACGGTAGCACATGCCAAATACGCATACCAAATACGGAGGAACGAGCATTCTGCAAGGCAAGGCACAAACCTTTTTCTTTAACTAATTAATTAAGATTTAAAGATTATCTAGAAATCTCTAGAAACCTGAGAATACGAAAACGCTATTATATGTCTTATATGAGAACTATAAAAGGTAGAATTTTTTAAAAAGTATGTTACCCAATGTATTAAGCTAGCATGATTGAAAATTTGCAAATATACAATCCATAAAATGCACGATAGACAAATATATACAAGTCCAGATCTGCAACATTGTCTTCATCTTAATCCCTTTGTTATATGGCTTGTCATTAGTACAGAAATAGGAAAACTGATATTTGAAAATTGATAAAAATGTATTTTATAATATATTTTTGAATTATGTTATTATAAAGAATATTTTCAAAAAAAAAATAACTAACCTAAACCTATCTCTGAGTTGTGGAAAACTACATTGCCAATACTGTGTTTCAAGAGCTGATGATGAAAATTGTGGATTCCACCACCTGGTAGAAATTCGATTGAAGAATGATGAATGTGGTGGACTTAAGGAATGGCCATGTGTCTGTAATAAGTTTACATGATTAAGCGACAAGAGCAAAATTTATTTTCTGATTTTTGAATTTATTTACATGTTTATGAAAAAATGGCTATAATTAAATGATGCTAAAACATAATGGAGAAATTTCGACGTTTAATAAAGAAGTCATCAAAATTTCTTTTTATTGTTTCATCTCTCAATCTAATTTTTTATTTCCCAATGTCTTATCTATCAATAATAACCTTTTATTTTAGAAAAGATAAATATTTTCTTAACGCAAGAATTGATTAAATAATTTAAGGTGATTCGATAATTTCAAATAAAAGATAACCATTTCAGTAGCAAGATAACATCCGCTACTTGAACCATTTGCGAGTGGCGTTTGTGAACCGCTACTGCCAGCAACAAATCCAGCGGCATGTTCTTCTGCAGCTGATGATAACATACAAACTGCTTCACTAATCATATTTTCATCTTCATCATCATTTCGCATCCTTCCTTTTCTTTTCTTAGCAGTTCAGCGTTTCGCTAAAGTAACTTTCGTTCCCTCTGGAGGATTAATCTTCCTCTTCTTTCTTTCTTTTTTTTTAAATCCCTTCCGCAGCAATTCTTTACTTGGCCAACTCCCAATTCATCGATTTGCTATTTCGACGATTAAACTGAACCCATTTCTTTTCTTGTTTTTGCTTCAAAAAAAAAGAAAAGAGCAATAAAATGTTTTCTGATTTTAATTTTTGTATCAGTAAATGTTGTTTTCATCCATTGCTAATTAACTAATTCCCGTAATATAAGCAGAAATAGATGTAATATAGAATAGTAATATTAATGACCTGAAATTGAAAAGAAAGGAATAGAAAAAACGGAATTTTAGCGATACCATATTTATATCCAAATGAATTGTAAACAATTCACTTAAACAGATGACATGATTGATCGAATGGGTTTCTTTTCATGTTTCTTACATTACAACAAATCAATCAACAGTGATCATTTTCAAACGATCGATATCTACATAATTATTGGGTTGTTTAGCATTCGCACTTGCTGATATTGAAATTCTTAAATAAGTACATAGCATTTTAATTGCCTCAAATTTTTTAATACTAATACCTTGTGTATTTATTTTAGATAATAAAAATAACATTAAACAAAACAAATTCAAGCAATTTCTTAAATAAGTTTAATACTAATCGTAAAGTAATAACGACAACTATCACATCAATAATACACTCAGAAAAAAAACGAAAATAAGGTGTCAGTCCAAGAAATTTTATAACAGAGTTAAAAGAGAATTTTGAAGAGGGTAAAAACAGGATTAAACTAATATTTCTACAACTATGCAAAAAACTGCTACAGGATTGGGCGTCAACAAAAAATCAAGATCAGGCGATATTTGAAATGGGTTGGAGACGTGAAAATAAATCATTTTGAAACGTCTTCTTCTCTTATTTCACGGAACAATTAGCGAATCATTTTTCGATTAAAAATCGTGGAAATGTTCAATATCTGGATAAGATGCAATAATGCGTTTCATAAAGCTTTCATCAAAAAAAAAATATATGCTTTTCTGAACCTTGAAGAAATCATTAACATGTAAGAGATATTTGCAAATTGGTAGATATGCTAAAACTACAATGGTAGATGTAAAAATTGATACTTTCTCGTGCTCATACAGAAAAATTGTTTTTAAAGCAGAGAAAAGTCAGATAGCTGCAAGAAACTCTTTTTTAAATAATAATCCATCAATATTGCTTCTCTTATTCTCGATTAGTCATGCTTTTTTCAGCACTATTTCAATCGTCCAGCAACTTATTTATTGAATTTTTAATTCAATAAATAAATCAAAGTCTAACAATTATAAGTGAACTGAAAATCCATTAAATAAATTATTCTATGACTGGAACATTGCTGAAAATTATTAGTTTTTTATTTCTGTTTTAAATCAAATTACTTTAATTTCAGCAACTTTTTTCCCGAACTAAACTTTATTGAATTCTCATCAAAAATTTATCGTCTTTTGATATGTTCAAATTACTGGAAAAAACTAACTGTCCTTTCGTTTTTTTTCGTACTTTTTTACTTCGTCAATCTTCCCATAGTATAAGACAAATCGAATTGTTAAAATTTTTTATGTAAGTATATATATACTACCATTCCTATATGGCCATTATATGGCTGATTGTTAAGAGAGTTATCTTTCAAATGATAAGGAAATTCGATTCATATCTTCAATATACATTGATATTTCATCCTTTCTGATCCAAATTGCAGTTTTAGAAAGAGAATTAGTATTTAGAAAAACAATGAGTGAGAAAGTGGTTAAACTAAAAGCTTAAGCACGGGAAGGATAAATAAAAAAGAATGAAGAATGAAATCTTTACTATTATTTCTAGCGTTAAATGTTTTCCCTGAAGAACTATAAATCTATTTCATTATTAAAGATGGGAAAAAAATGAAAGGAAGAAATAAAATGAAATGGACCATAACGAAACCGCTCTTTTGGAGAAAAACATTAGCGCATAAATGAATGAAAAGTGAAATTAAGAAAAAAATTTAACGGATTACATATAGCAGATAATCAATGTTTCTAAAACATGCCATCTAATTTTCAAGGGGAAAGAATTTTGCAGGAAGCACAAATCAGATTCAGAAAATTCAAATGTACCTAAATGAGATAATCATATGAGGATATAATGAGCTACTCTTAGAACGATAAATGGAACTTGAGCACAAGGATAAGATTGTGGGTTAAATGACATGTTAAGCAGATTTTTTTTCGAATCTCTTTTTTTGAACTTATCGACATCTCTGATAGATGCCCTTCGTTTTTCAGTTGTCTTAATATTCCTTCACTAATTTGCCATACCGTAATATATTTTAAGTTTCAATGATAGATAACAGATGTTATGTATGCAGCATAATTTATAAGACATCATTCGAAAAGAAAGAAAAGAGTTTTACTACAAGAAACAAGTGTAAAAAAAGAATAAATTTGAATATAGTCAGCTTGTTATACTTACTTCACTTCACATCTATACGTCACAGGTCAAGTAGGGCAGGGAACATTATTTCTTTTTCTTTCAAACAATATATATTTGAATCGTTTCGAAAACATTAAAATATTCAATTAGCTATAATATAAATAAATAACTATATATATGTATATATACATAAAAAATCATACCGGTACTTCCCGTTTCACCTCTCGTCTTCTAATATGATGTTCGACTTTCTATAAAAAAGCAAATAATGGAATTTCTTATTCTATCACCAATTATTGTCTATTAATGAGTAGTTATTTTTCAGCACTATGAAGTAGCTAGTAAGAACAAGAATGAAACATGACTAAACGAGTTATTAAATGGATGAAAATTAATTAGAAATCAAATCAGAAAAAGAAATTAAAAGAATAATTAGGAAGGAAAATAAATATCCCATCAGTATTAAAAATTGACTGTATATATGGCCAAGTATGAAATCACAAGTTTGAGGCTTCAAAAAAAGAATCAATCAGCTAAAACGTATATGTATGCGAATGTTAGTCTATGTGCTTTATGTGTATGCATGTCAACAGGCCAATTCACTTAAAAAAACCTCATAAATACTCATATTTCAACGAAGTTGAATGAGTTAAGAAGGGAAGGAAGACTGGATAGAGACAGAGAGAATGGGAGAAGCAGACTGATGGCGAGAATGAGAAATTTTGAAAAATCTAAAATTTGTAACTCAGTGCTAATATGAGTGATCATTTATTCCTTGTCTCTCTCAAAATTTCTCTTTCTTACACCACTTTCATTTCGTTTCATACTAGCTAAGGTATTGTGGCAATCACTGATTTCATATCAATAAGTCAGTTTTATCCACAATTTTCATTCTTATATATATAACTGAAAAAAAAGTCTCATTTGTAATCACAGTTACATATTATCAATAATGATCATTATGATTATTGTCAAGATCAAATAATCATTTATGATAAAGCTTTACTTTATATTGCAAAAAGCAATCCTAAAATTCCGCTCCTCGTATAATCCTGATAGTATTTACTATAATCGGGTATTTATGCAGTACTATAATTGTACATCTGTTAGTGTTACACAATTATTGCTGCAAAAAAGAATAAAAACTTGTTAAAATTTTTCATCTAAAGTTCTATTTTTACAATAAATCTTTCAGGAGTGAACTTTTCCTTCTTTCAGATTCAGTCCTTTGAAATTTCTACAATTGAATCAATAAAATGCGGCCCTTAGAAAAATAGAATTTATCTAATATTTATGCACTAAAAAAGCCAATTTCCTAGCAATGCAATCAAATGTTAAATCAGAAAGAAGTTAAGTTAAGTCAATTTCAATTTATCTAATTATAGC
The DNA here is from genome assembly GCA_008729115.1 of Dirofilaria repens. Lineage (NCBI taxonomy): Eukaryota > Metazoa > Nematoda > Chromadorea > Rhabditida > Onchocercidae > Dirofilaria > Dirofilaria repens. Next base: position 814,821 of record SNRZ01000015.1, on the reverse strand, counting down.
ACTAAGTTTTTTTCTTTTCTAGTGCATTTATTTACTATATTAATTCATAACATATCATCGTCGTCTGTTCATATCACCTATTTGCCGCATCTTCTTTACCAGACATTACTGAAGAACATAAAAATCAATATTAAAAAATATGCATCAGCTGTTCTGATAGATTTACGTATTATCCTCAAATTATATTTACATCGCATATGTTTCTAATGACTCTCAGAAGAGACTGCTTGTTGTAATTTTTCAGTGGTATGATCTACGACTTCCTCAGTAACGAGTTTTGCATGGCTCAATAGAAGTTCTAAAATAGTCTCAGCTCTTTCAACTGCAGCCAAGGTCAGATATAAAAATCAATAAAAGATTTGCGATCAAACAAAAGGATTCAAGAGGACAAGAAAAACAAAGCAGAGACAAAAAAAGTGTGAAATAAAACAAATACCGAACTATTTCCGGTGAACATTAACCCTGCAATTCTTTTTAGTGAATCAGTAATCTTGCCATTCTTTTTTGGTTTTCCTCCAGTTCATTATTAACGGCGTTATAATCCACTTATAATATTCTATAATTTATCAGAAAGCGAGACTAAATACTTGAATGTTTTTCCGCAATGTTTTTATAAAATTTATTTTAAAAGAATGAAAGAAATCTGAAATGAAAGAAAATTAAAAAAGCAGTAAGTAATGGGAGAATAACTGCAAGGATAAAAAAGTACAAATCGTTCAATGCACGAAGAATACATTATAATTAATGTTATGAAAAAATATTCCTAAAATATTTTATCACAACATTATATTTCAAAATCAAAATAAAACATACTTTCAGCAATAGAAAATGGTGAATTTCTAGACAACTGGTTCAATTAATGGAAATTTCAAGCGTTAAGTGTTTTTCTGGCTTTTAGTTATGGTAGTTTTCTGATTTTATTTTCAGACCTTTTCAAGTTTCGACATTATTGAAAATAAAAGGGTAAAAAATAGAAAAGTAAAAATCAATCAATGTAGTAAATTTTCAGGGATATCTTTTTTATCATTTTTCAAAATTGACTGAAGTGTCCTGGATAAAAATGTCACACAATGTAGCTCGATATGATGATACAACTAAGCACTGAATATAATCTCTTTGACTATTGCTGTTTGAATTGCCGCCAAATATTGCATCCGTTAGCCCTTTACTTTTTTCTTATCTCTGCTTTATGTAAAACCACCTAAACAAAATCATTTCCGATCCATTTTTTGTGAATCTACCTAAAATTTAATTTTCGGTCAAGCACAAAAAGAAAAAAGGAGTTGAAAGAAATATCATTACACAACAAATCAAACTTATAGTTTGAAAAATGACTCGCAATTATCCCATTCAAAGTTTATCCAAGAACTACCTGTTTCCATTTTACATGGTATCATTAATGAATAGGAAAGGGCACGATTTGCTTCTTTAATATTTCGAAAAATTTTGTTCTTTTACCAACTAAAACATATGGATCTGAGTTAAGAATAAAACTAAGCATAAAGGTCAATTAGATGCTAATTAAAATTAGCGGATATACAGGATACGCTTTGAATCGCACTGAAGGAAATTAATAACTGAGGCGAAATTAAGGATAATAATGCACACCATTAAAATGAAAGATGATAAATGTTTGAAGAAAAGTTATGTCTATATCACAATAATTTTTCAGTCATACCCTGCATATTGAAAAGTTGAATTCATAAATTCATCAAAAAAATTAAAAAGTAAGAAAAACTCAAACAATATAAAATCATTCAGGCGCAAATTTTCTGTTTTGTTTTCTAGAAGTTTGAAAATCTATCAAATTATGAATGCAATTGCATTAGAAATCTTGACCTCTTCACGGTAAGGAGCTCGTTATAATTGCTTAAATTATCTATGGAAAAACAAACAAATTTTAACCATTACTTAGTTTTTTCATAGATTGTTTTGAATTAACTTGTGCTACTGAAGAAATGCTTCATAATATTGTTTGGTATGAAATAGTTTTCAAGAAAAACAATACACTTTGTAATGTTCGCAGATACTTGATAGTTTTCAAAGTTCCTCTTCATATAAGTTATATTATTCCTCATCATATAAGAACAAATAAATACATTGGGAACGAGCAATCAACAAAACAATTCATTGTAATTTTTATAGTTCTTAAATTTTGATATTACTCAAACGAAACTGACATATTTAAACAACAATTTGTTTCGACAATTTAAAAAAAATTAAAATGCAACAGCAAACATTCTTGATCAATCATGACTTATGATCTGCATAACATAACATATATGCATACGTAGGTATCTTCATAATAGCATAATCACTGCTAGTAGTAATGATTCTGAGAACGAATAAATATTTGGTAGTAACTTCAAGTAATTCCATATTCTGAAGATACGTAATATAATTTGAATTTACTAAATATTAATCTTTAATTTATGATACATCAATTCATCTGTCAGAATCCCGACAACAAGCTTTAAAACTTTACAAAAACAGAACAATATCTGTTTTGAATTTAAATTAATAAATTTGATATTTCTCCCGAAAAATATTTGATGTCTGAGATCTTTTCGAAAAACAAGGATGATAGCAGACAAAACACATACATTCGAAGAAGAATGAAGAACAGAAGAACGCCCAGAAGCTGCCTGCTTATCTCAACTAGGAAAGACGGCCAAAAGATTTTCATCTGTTTCTCTCTCTTTCCCTCTCCTTATCATCACATTATGGATATGACAAATGGCAAGAGAGAGAGAGAGATAATGCGTAAGAATTTTCTTCGTTAAATTAAATTTTCCAAATATCAACTTAAAAGAAAGAATGTATGCTTACATTATGTTGCTCTTGAATAACTTTATGTTTTCATGTGTTCAATATACTTCTTTCAATAAGAGAGCCGTCCGTCTCGGAAAAATTAAATAAATGCAATAATAATCCGAAATGAAAATAAAAGAATAGACCGGGAAGAACCAAATGAATAAAGAAATAATCCCGAGAAGTTGAAATAAAACACAAGAGTAACTGAAAACAGTGAAATTAATAAACTGGAGTAGTCCAGAACAAAGGAATAAGTCAAAAAATGGCCCGATGTACCGTTGGAATGACATTCTCAATTTAATCCATCTATTATTTACACTCAGCAACATGTAATGTATTCTCTTCTTAACTCACAGAAATATTATTCCACCCTAATGATTTCACCATTCTCATTCTCAAACTTCGCACTATTTGATTACTTCAACCAAGTTTCTATTGCTTCCGTATTAACGGTCTATTTATGGCGGCCTTATCACTTTTACGTTGCGAAATTCTATATCCCTTCTAGATTAACATCAGGCCTTCCAAACAAGAAATCCACTTCATTTCATAGATTCACTATGATTGCATCTTCATGTTTTTCTTAATTAATTACAGTGTATGATCGTTAGTATTACAGCGTAATATATTAATTTATACACATCTTCAACAAAATTATTGAAAAAATCATTTCCTTGAATCAATTTGTCATACGTCATATAACTTCATGATTTTTCCTTCTGGAGTTCGTAACCGAAGCTGTTCTCCAAGAATTAATCTGGCATGTTGAAAACGCTCTTTAGTATCAATAATCACTCCCGTACTAAGACGATCATACATATCAATTCTCTTACGTATCGAGAACTGATGAGTTGGTATTTGATCACTATGCGGATCTGGCGGAGCACTAGAAGGAGATATACCTCGTGAAGTGCTACACTTTGAGACAGTACTATTAGTACTAGATGGCCAGCTACTGAAAGAAATATACTTTGGGAAAGATATTTTCGATAAATGATATTAAAATTTAGTTCAATATTCAGTTATGAATTTTTGCATAAAAACTTAATCGTTACTATTTTTGGGAACAAAATTAGAATTTATTTGCTGAAGATACGAGCTAATGAAATTTATTTAAAACTATGAGTTTTTTTTTTGTTATCTTGAAAGGAAGTATTGCAAATGATTTCTAATACAAACTACAACAGTCGTAATTCAAAACCTCGATACTCAAGATTTATTATTCACACCTGTCGATGTTATTCGGAATTAATTCCGATGTACTGAAGCTTCCTTTTTTGCCCCACAACTGAAGACCACAAGATACAAAACAGTTGTTGTTCGAATCATCATCAATCTTATTTATTGCTTCACTGATTTGCTCCAGTCGTTCTTCAATATTACGCAACATATTTAAACCACTTTCTGAACCAATTTCAAAAAATCAAATTTCAAATACACGAAAAAATGATTAAAAAAACTTGTCTTTTTTTAATTTGCTAGTATTCAATACAATATATTCTGTCGATAATTATACGAGTATAATTGCATGTTGATTAAACTTAAATGCGTGTACCGCTTTAGTATCACCTTGCTTCTTTTTGAGGTGAATTATCTCAATCATCACATTTACAATCGTAATTCAGGCAATCTCAGAATTTAAATTATTCATGCAGTATCGGGCATGAAACGAAACAAAACCATGTGTCGCAGTTTAGAGACCGCAAATATATCAGTATATATTATGGTTACTTGTACAGGTGGATCTGATCACTGTAGGTGACTCTTTCTGATTTTTGTTCCGATAATAACATTCCTCTTGAGCTCGTTTGAATCGAACAACAATAATACTAACATTGCCGACATATTCAAATGCTTGCACCATATCCTGTAGAATGCAGAAAATACGAATACGAGTTAGAAATGCAGAAAATACGAGTTAAAAAAATAAATGTTCAGGAATAAATGAATTATTTTGTCAATACGAATAACTTATAATCTTTGGAAAAAAATTAATCTTAAATATTCTAGAAAAATTGATTTTGAAAAGACTTTATGTTTGGAAACAACAGATTAACCATATTTTGCATCTTGGTTTTTATAACGATCGTATCCTTGCATCCAATTTTATTTAATTTTTCCAAAGGAAAGATTGTAATTTCTAATTTGCCCTTCAGCTTGAAAAGTCAACTCAAAGAAAATATTCAACCTTCCCATAACGTTTCTTTTTCTGCTGACAGTTTTCAGCAACAAAAAAATTTTTTTTAACCTGCAACTTTTTGGCCGCGATTTGTGGGTTATACGTCGTACGGATACTATCCACAGCATCCTGTGGAGAAATATATTTCCATAATGCTCGCGAACCAATTACAACAAACTCATCATCTTCCGTAAGTTCCATCGTGTTCTACAAATGACTGCTTTCATTTAGTGGAATCGATCTTCAACACATTAATACTTTATTAATTGTAAATAAAAGCAATCAATGCAATCAATTTGTGATTGCTATCTACATCTTTTATTAATGCTTCCATGTGATCTAATTTAGAATTCAAAACATTATTCTGTTATGCGTTTTTTATCATTTTTTTTCTGCAAAACCTGATAAGACTTCGGAAGAACAGCAGGATAAAGAAATGAAAATCCAAGTGAAGTTGCTGACAAGCATATTCCGTTGATTAGATTGTCCTGAAATGACAGCGTCTTCATTACCACTTTTTAATTCATTTAGTAATTGATAGTTTTTTATTATTTAGACAATGTGAACATGAAAAATTAAAAAAATTTTCAGAAACCTGATTAAGCGTCGCGTTTCCGACACGTAATTGAATATAATCTTCCGCTGTTATAGTAATCGCTTGATTAGGCAACTGCACGGCATTTCCGGAACGGCACAGTACTGCTCGAATACCACCAGTCACTGCGCAAACCAATCGATGTTGCTCAATTTTAAGAAGCATTGCTGCGGCACCAAGGCGTTCACCAATTTGGCCGAGATGTTCATGCGCATAAATTAAAGCCATTTTCAAGCTGTGCTCATTAATCAAAGTCTGAAATAAAGCATGAACGGAAACTGAATTATTTGAAATAGTCGATGTCATTTAAAAGCTCAAACAAGAACTATTAGCTTGGAGAAGAATTGAATTATTCTAATCAGTGCTTCATCATCTTCTTTACATTTCAGATAAAAAAGTTTATTTTTAGAGTCTGATTTCCTGATAAATTAGAAGAAATAAAGTTTCAGACATTTGACCAAATTAGAAGTACCAACATGGAGATAGATGGTTAGAATTAATAGAATAATTCATGTAATATGATTACCTGTTTCTGAAAGAAATCATTTAGTTTTTCTATTACAATTGCAGCAATTTTATCATTATTTCCACCATCGACAATACCGAAAATTGTCCTCATGTTTGAATTTGATCGAATTTGTCGAATACATAATCTAGTAATATTAGTTAAACTATTAATCATTGAATAAAGAGTTGCAGATTTAACTTACATCAGTTTTCTGAAGCATAGACTCTCATTTGAATCAGATAATTCAATTTTTGGACTTACTTAATGTTTCTCAGATACTCGATCTATGGTACTTTGATAATATTTATACCAGTTACTAATCAAGATCAAATGCTAAGATCAAAGTAATACAAAGTACAGAATTCAGTTTTCAAATATGATTTATAATGGATTGTCGTAAGAATATGTTTGCCCAAGAAACCAAATTTTATAAATTCATTTTCACACAAATACACACATATTATACACATTTTTTCAAGAATTATTCTTCGAAAAGAAAGTTGCCAGAAGAAAGAAACAATTAGAATGAGAATCAAATTTTCGATCAAGATAATTTATTTATCCATTTGTCTGATTTTATCTCTGCAAAATAAAATTTGAAAAGAGTAGTGAGTTTTTTTTTATTAATATTAAGGTATTTCAATTTTTATGTTCACTGTTCACTTGTTCCGTTGTCCCGCTGATTCAAGCCAACATGAAATGTATCACAATTACATTCATTTCCAACATTCACTACCGACACTGCTTGGCCTTGTCTAAGAATAACATTATAATAAAAATCTCAGACAAGATTTAGAAAATCCAAAATTCCACATTTTTCTGCAGAATCTTTCTATATGAAATCTTCGTAAACTTCAATTAAAAAATATTTTACTAGAAGTGTTGAATTATTTTATTTTTAGATGAAAGAAATAAATGAATTGAGTCAATCTTTGTCTATAATGTTAAATCTCTAATATCTTTTGAGAGTGCTGAGTAAAAACAGTACTATCGAAAAAAGGCTAAACAGTATCCCAGTCACAGTATCCATCATTCTATTATTTTACTTACTTTTTTGGTTTTATATTATCGATATCAATTTGTAACATGCAATTGCAGGTCAGATCAAGATGTTTTAAAGTTTTTGCCATGCATAAATTTGTATCCAAATTTTCAAATTCGTTGTTTGAAATATCTAGCAGCTGCAAAAGAAAGCAACAAATGCATGAACAATATCCCAGTCACAGTATGCATTACTGTCATGCATAAATTTTTTGGAAAAAATCTTTGAGAGTATTTTTAACAATATCCAATCGTTATTACATATGACAATGATTGGACAATATTAAAAACATTATAAAAGATTTTTATCAAAATTTCAAAACAGGTCAAAAAAATATTTCTTCATGTGGAGTCAAGCTGCCAAGGTCAAACAGTTTGATCTACGAATAACAATTCAACAACTTCATTTAGAAAGATTGATCACTATGCTATATATTTGTTTCATAAATGCGATATTATAAGAATAACTATTGCACTGAACGATGGAACTCATGTTGATTTAAAAATGAAATAAACATTTGTAAAATGATTACTAAGCGAAAAGAAAACGTACAAGTAATTGTGGTGAATGTGAGAAATCCGGAATCGTTGTAATACTGTTTGAATGTATTCGAAGAACTTGTAAATTAGGCAAATGCGTAAATGAAGTTGAAATGGAAGTAAGATGATTGGCTGATAAATTTACTTCTTCTAATGCTGTCAAACGACTCAAACAACTGCAAATAAGAAATAAACAATTTTACAAAATTTCAGGAAAAGCTAATAACTTCGAGTGATCAAGAAAAGTAAGTCCAATTAAGTAAATCAATATCAAGCAAGTAGAGCAAGAAAAGGAAATTGTATCATTGGTATTTTAAATCTTGAATAACGTTCTTAGTTGATGCATTGATTAGAAACATCTTTACTTTAGTACCGACTTAAAGATTACCAAACAGATTTTATGCTACAACTACAGATAAAATTAAGACGTTAAATTCTTTTTTTAGTGAAGAAATATGTCATTGCTCCAAAATGATCTGAGTAATGTGCAATGGCAAAACCCTTCATTTCTGTTACGAATATTTAAATCTACAAACTTAACCAATTTTGTGATTGACTACTTTAATAAATAATTAAATAACCTGTCATCAAAAAATTTGAGTTGATTATAAGAAAGATCCAAAAGTCGAAGGCGCCGACACGATACCACAACATTAATTACGCTTTCGTCCAAAAAATTTTTGGCTGCTCGAAGAAATTGAAGGCGATTCAGGTCAAGCATTACATTTGCATTTGGAAGTCTTCTAAGTCGATTTATTTGAAATATTCAAATTTTTCAGCCTTAAATAAGAGTAGTCTAGAAGAATCTAAGTATTGCATATTATTTATAAAATAGGGATGGATTGCTAATTCCTTCCTACACATGATAAACATTTACGCATTTTAATAAAAACAAACTGCTGAACAGATTGACAAAGACTTACTTATTCGCTACTTTTAATAATTCATTCGGTAATACATCTATAAAATTGTTATGCAACGACAAAACTTCCAACAAACAATTCTCGACGGCATCTGGTAGACGCTCAATTTTATTATTGTTTAAATGCAAATTTTTTAATCTGCTTACATTCATGAAAATCCTGAAAAATAATTGAAGCATTTTGAATTCAGGAACTAATGACCTTTCAAAATATAGCTCTCTAATTAAATAAATTCGATGTTCTGGGGATTTTCATTTCTTCCTTTACCTTTTCTTTTTCTTTTATTTCCACATCTTTTAAACAAATTCCAGAAATAATAAATCAACCTGTATGGTAAATATAGAATAAGATTATGATGGGCCGAAATTGTTTCAATATACTGTAAATCTGTTAGCCATTCAGGTAATGAAGTGAAACGATTAAATGACATCGAAAATACTATTAAATGAATGGGCACAGGCATTATTATTGCCTGTGATAGCTCTGAAATATGATTATAACACTAATATGATCTTAGATTATAGTTTTATTTATTTAGATTATTTCAAAATACGTGAATTAGAATATATAGATATAAATGATGCAAGCTGCAGCTGATAAATTTAATCAATATCCATTGGAAAACTGAAGATTTCTCTATTCGTATTGTTTTCTTCCATCTTTTGCTGTACCACAAAATTTAAATTTGATACATAAATTTAATGATAAAATATATGTCATCAGAAACTGTTGTGCGCCTTTGTGATTAACAGGAAAACATGTCTATTAAGGAACGGCAGAGTTCAATTAGCGCTTTTAGTTCTGAAATCTGCAGTTCATAATTTTATTTTGTTTTGCTAAACTTTAGATTTTGCAAGTTTATTTATCTATCGTTTATTTTAAACTTGAGATTCTCAGAAGTAATAAGCTGAAAAGTGGCAGTAATCTTAAAAGTGTTACACCCAATGAAATTTCTTATTATTAGTGGTAATGAAGCTCTTAAATCAACAAAACAATAACTTGACCATTATTATCAGCATATAGATATCTGAGATTGGTGCCGTTCACTTGAAGGCTTGTTAGATGTAGCCTTTCACAGTGTATTATCTAAAATAATAAAATCTGACGAAACAAGGTCACTTTTACAAAAACAAGGATAAAATGGAGGAGAATTTTGATCAGTGAACAAGTACATTAACGATATTTGAAGTAAAATAAATCTTTTTATTTGAATTAGTACAGATCGACTCTATTCAGTAAAAAATTATGTTATAAAGAAGATATATTTATTTTATTCAATAGTGTAATTCTTTGTTAATAGAGTTAATTGTCTTTTCGATCATTTATCAATTCATTGATGGCTTAAGCGAAATTATAATAACTAGGTTTTTGCAATCTATCCTGATTCAAAAAATCAATACCGGGAATATATAAATACCTGTACAGTATATAAATTACTTAAATCCAATTCAAATAAATTTTCATTATCACGAACATCCAATTCTGTTAATGCACAGCAAATAAGTGAAGTCAAACGAATTGCACTGAAAATATGGTTATTTTTATTCAAATTAAATTTAGGTTAAAGATAAGCTCGAGGAATAAAAGAATTTATATTTAATTTTTGCTCTCTTTGTTTTTTGTCCCATGGCTTGTCTCAAATACTTTAATCAATTATAGCATCATAAACTGTCAGAGAATAAGTGATGCCCATCCAACTCTTTTTATTAAGTTTTTTAATACAATCGTATGAGAATAGCATTAAAAATCCCATTGTTTGGATCTATTCGAATTCTGTTCGAGCAAGTCGGTTTCTAAAAATTTCTAAATCTTGGAAAGTCAAAATTTCTCGAGTTAGTTCAGTTGGTTAGAAGTTTAGAAAGTCGAAGAGAATTAGACTTTTGTCCATCGCAAACTATGTCAATGGTAATGCTTCTGTCTTACCGTCTCAAAGCATTGCGACGTAAATCAATTTTTGATGTATGTATGCATGACAGAGAATGCAATGCTGAAACTTCGATATTATTACCGGCCATTTCTAAATGGAGGACTTGCTTTAGTGCAAATAGGACATCTGGAATCTGAAAAATAGCAAAATTTATAAAATAAGGTTGAATTTTAATAGAAATTCAAAAAACAAGTTGTATTTTACTAAGTTACAGAACTTTCTCATTCAAGAAAGTTTGAATTATAGAAAAAAAGTCCGATATTTTCAAACTGCAACCAAATTGGTACTTTTTTGTAATTTCTCGAAAAGTAATTTAAGAAAAATAAAAAATGGTTACCTGATTAAAACGATTGAAGCTTAAATCCAGTTTGGATAACATTACACATCGTGAAAGTTCTTCCGGTACTGTTTGCAACCAATTATTGCTGACATTTAGTATTGTCAAACTAAAAATAACATATAAGACAGATATGGAATGACATTTCCTTTATTTTCTTCCATTTTTAATTTATTGAAATTTTAAGCTTAATATTCGGACATGAACAAAATGTAGTTTGAGAAGGATCATCAAGGATTGGATAGTTTTTTCGCTTTTTTTTTTAAGCTATAAATTCCTTTAAATCAATACGAATATTAGAAACCTTTACTTAAACGCAGTTTCTTTACTTATTTTATTGTATTCGCATACTTTACTTTGTATTCATATGCTTATCTTAATTAAAATATACAAAAATGTAAAAGATATTTAATGATGGTTTATTATAGTAATGCAGCATACAGTTTATTACAGTAATGCAACATACAGTTTATTACAGTAATGCAACATACAGTTTATTACAGTAATGCAACATACAGTTTAAAATCTTCTTTGTTAACTTACTTGATTAATTCAGCAATTTGTGCTGGAATGTAGGATATACGATTTCCGGAAAGTATAAGTTCTGTAAGATTGCAGAGATCAATTACTGCAACTGGAAAATGATAAAGTGAGTTGTCAGCAATATTAAGCGAACGCAGAGAACGTAAACGTCCCACATCATCCAGCCACCCGAGAAGCGGATTTTGAATCTACAATTCAGCATAGTCATATTTTAAGAATAAATCAATTAATTCTAAAAGATTTCCTATGTTTTCATCTTATTACTGTGGCAAATTTTTAAACAACAAACATGCATGATTTTATGTGAATCGGAATTGGACCTACAATGATGGAAACATTAAAACTTATGGTATAATGGTATGCAGAAATCTTAGCTATAGAAACCTCCAATTTCAGATTGCTAAAAAACGTAACAAAAACATGGTCAGTATGTAACGATGGTTTACCGGTAGTCATTATTAGTCTCTTCACCAGCAAATATCGAGTTGAAATGGAAAGCAGTGATGGAATAAGAGATAGTAGTCTATTTTATCATTGAGATAATTAAAGCTTTTAAATGAAACAACTCATTTATGATTTTCGACTGAAGTTCTCACTTCATAATGTTATCAATTAACGTCATTTTATTCTCAATTAACAGTCAAAACTTCTTTTTTTTCAAATCTTATGTAATGGATAAACATTAGCATATCCACTTATTTACATATTCATTCATTTCTATCCTACAAACTGAAATATCAATCGAAAATAATATCAGCAAATTTCACATCCGTATCTACTGAATTTCTTCGAAAAGTTGTCAGAAAAAGCGAGATAATTTTATAGAATAATTTTGTCTAATAACAGACCACTTTTATTTCAAAATCTTTTTGTGCTAATCTTTACATACACTTTTGTATTATGATGTATCATTCGTTCACATCTTTGTATTCAATTAGATAGTGTCAGGACATCTCCCATGAACGGATTCTTTCCCTTAGAATACTATTAAAAACCATCACACAACCCTGTAGTTAGTATTACAAGAAGTGCTGGACTATAAGAAATCCTCAACGAGTTAATACTACAAGAAATACCCGACAAAAGTATCTTTTCATGAACGGATAGGTTTGATATGGATAGAACGCGATACACCTTTTGTCAGTTTAGTAAGCTTTCTCCTGCCTGCGACTTTAAATTTACCTGATTATTTGGACGAAATTGTAATGAATTCCTACGCAAATTGAGTGTAACAATTTGGCGAATTATTCCAACCGAAAATAGTTGGTCTGGTAAAAGTAGTAAATGACGATCACTTAAATCACAAATTGGTGCCATCTGAATCTGAAACTCATTACTTCATTTTCTGCAATTACATAAATAATATTCAAATTAATAAGTGAATCTGTAAAACAAGCAAGTGTATAAAAAAGAATAAAAATTAATATAATTTACTTATTTTGCTATGACATCCAAAATGGTTCGTTCATAAGTATGACCTAAATTTATCAATAGAAAAAGATGAATTCTACAAATTAGCTGAAAATTTTTCCTTTTTTTCATTGTAAGACCTTGAAAAAAAAAAAAAAAAACCTGTAATAATCGAGTAAGCCAAAGGTTCATTTCACCGATTGCTTCAAAATGGAAGCTATAAATGTTGGAAGAATCTGTGAGACGGAGATGCTTCCCTCGACTTCCTTCCGTTACATCGACCCGATATCTACTAAGTAACAAAATCTCGTCACCATCATCTAGAAATACTTGCTATATAAAGATTGATTAGTTACATTTACCTGAATCATCAACCACATTTTAAATGAAAATTTTTTGTATATTACTTCTTTTAAATAATCATCAAAAATTTGTTACATTTTTGAAAATGTCATTAAAATGTCAATTTGAAAAATGTCATTAGCTTATTTTTAAGCACATAAACCTCCTCATTTAAACTTGTGGATCAACCTAAAGTTTTGAAAATTATTTTCAAGATATTGTTAGTCGTATGAACTTCGAGATTCTTATTAATTAGGCATCGCATTTAATGTTATATTTCTTATGGTTTAATCGTAAATTTCATGTATTTTAAGATTTTCTTCAGAACATAAAAATTTTAAAAAATTCTAAAATACATGAAATTTATAATTAAACTATAAAAAATCATAAAAACATGCCATTAAATGCAAGCCTAATTAATAAGGACAAATTTCTGAATTCAAAAAATTCAGTAACAAACATTTGTTAGCTGTAATGTGGCGAGCACATTTATGACAAATCGTAATTTATGAAAAATTAAATTAAATAAAAATCAATAAATTAGATGAAAAAAGGAAATAAAGCCCAGAAAAATCAAAACCGTGTTCGATACGAATCGTTCCGTTGTAAAGCGTACAACGACGTTTAATCCATTTCTGCAGCAGTCGACCTTTGCGTACATGGCACCACGCCATAAGTATTTCATTAGATGCTTTTCCACCAACCGTTTGTTCTGGACGCCCTGAATTGATTTTGAAATTTCAAAATTTTATTATCATTGATAAGAAATTTATTTCATATGCTTAAAATGTAAAGTAAAAATATCAATTTGTTTTAACAAAACAAATAATGCATAACTGATGATTTACCTATAAAAAAGCAAAAAAGATGAGTTAGATGTGCAGCATCGCCAACAGCCATACATTCCGCTACTGTTTCATATCCAATATTTAATAAAATTTGGTTTTGCAATTGCAATGGATATGCACCTGCTGCCAGATTACTATAAATAAAAAATAATTAAAAAGCGATATATTTAAAAAATTATTTATAGTAAAAATGGAAAAAGTTGCCATCATGATATGTCAGAATTAATATATTATGATGGTACATTATAAATAAGTTATTTTATTTCATTTAGTGTGAAATGTTTCAACAAACATATTAATATAATTAGGATAAAATACCACTGGTCAGTAAAGTTAGTGGAGACAGGAAAGTCAAAAGTTAATGCTTATGATTATAAGCAGTGTAAAAAATGAAATAAAATCATGGTAAATCTTTTTTCTCAGAAATTTTTTTTCTGTTTTTCTCATGGATTAATGCTTGCCTGATTTTATATCCGCCAATTTGAAGATACAAGCCTTCAAAACCCAAAATAGAGCAAATATCCTGAACAGTTGTTTGAAGCGTTACTGGGTAAATTAGAGATCGTGATCCAGCTGGCGCATAAAGTCGTAGGAAACCATGTTCTGTACCGGATTCTAACCATTCTCGTTTGCGACTACTCGTGGGACGATCAGATTTTGTTAATTTTTTCTGTAATTATAATTTCGGATTCAAATGAAGTAAAAACTTCTGATAAATAATATATTGTATGATCAGCATCACTTATGTATAAAATGTTCTATGCAAAATCAAAATGAAAAGCCTTTCAAAATTTGCTAATGTTATGAAATATCTTAGAAATTAAAAGCAGCAATTCTTTTGTTAGTAACATTTTTTTGGTATGATTTATCCTATCACCTTCTCTTAAATACCGCAACAAGATTTCCGAGGATTCAATAGACTGTTCTCAATATTTAGGTTTAGTTGAAAATCAGTTTTCCTCACTAAGCCAAGTTAACTTCACTAAAAAATTCCTAGTGCCATTCAATTACTCAATTGATTTAGTATTAAATAATGTTTGAAAAAAATCAGTTATTCGGACTAGAAAAAAGGGGAACGAATAATAAGCCCAGCTGGACCAACCAGCGTAGAAGGACTTTGTGTAAATTTGAAAAGGTGAAACGTACTGTCTTCGTTAATGTTGCAAATTTCGCTGTGTTACTATCTATTGACTTTTTTTTGTAACTTATAGTCGCATAAACATTTTCAATGTCAATGTTCTTTGATTGAATTTCCGAAATTGTTTTCGATGACATCGAACATTAAACAATGCAACATATCTTCAGTTCCATTAGCATAGCCAAAAAAAATACGCGTATTTCAAATTTAAATTTATATAATACAGTAAAAAAAAAGTTTAATTATGTTATAAGCAATGCGATATCTTTGGTACAAATGACATGAAATTAATAATCTTATAAAAGTGCCAAAAATTTGATAAAGAAGATAAGCATGTAATCTGAAAAATTGCTTAGAGGTAATGCATGATAAGTTCTATCAAGTTATTTTCTGCACTGTTTTCTAAATAAATAAAATCACTCTTTTGATTAGTTCGAATTTAATCTACAACTTGAAATTTGTCCTGAAAATTTCAAGTTATTCACTTTTGTGGAAATTCGAACGTTCCCTCATCTTAAGCAAGAAGATCATGTTAAGATATTTGGTGTCGCTAATTTTAATTAATAAAAAATGAATTAATAAATTTTAATTTTAAGAAACAAAATCACATTAATAGGATATTGCTTGCATAATGAATTAAGTAATAAGATTATACAGAAGTGCATTATAAATAATAGCATAATCGACTTCGGGATAATACATGGAGTGACAATTACTGAAAATGCGATTGATTCTGAAGGTCGGAACAACGAGGAGTAGTAAATGGATGTAGGACGGACTGCCAGATAGAGCATATTGAGTGTATAGAGTTGAAAGGAAAAAGGAGAGATTGTAGAAACTTCCTGTAATTATTATTCGATAATGTGGTGACGAATGCGATGATGATACTTATTCAGTAATAATTATGATTCATTGAAAACCTGGTCTAATGGAGACCTCAGCAAATTTTAGATGCTATAGCAACTGTGGAATTGCTCTGAATCGGTCAACAGCATATATCTTCTTCATATATCTTCTTCGACGTATCAAGTTGGTAAAAAATTGCAACAATATTCAGCGATTCAATGATTAGGAAAGACGAAGCGATCCGAATTATTGTAACTTTAGCGAACAGTAACTTAAATAAAATGATTTGTCTTGATATCGTAGATTTTAGGATTTTAACATATATTTGCCGGTATTTTCTGGAATTTATTCTAGAAAACAACGCAATTAAAATTTCCTTTTTTCTCTTAATTAAATGCTATTTATTCTGCGAATCTGATTTATAGGACACGTAGAAATAAGCATCTAAATATTTTATAAGATTTATGTATTTCCGAAACCATCATGGTTTTTTTGACATTTGGTCCTTGTATTCTATTAATCATTATATCATTGACTAAGGGTAGTATTATCATCACTGATGGTAAATTATCATATTTTTGGATCGCCACGGTGATTTGCCACTAAAAACACTAGTATTATCCTTAACGGAACAATCACTGATTTTTTGATACAAGCATTAATTATAATGATGTAAATTCAACTCTTCAGCCTTTCGTTTTGAATCAACTCTAATTCCTATCTTTTTCTCACATTTAAATCGCCAACATATCCAACAAATCTTCGTGATACTCTCATGCATGATTAATTCTGAGGAAATTTAAAAATATCACTATATAAATATATTTTTAAAGTAATTAAAATTACAATAAGTTTTTCTTCAAATTATGCCCTTCATTAAATCACTATTAAATTTCACTCTAATGAAATTAAATACATTCTAATTTGTTATTCGGATTTTTGAAAAAAGAATTCTATTGTAAATTAGGAAAAGTGGAGGCGATTTGAAATAGTACTTGCTTTTCTGTGATAACTGCAACGCATTTGTTGATAGCGTATTATCAATCTTTATCTAATAAATATAAAATGAAAATATTATTTCAAATATTATTGAAATATAAAATACAAATATTATTAAGAAAGTTATAAGAACAAAGATGAAATTTTCTTCCAATGATAAACAAAGTTATCATTTAATCGGAAACTTGGCACATAATTTTACTGAAATCTTTATGTAGTGTCGCTGATATCACGAGATGAAGCAGAGAATCAGTGATTCCTTTGTTCTGGATTTAACATTGCCGGGTATATACTGTACTTGTGTATTTACTTTATAATGCAAAATGTAAGCTAAAATTGTCCGTCCTTGTCTACGAGCTCTAAAAAAGATCTCCATTTTCCACGATATAACAAAGTCGCTATTTCTTGTAGTCGCAGAACTGAACCATACCTGGATCCTCCATCACTGTTTATTCAAAACAAATTGTGTCTAGAAGAGAAGTCAACAGCGACTACCAATATAGCAATAACAAAAATGGATCGAAGCAATGAATTGCCTTGGGAAATGGACCTGAAACTTATCCTTCTTATATACATTATTAGTACTATCCTGAAATATCTTGCCAAAAATACTTGGGATTTTACGCGATTTTTTTTGCTTATACTATCCTTTCAACACTTTTCGTAAAAAAAGTCTTTCTCAGGAATTCATAAGAAACAGTAGGAATTTAATAAAGGAAAAAGAGTTGGATTGATCCAGTCTTGCGATTCATTTCAGAACGGCCAACTTAGAAAATGCATTGCATTTCAATAGCCGAATAATTTGATAATGATAATAGCATATATTATCAAGCAATGGAATGAAGGTTAAAATCCTGTCACTTGTAATTTTGCTGAAAATCTATGTTCTAGGAATATTTATATAATGCTATGAGAATTGAAAGAATTTATGATTTGTACGGATACGAACATTTGATGTTTAACAGTGAGAATAAGCTAAAATCGTGATGTTTAGATTGAAAAAAAAAATGAGATTTACGAGATTTTCTTGTTTGGCATCGTCGGAATATCAATAAATAACTAGAAATAATGAATGTCCCACCAGATTACGAGAAAAGTTAAATGCATTAAAAATAATAGCTGAGTTGGACGGGTCTCTTCAAGCAAAAAAATTTATTTGCAGTAAGCAGCATACTTTGATGGTTGGAGCAACATACTTTGATGGATAATATTCCGGTATCTTCTTGTCATATCATTTAAATTAGCTGATTGACAGTTTGATCATGTAAAATCATCTCTCTTCATCATTATAATGTATTAAAAAATTTTCTAATTCAGTAAGTTGATATTACTTAATTAAATCAGTTTGAAATGTTGCTCAGATTGTCAAATTGAGTTTTCAATCAAATTCCATTTTAATCTAATATGATCCTTGAGTTCGAAGTATTACAGTTGGAGAATATGCCCATGTTTCTAATTTTATTTGAATTAAATGGAAAATTATTTTTCTCCGTTTTTATAAAAATCCTTTTCAGAAATGACGTTCGTTGTACTTTTACTGATATTTCAAAACCAAATTAAACTCTTTTTAGTTCGAAATTAACTAAAATGATATTCATTTCCAAGCGTAAACAGCTGGATAACGCTCAAATAGCAGATCTCGGTAATACGTCACATAAGATCATAGCAAATATACAAAATCTTTCGGGAACAGGTTTTAGTTCCAAAATCTTTTTTATGTAAGGAACTTAAATGTTCCAGATTCCGTTCGATTTTTTTCTTGAATGACTTCACTACTAAACAACGTTCGGAGGATTTAACGATAGAGGCTTATGCAGTGTCATTATAAATCAAGCTAGCATAGAAATAGAACTTTCAAAATAGTAGGACTGGACCGAGATGAATACTGAGTTGTTTATTACCGCACTTACTTTCAATACTTATCTAGAAAATCGGAGTTAGGCAATCGGATTTCGACCATCAGCTATTTGTATTTATTCCATCTTATTCGAATATTTGTTTTTTTTTATCAGGTGTTCAACAAAATCAAAATGTCTGCAGGATGAAATGAAATGGATTGCTCATGGTTTAAGCTGAAAATCTCAACGACACTCAAATTTATTAAATCAGATAGAATTGCAAGCAAAATAATTGGATTGCATTGAGAATATTCAATATATTTGCCTATTAATATTCAATCCTTAAGTGAAATCAAGAGTTTTTAATTATGTAATCTAAAAATTCGTAAAGTCCATTATTTATTGTTCAACTATGTGATCTTCTGCTTTTCAGATGTATTCTGTGAGATCACCCTAATGTTTTTAAGCAGCAAATATTTTTTGATCCATAATTCTGTTTTAGATCACTTTTTTTTGGTTGTTTTAATTTATTCTTGTGAAAAAGTAACTGCCATATTTTTATGCAGCAAACTTTGCTAAAATCGATTTAACTACAATTATTTTAGCGAATAACAATCAGAAGCGATAACACATGCCATTCAACATAACAATAAGTAAGATAGTAATCTATATACGAAATATTTGATTCAAATAATACATGAATAAATGTTTTGAATGAATCAGTAAAGTAATAGCAATCAAATGTAGTAAAGAATACGTTTATAATTTGCATTCTGTACTAGAACTGATTTTTTGAAATTAATGACCTAAGCAAACAAGATATTCCAAAAAAAGTTAATTCAATTTTAGACGTAGTACGGTAGAAGATATCATAATAAAGTTAATAACAGTTCTGTTACCACAGTAGCTGAAAATTCGAAATGAAATTTTCTTATGTGAATCATATACAAATCATCTGAGGACATAATTTGCATGCTTCATTTCATTCAATCATGTTATAATTTCCAGTGATGATTTTACTTGATTTTTCTTGAATTTGATTGATCAAGAACAATTTCTAAACTACATATAATATTTTCAACTAGTAGCCGCACTGTTTTTAAAATTATGACCTTTCAAATTTGATGCTTGAGAAGTTACTACACGAAATCCGTTATCAGTTACAGTAACAAGATGTGATAAATTATAAATTCTGGCGCAGCCAAATCGAGACGATATATATTAACTAATATTAAACAAGGTTAAAATCAAAAAAATCATCTTTCGAAAGAATGGAATTTTTATATATATTATAGAATAAATAAAAAGTATGGGCTTCTTCTTGTCAGTAATGTGATAATATAATCCTGTATAAAATGCGGAAAAAATTAATATGATCGTTTAAATTATTTTTGCAATGATTTTCTGCAAGCAATTTTACAGAACCACAATAATGATATATATCACCAACGACTGATAAATTTGCTTCGTATCAGTAACAATTTTGTTAACGATATTCTTCAAGATATGCATGTAGATGACAAAGAAACTGGTGCTTTCGAACATATTTTGTTCCTGGGATATTCAGAAAGTAAACTGTAATTCTCTTTTTAGTACAGAAATATATACGAGCAGCTTGATTATTGATTTTTATTGCTTCTTAGGCTTCTCTAAATCAACTATTGGAAGAGCAATAGGAAGAGTTTTAATTGTCGTCAATAATGCCAAATTTTTTCGTAGTTATCTAGTAGTTCGAAGAAGGATACTTTTAATAATCTGATAGAGATAGTAAAATGTTCAGAAATAAAGATTCTTCTAGACTTGCTTAAGAAAGAAAATGATTGAAGAAAGTTGAAGGAAACTGAAAGCAAATGATCTAAAAAAGTGTAAGTATGGTAGGATTCAAGAATGTACAAAGAATCGATATTTCAAGGCCGGAAATGGTCAAAACAGTGCAAAATCTTGCCTGAAAAGGATAACAAATGAAGTTTGGCCAATAGAAGCACAGTGAGCATCTCTGCCGGAAGAAATGAGACAGAAAACTCTGGCTTATATTTATTTATCATAATCTCAAAATAGATCTTGTGCTGCAGTATTTTTAGTCTTTTATCTAGAAAGTCAGAAAGAACAGTATCAAATATTATAATATTAAACAATAAAATTGTAAATTGGAAATATCACCTCTAATTTGGGAAAAACAGTCATCAAATTGCAAAGGTCAAATTGAATATAAACTGAATCATTTTGACTTAAACAGCATGCTTCTCTCTTTCAATTTCCTTCCAAATTGTAAATATAAGTTATGATTCAAACAAATAGAAACTGCTGCGATGCGATAAAACTGTCGCTAATATCCTTCATGTCTAATTCTTAGCCACCTTAAAAGACTGCTACTAACATGAACAGTGAATTTAGTAACTTTTTCAAAATATATCACATCTATTATATGGCATTTTCCAGAACTTTATTATTCGTAGATGAAGATAAACATATTTACTCCAAATTTAAACATATACTTCTTATCTGTATACAAATATCTGAAAATCTTAACCTTTGCTAGTTCGAACAAGAAATTTTATATTTTTTAGAAATCATTTCTCGATTACCATGCGCATTTCTTATGTTTGTTTGATTCTTTAAAACTTTTTTGACTTTTATGATTGCCGTTTGCTTTATATTCTTTAGTTATCAATGGAGATTAAAACTTAAGTACAATCTACTATTATTATAGGTTCTCTTTCAACTTTTATTACAGTATATCTTATTGTATGACATAATATCCATCCATTAATAATATTTATTATTTATAATTACAAACATGAAATGGTATGTTTATATTTTATCAAGAATAATTATCATTTGGTTAATTCACCAGAAAGGGATTATAAATGTAGTGATTGTAAGAAAAATATGAGAAGCAATGAATAAATATTTTTTTCTTTAAAATTCAGAATCACTGATATAGTAAATAGTTAAATTTAATTAAACGATTTAAAAAAATTAATTAAGAAGTTACTATGCAGTTTGAAATTTAGAAAGTCTTCTAAAAATTATTATTTTATATTTTCATTTATTCAGAGTATTTTGATGACATTTTATATTTCGACCGAATTACTTCAATTTTTGAAATGTTGATGTTTTTGAGATACTTCTTGAAAAATTAAAATCATATGTTAAATTAGTGAAAAATATCTGAATTAAAAAGATTTGAATTAAACAAATCGCATATGATAAAATACAGCATACACATATATACATTAAGGAGCAATAAAGCAAAGATAATTTAGTAATATAAGTTGTAATATAAAAGTAATATAAGTAGTATAAAAATAATATAAGTCATTTTCTCTTTTCCTTATGCTTGTTCTCTATGTTAAAGCAAAAATTTAGATGGAATGTTTGCTCACAAATCATTCATTCGAATTAATTTGTTAATTATACTATCGATTTAGATTCTAACTGTTTTTTCATAAACAATTCACTAAAGCAACACTTAGTGCTGATCACTATAATTTCTTTTAAATCAAGAATTGAAATTGGCATTTTGATCAGTTTTGAATTTGTCTTGTGAAAAAAGTTTACTTGATATGTGGTTCTAGAAAAATTTTTTTTCTTTTATTCATTTTTCCTTATCTCTTCCTCTGATTAATGATGTTTAAATATTATTATTTTCGTTTGACATATGTGTTTGAAATATAAAATTAATTAAATATTGAATGTCATGAAAGCTAAATGAACCCACTGTGGTATTATGAATAATAAATAAAAGCATAGTAACAACTTGAACATACATAACATTCACTTATGAAAATTTCAACTTTAACTAAAAATTTTGTCTTATAAATCAAAAAAAAATTTGATTTATAAGTCTTAATAGAAATTAAATCTTAATAGAAATTAAAAAATTCAAAGGTCTAAATTTAATTTGCTATGTGTTGTTTTACAGTTCTTTTTAATAATCAAATAAAAACGCTGAAATTCGAAGTGGAATGTTGATATTTCATGAATTGAAACATATTTATAACATATAACGTCGGATCAAAAATAACCCATGAGGATGATAAAAGCAAAGTAAATATTGTCATTCATAAGTAATCTTGTAAAAATTTGTTGCTCTCGATTTCGGGAAAAGGATCCTACCCCTTAGTTCATAGTTTATTGATTGCAAATTGGTTCTTAGCACTACTGTAATTCAGTTAAGTCAGTCAATAATGGGCTTTATACGATTACACGGTACTATAATGCAATATCGCGCTTATTCAGTGCTATAGATTAAATGCAGTAGATGAATAGAAAGTATGGACAGTTAGTTGTCCAAATGCAAACTACGATACCGTATCTATCGTTTGTAATCGTCGTTCTACTATAATACAATGTTGCGCTTGTTCAGATAATTTGAGTTAAACAATGATATGAATTAAACAATTAAATGGATTTATACACAGATATGAACCAACAATTAAGAGTTCGAATGTTAACAATACTATCGTAATTTCTCGTTGTTATCGTCGATTTTCTTTCACTTCACTATTTCTGTTGCTTCTGTCCTTCTTCCCTGATCGATGATCTTTTGTGAACTATTGCGCATGCGCTACTGGAATATCAAGTAGTAACTTATGCTGTCTTTGTACTATCCTCAAAAAAAATTAAAATTTCAGTATACAGCTAATTACATCTATCGACTTTCGATTTGCAATGGATGTAGAAATCTAAAACCGAATTGAAATCATCAGTGTTGCAATTTAGTAAATTATTAAAAGTTTCAAAACTAGTAAATGATCTGCTGAAGAATACAATAAATTATTTGTTAAGACTATAATTTATTCGATTATCCTCAAATAAAAACATATTCAATTTTCTTTTTGCAAAAGTATGTTTTCCTGATTATTTCGGATGTCTTCAAAGATTTTGAAAATTTAATGGCAATAATAGAATTCAGATTAGAGAAAATATGTTGACATTGCTTCGTATTGACGTGGTAAATTCGACCTTTATCATATTTATATTTTTTTATCAAATATTAAAGACAATATTGAGTTGTTTCAAAAGTTCTAATAAATCGATTGTTCGTAAATGGATCGGCTATTTATTAACGTCTAAAAAGTTGAATGGTAAACTATTTGTAAAAGAATGCATATTCAAACAAAAAGTATCATCAGAAGCTTTATTAAGTAACCGACAAATTTGCTGTCTCGTGTTTGGAAATCTTGGACATTTCTTCTAAAACCAATTAATCGTTCCACACAATCGATCAAACCAAAACTTGATGAAATTTCTTGTCGCTTAATACCAATTTTGTAACACTTCATTTCAGAGGCATTACATTAGTATTTCGAAAAAATTAAAAGTTCAAATTTAGTGATTCACTTGAATCGTGAATCATCTCTTTTCATTTTAATTGAAAATTTTTACTTATTCCAAACACTACCACAGTTCACACTAAAAATTTGGACTTTTCAAGCAAAAATGAATTCAACAATAACAGCAAATTTGATAAATAAAGCAGAAAGGAAAATCAAGTTCATACACGAAGAGTTAATTAAGTAAAAACAATCAGTGCGTAAAACTGTAAATATTATATTAAACGTCGATTGTAAATATTATATTAAACCAGGCAAAAACTCTGTAACTTGGTTTTCCCTTTCTGCTTTATTTATCTTAAAGTATTTTTTTTATATCTTAAAGTAAGTATTTATAAAATTTTATAATTTTTACATTTAAAGCATTGAATTGTTGAATGATATTTGAATTCTCCAATATCTGACATCTAAGTTTAAATGTATTTTTTGAAAATTTTCAAGATGACTAACACTTTGCAATCGCTTGTTAATTTTTCAGACTTCTATTATCGGAATTGTGATAATCATATTCTTCATTATCTTCCTTTTCGATAATTAGTGCTTAACCATTAAATGGATTATATTTTCTGCATGTATAAATTTATTAAGAAATGGCATCTGCATTGGAAAGGTTAAAAAAACTTGGTATTAGTTCTGTGAAATAAAATATTTTCCTTGTCGTTTCACTTTATAGAAAAGTTGGCTTATAAAAATGAAAGTATTTGGTGCTTTTATCAATGAATTTTTAAATATCTATTCCATGAATAATGTTATGAAGAGATGTTGGTTCAGTGTAGACTTATAATATGAAACAAAATTATCCAGACTGTATCTCTGATCGATAATATTTGCTTCAAACGCACCTGGAAAACCAATTAATTTCGTGCTCATTTTTTAAGTTATGCCAACACATAATCAAAAATTCAAGATTTACAGCGTTGTTCAGCATTCGCATCTTTCAGGAAATAATTGCACTTATCCTTTTTAATTTCTTTTTTCTTTGCATTTCCCTTTGGTTAAATTTATTGAAAAAAAAATTGAAAGTCCAAACAGTAGCAAAATGCAAAAAAATGGATGAAAAATTTAGCACAAATAATTGATAACAGGAAAATTTATCTTTCATATTTCAATATAATAAATGCATTTTATTCTATGCATATTTCAATGATCATTTCTTACTTCTGCATTTTCCATTGATAATATCTCTGATCAGAATCTGCTCGAGATGATACATTACAATATATTGCAGATTACAATACAAAGACAAAAATTATTAATTATTATAGGTGCATTGATAAATAATTGTATCGGATGAGGTCGAAAAATACTATAAATTCAGAAGGAGTCAATTTTCAAATAAAATCATGCTGATTAAATAAGTAATTACGGTGCATATTTCCTGCATAGAAAGAGGCTTCAATATCCCAATTAAATTTGCAAGTATATTTAATTTTGAGTATGCCAGCTTAGCAGATCAAGCAGTTTGATTTATTATTTCGGAAGATTTGAAATAAGAAAATAAATGCTTCCTTGACCATTACTGTTATAAAATTGATTCGGAGTGATCTTCTTTCGATATTGTATAAATAAATTTTAATTTAACTCCTTAAATCTCCGTGCATTAACAGTTGTGATAAAAATGTATGTCAAATGTTAACCAACTTGAATCGATCTACCTGCAAAAGCAGATGACATTAACCATGAAAAAATATTGCTAACTGTTCATATTTTTTATAGATAGATGTTTAATTTAGAGTGAAAATCTATCATAAATGGGTGATTTAAAGTTATCAGACAAAAAATAGTCTTTTCATTCGCTTATTTTTGCTGCGCAATTAATGCTTTTTTAATTGCTCGATGTCCTTTGTCAACACTTGTGGTCTGCATCAATTATTTCCGCAATATTTTCTATTTCTTTCCAAGATAATTGTGTCAATATTTCTTTACACGATTGTGTTATTTTTGGAAAAAATTAAGTTTGTGTCGAATACATTATTATTATTATTATTTATCAATATACTTTTGTTTCAACCTTACATTTATATTTCTTGTCATTTTAGCTTTCAGTTTTTCTTGATACTCTCCATTATCTTTCTCCTATCAACTATCAACTCTTGTTTCATCTTTTTTAGTTTCTATGGAGATTTTTACATTCACGTACCATTAATTTCAAATAAAGTCTAAAAACTTTGCAAATTAAAAATGACAATAAGCAAAATCCAAATTTATTAAATGATATTTTCTGACCGATATAGCTCGTTTTAAGAATATCTGTGTGATCAGAATAGTTTTTTTTGTGCCATACCGTATAACACGAAATAGTCAACACTGAAGCGTTAAAAGTTGCTTTGAATTTACTATCGAAATTTAGATTTGTCGCAATTACACTCATTATAATTAATATTGTTCTGATATGAAATATAAGATGCAACGTACGAATAACAAAACCAAAATTGTTTCTGCTAACTACAAGTTTAGCCGCAAAATCGTAAAAAAGTGCTCGTAAATCACTGATGTTTTTCACTAACTGATAATATATCGCATAAAATCCTGCAAAAGATTAAAAGCTACAATTTTCTCATTCGACTTCATTGACAAATCAGTTAACATTATATTGATAATCGTCCTACAACAAAAACGTTTTGCAGTACAGATAGAAAGAGATTTTATTTGCTGTCATAACTTTTGAGGATTTAAGTTTCTTTAAAAAGAACGGTCATGAGGAAATATGATTAACGTTTGCTTATCCAAGCAAGAAGAGGCAGCTAAACAACAACGATACGGAACCTCTCAATCAAAATATGCAATGAGGTAAAGCAATTTTCACTACAAGAAAATTAGACATAATATTAAATTTCAAGATGATGGCATTAGATAAAAATTTAATGAGAGATAAGAAAAAAAGTTATTGAGATATGAAAAATTTATTTCTACACCAAGCAATTAATTTTCTATTCTTCTTCATTCTTATCGATAACTTCAATGCAAAGCATAAAAAACTCAAAAATTAATTTTCAGCTGTAATTTTTATTTAAAATTATAATTACATGCATAACAAATAGATACATCAATTCTGGGATTCCATTATTTTTTATCGAAGATACAAAACCATAGATTCAAAATTCTTTGTTAGAAGGACTGACGGAAAAATAATTAGGAAACTATTTCGAACAGTCGCATTCAAAGTTCATTTTCCGAAAGAATAAGGGAATCAAATAATTCAAAAAATTCCTACAAATTGAATGTTCAGCATTTTAATTTTGAAAATTTCTGATCATATAATGGATTAATTTATAGATTAATTTAGAAATAAAAGTAAAATAAGTTCAAATTGAAATAATAAAAATCAAATGTGCGATGAAACAAAAAAGCATCTACAGATAGGAGTAATATAAAATTGAATATAGAGTGTTTAAATATTTCGGGACTTAATCTCGGGACTTGGGACTTATGTTTCTTGATGACTACATAAAGAAATAATTTCTGATCATATTAATATTCAAAGAAAAACGTCTACTTTCAGAGGCATAAGCTGTTACATAAGCTGTGATGTACAGTTATCTTGGAGCAAATAGAAAATGGTGTAGAATTAATTGATTTAGGATTATAGTCATTAATAGAAAGTAATTTAAGATTATAAGCACTAAGAGATCAAGTGGAAGAGCATTAGTTGAATTTTTTTCCTTCAATTATTTTGCATCCCTTATAGATTCCCACTTTCAATTAAAAATACCTTTCTTCGCAAAATATAGATTGCTTAACTAAAATGCGAGAATAATTTCAAAAATTGGAAAGACCGAAATTTAAATTCATGTTCTTATATATGTATTCGACATGCGGTTATGATAATGCATATAGTATGCTGGATACCATTATATTACACGGAGATAATGGCAATATCGGGAAAATCCATACAGTAAGAGCAATTCAGTTATTCTTGTTAAACTGCTTTTTTTTTTTAGGTAATAAATACGTCAATCGGAATTTTGAGATCTTCATGATCATTAGCATTCTCCAATTAATCAGTGAAGATCACTTAGATCAGAGTAATGACTGTATAACATTCAACTTTTATTCTCTTAAAATTTCAATTTGATACCTAACTGAAATATAAAAATTAATTATTTATGATGAGAAAATTATTTTAAGAGAGAATTAAGAATTTATAATTCCAAAATTCAATTTGCTAATTTCATAGATGATATATTTTTTAAAATTTAATACTTTTGAATATAATCAAAGAAAAATAATGAGATTTGAATGAGAATTTTATAAGTTACGGAATCTTTTTTTCATAGTTTATAAAGATTATGACATAACTTTTATTATTTTCAATAATGATCAGACAGTTTTGCTTGATGTTTTTTTTTTCAACTATTTATTATCATTTATGCATTCTATCATTAGGAATGTTAATGCAAATTCACAGTTTAGCAAGAAATTGCTCTTGCTGTTTCTCTATCTCAATCACTACAAAAAAAAAATTCTTTTTTTACATTTTAAATTCCAAGAAATTGTAATTCAAAAAAATAGACATGGTAAACATTTATCGTTCGAAACTGAAAGATCCATAAGACTGACAAATGCGATTGTTGAATCGCCCAGAGATATAGAAAAGAAGATGTAAGGAGATGAAGCACATTTAGATATTGTTATTCATAAATACAATCATATGGAAATCTAAAATCGAATTGAAATCACTACGGTGTAATTTGAAAATTTATTAAAAATTTAAGAATCAATAAAAGGTCTGCTGAAAAATACAGCAAATTAATTATTTTGTCTACGATTTATTCAATTTATCGCAATCGTCGTCCACCAAAATGCTCGTTTTTTCTAAATTTGAATTCAGTTTTCATGGGAAAAACTGTGTTTTCTTCCCGAATTTTTATTTCTTTCAGATCTCTTCACTGATTTCGAAAATTTGATGACACAGTCATAGAGACATTTGGAGAAAATACGTTGGCATTGCTTTGTATTGCTGTGGTAAATTTGACCTTTATTCATTTATGTGTTTTATGCCTAAATTACCAAAGAGAAGCATTGAATTCTTTCACAGTTCTTATGAGTAAATGTCTGTGAATGTTTAGTATTAAAAAAATTAAATAGTAAATTACCTGCAGAAAAAATGATATATATTAAGGAACAAAAAATATCAAAAGCTTTATTATACAACCAACCAGCTATCTTCGGACATTAAAGACAATTTCGTCAAGTCAATTAATCATTTCTCTAACTAACCGAACCAAAATTGGTGGGATTTTAATATCGCTTAACATCAATTTTATTGCAGGTATCAGTGTTCGGATTTATCAGTAATGGCTTATCACTTCACATCACAACGACAAGTTCGAAATTTCAGAATGCTTATGGAACTCTTTGTACTGCAGTTTTGTTGTGCAATATACAAACGATGTCAGTTATATTGATATGGGGAGCTATTTGTTTATTAACGTAACAGTTTTAACTACATTTATTTTGTCGCAGTTATCCGCGGAAAATTTGCAGAAGTAGAATTCCATTTAATGATTACTGATCAGTTGTAATTTCAGGAATTCTCGAGAATTGTTATCACCAGCATCTTTTACCATCTTAATACCTGGATGCTTAGCAAATGTGTCCTTTTATGCAGCAGTATTGTTGAATTTGTTAATTGCAGCGAACAGATACTGTGCATTTGTATATCCTTTAAAATATCATTGCTTTTGGTCTACAACGAAAGCTCGCAAAGCAGGAATTATTGCCTATTTACTTGGGTTTCTGCCATGCTTTCCAAGCATTTTTGGTAGTTTCCGCAAATTTAATTCCAACCAAAAGTTAATATTTATAAAATATAATGTCAATGAAACAAAATGATTTAAAAAAAAATCGAAATTTAAAGTTTGGGATATTAATCAGTAAGTATCCTATGTTTACAGAACCATGTACCCTCATTTTTAATATTGAATTGGATTTCCGTTGGAGTTACAGCAACACAGCTTGTGGTTATATAAATTCGATGTTCGATACTGTGATGACTACTTCAACGTTGATTTTAGTTGGATGTATCAATTTCATAACGCTCCTTAAAATTAAAAAAGGTAGAATTACAATGTTAGGAATTTCATTAATAATCAATGATAAAAGCATTTGATGGATAGTTAAAATGTGTAATGCAATGATAAAAATGAAACACAATTCTTGGAATGTCTTCATAAAATCAGAAGTTTTCTTTCCAAAAAACATCAGCTGATAAGAAACCAAAAATTGGGTCTATTTTTAAAATCTAAAAAGTTTATTTCGTATTTTTTATTAAGCAAATATTTACCTTAACAAATTTAAACATAATCGGTAGTTGTTTTCATTGTTCCCGCATTTTTCAGCGCAAAAAAGTAAAACCATCGACGGTGAAAAATCTCACCAACCGCAAATGTGACATGTTATTTTTTAAGCAGGCAGGCAAGTTTACAGATATCAGAATTATTCGATGAATAATTAAATTAATAACAAAGTTTGGTGACAGTTTTAACGAGCACTGACAAAGTTCAAAATTATTCGTCGCAAGTTATAATATTTGTTCCTTTATAGTCGTGTATCGGTGGGCTTACGATGATTATATCTGCCCTTATCTTTAATATTGGCCAACATTTTCTAACCAATAAATGGGCTTTATTTGCTGTGACTACAGTTACTTGGCAAGTGGCGCATTCTTTAGATGGGTGAAAGATTTTTTGCAACTTATTTAAAATCTACTCTTTTTCATACCTTTCATGCGGAAATGTAATTCTCATTTCTTTTGCGAAAGATTACATTTCTCGAAATGACAGATATCTGATAATTCACTTGCATCTGAAGGCAATTTTATCAAGCAAATATTGCTTTTAATTTTAAGAATCCAGGCAACTTCGATAACTTTAAATTGATACCATTTAGAGCAATGGCAGGAATTGTTCTAAATAAATTTTAGATCGATATTTGTTACGAAAGTAAATTATATCGCTTCTGCATCGAAGTCTTTTATGTTTAGTATATTTTAAGTATCATTACTGTTTAACAAACATGCTGAGTAATTGAATATTTAAAATTAAAGCTCTTGAAAGAAACAATATGAAATTTACTTGCAGGTTTGTTCTATTATTCTTCAATTGGCATCACGGAAGAAAATTACAAATGAATAATAATAATTTTTTATTGATAAAAAAAGATGAAAGAAATTAGAATTAGATTTTTAACGCTCATCTTGCATTTCTTCATATATTCAAAAACTTTGCAAGAAATGATTTCAGTATTATAATAGATGGTGATTTAAGTGATAATGGATCAAAGGCGGGAAGGATGGTAAGATGACATTACCTAATGTATCCGTGGCTTAAATCGAGCACACTGTAAAGCAAATAATCCGTATATTTTTCAAAAAAAACGAAAAATCTGCGCTGAAAAATGAAGTTTGGAATTTCCCCAAAAGAGTGCTGCAATAATAAATGATTGCTTTAATGCTTTTATCTATGAATTTATTTAACAAATTAATAAAAGTTAAATATTAAATTATCATTAGATATTTTTCTAATTCATCGTGTATTATTCTTATATACTATCTTTATTATTGATGCAGCAAATCCAAGATGAAATGCTAGAATACTGATAATCAAATATCAATTATGAATTAAAAACAAACTCGCTTCACTTTCAAAATTAATATATAATTTTTTTATCGATGAAATTTTATTCAATAACATTAATTCATAAATGAATATTTATTTGTGATAAAAAGCGTTAATTTATTGATGTTTCATCGATTAAAATATTATTAAGATAATTCATTTCTGCTATTATTTCGCTGTTAATTTTAATTAAAATAAAAATTTCGTTCAAGATGATATCACTTGCACGCTACTAATTAATTGAAGGAATAATGTTTTCTCATTAAGTTATATGAAAAAAAAAGAAAAACGATGATAAAGTGATATAACGTTTACATATTATATGATATAAAGATTAAGTTTGAGAGAAATCTTTTAAAGAAGAGATAAAGAATATGAAAAATGAAACTTTGAGATCTATTTTTACTAATTGGAATTGTGTAATTTATGTAATTCGTTTTATAAAAAACAATAAATGCTACATAATTCGTAACCTATACGTTTTGTTGAAAACTCGTTGAATAAACACCTGTCCGTGTAAACAGAGTACCGTAATTCATAACTATTTCGATGCATCCTGTAGGAAACAGGAAGTGTGTACGATTCGTAGCTTCTAAATGGAAAAAAAAAATCTTTTTAATCTAAAAATGTGATATACTGTTTTGAAGAATTTCAAAACTTTATCGACAGATCATAGAAGTTGAAAACATTGGTCCTATATAGTTTGTGTCAGAATTAATATGTAATATCAACAATTTTGGTCTGGCAATCTTTCTGATATTAATACTTTCAGAAAGACTATCAAAAATTTTGAATTTTTCCAAGAAGACCAGCCTAATTCCGTTTACTAGGAGAATTATATTTAAAAGAGAAAAAACTTCTATTTTTATTTTCAACTAAGTTTTTTACTTATTTTACTGCATTTTATATTACATCATAATAAAGAATGAATAGATCAAACTCGATGATTTATCATTTCTCGATGATTTATCATTTTGCAAAAAACATTAAAGCAATAAAGTGAACATCATTAATGCATCTGAATTACTACAATGAAATTTCGATTTGATTCATCAATATCTGTTGCACTGTTCTATCGCGTCCTATTTTACGTCATAATTTATTGAAAATATTTATTTTTAAATTTATATTAATAATTTATTCAAATGCAAGAAATAGGTTTAATTTCAAAGATCAATTTCATATTTTCGAATACATTTATGAGATATAATCAATGATTTTTGATTGAAAGCTATTAACCTTCTGAAGGTCACAATTATTGAAATAGAAAAATCCTGTTAGAATAATAAAATTTCATATTTTAATTTCGCCTTCTTAAAAAATCTGTAAATTTGTAGAAAATCAGTTTTTGCTCAAAATTAGCATCAAATCGAATACAACAAGAAAATAATTTGTTAAGAATGAAACTTAAATAATCACAATTTCAAAAATATAAAAAGTTGAAAAAATATTAAATTCATCAACTTTTTAAAAATTTTTTTAACAATTTTTGAAAAGCTTATCACAATCTCAAAAATAAGATTAAATTGAAAATATTGAATTTGTCCAACTTTTAATAAAATTTTTTGTCTGATTTTTGATAACTTTCAATTGTTTCATTAATATTTATTTGATATTTTTGATTTCAATTACATCACTTATATTTTTTTATTTCACGTTTTAGTTATCATAGAATTTAAAATTATTGCAGTAAAAATTAAAATCCACCATTCCAATTTCTAATTCAGTGATTTATGAATACATACTTATGCTTAAATTTTATTCCGAATTTAGTACTATCAAATCAAAAAAATAAAAATTACAATTATCAAAAAGAACCAACAATTTCATCTTACGTATTCGTCCTTTTCTTTAAAATCGTGTACTGATGAAGTAAAC
Organism: Dirofilaria repens; assembly: GCA_008729115.1. Taxonomy (NCBI): domain Eukaryota; kingdom Metazoa; phylum Nematoda; class Chromadorea; order Rhabditida; family Onchocercidae; genus Dirofilaria; species Dirofilaria repens. The sequence goes on along the minus strand of SNRZ01000015.1, from coordinate 781,157 downwards.
ATATTCATTAGTCTTAAGTACTCACTAATCTTAATTAATTAATTAATCTTAAATGTATGTATTAATTTATCTAAAAAATATTTCAAAAAATGTATTGAAACAATTACTAAAATTGTAATAATTTTTCAATTATATCTTGGATTTTATCGTCATTTCTGATTATTTATTATAACTAACTGGAAATGTCGGAAAATTTCTTCAACAGACATTTTTCGTCAAAATCATAAAGGCATTAAACATGTAAATAAGAAAAAAGAATTGGTAAAAAGTTAGGAAATTAATTGGAAATGATTAATTGTATTATTCTTTTTAATTTATTACTTTTCTGTAAATTGTCTAAGTCAGTTTATATAATTGATTCTGCAGTACATTTCTATGCTATCTAGAAATTTCAACTCTATCATTTATCATTGTAATAATACTCCTAACATGAAGTTAAGAAATTAAATATCAAAAGCCGGTTTCTGTGTTCTCAACGTAATATAATCTACTTGTCAAGAATTTGCTTGAATAAATTGTATTTCTCTTAAAAAATGGTGTGTCGTCTAAAATCCGTAATTGCCGAAAAGATGGAAAATCTGACCCTCTTAACTAGGAGCGTTTTAAATCCTAACTTCTGTGATCAATATAATTGATTTGAAGAATTCAAAGTATTATTAAAAAAGCATCAGTCAGCATATGATGAGACTTTGTTCGATAAGCTTACAATAAGCACAAGCAATGTTGTAAAAGTACAAAGCAAAATGATTTGAATTATTCATTACAGCATAATTGCTGAATTTTTTCGGAATCAAAGATTCTCTGAAATATAACAGTGATATATTGGCATGAATTTTGTTATAACATTAAAATAAGATATACGCATGTAGACGTTTTGCATTATTGTCTAAAAATATCGTTTAAAAAAATGAGATATTTTATTTATTCAATAATTGATTGTCTTGTAAATTCATTCTTTTTTTATTAATATTAAAAAGAATGAAATTAAAGATAGGAGAAAAAGAAAAACAGCCAAAAAACAACGATTAAATTCTAAATTTTAATGCCAATCATCGAGGCCTTAATCCATCAATCTTATTCGTTTAACTCATTTAATAATCTCTTCCATATCACTATTATCTACACTATTTTCATCATCATCATCATCATCATCATCATCATCATCATCATCATCATCATCATCATCATCATCATCATCATTATTATCATCATTATCATCATCACCATCACCATCATCACCATCATCATCATCATCATCATCATCATCATCAACAACAATTCGAATGGCGGGAATTACCGTTGTTACCCTATCACTAGTAGTAAAATTCCAGTAGCAGACAAAGAAGGATATTTTTGTATTCCTTACACTCTGTTATCTAAATCGTTAAAAATAGTCGAGGGAATTGTTGGGTCACTCACCGATCAGTCGACCGGTGGATGGGCGGGGAAAAACGGCCCATTTGCTCAGAAAGTAATAACACCGTTAAAGGTTTTTCCCCCTCAGGGCCGTCGCGGTGATTTTGTCATCGACCAAATGGCCGACCCATCGATAGGGAGAGATGACAGTTGTCGAATATCGGCGTATGCCGCAGGTCCGTATACGTTTCGGTAGATGTAATGCCGATGTGATGTGTTGCTAGTGGCCATCGACAATAGCTGCAACAATTCCCTATAAAGTTATTGTTATGATCCTTTCGTCGTTGTCGTTATCGTTATCGCTTTCATCAGCTTTATTATCATCATTAACAACGGTACAATTTCCGGAAACAAGGATATGTTTGATCGTATCCCTAATTCTACCATCGCTATGTTTGGCTACCGTTACCAAACATTCGACAATTCCGGATATGATGAATATTCAGCTAAATTCTGGTGCAAATTCTGGTGCAGTACCTAGTATTATTAATCATAATTTAGATACTGCTTCACAAGTTTCCTCCAAAACAATAACCAAGAATCAAAGTTTTATTACATACCAATATCACTGTCCTCCGAAGACGTTTCGATGTGGTGATGGATCTTGTATTCCTCAAGACTGGATCAATGATGGTGAAGCAGATTGTCATGATCTGTCAGATGAGAAAATCCGATCTACTACAAAAATGATTCAGTCAACCACATTCGATGAAATTAGCGAATATCCAACCACAATGGAGGAAATCTTCGATGATCCATTTGATCATGTTGTAACATTTCCATCCATTGACCAATTCCCTTTTTCGATTCCATCATCATTACGCTCTGAAGACGTAAAAAAGTTATTCTTCACCAAACTATGCAAATGGTTGTTCGAATATTATACAAACACGAGTTAATCAATGCTCCACAGATCTTACCGACTGGATCGAGAATTTGCATCAAATTGATCTGACAAATTCATCTATGCTAAATGATGAAACGAGGTAAAAGAATAAAAGAGATAAAAATCTTATCTTTATCAATTATTCAGTTAATCTCTTTTTAGTTTATAATGATTAATTTCTTGTGTTTTAAATAAAATTATGCAATGATTTTCAGTTCTTTCTCAGCTTTCTAAGTTCAAATTTTAATCCCAATTTTAATTCAAAAGGTTTTATTTAATGAGAAATAATAATTTCACTTGATTCAGAATGATAGTTCTTTTACCGAAATAATAATTTATGGACCTGAAAAATATTTTCGTTCTTTTTTTTCATTAAAAAACGAATATTTGTAACGAACATTTTTTCCTTTGATAAAATGATACGAGAATAAAAGATGATAACGGATTTTGTTAAGAATTATTTCAAATTGCATTAATTTTACCTTCTAGTTTTAATAGAATATTTTATTTGTTGAGTGATATTTCTTTTGAAAAGAAAAAATTTCTATTCATTTGATATCAACTCATTAAAAAAGACATCATAAATATTTGCTTTTCGCACTATGTATAAAACTTGGAGATTTTTTACCCTTTTCTTTTATGTTTTCGTATTCTTAGATTGCCAAAATAAATTTTTATAATTTATTTCTTGAAAATACTTAATTTTCTCTTTTCAATTCCTTTTCTCCTTTTTATGAAAAATTTTTTAGAAAACTACTGATGAATAAGTGAATTTATATAAACTGAGAAAAAAAATTACAATATCACTTGGTTTTAGTAATAAAGAAGTGTAAAAATTAGAATAAAAAAGAAAAAATGAGGAAAGAAATAAGGCAAAACATTTATATTAAATACAGTATAAAAATTATATTTTGCTTCTGCTCATCTATTAAGAAGTTTTTCACAATTTTTTGCAGAGACTTCGTTTTATTTAATTTCTTTCTTTTCGAATTATTATTAAAATATTTCTTTTAATTATAACTTCAGCCTGTAGCGAACTATTATAATTCCAATGCATAATAAGTCATCAATTCATTTGTTACGATATTTAATTTATTAACTTATTTTGTTAATTAGGATTTTTTAAAAAAGAAAAAACTATACGAAATTTTGCTCAGAAATTAGCAAAAAAATATTTGAATTAAAATTTTCAAAACAAAATTTTTTCCTTGATATTTCCATCATTTGACTTCAGTTAAAATATTTAATTTATTATGAAAAATGACCTTGATTTTAAACGAAGACAATCCTTTAGTCATTTATCTTTCTACCTTCCTTTTCGTTTTTTCCGAAGATGAAATTCCGAGGTTGCTAAGTTCAATGTCGTTCTTCTGATAAAAGTTTCGTTGTCATTCTCATATAGAGGTCAGCGATGAAAAATTAAAGCAAATGTTATAAAAGAGGACGTTATCTTAGGAAAAAGAGCTTTTTAGCATAATGGCATAAATTTCGAATTCAATATCGTTTCTCATGAAATTTCTTATAAAAAGCTAAAGTAAATATAATCATTATCAAAATTTAGCGAAATTTTGTTTGTTAATAAATGGAAAATTTCAGCAGTGCAAAAAAGAAAGAACTTTCAATTTTGATATTTTTGATTTGAAAACAACAAAAATTACTTTTGTCGTCCTAAATTTGTTTGAAATGTCGGTTGCCAATTTTTTTGCTATGCAATAATGGTAAATTGAAGTGCTTCAATCTCATTTCAGTTTTCAATGAATTTTTGTAAGTATTCAATTATTCATGTAATAACTCATGCATAAATAGTGCATGAATTTAATAACATATGAAAGGTCTAATAATAAATAAAAAAAATGCAGGCAAGATGAGGAAAAATTAAATTGTATATATATATATATATATATGTACATATATATATGTATATATGTACATATGTACATATATATATACACATATACACACATACACACATACACACATACACACATACACACATACACACATACACACATACACACATACACACACACATATATATATATATGTATGTATGACTCAATTTGATATTCTTCGTAAAATAATAGAGGAATGAAAATGGAAGAACAAAAAATGATGCAGTTAATGTTAATTAGGATATATTCATTTATTCATTTTCTTTTACTCTTTCTTTCATTAATATGAAAACAAAAGATTTGTTATCCGTCCGACTTCAGCGATATAAAAAATTGGAAAAATAACAGAAATAATGATAGATTTGATACGGTTGGGATAGTTTTCATTTTTCTCTCTCTCTTTCTCCCTATCTTTCTCTCCAACTCTTTTTATCTCGTATCTCTCTCTATCTTTCTCTCTCTCTATGTCCCTCTGTCTCCATCTCTCTGTCCCATTCATCCCTTTTGATCCTAAAATTCCATGCATAGACATTAGTGGGGAGAGTGTAATTAATTAATTGCTTTTTTTCATTTTAATTTGTTTGTGAAAAATCATTATTATTATGATGAATGCAATGAAAAAGCATTATTATCACAAAAATTAGTTGCGTTAAATGATAAAATTCCTGTGCATTTGTTTAAAGATATTTTGACAGATGCTATTATTATCATTAATTGATACTTTGTATGTAAAAATATGATAAGAATGAAATGTAACGATAAGTTTGAATGAAACTATTTTAGTTTTATTAGATAAATGCGTAATATATCAGGTAAAAGAATTAAGAAAATTATGTGTGAAAATTTTATTCGTCTTTAATATCATCGTGACAGTCTTCTTTCTTTCTTGTTATTTAAACTTGTCTTTCTATTATCACATTGTTCGATGCATTTTTTTTCATTTTGTTTTAAGCGTTTGTTTTTGCTCTAAACATTTTCTTATTACTTAACTTATATGAATTATGCGGATCAGCCGTTTTTAAATAATCAACAAAAGCAAAAGATATATCGTATGTTATATGTAAGTAAAGAAGACAAAATTTTATATCTATTTTATTATCAATTTTAAGTGGAACAATGTAAGATATGATCAACAAATTGCTGCTGCATTACAAGTTTCGTAACTATTATTTGTTTATCATAATCTTATGAGGATCAGCAGAACTGGATTTTTATTATACATTATGTTTATCTAACATATGCCGTAGGACAAATTGGCAAATATTTGCAGGAGAAATAAATATGTCATTTCTATTACAATCAAAATAATCACTAATTATGCATTAACGTCTTAATAATACTAATACAATTTGCAAACAAAGCTTATCAAAATAATTATATAAATGCATAATTGTGTGATAGAATTAGTTTAGTGTTGGAATTATATATTATTACCTATGCAAAACATGACTAGCCAAACTTTATAAAAAAATTTACTCATTTCGTTCTATTTGATTTATGTTAAACTGATATTATTTAGCAATTATGTACTTGAAATTTGCGGCAACTAAAATTATTTGCTTAAATGGATTTAGGAGAAATATTAAACAAAAAAAAAAAATTAATTTGATGCATCAAAAACTAATTTTATTAACATTATTTTATCAATTAAAAGTAACAAAAATTATTTTAAGATAATAAAAAAAAATTAAAACAATTTTATAAATATGCGTTGGCTCTTTTATCGTAGTTAGTCATTGACAATAGCGTTTTTCACTTTAACAATAGCGAAATATAAATCGCAAAAATTTGAAATGGCATTGAATTAAAAGACAAAATAGAAAAAATTTTGAAATTTAAAAATTGAAAAATTAAGAAGTTTATTTCTCATTTTGCAAGTTTTTTTTCACATTGTGAAACTAAACAATATAATATTTTATCAACTGAAATTAAAACCCTGAAGAATTTTAAAAAAAGAAATTCATTTCATTTTACAAGGTCATCTGATTACAGATGGCGGATAATGGATCAAGGATGTGAATTATTATTAGAATTTCGAACATGTACAGAAACGCTCAATATTACCGCATGCATATTGCCAAAATCAATCGAACTTTGGAATAGTATTGAATTGTACACATGTCAGTTATTGTTACCATCTATTAAAGAATATAAAAATTGCTTCATAAATCCTCGAAATCGACAATGTGCAATTCAGTAAGTCTTACAATTTTTATAGAAATTTCAATATCTAAACTGTTATCAAGATTTTATCAAAGCTTTTCAAAATTGTGTTAAGAAAACATTTTTTTTCTCACCGATCATTTGAAAATTTTGCTATTATTTGCACCAAAATTATGAAAAGAAGGTCAAGCTTAGCTTTTTCTGTTGTGATTTACTGAAATATATGTTAATAATTAATAAATTCATTTAATTTCTGATAATCAGTTGAATAATTTTATTTCTTATTTTTTTCGCAATTGCTATACTCTATTTTTATCTTCTTGCATGCAGAAGAGAGATTATACTAAACATCAAGTGCAATATCATGCAGCTTATCTCCATCACTTATTTTACTACCAAAGTACGTTAAGCTCATATAGAAGCTCTCATATTGATAAGTCCAATACATGATGTTTTTATCATTTCCACCAAACTGCGCTCCCAGCCTTCAATTCTTTTGTCATTATCAGAGTGCTTATTATAGCTAATCCTTTTGAGCTCTTTAATAAGCTCTGGTTGTTAAATGGATTAATTCCTGATAATCAATTGAATAATTTTATTTTTTTCGCAATTGCTTTTACTCTATTTATATCTTCCTTACCATTCATTTTCTACATTTTCGTTGAAGTTTCATAAAAACTACGAAGACTGTTTCATATTGATTTTTCAAAATTACAGACCAATTTCCGTTAATTTTCAGAATCTATTATGAGTAAAAACAAAGTTCCTTTTTTTGTTTTAAATTGCATATTTAAAAATAAAAACTAATGATATCATATTTAACTCACATATCAGTTTCTCCCTAATTTCCGTGTTATACTCATCTTCTCCCTTAATTTGCAATTGTGACATACATCAAAATTGGAACTATTTTAATTTAGAGGGACAAAAAAACCGTTATTTCAAAATCATTGTTTATATAAAAGAGAAATAAATTTGCTCCAAATTCTTTTACCACTTTTTTAGTAAGAATCATTTTAATTTCTAAATTTAACTATTTTTGATAGGCATAATTTATAATTTTCATCAAATTTATTATCCGTAAAATTATGCAAAAAATTATCATTTCATGGAAATGCATTACCGAGAGATATGTTGTTTTTTTTGAAAAATATTTAAAAAACAGAAGAAACCGTTTATCAGTTAAAATAATGAATTTTTTATTTTACAAAAAATTAGTTTCAATATATGAAATGAATGGATGTATGTATATTTATGTACTATGTATGTATGTATACATGTATGCATATATACATACTGATGTTAGATTTGATTTTTGGACCAAATTATTTTTGGCTTCGAGAAAAAAGAAAAGAAAAAAAGACGAGATTCTATACCAAATTCTGATCATTCAATCGATAAAGTCATTGAAATATCAAATCATACCATTGGAGATATGTCTATAAAAAAAGTATACCAATTAACTGATATGTGTATGCAAATAGATCATTTTGAAAATTATTATCTAACAGATACATTGAGGACAAATGAATTGATATAAACTTTGAAATTCTCGAATTACTCCAATTACCCTTCGCCTAGTTCAAGGTCATTTCAATACATATATGATTCATCAATCTTATTAATAAGAAGTTATCAATGTCATACATCTAACGGAAATATTTTTCAATTGCACCCTTTTATTTAGCAAAATGGTCAAAAATGATTTTACAGTTCCATCTATTCGTTGTTTCTTATCAGTAACGAAAATAAAAGGGGAATGATAAATATTGAAAAATAATTGAGTAATGTCATTTTCGATATTTTTGACAATTTGTTCTTTTAAATTTTCAAAGCCAAAAATTAACTTATCTTGCAATGATAAGTTAATTTTAGCAATGAAAGTAAACCGAAATATATGTTAGCAAATTCTATGGATTCTTTTCCATTTTAACATTCAAAAAAAATTAAGATGATGGAATTTAAACTAAGAAGGAAGTAATTGATAATGAAAGTTAAAAATTCAAATGAAGAGAAAAAGGAAGCAATTCTTCTAAAACACAATGGTTATTGAATAAATAACAACAGAGATGGAAATATTAAAATTTCAATTTTTTTATATTTAAAACTAAATAGTATTGGAACAAAGATCAGACATGACGTTATATTCTTGGAAATTTTTCATTTTGGTGCAAAGCTACGATATAAATAAGATATTATATTATATTTAATTAATAAATTCATTAATTTCAATATGATTATTTATAATCATTTTCGTCTATCATTTCCAGATTTATCATTGTATCGATAAAATAGCTTATTTTCTTTTTCATCTCATGATAAAAAAAGTAATGAAAATTATTCCACCCGAGACAACCTATAGAACAAAGCCAAGCTATTCAAGAGAATCAGGAAAACGAGATAAGATAGGTGAAAGAGAAGAAATAGAAGGATTCAATAATCTTTGGATAAATGTTTTTAGAAATGCCATGAAGGAGCGTGGTCCACCGATATGTCAGTTCCTTGCATCGGTAAGATCTGATTTACGTTGTATCAAAATAAATGGTCGAAATGGCTGTACAACAAATGCTTTGGAAATAATTGAGCCACTCGAGAGTGAAACGGATCATATGTATACACAATTAGCTTGTTCATATATTACTGGCATTACTTCAAGTGCTTTCTCCTCCTTTTCTGCGAAATCTACAGGTGTATTATTTGATAGAATTATAATTTTTATTGCAAAGAATAGGACATTTTGGATTATTATCGAAGGTTTGGGACTTGAAAATAATTCAATTTAATGCGATAATAGATAATGGAATAATGAGATAATGGAATAACGAAATATTGCATTTAATAATCGTAATGAGATATACATTAATTAATGGTAAGAATAATAATAATGATAATAGCAGTAATAATAATAATAATAATAGTAATAATAATAGTGATAATAAACATAGTTAATTAAAACAAAGTAAATTTCAAAATTTTCTTAGAGAATTAACGCCATTTCTACTATTCTTGTAAAGAATCTATTAAATCTTATCTTTTATTGATAATCTCAACAATTTAGGTGATAGTGTCAGCTTAAGAGATGATGGTATACCATACAGTGTATTGTATATGTTCAGTGAAGTTAATAAGATTTGTTCACAAACCGTTAATGAAGCGGAATGGAAGCCAATCTATCGTGCAGTTTGCAAATATCGAGAAAAATTAATCCAACAAAAAAAATGCTTTATAAATGCATCATCAAGTTTAGCTCAATGTAATCAAAAGGTAAATAATCTATTATTTCCATACCACCAAATTATTCCTACTATTATTATTATTAACACTATTACTGTTATTATCATCATTATTATTATTATTGTCATTATTATTGCTGATATATTGATTAATATTCAAAATTTCTTGAAATTGATAAAAATTTACTCGAAGACTTTTTTTAATTTTCCTTTCCCGAGTGATTGATTTCTCTGCAACTTTTGTTACAGAGACAAAAGTTTACAAAGACAAAAGTCCACAAAAGTTTAGTTTCAGTTAAAATTTTTTTATTCATTTTCAATTATTAATAGGGTTTGAATGTAATAATCATTTCGAGTAATGAAATACTGTATGAAAAATGAACTAATGTAACTTTATTTTTATATCATTCAAAACTTTCACCTTTTTCTTTAATAATTCTATTTTTTCGATCGTTCAGTATAGCATTTTATCTAACAATTATTATTTTTAATTTTGACTTAATTTGTCCATAATAGTTATGATATATTAAAAATATATAATTGTGATAATTATATTTTAGGTCATTTCATCAATATTTTTGATTACAGTAACAATATATATAATTATAATGTCAATATTTTTACACATAAGACCAAACAATAATAATGAACTCTTGATACCCACTGTTATACATGTTATACTAATGATCAATTAAATATATTAATGATCAATTAAATAACGTATGATGAGGATAGTATTATATATTTAAAATGCATTGATAAATCTATCAATGCATGTAAAATTATCTGATAACAATATCATTACACATAAAATGTAACCAGAAATAAAATTAAATAAATAAACTATATTATTATATATTAGCACTTTTTGCCATTTCTCTTCTAATTTAAAATAATATCAATATTTAAGCCAATAAATGCAACAATTTGCAATGCATTGGAGCAATTTAGCAATAATATTGATTGTGCGTTGCGCATAATGCTTGATGCATGCACGGTTGAAGCGCAAAATGTTGCTGTAGCAGTGCAGGATGCGTTAAATGATGATTTAATTTTGCATCAGTGCTATGCAGAAGCAATGGTCGGTGAAAAATCAATCGGTGATGAAGAATTGAAATTAAATCCAAAGAATGAACGATGTAGCTCAGAACAGGTATGAATAATGACAATATTAATTGATATATTCAAAAACCTCATCTTATGATAACTTTCTGCATTTGAAAAATTAATAATCTCGAAAAGCAAAGTAATGAATGCACAAAAATTATTTAATATATATTTTTCGAATTTTATTAAATTGTCAGATTTGGATAGTAAAATAATTTGAAAAATTAATAAAAAATAATAATAATAATTTGAGGAAAATTCGGCACTGGCATGTTTGGTGGAACTTATTGAAGTTAATCGAAAAATAGCCGAATTAAATAGTCTCAATTTTTTGCATGAAATTAGTCAACAAAATTCGACTACTATTGCTGGAATTTGTGATTTGTATAATAAATATGATAACTGTATTAGAAATACAGTATTTGTTCATTCCAATGGAAGACGATGTGCATTTAATTCACCGTTAAATACTCTGGCAAGGTATTAATTATACTTCTGGAATATCATAAAATTAAATCAAATAAATGCAATTAAATTTAAATTGCAGTTTATTTGGTTATATTTTATTTTGAAGGAAAAGAAAAAAGAAAGAAATTTTTTTTTTAAATTCACATTTTCCAGCATTAATTTTTAAAAAATCTCTTGCATCAAAATTTTATATTATTGATATTCTTTGATGAAAAGAAAAAAGGCCACATTAATATATGTGATATGTCAAATAAATAAACAAATAAAATTTCAAGTAGATTTTTATTATTCAATTTTTTAATTGATTTGATAAATGTTTTATATTTTTAATGCAGAATAAAAATAACGATTTACTAGAAACAGATTAGCATTGTTTCAGAATCGGATTATCACCGATTTGTAGTGAACGTACACGTGTGTTATTACGGAAAAATGATGAATGCATTCAGAAGATTGAACATCGTACTGGTTTATGTCAATCCGGATTAAATAACCTTGGCATCGCAATACATAACATGTTACAAGTAATTTTATTTTTCTTTTGATTATTTGATAAATATGATATCAAAAATAGATAAATAAGTTGCACATAGATAATCTAATGATTTTTCTATTTGAAAAATTTCAAATTAGTATTATATTTAAATATTTCCTTGTCACTTTTTTATTTCTTATTTATTTGCCAATAATAATAATAATACATTTTCATTGAAAAATCAGAAAAATATACGTCGCAAAAATTTTGATGTCAAAAAGCAAGTATAAATATATTTATTTGCTATTTATTTGAATATAATCACTAATCTCTTGAAATTAACTTATTGATTAATTTCTTTTTCTGAAGTTGAAATATCATGAAGAAATATGTATATATAAAATTGGAATAGAGTGATATTTTTTGCAGGTTTTAATATAATTTTAAATTTGTTATCTTAAAAAATTATTTGAAAACAAAAAACCATCAAAATTAATGGATAAAAAAATGCAAATCATTTGTTAAATTTTACTATGATAAAAAATTGTGTAAAAAATTTTCTTTGAAGTTTTGTTCAAATTTTTAAGTTTCATGCTAAATAATGTCTTAATAATAAATTTTTTTTTCTATCAAAAATTTTTCTTATCAATAAAATGATTGTTGGATTTTTTAAATCTTCTCTTTTTAACCTTTTTTACATTTTTATTTCTTATACACAAAATTTTCATATCATTTATTTTCATAATATTGAAATTTTAAACATAATGTGTTTTTGTGCATTTCTTCTCTGAAAATTTGTTTAATTTTTTATAGGAAATTCTAAGATTTTTTTCTTATTTTTCTTTTCACATAAAATTAGGTATGAATTTAAATTTCTGGTCATAAATAATAATTAGATTTTTGGCATATTTTCAGGGAATTCATTCAGATGCATATCTTTGCAATTCATATTATCTCATTCGGGATGCATTTGAATGTGGCGAAAAGATTTTCATCGAAATGTGTACAACAGATGCTGTCCAAAATTTACAACAATTACGACAATTGGTTCATATTTCAAACTACAAAACTAAATTTAAAAAAAAATCTATCGTAATTATTAATGTAGCATAGATAGAGTAAAATATTTAAATTATAGATAATGGAGTTAGGGAATGAAGAAGGCTGCCCGGAAGAACGTCCAAAGAATCTGGATGAAATTATCTCACGGCCAATCACTGCTACATCTATCGCTAATTCAATGATAGGTTCCTTTCTTTATTCATTCATTAATTTTTTAGCAGTAATAATTTAAAAACGAAATTCAAAGAAAAAATTGTATTAATTGGCCATGCATAATTCAACTCTTTTTATCATTACAGAATCTTCTCTGAAACAATGATAATAACGGATCACTAAAACAAAGAGTTGATAAATTAAATTTCAAATGAGTTTTGTTTCAGCATGCAGAAAGCATACATATATAAATTACTTTGCTGTTTTATGCAAAATCATCCAATTTGTTTAATTAATTCACTTCGTGCTTTTTTTTTATTAGCTTCAATTGAAAGCTGAAGTAATTAAAACGAATTTTCGAAATTTAGCCATGTTTTTGATTCAACTGAAAATCATCATTCTGAATATAAAACAAATCATTTTGAAAATAGAAGGATGATTTTGTAAAGTAAATATAAAATGAACAAATTATCATATTTCAGTTTAATTTTAATTATTATTATTGCTTAAAATTTATTAAATTATTATTGTATAAAGCTTTGAGAGAACTTTCAGTTTTCTATTCAATTTCGTATATTAAATTATTTTTGCTTTCTTTAAGTTCGATCTCCATCACAATTTTCTATGACCTGTCACGCAGAGGAACAAAAGCAATTCGCATCATGCATTCAGTCCATCACAACCTTCCAGCCTCATCCCTTGGCTGTCATCAAACAGCCCAAACAAATTGATGCGGCTTGTAAGCAGTTTGCGGAATTTAAAAAATGTCAAACTAATATTAGCTGCTATCCATTATGGGCTAAAGGAATGACAGCTATGTTCGATTTTGCTTGTGGTTCTGGATACAGCACATATATACAGGTGAGCTATAACATGAAAATGGAACCCGAGCAATGAAGAGAAGAATGATGAAAATGAATTCAAAGCAGGGAGAGGAAGGATGATAAAAGAATTTAGTAAAAGAAAATGAAAGAAGTAATATTTAAAATTAAATTAATTAACTGAAAATTTAAAAGAAATGAGATTTAAATTGACTAATGAAATTAAATAATAAAAAACAATTAATCAACCGAATGTGCTTAATGAAATAAAATTAAAAGTTAATAGGATAACAAGAATTCAATAAATAATTTTAGGTACGGCAATGCATCCGCAAAACGACCACGCGTGAGCATATTCGTAAATGCGTGAGTGAATTTTCACGTAGTTCACCCCAAATAGCTTGCCGAAGTTCTAAGACATTGCTTGCTTGTTCAATACCTATAATTAATGAGAAATGTGGCCAACTTGGAGCACAATTTGTTACCGATTACATTGGTAAATTTGTAAGCGTTGTTGATCCTAAATGCGACATTGGAATGCAACAAAGTGGTAAGTGTTATGTTAATTAACCTACTCAAAACTTTTTCTCATAAATGGAACTGATAAGTTTCTATGTTATAAAACAATTGCTTGCAATTAAATAAGTGATTGGTTTGAGTAAATGATTTATTTATTATTAATTATTCTATTGATTGCATTTAATTACTTTTTATTTTTCAATTATCTCCACATTTACCCACTTCTTCATTGATTTATTTATTTAATAAATTCTCGCGTTCGTTAGTTACATCAGTTATTTTGGCACTTAACATCACATTTAAATTATTATTTAATTAACTATTTGAATGACAACTTTCAAATGTCATTGTGAACAGTATAGATATGATCAACCACTATTTTTCATTGAAATCACTCAATGAATTATTTTTCTTCTGATAATAATTTTGCACTTAAATTTGATAAAATTCTATTTTCATATAACGGTAAATTTAAGACCAAAATTGTTTTTGCAGACAAATCAATTACGAGTTATAACTGTACGGCTGAGCAAAATGTTCGTATTGATCAATGTGCTATACCAATTAATGAATTAACCTCCAGGATTGACGAATTATTTGAGGTAATTTCAAATCTTTTGATTTCATTCTCGATTAATACAAGATATATCTATTCAATTAATTAATTTTACAGGGTAGAGAATATATAAAATTATAATAATGAAACATAATTTTAATTAACTTTGTTGTTCTTATATTTTATCAAATTTATAGGGTGGATTTCAACAATTTTTGGCCAATGTCAAATATTTGGCACCAGTATTTGCTGAAGGTTGTAATTTGACCAATGAATTCAGGCACTGTTTAGGGCCATTGATAGAGATGCAATCAGAACAACAGTGTACTGTTTCAAGTTGCCTAATTCAGGCCAGTAATGGAATTTGTAATCAACCTGATACTGCCAAAGCCATCGATGATAATTTGGCTTGTGTTTTTAGACAGGTCCTTTCCTTCTTTTTTTCTTTTTTGATTTTGAATTAAATTTTAAAATTGGTAATTAAAAAATAATTAAAAATTTTTTAATTCACAATTTTTTTTGAAGCAGACAACAGCTTTAATATTTTAATTATTAAGGAAAAATAGATGATATTTAAAATTTTTTTCCGAAAGAATCAAATTGAATTAAAACTTAAAACTAAACTTTGAAACCTTAAACAGTGACGTTATAAAAGTGATACTAAGAAACAGAATTAAAGCTTGAACAAATTATATGTTGGGAATCTGTAAAACGAAATTTTAATTTGAAATTGCTCAACAATTAATTGTCTTAGAGTAATTTTAGTATTTCACAATTATTATTTGAGAAAGAATAAGAAATTATTACAAATAATGAAAATATTTCTTATTAACATACTAATTTAATATCAATTTTTCTTTCGAATTCATCTAATTATCTATTTATAGGCATCAATACCCGAATTTGGCAGATGTTTACGATCAACGATAGCAACATTGAAACAATTTAATCTTATTGCATTACGTAGTGTTTTACCACAATTTATAAAATGTGTTGAGCATATTGTCATAGAACATTGTGGTCAAACGTAAATGTATTGCGTGCTATTAGCGCAAATGATATATGTCCAATTTCGTTTAATGATCAGATAATATCAGCTAATTATGATATATCACAAGGATGTAATAGTGAAGTGCAGCAGAAACATACGGAATGCGTCGGGGAATTTCATCGAAATTATCGAATGCTACCAATTACATTGATAAGAGATCCGCCCAATATCGACATGGTAATATAGCTTTTCTTTTTTTTATTCACTGAATTTGCCTCAAAATTTTGAATTTTTCAAAGTTTCAAAAATCCAAACATTTTAATTTAAATTTTAAAGTTTGACGAATTAATATCTATTTATATCATACATATTTATTTATGAATGCATTACTTTTCTTCATATTTCTACTCATAATGTTTGATTTAAAAAATATTATAAATTATGAGAAAATGTGATTGTTTTATTTTTAGAATAATTTCATTAATGAGGTGCGAACATTTATTGTTAAATAATTACATATCTATTCTCCATAAGCATATAAAAAATAAGAGAATAAAACAGAATAAATGAATGATTTTTTTATTTATTCCAGAAAAAATTGGACATATCTAAAAAACTATTGAAAAATTAAATTTTATTTCAACTGTCTTGCAGCTATGCATCGATGCATCAAAATTAATTACCTGTTCACATCTTGTATGTGAAACAAATAAACAGAAAGCATTGAATTCATTAGCTGAATTTATTTGTATGCGACGTGATACGTACAAAAAGCATTCCACGTGTCTTACATCCGTTATTACCTCATCACAGGTATATTGGTGTTGTTATTAGATACTTGAAATTATTAAAATTAATAATACATTTTTTTATTATAGCAAATTAAAATTCAAAAATTTTTGATAAAAAACAATGAATAAAATATCTGATTTCCTTCAAAATTTTTTTCCCGTTTATTCTTTTTATCATGTTGGTCTCGTCTTGATAAATATATTTAAATGAATTTAAAATTGTCATAGGGGTCAAAGTGTCTAGCATCATTCCTAGCAATAGCATCAGAGCAACAATGCTCATTTCTGACAAATGTTGCTAATTGCGCTGCACCACATATTTACAACACTTGTGGATATGATGCATTGGCATTATCTTTCGAGGGTATGCATATATTTGCTAATCAGGTAAGATATCACTATTGCACTCTTTAATTTATTCATTGCTAAATCAAATGGTTTAATATTTTTATCTTTTTAATTGTTTCATTTTTAAAAGGGCGATACAAAATATAGGATTTTTATTTTTAATAATCTTTCCAATGTATTGATCCTCACAAAAACTAATTAATTATATTATTATAGTTAAATAAATCATGCAATATTCAAGTTCCTGTAGCATCGATAAAAACAAGTTGCAGTGAAGCCGGTATTATCGAATATTTGCAGTGCGAAAACTTGATTGACCGTTTTATTTTCACACCGTTTTCATTTATCAGGTTTCAATTATTGTTGATAATTAATTCTTTTCATGTAAATACTAGTCCCTATATCATTCACCCATCATTTATTATGTGTATTATTAAATATTATAAAGAATTATTAATATAATAATTAGACTGGAAGAATTTTTCGCAATGATTAGATAAATTATGTACCGAACAATGATACCAGTTTTCACTACTGTAATTACATTCTTCCGAATAATCTGCTGTTCTTCAAACCTTCAACTTTTATGAAACAAAGAAACTATAATATTATATCAGACAAAAGTAATATACATATGTATACACGGGGAATATTTAAACTATTTCTTTTAATCACTATTTTTCAAATTAATTAATAAGTATTACACGGAGCAATATATTTATTTTTAAACAAAAGATTATGAAATATTTTTTGTAATTTGAAATAAAGGAAAAAAAATTTCGCAACTGTTACTGATAAATGAAATATTTTTGAAATTGTCTAATAAAAATTTTATTTATTATAATTACAGAAATAGTTCACAATGGAATGAATTTTGCGAAGTAACAAAAGATTACGAAAATTGCATAACAAATATGTCATGCCGCGTTGAACCTATTTCATCAGCAAATATGGCACTTTTTCAAACAATTTGTGGGAGCGGAGAAGTAAAAACGAAATCTTTCTTACCTTGTCTTACCCAGTTTATTAATACTAATATTGGCCAAAAATGCAATGAACCATTTATTAGCTTAGATTTATTGGTCAAGGATGGTTCAGAAAAAGTTTGTTCAACGTTAGTTTAATGTTAATTCATTCATTAACTATTGCTAATCAATTAATTGGCTGATTTGATTACTAACATGTGTATTCATTAAAAGATTTTTTGAATTAGGATAATTTTAACTGAATTTTTTAAAATTTTTTGAGTTATTTAAATTATTTCTTTAAAAAAGGATCTTTTTTGGAAATTATTTCTATAAAAATTTCTATGCCAAAATGCTTTAGTCGTAACGCATAGTTAGACAATTTTCATTACAAGACGATCTTCATTACAATGCTAATTTAAAATAGTAGGATAATTTTTTAGTTTTCAAAATGATGCCATTGGAATTTCAAATATTTTGATAACATGAATCTTTTGAAAGATTCGACCTTATTGACGCAAAAAAATTTTCTCTCCGTAGTTTCTAAAGAGCTGTAAAATCAAAAACTGCAAAAAATATTAAGCAAAGATAATATAAAGTTAATTTTTTTGAGGACGCTAATTTTAGTCTAAAAATAAATTTAACTTCTATTTCAGCTTAGAAACTATACTTTCATGTGCAGCATCAGAATTATCCTTACAATGTACTGAACACGCTTTAAAGCATGTTGTGAGCATGCTTCTCATATGGGCCCGAAAGTTCGATCCTAATTGTTCGATTTCGATTTCCGAATACAATATGATTGAAAATTCAAAAACGGAAGAGGATTTCTCACTTGATTCCGGTCCAACACACATCTCAATCGACCAGACTATATCATTGCTTACTTCTTCTAACACTCAATCTTCTATTATTACAATTTCGTCGTTCCCAAATCCAGAATTTGCTGCTAATTTATCAGCATCTAACAGTTTTACAGAAGTTACTATTAGTAATATACCGGAATTCAAACTTCAAACCATACCACAGTCGAAGTCAATCTCTATATCTGATACCGAATTCAATCGCAGGACAACTATGTCATCAACAATACCGAATTCAGAACCAGCCAGTACAGTCGATTCTATTCCTGTGCAGCCATCTCTGGATTCATCACCGGAACCTGAATCAAATACCATAATTAGCAGTAAAAAAATGAAGATGAAAGGTATTGTTCTTCCAAAATTTCCAATTTTTTAAAGAAACTTTGTTTTTAGAGGAAATTCATAATTTTTGATTAATTAATTTCTCATTTCCGTTATACTCTAATGTTCCGCAGTTTCAATGATTTCATTTCTCGTTATAATTAGAGAAATTTAAAAAAATTATAAAAACAAAACCATGACAAAACTAGAATAGTCATGATTTCAACTGACTATCACCACTTTTTTTCTATATTAATTAAATAAAAATTTATCCTTTCGTTTCCTTTTTTTCACACATATTCCTTTCTTTTTCCGTATCTATTTCTTATTTCTTTACGCAACATTTTCTTCGCCTCAATTATCAATCTATTCGTTCCTTTTAAATATTTGCAGAAATTAAATTTCTTTGAGAATTATTCTTCACTATTTCCTTATTTTATATTTTATAATTGGATTGCTTTTTTTTCGTTATATTTTCCATCTTTATTAACTTTTGCTTTCCTAAAATTTAAATTTATTTCTTCTAAATTACTCCTTCATTAATAACAAATTAATTTTATGATTTCTTTATACAGTCACAGATTCAATCATAATTCTTCCTTTTCTTGCAGATTTTTTCTTTCAAGCAATTACTTTAAACATTAACGAAGACAAAAGTACACTTTTCCTTAAGGCAATTATAATTAACTACAAAATTTAATTGGAAGCTTCTTTAACATAACATATTTGGAGAAAAATATTTCAGATAAAAAACTTTTCAGATTCAGGACAAATATGTGGCAATTCACCAAACTTATGGATTTGGCTAGTAGTAGTAATTTTGCCAACAGCGATGCATTTTGTACAGTGACGGTGGCGCTATTATAAAAAGTTGTTTCATAAAGTGTCATGTAAATTTTACCTTATTGAAACGGTGTTTTTGTTTTTTTAAATTATTTCTATCACTATATCATTCTGTGCCTTACTATAATTATCCCTTATTAAGAAATTTAATTTTTTTTTTTAATTAATTTTGGAAATAAAATTTTTGATCGAGAAATTTTCATGTGGCTCGGTTTTGTTAGCGAAGAATCCTTACATTTTTTTTGATTAATTAAATTTTGAATTTATCAAAGCAAAAAATATCATTATGGTTCGCTTGTTTTAGCATTAGTATATTGATAAATAAATATAAATATACAAATATGTATGCATTTGAAATTTGAACAAATTATAATTTTATCAATTTAATATTTTTCTGACAATTTGTAAATTAAAGCAAAATTAGAGCATAAGCTTCCGAAATAGTTTCATCAAACAAATTCCAAACTATTTTCATGAATACGGTGGTAATGTATTTTTATAAAAGTTTTTAGATCGATAGTTTTCCTTCCCTATAGATATAAAAATTTTTCCATCAATAAATTAAAATGAATGATTATTAACTCATTTCAAGGAATAATACAAACACTGATAAGTTTGCTAATTAAAAAAATATAAACATATCATTTAGATAAACAAAGCAATGGATCTGATGCAAAAAAATGGCGACTGCATTAATCATGAATGTCGAATGTTATTGTAGATAAATAAATAGAAAGTGCAAAAATTCCAACTTCATATCAATTTAAAGTTTCGAATTCTGAAGAGATATTATTAAATCTGTGTGATACATGATTTTCATCTAATTTGGATTGCTCTACTTTCTTTTTTTTCATCACTTCAATTCTTTATGTGTCTGACCATTTTATTGCATAGAATGGACCAAATAAAGTACTGGAAATTTATTTCAAAAATTAAATAATTGATTCGTATATTATCCAACACATAGATGAGCAATGTCAAAGTTCATCTTTCATCATCATTTCTCGGGCTTTTGCCATTACCGGACAACCACCATAATCAACAGCATCATCTATTTTGTTATCTTTGTCCTGAAATAATTCATAATTCATTTAAAACTTTTTTGAAGAATTTAAAGTTTTAATAAAATCATATTAGTTGGACTTGAGCAAAATTACCCAATATGATCGATGAATGATTTGTACTTCAGAAGGAATTTTAATCAGTTGTTCTCCGAATATTTCATTTATTTGTGCCATTTGTACGTATCGAAGAGGGTGAACATCCTCAACACTTAATATACCTGAAGATTTCTGTTCTATTTTTCGAAAATTAAGTGTTAAACAACAAATATTCTCTCAAATCTTTTAAATTTCAGAAATTTTAATGACTTTTCCGATTTAAAGCATTGGTTAAGATGTTTTTGCTATCTTGCGCTAAATGAAACAACAATAGCTTTTGTCAGAATAGTGTTCGAAGAAAAAGGAATCCTGCGGATCAAACTTTTGAATCAAAATAAAATTTCATCCTAGATATTCCACATATTGTCTTGTGTGTAATTAGCAATAATCGTATAATTTTTGAAACATTATTTGTGAAATATTCAAACGTTCAAATTCAAACTTATCGGTTTTTCAGCAGTGACAAGAGCAATAAGTTGAAGCAAACTTTCGCTTTCTAAGCTATTCTTGATTTTCAATGAATAAATTTTCTCCTGGAACGTTTTAAATATTGAAAATCAAATATTTTTACTTATTTCTGTAATAAGTTTAGTATTTGTTTTTCAGGATGAATTGATAACATTATGCAATCAAAACTTGAATTTATTTTTATTTATTTAAATTAAAACCATTAATTAATAACTAGTAATTTGATAAAATTCCAAAACTTAAGTGAAAAAAATAATCTCATTCCAATTTCTAAATGATTTAAAATTAAATAAAAACAATCAACTGCAAGAATATACCCTTAGAAAAATGATTAATCTGTTGGAATGATCATTGGCCTGTAGGGAATGAATTATTTCATTAACTGTCTTTGATTTCGAACTAAAACTGTTAAACGTAAGTGGCCGTTAAGGAAAAAAAATAAGAATTTTAACTTGCGTTGCAACATTTTAATTAACAAGATGAAATCGAAAAGTATATATATGTATTATTTACATACGAATAAATGCAGGTTTTTGTATATGAAAGTGAAACACTTTTTAAAATAAATTTTAACGCTTCTTTCAAAACGGGAATTAACCGAAATTACTGTAAGAAAATGGAAAATTACTTCACAATAATAGTTGTACAAATTATATACGATGATTTTGTGCATAATTCTGTAAATTTCGACTTTTCCTCTTCAGTACCATTATCTACGAATAGAATTAATGGTTGCATTTGATGTGTCAAGATATCCGATGTAAATCCATTACTTATATCTATCTAAAATATAAACTATTATGCGCAATATGAAGAGCAGTTTATTATAAAATATCCCAAATGATAAATAAAAAAATTTATTCGATATATTACCAAATAAATATATTATTAAAATATTATCCTACAGAAAAAAGTATAAAAAAGTTATCGTTTTATAATTGGCAGAATCGATTTTATAGTTTCGAAAAAAAAACATTTACTTATTAATTATTTAAAAGACTATCAAAATTTCAAGAAAAAAATCAAAAAATTTTAAAACAATAAATTAAAAGGGGTGAAATGCTTCCAAAGTATTACTTACTACAGATGGTAAAGATGAATGCATAACAAAATTGGTCAGTTCTTGAATTTCATAAATGCCTGTGAAATCAATTCTTTTTCGTTTTTCTAATGCACGAATAGTATAAACAGTATTAGGACGACTAAAAATAAAAAAATTAATTACTGCCAACACTATCATTTATTTCTTACTTTAATCTTTTTAAATCTGATTTCAAATTTTTAAAATAATAATAAAGTCATTAACAACCATGCAGCTTAAACTAATTTCGCCAACATTTAAATGAAAAAATTGATATGTAGATATTACTGAAGAAGTTATAGTAGCATAATTATAAAGATGGAAAATTTAAAAACTAAAAGTAAAAGAAATAGGAAATGATAATATGAATATATTTGGGATTTTAATTTAAAGCTCTAATACTTATTCTAAACAAATGAATTGCTGATAATTTAATCAAACCTTAAATGATTGCGAAACGAAAAATCAGGAAAACATATTTTATAATTTGAATTAAAAGATTTTTAAACTATATTTCTGGTCAAATCTTTAAAAAAACTAAGTAATTTGAATCAAACCTACATTTGCAATAATTGTACTTTTTCAATAAACTCTCCCATAAATTTGAAGAAAGCAATAGTTTTTGCTAAAATGTTAAAATACCTTTTCTCAATTAAATACACAAAATGATATCTTCCTTTTAATTTCTCAGCCATTTCCATAAAAATTGTAGCCTCATTACTACTGCGATCATCGAAAACACCAACTGTTATTGCGGGCCTAATTCCATCGAATGACTCTAGTTCACCTTTAAAAAATTTTAATTTGTCAAACATGGATTTTAACAATATCATTGTTGAACACTCCATAATTAAATATTTTATACTTTGTCGCTAAAAAATTCAGTACCAAACATTTCAAGTATTTGCGATTTACTTGATGAAAACTTTTTCATTCTACAGCTAACAATCTTGTCACAAGTTTCGTTAAAGAACAAATTTTCAGGATTAATCTTCTTTAAGTTACTAAAATATTTTCAGATTTATTGTTAAGGAATTTTCGAAATTTTCATTCGTAAATAAAATGCGAATATTATCAGTAAAATACCTGCTTTAATTTGTTTTAATTCATCATCTGAACGAATTTCTTGTGCTGGTGATAACATTAAACTGCAAAAACAATTATTAGGAAGGGATTTATGGAATAAAATTGAGTGTATAAAAACCAGCACAGTTAAAGCAAAATTAAACTTTCAATCGGCTTTTCTTTTTTCTTTGGAACTATCTTATTATTATCATTAGTCTGCGAAATATCAAAATGCTGTAAGATGTTTACATGTCATCATTATGACTACCATAATTCACATTCGCTAAGATTAAAATTATTTGCTGTAATAGAGCCTGGATGAGCAGAATCGTCTTGATGAATCTTCTGCATCCTATCTTAGAACTGCAATCTCAATAGTAAGAATTTAACAAGCATTTGGAAATTATTTTTTTCCTTCGTTTTTTTTCTTTTTTATAAGTTCTCATTTATTCTTGAATGATAAATATGGAAACCGAGATTAGCGAATGTGACTGATTGAAATGGTACAATATTAAAATCATTCGTTGAATCAATCAAAAAAAAAAAGAAAAAAATCTGTATTCTAACTATCTTTTTCAAATTACATCAATTATCACTTCATATCATTATTATCACTAATATATAATTACCAATAATTTCTGAAGACCACTGCTTACTATTTTCCTATATCAAATTATTTGATATACGTAATATAAAAAAAATATGACATTCACCATGAAAAAAGCCATTCTACAGTTAATTAAAAATTTCAACGATTTAATTATATCTGGTTCATCATTAATTAAAAAATGGCAATGACAAACATACAGTTGAACCCAGTCGATATAATACTTTGCATCGCGCAATTCTTTAGTCTTTCCAAAAATGATATTCTTCTTGAAAGCAAATATAGTATGATAATCACTAGGTTTTGTAATATAATCATCACATAATTCCTCAAACTCATGACATGCTAATGCACCGAATATAACTGCTGGATGTCGTAACACTAACGATTTCGAAGCTTCTGCCCATAAAT
The DNA here is from genome assembly GCA_008729115.1 of Dirofilaria repens. Lineage (NCBI taxonomy): Eukaryota > Metazoa > Nematoda > Chromadorea > Rhabditida > Onchocercidae > Dirofilaria > Dirofilaria repens. The sequence goes on along the minus strand of SNRZ01000015.1, from coordinate 756,492 downwards.
AGAATGCATGCTTACTGACAATATTTTCTAAAAAATTATAGTACTTTTTAGATTTAATATTTTTTTAATTTTAAATATTTGAATTTCGTAAACATTAAAAATTTTTATAAATGACTGATCTAATTAAAATTTGCTACAATATAGAATTTTTTTCCATTTCGTCTTTTGCATATTATTTGTGTTCATATATGTGACAATGTAACAATTTTATTTAATATATTCATTATAATCATGGTAAATAGAAATGAATAAAGATTGGATGAAATTGTACAGTAATTTGGTATAATATTATTTGCAAGATATCAAAATAGAGAAATTTATTTGTTAGAAAATAAAAATTGATAAATTCCCATTTTTGTTTTCTCTTTCATTTCCCATATTCCTTTAGTCCTTTTTTTCATTTCTATATTTAAAAATGAAAATGATAATTTAAATGCAATATAAATTACCGATATTCCAAAATAAAACAAATGTTAGTTGATCGCCATTAATAGCAGTATCTAAAGCGCTTTCATTCATATGTTGCAGTTTGATGCCAATTCAATAGTTCTTTAAAAGATCGTTCCAGTAATAATGGATCGATAAGATTAAGTTCTAATGGGGAACGTAAAATTGTATTTTTGAATTTCGTTACTTTTGATTTACGTTTTTTTTCAGTTAATTCCTAAATTAAAAAAAAATGATTTTACATTTAAAAATTTACTATTAAAAAAAATTTCCTCAGTTTTCCAAAAATTTTGCAACTAATATTACAAAACTTTTGCAACTAAATAATTCAGATAGATCTAATTTATTTATAATTTCAAAATTTACTTTATTTGATAATCGACGTACAAATCCAACTTCTTTGTGTGCTTCTTTACTGCAGTACTTCGTTAAATCATGCATGCTATGTTGAGAAAAGATACTGCAATTATCAGAAATAAGAGAAAAAGTCAAGTTCTGCATCAAATAATAATAATGGAATCTATTAAATAGAAGAAAACGTAATCGACATATAAGTCATGCAGTAGTCACTTACGTAAACATTTACTGCATACGTGAAATGTTGCAGTGTTATTCTAGAATGTAAAATTCGATAACATATATTTCCTATGACGTGATAAATATACCATGAAACTTAATCTCCTAAATTGTCAAAGAATCAGCATATCCGAATAATAAATCACCATATTCTAATAATATTATACCGTTTAGACTTAAACTATTATAAACTGTAAAAAAGTTTGCATAATCTTTGAACTGGTAAAATTAGATGTGAAATTTTTTAATTTAATACACTAATAAATATTTTTGAAAGGCAAAGATATTTTTCAATTAATAAATTTGTAAATATAAATTTATTTTTATTTCTAAGAATCAATCGAGAAGAAACATAAGTTGAAAACTACGAAATTCAAAAATACGAACCGAACAAAGCCAATAATATATCGATTGAAGAAATTTAATAAAAATTTGTAAACGAAATAAATATTTAGAATTTTACTTAGTAAGATAAACATATCAAATTGCTACAAAAAATATAATGTCACACCTTCTCATTCAATAAATTCAGTTTTTAAAAAAGTAAATTAAAAAAGGAAAACTTCAAAAGTGATGCTTCGATGATTGCTTTCTTACGATTGAATTTTGCTGTAATTTCATATACAATAGTTCCTTCCTTTCTGAAATTAAATATCATTAGAGTAGAATAAATATATCAAAAATAATAACTGGAATAAATTAAATGTAATTTTCGACTTTTTCGAAACTCTGCTTCAATTTTGCAAAAACATTTGATCAAACCATACATTATGATATTTTATAATTCGTATTATATAAAAAATTGGCGAAAATTTTTATACGGCATAATATGAGTAAAGATAGAATAATAATACAATTGGTTTAAAAATCATTTAAAAATTTTATAGAATTAATTAATTCTTTTTGGGACTTTTAATAATTGGAATACTGGAACAATTTTCTTAGTAAAGAAAAAAACATTAAAAATTACGGATCATTTATAATTAGCCAATGGAATGACTCTTGCAATGAATACTGTAAACATTTCAATTGTTCGTTTTTATACAATCTACCTAAAAAAAATTGAAAAATAACAAAAACGAAAATAGAATTTTCTCGGAATTTTTAAAATTTAACTCAATTCATTACTAATTTCCTTTCAATAATTTAGCTTTTAGAAATCATTTCTCAATTAATTAGAACATAATTAAAATTAGTGATTTGTATGAATAGTTCGGATAAGAGAATCTCTTTTATTTATATCATATTAATTATTTCTAAAAACAACCCATGCTTTTTTGTTTTATCAATAATGAAATAATTTTAAAAAATTCTACGGTTAAATTAGAGAGTAATTAACCTTAATTTCGAAAATTTCAGAAATTTAATCAGGAATCCTTCTCATTTTAAAATTAAAATCAAACCTTTTCAACTATTAAATCAACTCGTACTTCTCGTTTCAACCGTCGGGTAATTTCATCTAATACAGCAAGCACATCATCACTGAAAACTTGATCCAATTCTGAACAAGAATTATGCCTGTTCATCTCTTCAAATCTACTAACCTGATTTATCATTATGCATATAAATACAGCTTATTCGAGTTTCCGATGGTGCGAAGCCAGGAGCTTGTACCAATGTTGATGCTTCAATTTGATCACCAGTTCCAGTTCTTTTCCTCGGGCATTCAGCACTAAAAACAAATTATTTATTTGTTTACTCTTTATTAAAACTTTTTTATTAAAAAAAATTATTTTAATCATAAGATATCTATCTAGCATAATCCCGAAATTATACCTAATTATTATATATAAAAAATTTCAATTAATTGGATAATTAAAATTATTCAATTAAAATTGATTAAAATTATTTTTTTCTCAATTTTCCATTAATTTATCTCTTCTCGCAGTACTTAGTTATGAATTATGAATGACTTTCAATAAAAAGTTTTGAAATTGATTAACATTAAATGATTCTTTTAATAGTAATGAGAAAAACTGAAAAGAATTATAGATAAAAAAAATATTAAGTGTGATTGCTTAAGACAGAGAGGTTTACTTTGGATCGATTAAGATTTTATTTTAAATTTTATCACCGAATCTATAACGCTCTCTAATGTCCTAATCGAAGTGTTGATAATTCATTTTGAATCGAAATATTGAAACCACATAATTTTGAATTTTAACCTCGAATCTAAAAATTTTAGTAAAGATTCGTTTAATAAATAAGTAAAACAAATTAGATGGTAGAAAAAGAACTTTAAAAAGAAGTAAAGACAAAAATGAGAAGATTAGTATCACATTCCAGGTCAGAATTTTGTCTTTTATCAGATGTTCCGAATTACACTTTCGGCTTCCAATCAGAATATCTAATAAAAAAAATATGTCATTTATCCATCTTCTGCTTATATTACTGTTATCAAATTAAATTTTTAGTTTTAAACAAATGAATTACAAAATTCACTTTGCATTGTTGTCTATAAAAATTATAAACTTCACATATAATCGTTAAATTTTTAAAATTAAAATGAAATTTGTCTTACCTTACAATTGTTTCGATAAATAGGATGACAAAATATAAGCAAGAAAAATACATCATTTTCATTCAATGTCATTCAACCAAGGATCATTCTAAATTCGATAAACTTTAAAAATAGTAAATAACACATATATACAGACGAACTTCAGTGCCATTCAATTCATCGTAACAGTCATGTCAACTGTGTTATCGTCAATATAACATCAAATTTAATTCTTGTTTAAACTGAAAATGATGTCAAATATTGATAAAATGATAGTTTTATACTGGATGAAGAAAATGTTGTAATTTATTTACCCAATTTTATTTACCCAATAATACTAACAGTAGATTTACTTGTTTGATAATAATAACTTTTTTTTTACAAAATAATAATAATACATTTACTCCTTTAGCTTATAATACAAGATTTTTCTTTTCAATAATATTTCATCAGTAAAATAAATAAACTTCAGCAAATAATACGTTTAAACAGTAGCGAACACTTCAAGCATACTTTATAACTTTCTTTCGGAATTTCTTCTTCTGTACATTATCATCCTAACAGCAGCCATATCAATAGTAAAAAAAAATTTTTTTTTATGGAGTCTTTTCTGTAGAACCTTCTTAATTCAAATTCAAAAAAATAAAAATTTATTCCATTTGAAATGAATTATTTATAATATTATTTCTAACAGTTTAATAACCCAAACGACAAAATTAAAAAATTTCCGCAAATAATAGTTTACGCTGTGGTGCATTTTACTAGGTACTTTTTTAAAAATTATTAAAAATTTAGGAATTGTTGCAAATTTAAATATTTGTCACTGACTAAGATTTTTTCACATTTCTTACAGATTTATGCAATTGTTTCAGATATAGGAATATGCTATAAATTTAGAAATCACTGCTGCAATTAGATAATTGCTTGTGATTCAAGACATCATTATAATTTAATGAATCATTATGAAAATAAATGTTTCCGAGTCAGGATTCACATCAAGACAATAATTACAAACTTTATCTACTTTATCTAGATAGATTAATTTTGAAAATCCCATCAATTAAAAAAATCAATTTATTAATTTCTGTGACAAGCTGAAGCTTTTGCAACCGAGGCAAATAATTTACGGAAGTTTGGCAATACTATTCTCATTTTGAATATACTAGTTGTTGATATGATGCATAGTGCTTATAATTTATACCATTAATTTGAATGAAATAACTAGATAAAAAATTTCCGACAACAAGACGACAACTTCATTACCATTAATAAAATGAGCGAAAGCTTCATTACTACTTTTCCATTAATGAAATTTAATGATACGCACGGAATATAATCGCTAATTTATTAAATTATTTCAAGGCATTTCATTACATTATTTTCAACACCATCAAATGCTACCCTGGATTCAGCAGAAAATGAAATAGCATTAAATGAATCTACCAGCTACTGGAATTAATAATCACTGCAACTTGAAATGTTAATTTCTTAATCATTCATCACATTCCGGTTTTATTACATTCTTTCCATCTTTAACAAAAACATTATCAATGCCAAAATAAGACAACAAATAACCGGAATTTTAATCAACCGGATCTTCTATTACGATATCCGCCTCCCGCACCACTCGCTTTACGTTCCTTTTTCTTCATTTGCTTTTGACGGCGATTATCTTTTTTCAATCGAGCATCCACTACCTTAAATGAAAACTTACTTTTACAATTAATTGGTTTATTTTATCAAAACTAAAAAGTACAGAATTTCATCTTAAAAACATGAAGTTGTTTAAAACAAAATTAAAACCATAAGCTTGATTCGTATTTTCATCTTAAGATGATCAATTTTATTAAACGTCATCAATTGCGTGACAAAATCTTTTAAAATCTTGTATAGCAAAACAGTTATTATACAAACAACCTTTTATTGCAATCACACAACAAATCATTAGAAATGACTTACTTTATATGGTCCTTTTGGCCTGGCTAAACTTCCTCGTCTACCTTTCGTCATTACTGCATAGGTTATCTTTTTCTTTTCCTTTATTGATGAGGCTGTCTTACGATACAACCTGCAAACACAAGCTCAAATTTCTCTCGTGACTTAATTATAAAAAAATAATTTTTTACAAGAAACAAAGTGCAAATAATGATGACTGATTAGCTCACTTGCGGATTTCTCGAGCTTTTTCTGCTTGTTCCATGTTTTCACTTTCAATAATACCTTCTGCTCGTTTCCTTGCCAAATGTAATTTTCGGTCTCGTCGTTTTTTCTTGCCGTGCTTTTGCTTCAACAACTTTTTTGATTGTCCTTGTGTTAATATCTCGCATACGATTTTTGTAGAATTCTACTCGATCCTGAATTGAATATTAGGAAAACAATATTGAATAATATAATTGAATATTACAGGAATCATGATGTATTCCTTGAAATCTTATGTATTTTCTGGAAGCCATGAAAACATAAAAAATAACTGCTATGGAAATATATTTTTCCCTGCTTAAAAAGATTACTTTTGAAACTGGAAGTTCCTTTCTGAAGTGCTTCTTTTCGTCTTCAACAAACCAATCAGGAAGTCTCTCATCGTTGTTTGTATACCTTAAAATATTTAGCTACAATAAACGGATTCTGAAACACAAGTATAAAAATTTAATTTATGTGAATAATTCCAGTCATTAACTGGGATACTTATGCAGAGCATATTCGAAATAAGAAATTTTCCATTTTTTTAAAAGCCTTAAATTATTACTAGAGCACACATCACAGACTTATCAATATGAGCAACAGTTAGATAAAATATCAGATTAATGTAGCTTATCTAGTTATGATCAGTACAGCAATATTTTAAGCAGTTAAATTCATTTAACCAGGATCACCTATTCCATCCCCAATCTTCCAAGTCTCGTCTTGTTTTTGACGAGTATATTAGTTGTTCTCCAACTGCAAGTAATTCAGGAGACAATTTCTCCATGTTCTCTAAAAAAAATTTATTTAAGATGTACAAGCCAATGTTGTTCTGCAATTCAGGTCAGAATTAATTAAAATACTGGAAAATATCAAACCTGATTTCCTTTTCTGAACTAGATCAGTTGCGGAATTTTCCGCATCATTTTCATATATATCATGATATTCTTCATCGCTTTCATCATCATCTGCAAAAGCTACATCTATTCTTTTTTCACTGTTGAATTTCTGACTATCTTCATTGTTTCCTTCATCTGACGTTTCGATATTTGATTTCTGGTCATCATTTGTTTCATCGTCCTCCTTCCTATGACCTATAAATTGAATGATACTGTCATGCATCGATGTAAAATCATAGTAAATACTTTAAAATTAGAACGACTAAAAAATTATCTAACTCTAGTTCGACAACTCAAACTAAATGAAAACTTACAAAAAGAATCTTGTGAAGCATTAATAAATTTTTTCATAAAATTTTCAACAGCTCTAAGGGCGCTCTCTTCATCATCTATCAGTTCAGCAACTTGATTCTGAAACAGATATTGCCAATTATTTAAAGCTACGCCATAATATTTTAATATAAATATGAAAAGTAACTGTAAAATACAAATTTATCGCACGATCATTCCACAATCTTAAGGAGAAAATAAACGCTTGGAAACGAAGAATTAATTAAAAAAAATTCATTCAACTTTATTCAATTTGTTCTAATTTGCATAAAGAATTTTTAGATCATTTTTCTTCACCATATAAAATATATAATATTCAAAAAGTAACACTTAAATAGAAAACTGACTCGGCCAAACCAATCTGCTTTCAAAGCTTCATATTTTTCTGTTTTTGACATACTGGGATCCTGTTCGTAATGAAAATCATCTGCGTCATCATCCATTCTGAAATATTAGTTACATTTAAAAATCTTATTGGTATCAAGACATTTATAAGAAATCAATTTAAGATCTAATTAAGATGAATTTATTGACACGAGTTATTATTCATCACTAAGATCCACTAAGATGGGATATAATCAACTTAATTATTTAACGAATTCTACTATCTCTCGGAAAATAATAAGTCGAAATATTTTCAGCAATATTTAAATCCAAAAGTTAACCCCGCTGTTTGATACAAATTCGAAAAAAAAAAAGATTTTCTTTTCTATAAAAGTAAAGTACATCAGCAAGCTATGAATTTCAAGCTAATATTTTCCAATAGGAACCAAGTAAAAAATAACAAAAGATATAAAGGAATTTTTTTTTCATACCCAGAACCATTGTTATCATCATCACTACTTGTATTATTCTCGTTCTCAATGTTACTCTCGTCCTTACTATCCTTTAATCCCGAAAATTTGTCAGCACTTCTATTTCGTTGATCCTTAGCTCGAGCAAGTTTCTTTAAGGAAAACAATTCCTGTTCGTCGGGTATTTCATAGGTATCTCCTTCTACTAGCATTTTCAGTTTTTTTCTTTTTTCGTGATTAGCTTTATCTTTTAGTAATTTTCGTTTCTTTTTCTTTAATGCTGCCTGCAAAAATTGCTTTGTTTACATTAACCTAAAATAATTAAAAAACAGTGCAATAGTGGAAAAAATACTTTTTCTTCTGCTTTTGCTGTCAATAATTGTTGCTCGACTTCTGCCATCCGTTCATCTCTGAAATCATGGAAATTCTTACAAATGTACAGAAAGATATTGGATGTTAAAAGAATCGATTGAACTTACTCAGGATTAATCAACAATATAGCATCTTTTGTTGTATTCTCGGCTTCATTTCGTGTCATTTCTTCATTGATCTTTTTAATAATATTACGTCTCCATCTCAGTATTAATCGTAACTCTCTTGGACCACATACCTTAATATCTTCCAGACAACATTTTACTTCATCAGTTGTCATTTCATCTTTTAGCCATCGTTCATCATCCACAGTAATCTGCAAAGAAAAAAAAATTTATTTATTATTTAAGTATGACAAAAATAGCTAATTATAAATCTAAAGTGCTCGTATCAAAATAAAAATATGGATTATAAATTTATTTTACTTTCCATCTGTTTTCCTATCCTGTTACAGGACTAAGAATTTCTAATAAATCTTACTGTAAATCATTACCATCAGCTTACTCTTGATAGAAAAAATGATTTCTATAGAAAGATTTATAATTCATTAGCAACAAGAAACAAAACTTTGCCACAGCTAGTTTTAATTTATAAATCGACTCACTTTATACGCAGAAGCCAATACTTCTAAATAATCACTACTTTGAATAAAATCTGTGGCATTTATTATTTTATGGAGTGAAACCGATTGATTTTCATAACCAACTGCAGGCACTTTCTTCATTTTCATACGTGACTGCAACAATAATTGTCTGAAAACAGAAAAAAAATTTAATTTAGTGGATTTAACCTCACAAAAAATCAGAATCAATTTTGAATCAATGAAATATATGGCACTTACGGATTTGAAGTGATTGATTGTTGCGTCGATTCAGCGAACACCTTTTTGGGATCTAATAGATCGACATTAAGTTTTTCTGGTTTTCGATATTTCTCACAGACTATAAATATTTCTGCGGATTCTAGACGTGATGCTGCTGGTTTCCAAACATGTATCTGCAAAAAATATATTCGATTAACATAAAAGTAACAAAATAGTTAACATTTTGAATCATATTAGGACTATATGTACTAAAATTAATCATAATGCATGAACATCTAAGAGAATTTCCAAATAACCACAATCAATTCAGATATTTCAAATTTCATAGTTGAAACTCACTTGTTTGAAGAGTTTCTCAAACACTGATATCAAATGATGATAATCACTTGAGCGAAAGACTTTCGTTACAAAAACACCGTTTTTTGCTAATATTTGTGTTGCAAGTCTCAAAGCTGATAGTGTTAAGCAATTTTGCTGGAATGCATCCTGAACCCAATTACGTCCTACGTTAGGTGCGCCATCGTGCAATACACAATCAGCCTGCAGATATAACATCCAAATATTTCATGAAAAAACTGATTCAAAAAACTGAAATCTTCAACACTTTTGCGAAAAAAAATAATGAATAGCGTTATATTTTATGCATTAATAGAAACTACAAAGAGATAAATTAATCTTATCAGTAAAAATAAAACTGAGGAAGCACTGAAATGTTCTAAAATTTAATAATTTTAAATTTCTTGACCAAGCAGATAAAAACACACTTCCCAGCCATGCAGCTCCCTTCGAATCATTTGTCTAGTTTTTTCAGTAGTTATATCACCCTGTAAAGTCACACACCTATTGATCGGTTTGATAGGCACCAAATCAACTCCTGAAAACAATTATCTTCTAGAAGTAACCAATAAATATAAAAAAAGTCATCTTGATTTCATGATAATTTGAAAGGAAGACAAAACTATCTAAATTATTCAATTATAGACCAATAATTTTACTAACCTTTTTAGTTTAATTCTCTATGGAATTCTTACCTATGCAAAGCGATGAAACGGGCATATTTTGTATAGCCACCTGAAGCCATCCACCAGGTGCTGCACATAAATCAACAACCGCTCTGGATTTTTGCAAAAATTCAAATCGCTTATTAAGTTGCAACAATTTGAATGCAGCACGAGATCGATAACCTGAAACAAAATTATATGTAAACCCTTATCCTTGCTTTAATGCTCTTATTTACAATGGTTAATCATTTACATCACTATTTTAATCATTTGATCGATTACTCTGATCTACATGAACTAACAATCCTCTATATTTCTGGATATATCTGCTAGTATAGTTAAAAATTATAAAAACGCCTATAGGGATGGAAAAGAACTAGACGAAACCTGCTTCCTTTGCTAGATGGTAATATTTGTCTCGGCGCTGCTTTCCAATTTTTCCCTTCTTACCCATCTCCCTTCTCTTTTGTTGTTTCTGAAATTTAAATTTCCTGAAACAAAATTGCTGCATCCGAAGAATTAGACAATTTTTCAATTCCTAATTTAATTTCGCAATGTAAAGCCTTCAAAATGTTAAAAAATGTTTCAGAGGAATGCAGCATCATTTATAACTAATCTTATCAATCTATGGATATTTCAGTCTTCAACAGTATTTATTCATTCCTCCCTGTTAAAAAAATTTCAAACTATTAACATCTATTTGATTGAACCACTAAAAAAACATGCATTTTCACAAATCTTAATAATTTCTGCATCAAAATGCAGCTGCTATCATAATTTTCCACCTATAAAAACGAAATATTTGATTCTCAAACTATAAACTTGTCTGTCTATTACATTATTTTGAAGTAGTCACGGAATGATAAAAGAATACGCCATTATCCTGAGTTATATCCCGGAAAATCAATTTTCTAGTCCTAAAATTATCTATACTATCAATAATCATGTTTGGCTTATGTTGGTATACATAGGTAGAAACAACAAATAAAAAAGAATGAACAATAAATAAATAAGACCTTCGAATAAGTACAGAATAGCATCCGTAAAATTCGGAAACTAGCAACACGACAGTAGTGTCAGTATTGCTTTATCCATTGTGAAATGCCATCATCCCATCGGGAACAATGAAGTTCCCGTTAGGGTAAGGAGATGAATAGCCAGAAATCGATGAAAATTATCCTAATTATGAATAAATGCAAATGTGGGAGGTTCTTTTTTCACGTTAACTTTAGTATGTTTACGTGGATGTTTCATAAGAAGAATTTATGTAGAAGATTCATTTATCAGTATGAAATTGTTTGTATGGAAACTGTTAAATTTATAAATTTTATGTTATCATGCTTTAATTAATATTTGCTTTATATAAATTTATTTTTCTTTTTGTGATCAAATATGCACATTCATATACTATTTATTATTACTATTACCATTATTATTGTTATTATTTATTATTATTATTATTATTATTATTGCTACTATTCTTATTATTAATTATTAATTATTATTATTATTTATGTCTTTATTTTTTGATACAAAATTTCCGTGTTATCAAATTTTTTATTGATTTCATTTAATATAATATACATTTTTGTTATCCCTATTTCTGAAATTAAATGGAATATTCGTTTATGTATGTTTAATTTTATGTAAGTATTTTTACTACAGATTTTACGCAACATTTTACATCACATTAAATTACACGTATTCGTGGCTTGAAATATATTATAATTTCTTAGCAATAGCAGTTTTTTCTCTTTTTTTTGTCAATAGTATTACTATTTTATTTATAATTTATTTATAATAATAGTAAAATTGGTAAATCGTATAAAGTATGATCAGTATTTTAGGAAACTTCCGGATACTTATGTGGTAAACAATCATTCAGCTGAAGATATGCTGAAATTAAAATGGAAATAATTCGAAATGCGTTTTGACGATATCATTATTCCAAAGGTTAAATCTTTTTTTTTCTTCCAGAAAGAAATTAAGAAAAGGAAGTTGAAGAAAAATAAAGACGGAGGAAATTTTATGTAGGCATTCAAGATAGAATAAACTGAATTAAACGTAATGAGTGCAAAATTAATTTAAGGCATTGCTTAGAATTGAACAAAATTTTGGTTATTTTTTTTTGTCTTTTGTTTATTCATTTCACTTATTTTACCAATTTTATGAGAAATACTTAGCAAGTTTTTGACATTATGGATAATAATTTTCCTTGATTTTTTTAGTCTTTATTGGATATCCAATTTTTATAGTAGTAAAAGATGAAAGAAAATAAGGGATAGCAGATGTAAAAAAAAAAATAAATAATATGAGGCGATAGGAATAAAACGAGTAACATTTTCAGTGTGAGGATACAGAATTTAAAAAAAATAATTGTTGTATTTATAGGTTCATTATTATGTTTATCGTTTTCTTTTCTCAGATCAAGATTTAGTTTCAAGTATGCTTATAATTAAGCTTGTAAATAATCTGCGTGCATTAAAAAAATTTTCAGTCAAAGAATTTTCGGATATTTAAAAGGAAAAGGGAGTGAAATTGCCAGGGAGCATCTGAAATACTCGGAACATTTTCTTCATCGATTCACAATTATCATTTATAATTCTAATGTTTATAGAGAAGAAAAAGGAAAAGGAATTGTTATATTAAAACACGGAACAATTTAGTGTTTGTAAAAGTTTCTAAGTTACGGTTGTAAGTTTATTCAGTCTCTAAATTTATTTTGATGATTGTCAAATTTATCTTCTACTAATAATATTAAGAAAAATAGTTATTATGCTTTTACGTATGGTATTAAAAATATTTTTGCATCTTTTATCATTTACATTATTTTTATATTGTTTGTCTTTTGCATTTAAATTATTTTGCTTTAATATTTCTCAAAAAATTTATGGCTAAATAGATTCTCGAATTGCCAATACTTTCGATTTATTTTACGATAGGCACTAAAAGCTTTAGAACTTTATGGAAGTTCAGTTTTTTAATGGTATTTCTAGGAATGATTCCAGTGAGGCATGACTTAAATATGATTATGTCAGGATGTTCCGAATATTTCGAATTCATTTAGAAGTTCATTTAACGACATAATTTGAAGCACATATTTTTAGTGGGTATGATACAAAATCCTTAATAGTGTGTCTTGAATCTTGAACGTATTTCCATATTTATTTGTATTTTAAACCCGAAATTTCGTATTTTATTTACGTAATTATGATTCAATACAAGTCAATAAACGATTAGATGGACAATATTATGGAAGATAATTATTCATTAGTTATTTTCATGTTGTTTTCTGTGAAATCTGTTCCATACAATATGTAACCATGGGAAAATGTCAATGGTTGGATGTTATTTGTTATTAGAATCCAAAAATCATGAAATGGAACACCGAGTCATCGATAATCCAGTTGTTGATAGAATGATGGAACAACTGTATGAAATATCAGATACAACAAATAGTGTTACTGGTACGACATGGCATTGAAGATTTAATATTAGGAATGGTAATAGTTTAGATCATACGATTATTCAGAAATCAATTCGATTTGAATTGACGAAGAAAAACGCGATTTTACGCAAAATTTGGCAAGATTTAAAGATAAATAGTAAATTTTTATTCACATAGTAGCTAAAAATTAAATTTAATTGGTTTTTTCTTTTTTATTTCATTTTTAAGGTACTGTATTGATTTTTAACTTTTCTGAAGTCAGATTTTTTTAAATTTTTCATCCAGTGTATATTGTTATATTTTCCATTTCATTCATTTTGTTAGGACGTCGGATCAAATTTATATTTTTTCGGTTGGTTTGAATTAATGTTTTGCGTCATAGATTATTTTGAATTTTTCTTGATCAAGTCAATTTATTCAAAAATTTGAAGAAAATATTTTTTCAAATCTATTTTTTTTTGAGAAATAAAAATTTTCACACAAAAATTATTTAAAAAAAATAAGTATATTATATGTTTGCGGTTGATTAAATTTATTTCATAAATAAGGCATTTCATATATAACATCCGTTAAATAATTCGGTTTTGTACTTGATGAAGACTAGAAGATGTATGTGTAACATGGGAAAAAATAGGATAATTTGATTACTAAGCTTTTTTAATCGCATGTGACAAATAAATTAATTTGAGAGAGAAGGCTATAAATTGAACAGAGGAAAAGAAATGAATGGAAAGTTATTTTTCAGCGGATAACTTCTGCTGATTGTTGATATTATTAAATTCATTTCGTGCTTTCATCGAAAAACAAAAATTCCTCTTGAAAAAATTTCTTTTTTAAGAATTTCTTTGTCTGTTCTTTAGAAATTTGTGACAGTTTCGCACTTTAGAGAGCTTTTTTCCGTTTAGAACTTTTTCGCAAGCATTTATTGTATGATCATTTTGCTAAAGGAATTCGAAAGTTTCTGTTTCCAACAAATGGAAAAATTATAGTTATATACTTTCCCATGAAATATTTTCTCAAATGAAATTATTTATTGAAGCCTTTTTGTTTTCTAATTTGAAAAATATTCCATAAAAAGCTGAAGTTGAAGGAAGAAGATTTATCTTCCAGCTGTTATTAGCTTCATTTGAGCATGTAATTTTGTGCGAAATTTATGTAAACATCAATTGCTCTCATCTAATTCAGATTATCAATTTGTTGGAGAGGTATTTTAACGTTCTAGTGGTCTTGATTTATTTTTACAACTGATGATTTTTCTTTTGACAATGGAAATTTTTATATTTTATCTTCCTATGCTCTCTTTTATTTGATACCTTTAAAAGTCCATAATTTTGAGCCTTTTTTAATTTAATTTTCTAGATTTTGAATCACATTTTCATATTCTCATATTCATATTTCATTTTCTTTAAGTTTTCTCTATTTTAAAATAATCTTTATGAATTCGATGGTTTTTCCTCTAATTCATTTAGCATACTTTTATTTATTTAATGCTTTAATAAATGTCTTTATGGATTCAATTTTTAGCTGTTATTTTTGAGATAGGATTTTTTATTTTTGTATAATGGCCAACAACTGAAGCTGCGTTCTTTTATGAAAAATTCATGCCAACATTTGCTGAGAAAAACTGTTTTTACGTATTGATTCATTTTGGCTCAGCCTAGGGTTGACAATTATTTGCAAACACTTCTCATATTTGCAAATCCAGGGCTCTCACATTCTGCTTTTATTTTTTCTAAATATTATATTTAACCGTTGAGTAGTTTGCGAATTTTTTGAAATTTTTTGATCAAAAACTATCCATTGATTGATAGTATCAGGGACTTACCAGTCAGCTTACGATGGTAGCTTCGCCAACGGATGAATTTGAAATTGCTCGATTACTATTGATTAATGGATTCAAACGTTTGTATGAAATGATAATGGGCCATGAACCGTTGCGTAATGATGATTTGGTACTATGCTGTGAATTGTTGCAAACGGTGTGCGATTTTATCCCAGAAGATTTCATTATTTTAATAAGATTTTGAAAAATAACCAGTCATATACATATCATGACAACGGGCCAAAGTCTGAAGGAAAAAAATTATTTCTGATGAGTTTTTTTCTTATTATTCTATATGATGAATTAAATTTTAAGCTTTTTAGAAGGAAGATAAAATTTATAACATGTATTCAGTAAAATTACATTTTCATTGAAAATTCTAGGATTACATATTTTATTAGCATTATATACCAAGATATATGGATTCGATTTCAGATACTCATTTCTTTCTTTTTTTGTACCTATGTCTATGTAAATAATTGAACTGTCTGCATTCTTTGTCTCAAAGAAGATTTTGGCTTTCAGAAATTTGTTCGAAAATGAAAAGACAGTTATTTTTGCTAAAAAAAAAGAGCATAGCGCAAGCACATTGAAATAAATCAAGCGATAATGTTTCAACTAGAAGACGGCCGACTTGTCTTTTGAAGTGTATTATTCTTCAAAATCTTTATAATATCATTTAATGATAAATAGCTATGTAAAAGCCTTTTAAAAGGAAGAAGATAAAGGCAATTAATAAAATGTTTTTTTTTTCTCTCTCAACATATATCCTTCTTGCAACTTTTCCTATATATTGGATTATTATTATTATTTAATCAAAAATATGCATTTTTTAATCTTTTAGTTGACAATCTATCAATCAAATTAATACAAAGTCATATCAACATCATTTTTATGTTATCAGCTATTATTTATTGATATATTTTCTCTTTTAAATACACAGTTATTTTCTCCACATTCTTAAGAAATCTTTTAGTGGTATCAATCTTTGGTCCAGAATAGATGGTAAGTACAAAGATAGCATAAAGCTATAGCAATTTATAAAGAGGAGAACGGAAAATTAATCGTATTATGTTTCGCATAAAACTAATTTCAGGTTAACAAAGTGCAGTTAGTTGATCGATTGGGGTCGGAGCCAAATATTGTTGGTTCCATACATGTAACTACTTCGCATGTTATTTTCAAAGCTGAAGACAGTACTAATATGGGTTTGTCCCTTTTTTCTTTTTTGTAAAAAAAATTTTTTTTCATTCAGATTTTAGCCCGATAAACTAGGACCATCCTGAACATTGTTAATAGTTTCATTTTCCATAAAATAATTTCTATTTTAAAAACTTCTGTAGATTATTTTCTAACATTTTATCATTTTTCGACTTCAGTTTCTTAAGATTTGTCTAATTCATCTAATAGATAGTATTCTAGTAACAAGTTATTAGGATTAAATATGTTAAAGTGTTGTTAAAACATAATTAGCTATTGTTAGGAATTTTCAGGAATCGAAAAGTAGCACTCAAAGTAAACAGAAATTTCATAAACAATAGTTAAAAAGGTTAAACAAATACTTGGAAAAAGTAAAATAGTCGTCGAACGTAACTACATTTTGATTGTTAATATTCTAATTAGCAAATTAAATGAGATCATTTCATGATTTAAAGTTTTCTTTTTCAAAGAAGTCTTGATAAATTGTAATGAAAATAGGAATAAAACGGAGAAATTTGATTTTTCTTTGCAGGTTCCAAATGGATTAATCGGAGTGGTAGAAAAGGGGACACTTTCAGCATTAGGAACGCCACTAGTAGTGAAATGTAAACATTTCCTAACCCTAGCTTTTTTAATAACCCGTGACAAAGAATGTCAGGATCTCGTAGAAACATTGAATAAATGCGGCAAACCTGGTTAGTTTATTTCCTGAATTTAAAAATGTTTTATGAATATAAAAAATTGTATTAGAGAATGTAGTTAATAAGTGATTAGAAAATGTAATATCGATTTTAATCTAAGTGACAAAACTCATCTTAAATATGATTTAATATTTTTGTCAATATTAATTGCATCATACTACTAATAATATCATTGTTAGCATACTATGTTTACGCTAATTTTCTGAATGAATTTTAGCTTGGAGAGCTTCTTATATTAATATTAAACTGATGTTAATATTACCAACATGGTTAAAAATTTTTAAAGATAAAAATTGAAGATTATTGGTGAACCTATGAAAGGGAAGTTAATTCTTACATCTATTTCAGTAAATATAACGGATGTATTTGCATTTGAAAATAAAGAACGGAATGGTGATATTTGTTTGAATACGAAAAAACGAGGCTGGGATCGATTTGATTGGGCTGTTGAATTTGTTCGACAGGGAATTGGCAGTGCGGATGAAAAGAAATGGAAAATTACAGATTTTAATATAGGATATAAGGTTTAATTATAGTTATTTATATGTATTTTCATTGATTACTTACTGCATATTAATAATTAAAAGATTGAATCGATCTTAATCTTCGTAAAGAAATAATATTAATTTGAGACCAAAAGAAATATAGCATCAAATTAAGAAATCAGTTTATTGAATTTTTCGAATGGCAGATTATTAGCAATGGGAAATTGATCAATAGTGAAAAAACCGAAATTTTCATGTAGTACTTTTAATGCTAGTTCAAAGAAATTATTTTAACTTTCTTTAGTGCTAAGGCAGAATTTTTGAAACTGTTTGATCAAGCATTGTGTTTTTTGTATTTCATGCCGAAAATACTTTCAAATAATTCAAAATAAAGATAAAATACTACTACGAGGTATTAATATTTTATATTCATGTAGTTGCATGATTGACTTTTTCAGTACTGTGATACTTATCCAGAATGTCTATGTGTTCCATCTGAGACTACTACTCATACCCTTATAGGATCGTGTAAGTTTCGCAGTCGTGCACGCCTACCCGTGCTTACATATTTTCATCGACCAAATGCAGCTAGCATTTCAAGGCTTGTTCAGTTTCTATTTTTTTTTACTTTTGTTTTGTAAGAGTCATCGGAGTTTTTATCCATTCTTTCACTACGAGTATTTTCCGATTATTTAACTTTATAACTTAGAAACTGATTTATCAGCCCCGATTCCGTAAGTAGCTTTTCATATTTTTTGCTTAAATCATTTATTTGAGGATGCAATTAATACTTCTATTTCAATCGTTTTATAGAACAAAATACTAAGAGTGATCACTTACAGAACGCAAAACGACATTTTGAAGTGAGATAAGTATTGACAAGCAGATAACTTGCAAGGATAAATCTAAATTTCATTTGAAATATCATATTTTATAGATGTGCTCAACCCTTAACGGGTTTTAGTGCGCGTTGCGTTGAAGATGAAATGCTGATGGATGCGATAGCAAAAACAAATCCTTCCAATTCAGCTCTTTACTTAATTGATACACGGCCAAAGGTGTTTTTTTCTGCTTATTTTTTTATCTCTAATTTCATATATTTTGCTTAGTGGATTTGTATTTTTTTCATAATTTCTTGTTTCTTTTCTTATTATAGTGTTGAATTTGTTCAGAATGAAGAAAGAAATAATAAGAAAATCTAAAATTGGAGTATTCATTAAATTGATTGTCATATTTTTCGATGTTTCCAGATTTTTGTTTTTCCCAGTTAACAGTCTTCTTCGCTTTTTTCTGAAACTTCAAAAAAAATTATTGTTTTTTCCTTTAGATGAATGCTATCGTTAATAAAGTGCAAGGTAAAGGATTTGAAAATGTTCGGAATTATACAAATTTACGATTTCATTTTTTCGACATCGACAATATACACATTATGAGATCAAGCCTAAACAAATTATTGGAAGGTAATGGGTTAGATTTGTTCTGCTCATGAATAAAGGCTTTTCGAGAAATATAGAAAAAATTTAGTTGTAAAACCATCGGTTTCGCTTGATAAAACGTTTAGTAAAGAAGGAAAGAAACGAAGAAAAAAGTCTTAGATTTTCATGAAATTGAGCGAGAAGGAAAATTCAAATCAGTGAATAATTATTGAAATTACCGAGTTGAATTTTAAATTTGTTTTATATATATATATATATTATATAAAGAGCTAGTTACTTTACACATTATTGAAAAAAAGCAACATAAAAGTATAAAGTGAATATATCTAGTTATTATTTGCTAATATTATCGATTTAATTATATGAGATGTTTCGTTAATACTATTGAAATTTATTGATGCCGGATCGAATTTCAGCATGTCAACGAGCGAAAACAGTTTCTGATTATTACAAACAGTTAGAAGCATCTGGTTGGTTAAAACATGTTCTTGCTCTGTTAGAATGTGGTAATTTTTTGGCCATTTCAATAGCACGTGGAATTTCATGCGTTGTGCATTGTTCCGATGGTTGGGATCGTACAGCACAATCGGTTAGCATTGCACAACTCTTGCTGGATCCGTTTTTCCGAACTATAAGGGGTTTTCAGGTAAGTTACAATAAATTTCTTTTCTAAAACCAAGTTAAATGTCATGTATATTTGTGAAATTGCTTTCAAGATATTGTAGAAAAACTGATTGGACTGAAGATATAAAACTTTATTCTTTCAATTGAAAATATTTCAAATATTCTAAAGTTCTCCAACGATTGAGGAATATGTTCGATAACGGAATGATTTTATGAAACAATCCTGGCGTTTAGCATAACATAGTTTAACGTAGAGTATGTTTCGATTAGCGCTATCAAATAATGAGAGTTATTATATACTGCTCTGCTGAGAATTATTAATAATTAAAAATGGGAGCCTTGAAAGAAATTGATCATTTAGTTAAATTGCTTATTGCATAAACTCGAATATAATTATAGTTGTTAAAATTCGAAAAACTGAAATATTTGAGATTAATATAAAGATAAAAACTAAAAGTGAAATCTTTGACTTTATTATGCATTTCACAGGAAATATTATAGATATTGATCGAAAAAGATTGGCTTGGTTTTGGTCATAAGTTCGATGATCGATGTGGTCACGTTGGTGCTTTTAATGAAGAAGCAGCTCGAGAGGTATTTTGAAAGAGAATTGCAAAAAAAAATTGGGCTTATGAACATAGAGTTTTGTTCGCAAATTTTTTAAAGTCCGAAGGAATTTCTAAATTTGGCATTTCTACTGTAGTTCCAAATATCTAAGATATCTTTATATTAATCTCAAATATTTCAGTTTTTCGAATTTTTAATTTTTTAGAAATTCCGAAAAATGATACTTTTGGTTACATATCGCTTTACTTGATATAATATTACATTCGAAAGATTTCTTTGCTGTGATCATTAGCCTCCATTTATTTATAGATATCGCCATTTTCACTAGTTTTTTGGATGCAACATTTCAAGTCATGAGACAATATCCTTGTGCTTTCGAATTCAATGAGCGTTACTTAATCCACATGCATGAGCATGCCTATTCTTGTCAGTATGGTACATTTCTCGGGAATTGTGACAAAGATCGAAAGGTATGTTCGAGATCAAAAGAAGAAAAGAAGTAATGCGTGGCATTTATTATATACAGTTATTAAGGTACTTATTGAAAGTTTATTTCCATTATGCTTATTTTATTTTTAGGATCTCAATTTAGCAAAGCGAACGCAGTCTTTATGGGCATTTCTGGATGACCGTCATGATGATTATATCAATCCCTTATATGAAGTAGTTTTTCGTCCTTTTTATTTTTAATTTTTATAATTTTATCTTAATATCTTGATTAAAGAGTAGGAAATTTTGGTTTTATGAGTGATGAACGTTTCGTTTTACTAATTCTAGTTTTATTCCTGAAATTTTCGAAATTAGAATAACCATATTTGAAACTTTTATGTAAGAATGAATAATTTTTCTGGATTTTCATTAGTTAAGATAACTGGATTATTGCAATTTTACATATTTCACTATGAAATTAGTTTTCAGTAATTTAGGAATTAAGAAAGCTTCTGCATTTCCGAACGACTGTGATGTGATTGCGATTGTTATCGCTTGATATGAATATAATTAAGTAGAATGAGAAAAAATCCGTATTTAAAACGACCATCTATTCATGACAATAATTTTCGTCCCAAAATCATATCTGTGAAATGGTGAAAATCAAAAAATAAAATATTTTTCCTACAGAGGAATAAACATGGTTTCTTGGGGAAAATAAACTTGCATCCATCGGCGTTAGTTATTTGGACAGCCATGTACAATCGTTTCGATACCGGACTTCTGCCACGGGAAAATATCAGCGATGTGACGCTGTCAACGATGGAACATGTTGGCATCTTGGAGGCACATTTGACTTCATTGCAATCAGTTTGTGTTTTTTACCTTTTTTTTCTGATTTGAAATTTCATAACTTTATTTGACTCAACAATAATCTTATTAATGGTCAGATTAAAATAAGCAGTTTACATCAGTCATATTGTTGATTGTTAATTTGATTTGGAAAATCGATAGAAAATCAAACTCTCTAACGATTTGCTTAGTAATTAAATGTTTTATTTTGAGATTTTCTATTATTATTTTTATAAGGTAATATTTTTTTGCGGAAAATATGATTGAAAATTTTTTCAGAGATTGGCAGAACTAAAACTTTTGGTAGGAAAGCAAACACCGGGAAGTGAAATGATGAGTGATAGTGGACATTCTAGCTGTATTTCTAGCACTGCCACATTTGAAACTTCTAAAATTTCAGGTCTTTAAAATAAAATTCCTTTTCTTTTTTATTGTAGATTAATATGTTGATAAAAGAAAAAAATTTTTAAGTAATAAAAAATTAGTATCTTATTGAGGTTATCTATAAGGATATTTTGATATAATACAGAATTCAATTTCCAGATGTCGTTTTATCAACCAATAATTGCATAATGGACGAAAGAGGGAAGAAATACTCATGGGATAGTTTGGAAAAGCAGAATATCCAAGAAAGTGGCATATATGACGTGTCATTATTACATAATGTTTGTTTTTTCATTTTTCATAATAATAGCTTTTTGGCTCTTTCAATAGAAAGTAAGATTTTTTTGATAAAATATATAAATAAAATTGTACAGTTGAGTTCAAATTACTATCTCTTATATTTAAATATTTGCTTCATTATGGTAATTATAGCTGGAAGATAATATATTACAGCTTGATATTTTTCATTGTTTTTTCATAATAAAAACACACTATTAAATTTATAATGTAATAAGTCACTTTTCCGTATTATTTGGTACCAAATTATGGATTATGTTTAGTACTCCTTAATGAATATTTTATTAGGTTATGTAGCATAAAATGAGATAAATCATTTCTCCTGGCATTGAGTTCTGTAATTTTCATTGGTAAAATTGGTACTAATATAATAGTACATTCTTTTAATATTGTTTTAATATTATTTTTATCTGAATCTTTAGTCTTTATTATTTGCAAAGATATATCTTGCTGTTTTTGCTAATAGAAATTATTATATTCTATGAAATCGATATTTCAGGAGAATAATAGTGCATTGCCTGCTTTACGTTGGCAATCAATTCGTTTCGCAGATGAATGCGCTAATAAGAACTGCAGTGCGGAATTTGTCACACGCGGTGAGCGTCGTTTACATTGCTATAGATGTGGTAAAATTCATTGTCGTCGTTGCATGATACTTACATCAGATGGTGTTGAACGTATTTGTATAACGTGTTCGGAGTTAGCTCAACAAAATAATTCATAATGATAAAGTTATCATTACCGTGATTTTGACTTGTATTTTATATTACACAGCTTTTTTCTAAAATTGTTTTTTTTTTCTCACATGCATATAATGAGATAAACGCTATCCTTTTTTCATGCTCTTTCAATATTTTAAATTTATTTGCACTAGAACTGCTTAGAAATTAGTCTAGGGAATATTATTTTCAGAAATAATCCATTTTAACTTTTCGAATTCTATTTAACTAAGAATTCTATTCAAATTTTTTGGATCTTTTAACTAATTCGTTAAAGAATATCATTGTCGAATGCATTACTAGTTTATATCTAGATCTTCTTCCTCTCGCATTCCGAATTTCGAGTTGTACGATATCTGATGGAATATTTAAAATGTCAATTATTTATTAATGTTGTGAAATTTTTATATGTTCCGTTACAATACAATTTTTCGGTGATTTTATAAATAATATTTGTTTATAGATGTAAAGCATTGTCGACCGATTTTCTTTCGGAATATGTTCATCTTTTTGGATAATAGAATTAATTGAGCTCCAAGTGTATAGAATTTATAATTCATTGCTAAGAAGTTTCAGATATCCCTTAACTGTCCTTCTCTACCGTTCTGTTTTATCTTATATTCATAACTTCATAATGATTTTCTGCCGTAAATTCATTCTTTGTTGATATTTCTTGTCGTATTCCTTTGATTTTGAATATAATGCATTTGTTATGTGGCTAAATGTATCAAGTGTAGTGATGAATATGATAGGATGTGAAATTTAAATAAGCAAATTTAGCTCAAAATATAAAGATTCGCAAGATTAGGTGTTCAGGAATTTAGGCATTTGTTCGTTATATATTGCCTCAAACATTTTTTTATTCTCGATAATCTACTTATTTTTTTTTAATTTTATTTTTGAGATTGTCAAGAAATGAAAAAAAATCATGAAATGGATATTAAAAATTTTAATTTCATTTATAGCTTATCTTAAAATGTTACACACTAAATTAATGAACGTTTAAAAAATGAAAAATTTAAAAGATTTTAACTTAAAAGATAAAAGATAGGAAATAGAAGCAATTATAAATAAGTTTATTCTTCTAAAACTTTTTTTATTTCATAATTATTATATCTCAATGTAACTTATTGCTTTATGTGCAGAAGTGATGGAAATTTTTATCGGTCTCCTGAATCATGTCAATATTAGCAGTTCACCTTATCAAAAAAGACGAAATTTGAATAATTTTGATTTTCAAAATTTCATTAATTAAATAGTTTTTCTATTTTTTGTTCATCCTTAATTTTAACAAAAACGATGATTCTACAATTCGTTGCCTCCCGATGCGATGCTTTGGGCTTTCTGGTCCTTCAATGATAAGATTTTAATTATTTATTCAACATTTAGAAAAAAAAACATTTCGTGGGATCAAACCTTAAATGAAACGGACGAACAAAAATGGAAGAAACTTATTACAGAATGGCCAACAAATGTAATAGATCTACCGTGATTTGTGATAGAACTTGACTGTTTACAGAATTTCATTATATGGCATTCTTTGTTGTCCCGCTGATGCAGGAAATTCCAAAATTTTCAAGCCACAGGAACCGGAACTTTGGACTGAAATATTCAACTACCTCAAACTTGGGTAATTAAGCCGATGAGTGTAATTGCTCCATTCCCATATCAGTGTCTTGCATTCAATAATAAGCTGCTCAATATTGCAAAAGTTTTTCAAGAATCAAATATCTCGACAACATAAACCTACTCCTACTCCTCCTTTTACTCTCAAATCAATTACCTATCAGGATTAACAGATTGGATGAGATAATGAGATGCATGCATTCAACATGATATAATTCCATCCCCACCATTATATCGCCCTTTTTATATGGCATTCTTTGTTGTCCCGCTGATGCAGGATGTTCCAAAATTTAACTTCAAGCCACATCAGCCGAAACTCTTGACCGAAACCTTCAGTTACCTCAAACGTAGGTAATCAAGCCGACGGGTGTAACTGCTCCATTCTCATATCAATATCTTGCATTCAGTAATAAGCTGCTCAATATTGATAGATTCTTCGAAGATTGTTTATTCTGCAGCTGTTTATATATTTACATTCTGCAGCTGTTTATATACTTACCTCACAAATCGAGATGTGCATCAAAATTCATTTTTAATTTATGCTAAATCTCGAATAGCTCGAATTAAAGGTATATCTATACCCAAATTTGAATTATTATCAATATTAATCGGAATAAGAGCAGCTTAGTTCTTACTAAAACAGTTAAAACTAAATGATAATCACGTTACCTTGTGATCAGAGTCAAAATTTGCTCTCTATTAGATTAAAAACTATATGAAATTACTTCCACTTTGCACGCGATTTGTGCAAAATCGAATTGAAGAAATACGGAGAGCTGACTTCGAGTTAAGATATATACCAAGCTAGCAAAATCTAATAGACATAAAAACAAGGAACGTTTTGCCTGTTAAACTCCGAAATTGTAAATCTTAATGGCTGGAAAAAGAGAAATCCGGCTAGTCACAATATGAGTTCAACTATTCGAGTAGTAATCGTAGAGGCAATTATTACGAAAATGACAAAGGTAACTCAAAACTTTAAAGAAAATATAATTCAATTTGTTGACGAGTATCGATTTGCTAACTGGAAAAAATTAATTAGGGTAATAATATGGATTCTTCGGTTTATTAAACAAACATGTAAAAGAGAATTGCTTTGGTTGCAAACATTATCTATTGAAGAAAACAATAATGATCAATAACGATTATGACATAGCAGAATGT
The DNA here is from genome assembly GCA_008729115.1 of Dirofilaria repens. Taxonomy (NCBI): domain Eukaryota; kingdom Metazoa; phylum Nematoda; class Chromadorea; order Rhabditida; family Onchocercidae; genus Dirofilaria; species Dirofilaria repens. The sequence continues at coordinate 730,815 of SNRZ01000015.1, read as the reverse complement.
AAATTAATGAAACAAGCGCAATCGCAGAAATCAATTGGATGAAGAAAAGGGAAAAATGGAGTCTGTATTAAAATGAAATTGATAAATTGTGGAGACCAAATAGCCATCTAGGATATTCGGAATTAGACGATAAAAGCAAATATTCTATATATTTACCGAATAATAATTATCTAACCAATCTTATTATTAAGCACAACATGACAAGCTACATCATGCAAGAATTACACACATTTTGTCCGAATTAAGATATAAATTTTGGATACCGAAAGGGAAGGCTGTGATAAAACATGTATATATCTTTATGTATGTTTTGCAGACGTTAACACGCTAAATCATTTAAATTGCTAACAATGCCAAATTTACCAGAAATACCAGAAGTGCCAAAAGGCTACAAACTTATGTCGAATCAAAGGACAAATCCAAATTTTCGGTGAAAACACTGCTATTGATAACCATGGTATTATTAACATCGAAACAGGTTTTAGCGATACATAACTGTAATTTGATTTCCGGAATGCCGTTTAATGTTCTGAAAAATGGAACAGGATGCAATCAGTTATTACCTGCATCGAAGGATGGAAAATTTGACACTACGAAATATGGAAATCACTTCGTCATCGATTGAATTACAACCATCACTCACAATTTATAATGAAAACAATAAATCACGACGACAAATCGTGGATTCACCAATCTCTATCTGATGAAAGGCAATACCATTCTTGATATGAACAATAGAAACGCTCATAAACTAGGATATCGATAAATCAATACTTATCAACCAAAGGATAAATCACTTTGCCAAGAAATCTCTGGACAAGGAGGAGAACTGAGAAAGTGATTGGAAAAAGAATTCGACGAAGTAGCTAAATCGATGCAAGAAGAACTTGAAAAGCGTAACAATATAATGGAGATTAATAACCATTTGTGTAAGAGTGTAGCAATATCAATTATATTAATTGCTTCTAAACTGGAATTCGAATCACTCCAATCCTTAGTAGTTCTCATAAACAAAATTCAAACAAAATATCATAGCTCTTCCAATGGAATTTGCGCTTACTCATATTCTCAATAATGAAGAACAAGTCCCAGTTATTAAACTTAGTACTTCTTGCTATATATCTGAAAGCTCTCTTAGTCAAAGTTTCACATTTAAAATTTCTTCTTCCGCTCGAGGAATGTCGTGAATTTCAATATCGCGAAACTCCAAATAAATAAAATAATTTTATCGTTCAAATTGTGAATAAATATAAACTTATGAATCATTTAACTAAATTTGTATTTCTCATACTTATTTCTCACGCTTTATTTCCATTATGTGATCTATCAAATTCGCATCCTTTCTTTAAAAAAAAAAACCAAAGATAACAAATTCCCACACTAATCTTTCCATCTGTTTTTATTTTTTTTTAATTCTTTTACTGTAAGTAGTCTTTATAATTTCTCGTTTATCTAAATTAACACTTATTTAAGTATTAATTAAACCACCTCCCAATTCTTAACAAATATATTATAACTAAAAATATAACCTGGCGCGGTTATAACGGACCCCAGCTATACCTATTGCCTTTCATGCTTCTCTTCCAATTTATTCTATATCTCCAATTTGTATTTAATAAAAATTAATAATACTGTTGTTAGATGAAGAACGCGTAACCGACGCAAACTACTCGTTTCCAGAATAAAAGATAAGCAAATTCTTCCTTGTTCTTAAGCTTCACTAAATCTTTCAAAACAACAAAAAATTCATGATAAGAGGAATTTGAGTTAAATGCATGTAAACAGGTCATTATCATCGATTACGATGAAATTGAAATACTTTGAAATAAGTTGAACATGAATTACTGTGGGGTTTAATTACAACGGATTTAAATTTACAAATTTTTTGGTTGATAAAATTGAACAGTTGAACATCCAATTATTCATTATAATATTGTGAATTGCAGTAGAAATCTGTAACAAATTGCTGGTTTAAAAATTTTCATGGAATTTGAATATTTTAAATTTCATTTCAATTAGTGGTAAAATTCAAATTTATTTATAGCAACCAGTTTTAAGATTGAAAATTATAAGCAACTAGCCGTTATAATCTTTAGTTGAAGCTTCAGTGAATTAAGGCGAACGGTTTGGTCGAATTCTTTGGTTCCGCCTGATACATAATTTTTTAAATAAAGAATTAAAAAGTTTTGTTTTTTTACAATGAAAAATGAATTTGCAAGTAATATTCGGTAATGTTATATTAAATTATTTATTTTAAACAAAATATTTCATTTGGAATTGTAAAGTTTTTTATAAGAAATTTTACTGTATCATTCTTTTTTAATTATCCCAACTTATCTACCTTTTTCTAATTATTCTCCTATTACCTTTCTAATTTATTTCATATCACCAAATTAATCATTTCTCAATTTCGAATGTACTTTCATTTGAAAAAAAATAATTTAATTAACCAATGAGTTGATTATTAAAATGAATAATTAAATAGTTGGTAGCATCAAAATCGTCATTGAGAAATTAATGCTTCATTTATGTTACATCTCACATATGGTTTCACGCAGTCTTCATCAAATATAATATAGCAAAAAGATTCCGGAAATTTTGATAGCATGATCTTTCCATTATTTGTCACCTCCCCACTATTCTGGAATTTCCTGATTCTTCTGTTTATTTATGAATTCATCTTTTCTCATTTTCTGATATAGCATGTTTATATAATTTGTCTATTATTATATCTCAGTTTTTCTTTTTTTGATCTTCGAATTTTTTTTTAAATTACATTTTAATAATAAGCTAAAAACTTTATTCAGTTATTTAGTATTTAATTTTGCAGTAATTACTGTAAATGCTATAATAGTAGTGATGATAATTCGTCAAAATTTTACAGTAAATCATACAGTATCAACAAGAATGATATATCGCTTGATGAAAAGATAACTAATATTGATAACAATGGAAATAGTACGAGTAATTTAATGAATTGGATAGTACCATCTACCAGTGTTAATCAGCGGATGCGTCATATTGAGGAAATTTTAGACTCAATACCGTATTTTTTCAACAGTATGCTTGATGATAACAATTTGCAAAAGCAGTTACTTATTGAATTAGGTTAATTTTTTCTCCCATATTAACATTTAATTTTTCATTTCTTTTAATTTTGACGAAGTTTTTAACAAAAGATTGCAATATCGATTTAAGGTATATAATAAATAAATTTTGCACGAAAGTATTGAAAATTAATTTAATATTAATACTTGATATTAATAAAATATTGATGAAATATTATCGTAGATGATAATACTGAATTTTTGTTTCGAACTTCCTTCCCTGTAAATTAATCATTTTATCAAAATTCCTATCCTAAATTGCAATATTTAATAATAGGTGACTGTTTTTTGATATCATGTCCGAAATTAAAAGGTGAAATAAACGCGAAATCAAATTGGTATTTGGTTGTATTGGAACCAAATGGAGTTATTTTAAAAATTAAAGTAAGTTTTATGTTTTTTCTGTCTCTCAACATTTTTCCAAAATTTTAAATATCTTGGTACTATATTTTATTGACATCCAATTAATTTTAAAATTAAATGAATTTTTTATCAAAAAAAAGAATTCAATTTTTAACGGATAGTAAGTGAAACTAACAATATTCAGATAGTATATCGTCAAAAAACTTTAAAAATTTGGAATGATAAGGATACCACATTATATCATTACATTAAAATGCGATTACTGAAAACGATTGAGCGACCATGGGAAATCATTCCAAAACAGGTTGAAAATGTTCACTAAAAATTTGTTATAGTTTAAATAAAACTTTAATTGGTATATATATATATATACATACAGTATATGTATAGCAATTATAGGAATGATATTGACATAACATTATTAATAAGTCAATTACTTAATTAACAAATAAGTGAACGCTAAAAAAAGTTAATCTTATCAATCTCTTATATATGATGGATTCATATGTAAAATTAAAAACTTAATATCAAACATTCTCATCATATATCGAGTTTGGTCACTTGAAAAAAGAGTTTAAATAAAGTCAAAATATTATAGAGAATCAAAACTTTTATGTTATTGTGAACACATATATACATACTTACATATATATATTATAGTTAACTGAAAAGATGCCTAATGTTCTTCATCATGCATTCCCAATTAATGAGACAACTTTCCCGTTGGGTAATCTTTCACAAAAAACATTAAATTTTGATCATAAACGTTGGATATCGGTGATCGAATTGAGCATAATCGATTGTAACACTGATGAATTGAAATATCTGATTGCTGAGGCGAATAAACGGCGACGATTCGGATCAGTGTATATAATTTATTGAAAGACAGATCTCAGCAATACTGTCATTCATTTTTATCAGTGTAGAAAGATAGACTTATCGATTTATTTTTCAAATTTTTCAAGCCGCTCAGATTACATCTTTTTTATTTTGAAATCTATATGATATTATCGTAGGATATGACTGTGGAAATCAATAATAGATTAAATTTGTGACATATTACATGAAATCCTGAAATTTGCGTATAAAGTTCATAGAAGAAAGAAAGTCATTTCTATAATATAAGTCATTTCTATAATATACAAAATTTGATTTTACATTGATAATCATGTCGAAAAAAATGAATTTAAAAAACTGGATTTCAAAGAATTCATTACAACAGATAGTCATTTTCGGAATTGTTGGTTGCAAGTTTAGAAGAATTTGGCGATTATGGGGTGTATGTCAGCATGTTGCTGGAAATGTATCATTAATTCTTGAAGATATCGTTTATGGTTCAGTTGCTGATTTTGTTCGTACAGGTCCGAGGCCACTGGATCAGGTAGTTAATGGACAAAAAATTAGTTGCTCAAAATTAAATGATATAAAAGAAATAAGCTACATTTGTGATATTAATATGATCTTGGCTAAAGCCAAATTGAATGCAACTGCGATACTGCATATTATCTATCCCCAGCATTTATTCTTATGAATAAACAATGAAATGATTAAATATAGTTTGATTTATTTCCAATATAAATCGTTTCCAATAAAAATTGATTTAACTTATTATTAATGGTATTGCAAAAATATTAAATGAATTTTGTAAATTAAATTAAAAATTTCGTTTATTATTTTAAAATCAATTAAATGATAATACTATTAGTTTGTATTATAACTCAGTTTTTTGTAATTCTTAAAATGTCTTTTATAATTCGATTTCGGTGCAGTTTTAATTGAATTAATTTATTCCAATTTATTTTACACGTGAAGCAATACTAGTATGAACTTGATTTAACCGAAAATATTATCAATTTATAATTGAGATATTTTTGAAAAAGATTGGAATAACTTTTAATACATAAATTGCGATAATTTTTTCTTAGATTCCCCAGCTTCTTTTTTCGTTTTCTTTTCCATCTTTCTAGCTATGCAAATTTGCTGTGCAAATAGTGGATGGTCTTCGAAATCTCGAAAAATATAGCTTCATACATTATCGTTTATCAATTGATGTTTGTTTACTTACATATAATTATAATGTGAAAATTGCAATTTATGGATTAACTCCAAATGAATTATATCCAACATATCTTGATCTCGACGATGTTGACCATTGCAGGTTAATTTTAAACCACAATTTATTACCTAATAAGTATTTTATTCTTGGAATTTACCTTTTTTTAATCATACGAATTTTTAAATATACATTTTAAGCATAATTTTTTTATCACAATAACAGAGTAATATTTGGTTAATAATGAACGAAGATAAGAAAGAAAAGTGAAATTTATAAAATTATCTGTTTATTACTACTGAAGAGAATTTTAATCAAAGATTGAAATGGACTGTTTGTTTCAGATGGTTACCACCCGAATGTTTACCAAACTTAGATAGCACTCCTATCTCTTATAGTGTATCAGGGATGATTTATTCCTTCGGAGTAATACTTTGGTCAATATTTCACGGTGGTATATTGCCATTTGAAGATGAAACTGCAGATAATATTCGAAATCGTCAATATCGTTTACAAAATCCATTATATATTGAGCCGGAATTAGTTCCCGATAAAATTCGTGATGTTAGCCCAGTTATCTGAATAATTTAAAAGTATATGATATATTTCAATCCATAATATATCAATGAACATATCATATCATCCCTAATGGACTAAATTTTAAAATCAAACTTTTCTTAGTTCTTGGACATTCTTCTAAAATTATTAGAATATTTAATATTTTATGTTAAAGATTCCTAGCTAGCATCACTACTGCTTAGACAATTTTATCCAAGACTTTATGTAAATTTGTTAATATAAATGTATTTTAAGATTGTTGGATGGAAATTTGCTTATCTTTTATTTAATATACTTCAAATATAATGTTAAAGATTTTAAATTCTGAATCTGATTACTAATTCATTTTAGAAAAGTTTGTATCTAATATCCAATAGTTTAAAATAATCATTCCATAAATGTTGTCATCAACGTTATCATAAAATTTTATTATTATAATTATTTCAGTATTTTATTACAATTTCAGGTAATTTTGTCATGCTGTAGTGAAAACATTGTTACTCGTGTCGTCTAAAGAACATCAAAATGTTTCTTCGAAAGTATTTTGGATCACAAACATGAATCCTGTAGCAAGCTTTATTAGTCATAGATTATTAAGTCTATCAAATAAATTGTCCGTGAAAATTTGTTGATGAAAGATAATTTGATTGTAAAAGTAACTATAGCAATTTTTATTCAGAAATTGGGAATTGATAAATGATATAAAATTTAAAAAAAATTAAATTTAAAATATATAGCAAGTTCTTTTTTGCGCAAAAATAGAAAGTAATAATATTTCAGTCAGTTTTCACTACTACAATTTATGATACTGTTACCATTGAATGAGTATTAAAATTATAACTTCTAATTATTTATGCATCGTTTCAAACTTTTTAAAATTTCAAACTTTTGAAAGAATTTTCAAGCTGAGCATGAAAAGAAATGTAAAAATTCCAGTGAGAACAGCTGTTTTATTTGGTTTTACCAAATATCACGTGAACTTCGACCTTTCTTCCTTCTGATCAGCTGTTCATTTTTCCAGCTAAAATCTGCTCAGAAAATAATATATTTCACACCACTTTTATCTATCTCTTTCAACATCTAATTCATCTACTTCATTACCTTTCTCCTCTTTTCTCTTTCACCCCAAAAAAAAGAAAAAAGGAGAAATCGATTAAATTATCGATTAATCCTCTTAAAAATTCAATTTCCTTTGTCATGTACAGTTTCCTAAAATGTACAAAATCATTTCATTACTTATGAATTTCAACATTTTCGATGTTAACAAATAAATAGGCAAATAATAGTAAATGAAAGTTTTGCTTGGACTAATTGTTTTAAAATGTTATCTAATTTGCCTTCTCTTTCTTTTATCATTCGTTTATTCTATTCATCTATTTAAAGAATTTTTTTTATATTTTAAGATAAAAAATATAAAATGCTATTATTAAATTAATTGCAGCAAGTATTTTTCCATGCTAAATAAATTGATAGTTATTGCAATAATACTGTTTATTGTAAATGGAAATTCATTACGTTTTCATGATCCTGTAATTTCTATCACATTGCAACAACAACAAACAAATAAAGTACAACATTTGCTTATTTCTATGTAATATTTTCTAAAAATTAAAATATAAAAAAAAGTGTAACAAAATGAAAATGTTTGTATTTTTAAAGAAATTGAAAATTTGTAGAAATTTTATCTTGAACTTATTTATATATCCATTTGTAATTACTTCTCGTTCGTTCTTATATAACTATTATTTAAAAAAAAGGTATGAAAATATATTTCTAGATATAACAATATTTTAGATATAAAATTTTTAAGTTTTTCGACTGAAAATTTAGTTAGTTCTTTTTTAGGAAAATGAGAAAAATTACAAATGGTCCGAGGAATGGCTAAAAGATGTTCCTATAGATCACTTCTCATTTCATGATAATCGAACTTTTAGTTTACGGTTTCTTTTATTTTTTAATTATTTTCTTCGTCTTTTTCCTTAGTTATCAAAATTTTCGGAAAAGTTTTTTGGAAGGTTTCGTTTATTAAAATTTAGAAAGGTAAAAAAAAATATCATATATTCATTACTTTGTTATTATTTAATGTTAAGTGATTGAACCTTCTCATCAATGATTATATGAATTTCAATTTTCAGTATTTAATAAATACCAAACATTTCGTTTCCAATGGACCAATTTTTTTCTACACTGGTAATGAAGGAAATATCGAACTGTTTGCACAAAATACGGTATGTTCTATAATTTTATTCTATAATTTTATCCTGTTTTATTTTTCATCTTAAAGATTAAGCTGAATGAAAAATTTATTTGAAGTGAAAAGTCTAACATCCTGTATTTGATTAATTTATTACTGGTGCAATTTTACTGGATAGTTCTAATTGGAATCTATGAATTCTACCTGACTTTTTTCTGGGAAATTAAATAAAATTAATAGATTTTGATATTTCAATTGTATACAATCTAAACGTTTCTCATTAATTATCTAACTCATTTATTTAGTATTTGGTTACTGATTTTGTTAAGATTTTATTTTTGTTTTTTTTTGTATTTTTTCTTTTGATTTTGTTAAGATTTTTTTTTTTGTATTTCATTAATTCTTTATTCCAACAATTATTCATTTGTTGGCTATTTATTTCTTTTACGAATATTTTATTCCATGTTGAAATTTCGTTATTTATTTGTTTATTATTCGGTCATTCCATTTATCAAATGTTTTAACCATTTATTCAAACAAACATTTAACTTTAGATTTATCACCAGTTTTATACAAACCTCAAAAGTATTATTCGAACTTATCAAAATATTTATAAGAAACTTTTGCAAAGTTACCTATCTCTTCCTTTTTAGATAAACATTACATTAAGTAAATTATTTTAATACAAATTCCTGCTATTTCCTATTCTTAATATTTTAAGGGTTTCATGTGGGATTTAGCACCGGAATTCAATGCAGCTATTGTATTCGCTGAACATCGGTTTTACGGCAAATCACATCCATTTGGTAAACAAAGCTATGCAACAGTGCAGAATCTCGGTCATTTATCATCGGAACAGGCACTGGGTGACTTTGCTCTTCTCATACGTCATCTTAAAAATGAAGCAAGTTTTAAATTTCTCATGTGGAAATTTATAAAAAAGAAGTGAAGACAAAATATGGTCAAAATTTAGATTTGAGGCTTGAAACTTCTAAACTAAAGTCTGAGGTATTAGGTTAGGCTGCATTAACACAGATATGTGCTGCTTACTATGGTTATCTCCAAAACTCAAATAAGACAATTATCGAAATGATTGCAGAAATATGTGAGACAATGATAAGATATGATTTGATTGATTTTTTTTTGTATTATCTTAACTTAAAATATAAAAATATTCGGCGCTTTTGTTTTTTTTTTGTTTTTTTTTTTTTTTTTTTTTAGAATATTTGGCGCTTTTGTTTTGCGAATTTTGCAACACTAATTAAGTATGTTATTAAAAATATTAAATAAGAGTCCATTGGAAAAATAAATATAAACAATCACATATTAACCTGATCAATATATGCAAATAACAAATATATACACATATATAACTTTACATTCCAGGTAATAATAAATATACATAGATAAGTTACATGCGCAATAATAAATAAATGCATACAAGCAATATATATGTAACAAGCAAACGTAGGCGCATAATATTTGTATACTCAATTTCGACTATTCTATGAAATTTCTTTAAGTGTTTTATACTTTTGACAAATTTTTGTAAAATTTATAATTTAAAATTACCATGCAATGCTTAGACGTGTCTTACAGTATTACACAAACTTTTTACCTTTACTAAAGAACTGTGTAAACAATATAGTGTGTCGACTGCTAGATATGAGTGTTTTGTTGATGAGGATTAACTTGTACTTATAAATAAAATGGAATTTCCACTTGTGGTAAATGGGATTACGACAGGGGAAGGTGTGATAATGTACGAAACTTTTTCAGCAATATATTCGGTACTGATAAGAAAGAAATTTAGTGCATCAGGTGAAGACATAGTTATAGAGGAGTTTTATTTTTTATTTTTTTGAATACTAATCAAGTATACTATTTTTTTTTTTGATAAACTGAAGTGAGTTTTTTTTTTTTTGTTTTTTTGTTCTTTTTTTTTGATAGGTTGAAAACTCTTGGATGTGCAAAGGATTATAAAACGGTTGATGAAAGTAATAATAGCCAGAATATTGGGAAAGAAAAATAATAAAATTTATTTATTATTGCGCATGTAACTTATCTATGTATATTTATTATTACCTGGAATGTAAAGTTATATATGTGTATATATTTGTTATTTGCATATATTGATCAGGTTAATATGTGATTGTTTATATTTATTTTTCCAATGGACTCTTCTTTAATATTTTTAATAGTATACTTGATTAGTATTCAAAAAAAAAATTCAATCTATTTTCAAAAATTTACGCAAATTATAATATTTTCAATCGATTCAGCGTCTTCTGAATGCTAAAAATTCTTCTGTCATAGCATTTGGTGGCTCATATGGTGGCATGCTTGCTGCATGGATACGTATTAAATATCCGCATTTGGTAGAAGGGTATATTTTGCTATCATATTTCTTAATTACATTCAATTCTAAAGTTTTGTGATGTAATTATTTTCGCATATTTTAGAATTTAAATCATCAATATTACTAAAGCATTGAAAATGATGAAATAATGATCGTTTGTCTGGTTACAATTTGAAAGCCGAAAAATCGGGATATGTAGACAGTTTCCAGGTCTATAGCATCTAGTGCTCCAGTTTTCTGGTTTACTGATATGTATGTTCCGGAAGATGCATATAATCACATTGTTAAACGATCTTTTGTGAATTCAGGTTGCGTCGAGAAAAATATATTTAATGGATGGATTGCACTTAGAAATTTATCTTCAACGAGTTAGTCTTCAATTTTTCCAACTATTAGAAGTAGCTTTAATTGATTAATTGGCTAATTAGTCATCATTCATTAATTTGTAAAGTTAAACTAATATGATAGCTCATGCCTATTTAGATTTTGTAGATCATATTCATTCATTTTTGTTTTTTGATCTTCTAAAGACAGTTTTATCGTTTGCTACTTTTGAATTTATTGGGTATGGGATTTTATTAATAACAAAGAAATATATGCTACTCTATATTAAAATAACAACTTCTTTATTATTTTTTAGTATCTGGTCGAGCCTATCTAAATCATTTGTTCCATTTGGATAGAAAGTCATATTTAAATGATAGTACTGATTGGATAATGCTTCGAGAATATCTGGAAAATATATTTGAATCAATGGCTATGGTTAATTATCCATATCCGACCAATTACCTTGCTGAACTTCCAGGCTGGCCGGTTAAAGTTGGTTTTCTTTCGTTCCGTAACATTTCATGCAAAGACAGTTTATTACTTGTGATGAAGCCTTTTGAAATATCCAAAGTGTTTCAAAATCGTTGATGGCCAACTGTGATTTAGTAACAGAAATTTAGTTTGGTTACTGTAACTCAATAATACTAATTTAATTTCGTTACCAACAGTTAAATTTAACACCACCAAAAATTTGTTCTCTAATCTTTTAAATTTATTGTTTAATCTTATTTGCTTTAAAGTTCATTTGAAAATTCAGTATTTATCGAGGAAAATTAAATTTATTTTTGTGACTATTTTAAATTAACAGTAATTTGGAGTATTAAATTTAATCGTTAGCTGTTAAGTATATCTAAAATTTTAAATGTAACTATTAGACAATAATCCAGGCTCGGAGATATTTTATACGACATATGATCTTATTTTCCTCATTTTATCTACTTATCCTAATAAATTATCATTAGAAGCTCATCATACATTTCTCTTCGTAAATTATCGTAAAAAGTTTATCATAAATATATATATATATATATTTATTTATTTGCATTTGATTTACATGGAGAATAACATATTTTAATTTGTCTTATTTATCAAGCAAATATTTCGTGTTTATTTTTGTATGAAAAGGAAAATTTCTTGAGTTTATTTTTTCTTTCTAAGCAAGGAGTGAAAATTATGATATTATCATTATTTAATGCAACTCTTATAGTTTACATAAAAATTTCACAATTTTTTGCAAATTTTTATCAGAAATCGCAATTTTAGTCAAATAACTCAAAAAAAAAATCATCTAAAAACTTATCGATAAAATGATCATCATTTAAATCCTGTAATACTTAATACGGTTCATATAATCTCATTTATCTCAATAAATGATTGTAAAAAGTTCATCATCAGAAATTTTTGAATATCTCTTGTCGGATATGTTCCTATTTATCTTAAAAAATTATCAAAAATTTTATCATAATTAAGAATTTCCAAATATCTCACATAACATATGCGATTTTAGTATCATATTAAAGGTTGCATGCCAATTTTTCGAGATCACTGATAGAAGAACTGATGAAGAATACGCAAAAAGTATGTATGGAATAATGAATCTTATATAATTATACAGGGCAGAAGGAAACATTTTGTATTAGGCCAGAAGTATGTAAAGATTCTGCGTATGAGGCTCTTGGCGATCCGCTAGGTTGGGCATGGCAGGTATAAAAAATTATTTCCATTTTTATGCTTTGAAAAATTTGGAATAAAAGAAATAGAATTTTACTAAGAAAACAATAAAGAAAAAATGAGAAATTCAAAAAATTTTTAAGAAAAAAAGGAAATATAAAAAAAATTATAGCATCAAATTTTTCTTTTTGCATTTCCGAGTTATGAAATATATTAAATTTGCTATCAGGAAAATTATTTGCAATAGTATTGAGATTTTCTTAATTGCTCTGATAAATAATACAAAAAGTAATCAGTGATCATAGAAGTATATAAATATACGAAATGTATGTAGATTATTAAACTATTTCAAATATTTTAAAATTATCCTACTTTACATAATGAAAAGAATTTCAATCCCTCAAAATATAATATCGGTTGATTAATTGGAATCATTTAAGGCCTGTACTGAAATGATAATGCAGCAATGTTCAAGTGGGCCACCTAACGATTTCTTCATCAACAACTGTCCATTTACCCTTAAAGGCTCATTTTTAATCCTTAATTTAATTTATTTTAACAGTCTGATTCTTTAATAAATTGCTCTGATTTGTTAACCATAGATCAAGTTGCTAATTCCCAAAGAGAATATTAACAATATATTTTTTTTTCTATGAATTACATGAAATCAACTTTCCAAAGACGAGAACTTCTGGACAGAAATGGTTAAATAATATTATGCTCGTTTGAACAAAATTTTAATTAGAGTAGCAGTCGCGTTTTTTTTCCAATAAATTACGGTAAATAATAGCAATATATTTAATAAATAAGACACACAACGATTCGTAAATGTATGCAACAAATTCAGATTATCAGTCCTACTGCATCGGAACTTTTGGAAAACTTGGATATACAAAAACATTGATGCGGCCGCACTGGATTATTTTAAATTACGGTAATCAATATCCAACCGCTACAAATATTGTGTTCAGGTTATTATTTTTAGAATGCTTATGATAAAATATTAAAAATTTCCTAATTCAGATTAATTCGACAGTTTTAATTTTTTTAACAAAAATTTAGGTCTGTCTTAGACAGTAGTGCTGAAATTTTCAAATGATAAATTATAAAATTTCGAATTTGATGAATATTCAATAACTGAAATATTAATTACCGTTATTAATTTATCAAGCTGCGATTTTTTGAGCAAAAAATGTCGTTTGAATGGTTAATGCTTTTTTAACAAAAAAACGATAAGTTTTTAATTGAAATAAAAATTAGAGGTGAAGATTTATTATTGGAATTGAAATCATTAAAGCATTTTTCATCCCCTTAATTTTGTAAATTTGAAATGAAATTTTGCAATCCGCTGTGATAAATTAAAGTAATGGATATTTGGATCCATGGTCTGCTGGTGGTTGGTCATTAAAACCAAAAATTACGGGATCATTGATCAGTATTATCATTAAGGCTAGCTTTTTATATCATTTTAACAGAATACTTCAAAAAATTTTTTTAAGTAAACTGTTAAAAATCAATATTGAAAGCAAAAACTGAAAATCATTTGTTTTAGTTAAAAGGAACAAAATCTATGAAATATTCAATTTATGAAGGCAAATAAAAGAATAATTTGTAGATAGTATAAAATATTGTTGAAGATGTTAGCAAGTAAATAAGTAAAATTAGTAAATAAACAAACAGGTAAACAATGATCAATTTCTAATCTGAGCAAAACAGAAAAAACAGATAAATAAGTGAGCAATTGTGCAAAAAATTTTGATAACAGAAAAATAAAAAGTATGTTAAGGATGGTGCACATCATTACGATTTGCGTGGCAAACATCGGTTGGATACGAATTCAGTAAAAGAAGCAAGACGATTAGAAAAATTCTACATCAAGCAATGGTTAAAAGAGGCAAAATTGAAACAACAAAAAAATAATTATTAAATTTTCATTTCAAATTGTTTTTCTTTTTCCTAAAAAGTTTTTTCGTTTATTTTATTAAATAATATTAATAATATAAATGAAAGACAATAATTAAAATTTTGATTTGTATTAAACTAATTGAAATGATTCAGTGCTGCAGAAAAGAAAGACTTTGCTTCTGTGATTGATAAATTTTTAAACAGTTTGATAAGAAAAAGTGGAAAGAACAGGAAAAAGAAAGAATTTTTCCATTTCGTTTTTAAATGACTTAAAAAGAAATCCTTTTAAAAATCAGGAAATCAAAATGAAAAATAAATTTATTTGATATTCATTTGATATTGCAACTATACTGCCTGCTTATATCAAACAATTCTTCCCTCTATTTGGAATTTTTTTATGATTCATCTGATTATTATATGTGAATAAATGATTTCATGATAAGTAGCAAAGAGCGAGAAATAACACAACAACTTTCGATCTTATATTTTATATATAAATTTAAATAAAATAACGAGATAGGAAATTATATATTAATAGATTTTGAAAGCGAAAAATAAAGAAGTTTAATTGAAAGTATAATATTTCCCGTAAAATATAGCACCATTTCAATGTTTTAATTCAATTATTATCTAAAAATATTCAAAAGTTGATTTGATATACAATACTCTTGATAACGTATCATCGTTTATTTGATATGATATTTCTGACATTGCCTTACAGTTATATTACATTTGACTATTCAATTTATTTATGATTTTTCGATACCAAATTATAAACTGATATCTATTACATAATTTGATATCATATGCATTATTTGATATTATATTGCATTATATCTGTTATTTTCAAATAAGAAATAGGAGTGTGTTTAAATATAATTTTAGAATTGTCCTAAGATTTAAAAGAAGTAATGAAAGTATAGATTAGCAAAATTATTAAATTTTGATTGGTAATAAATATGATACTTGAAATAATTTTATTCTAAAGTTTAGAAAGGGAAAAAGATTATGATGCCAAATTACTTTCTTAAAAGCAAATGAGAGGAAATTTTCACTGGAAATAGTAATTAAAAATCTTTAAATCATATTATACACATCTTTAACAATTTAATACTACGAATTAAAATTAGTTAGATTAATGATTAGTGAAAAAGATTTTTTCTATTTTTTATTAAACTACGAATTACTTCTATACACTCTTTTTTTCACAACAAGAATTCTATTTTAATTACCTTTTAATTATTACCTTTTCTTTTAATAAAAAAAAAAAAAAAACATCGAATTATTTTTATTAAATTTCATTTTTTTTTTAAAGGTAATAACTGAATCATTTCGTATTTATTTGTCAGATCATTTCGGCAAACAATAACTATTATCAGTAAAACATTCCTTAGCTTCATTAATTGATAAAAATGATATTTGCTTATCACTGTAGTCTTTTTCTTGTATCGAAATAGTATAAGACCTCTACTTTTTCTATTTTAACATTCAAAGCAAGCATATAGAACTTTTATGTACATTTTCTCTTTTGCTATTACCAAATAAATTTCAGTCATTTTTTTTTCAATTCATTCGTTTATGTGCAATGAATTAATACATTAATTGCTTGTAATTATTGAAATAACTTCAATTTATGCTGTGATAGTGTATTTCCAAATACTTTAATTCATTAGTACCGAACTATCTTCACAGTGACGTAATTTTCAAATTTCTATTCATAGGACGACTATTTTTTTTTTTCAAATTAGTCTGAGTGAGATGATAATTTTTTCTCATTTACACACATTATTAGACAAATAATAAGAATTGAATTTTATATTTGCAAGGACATATTACTCGTTTGATATTATTCCTGAAAATTTTATATAATAATTAAATTTTCAGGAAATGATATCATTTTCGCAACATTATGCAATCGCATTACTAGAAATATTAATGATAGAATGATAATTGTTAATGGTAGCGTCAAAAAATTTGGCACATTTCCCTCATTGATGAACTCAATTTCTCGAAATATTATGCATAATTCATCAGATGATTTGTGGATAACAACAAATACAGTCATTACAATGCTACCATTGTATTATCATTGGGATGTTAAGTGGCATAAATCAATGCTTATTGATCATTTCAATTATCGAAATGATGAAACTTTTAGTCTTAAGTAAGCATCACTATTACATTTCAATGCACAAAAATTGATATCTCACATCTGCCGCTATAACTCGAGGCACTTGAAATACAGATCATAGCAGATAAATATGGAATGTGATATTGTCTTGGGGAAGCGAATGCTCAGGAAAAAAATTTCTTCACAGGTTTTGTCAATTCCCTTTACCATAAAACTGGGGGTATTACGTAGCTAATGTCTTATATTTAGTTCTTCGTAAAGCAAAACGTATAGTACAGGAGCTTTTTCAATGTTTTTATGAAAATCCTGGACTACAGCTCATAGAATGGGACAGACTCACTTATGAATTCAAGCATCCAGTAATCCCACACCTTGCATAAGTTGATAAAATAATCATTTCGAAAATTCTGTATAAATTTACAGAAGTATGCCACCATTTTCCTAATAATAAGCTTTTTTCTAAAATTATGCATAAATTATTTGGAATTATAAGATTTTTTATTCAAAAAAACTGTAATTATTTCAGAACAAGAATGTGTTTCAGGAAAGGAGGTATTTCTATAATGAGAATGTATGAGAAAATAATAAAACTTGAAAGATTTGGAAATCTAAGTATAAATTATTCTTTGCTTCGTCAGATAATTTATGACAGAATATCTCTTCAAGCAAAACAACACTCTCGAAGTATATAATGCAGAAGAACAAATTGTTGATTGATTTTTTATAATTTCTCAATTTTTTCTTCAGATCTTTTCTCACCATATCAAATATTTTTAACTCATCTAGTGTTCCTGAAAATTATTCGTTGCCCACCAAAAAAATACACGAATTTCTTTATTTTTCAGATATTTAACAAATTATTCTTATTTTCATTGTGATGGACCGTTATTTTTCTATGCTGGCAACGAGGGAAATATCGAATTGTTTGCAAAAAATATAGTAAAATTCTCATTTTTCAAAAACCATATCAATCGATAATCGATAATTTATATTAATTACTAAGTTTTCAAATATTTCAGAAATTCACCATCAATGTCTAAATGTGTAATTAATGAAAATTAATAGGGTATTATGTGGGATCTAGCACCATACTTCCATGCTGCTCTTGTATTCGCAGAACATCGTTATTACGGTGAATCAAACCCTATGGAAAGCAAAGTTATACGGTACCGTTATTTGAACTTATATGATAGTCATAAAATATATATAATTTTTGCAAATTTCTCGCATTAATAAATTATTTGAAATTTAATTGACTTCTGAACTTTGGAACATAGTGTTAAAATGTTTGCATTGTCGACGATATTGTATCTGAAGTAATTAGTATCTTTTGGAATGCAATACTGAGAAAAACAAGGAAATGTACTTGTGTGAAATTAATTGATTGACTTTTATTTGATATTGGAAATTTTAGGATGCTTCACGATTGGGATATTTGAATGATATCCAAACACTAGCTGATTTTGCAGAATTAATTTCATTCCTAAAAACTGATCAAGGTGAGCTTGGCTTTTGTCCTCCAGATACCGAAATACCGGTTATCGCATTCGGTGGTTCATATGGTGGAATGCTTGCAGCATGGTTCCGCATGAAATATCCGCATATTATTGATGGGTATTAAGGCTTTTGTTTTGCATATAAATTATTATTATGTCTCTCACAATTTTCATTTCCCATTTTTCAATATTGAAGATTGCTGTAAAAGATTCGAATTTGAAAAAAAGAGGGGAAGAAAATTACTATGAAAATTAGGCATATATAAAGTTTGCAAAATTACATGTATGTGATACACTTATTTGAAATAAATTCTTCGAGATGAATTCGTTTAATTATTTTTCTTTTTATAATTAGATAAGAGACATCATGAAGCATTTATTATTTTTAATGGATCTAATATGAAATTTTATTCTTATATTTACTATAAAAATTTTTTAGATCTTTAAAAGATTTGAGTAGTCTAGAGATTTAGAAGAACTCTATGTTTTGATAATGATTCCTTTCACCATAAATTCCTAGAATATTATAGAGCTTGGGCATCTTCAGCGCCGATGAAGGATTTCTATGAAACAGGTGTAGAACCGGATCATGTGAGTAACATAACAGCAACTACTTATGTAAACAGCGGATGTGACCGGAAAGTATTTTCAGAAGGATTCATTGCAATTAGAAAATTATCAAAAACAGGTCATTTAATTGTTTTCATTAAACAAATAAATCCAATAATGTAAGAATTCAGATATTATGTATATCGAAAACATTCTCATACAGTATTCCGTATCACACAAATATTTCTTGCTTCTTTATACAGTAATTGGTATTTCTTAAGCAGTAATTTAGAAGAATATGCGAATATCTAATTTTTACAAGATTTTTGAAAAAAAAAAAAACTTCCGTAAATGTTACTGATGCGTTATATGACCAAATGAAAATGATGAGGATAGTTATTGTCAAAAGGATTTGATTCATTTTTTCTCGTATTTTTCTACCGTATTCTTCTAATATGTTCGGCTTTTTCGATCATTTTTTCATTCCTGAAGATTAATAATGCAATTCAGACGGACTCGTTACATTGTGGAAAATATTTAAGACCAACAAATTCAGAATACAGCAGCTTGGTTCTTAAGCAAACTGAAAATTTTGTTCACAAAATATCCTATTTTCATAATAATCGAATAATGTCTGGAAAATATCAGAAATTTGTTTCATTAGCCAAGAAAAGCTTATTTCATTTATTAATTAAGTTATTAAAATGTGCTACTATTAATATCAATTTAATATTTCTAACGATGTGCTTGTCAAGGATATCGAGAATGTTTCATTGATATCTTTCGTTTAATAATATTTATAATATTCGTTTTTTAATAACCAAAATTTTACAGCATTGATAATAACATATCAATTTTCTTGCACTGCTTTTCTTTTAAGTTATATTTTCTTGTCTTTTTCAAGCATTATGTAAACATTATCTTGCTCTCTGCTTACAACCAATTTTCTTATTAGCCGACTGGTCCCTATTAATTCAATTTTTTGAGGTTAGCTAAGGTGTATCATATTTTGGCATAATATCACAAGCATAGAATTTTGAACAAAAAATTACTTTTCATCAAAGCTAACATTGCATATGCTATTATCATTTTCTGTATCAAAAAAATTCGAGAATTATCATGATATACATCATTATGTTATAGAGAACGGTCGAACGAAATTGAATGAAATATTTCACGCTAAACCAGGCCATGAAATGAAAAGTTTTGATGATTTCACAAGTCTCTATAATTACATTTATTCTGCAATTTTTTATATGGCCATGACGAATTATCCATATCCGGTTGATTTCTTTACGTCCTTACCTGGATTTCCAGTTAAGGTACAAAAACAATTTGTTCATTTTATCAAATCGATATTATATTATCTAAAATATACAGTTAATTATTTCTATGTATGGATATTATTCATTTGTACAGTATAAATCTGCAAATGTTCATTAATTTAAATATAATTTGGTATATCAGTTCAAAATTTTATAAATTTAACAATTTATAGTTGTTAAATTCCATCATTTTGACATGGAATAATTCCGTAATGTTAAATTGAATTCGAATTTTTGAATATTTTATTTTGAAATAAATTAGCAAATTATAAGAATTTAATAATAAATCATTGCATATTTAAAAACTAAATAATCTTTCGCCTTTTTTTTCTTTTTCTCTTTAGTATGCCTGTCAGTTTGCTAAAAAAGCCGAGATAAATGATGAAGGATTGGCAAAACAATTATACAATGTTATCAATGTTTATTACAATTACACGGGAAAGCTTGATTATAATTGTTTTACGAGCAATTGCACATCAGCATTATTTTTCCAAAATACAGAAGAAGAGATCGCTTGGAATTGGCAGGTAAGTTTGATACAGCATCTTTTAAACACTATGTTGGTATAATACACATGCAATATTAATTTGAAATTTCCGATCAAATATTTCAATTATCCAACACATCTCTTCTACAACAAAACGATAAGTTTATTTCGATAAAAAAAAAGTGACAAATAAAACGAAATAAAATGAAGTAAGATTTTTACTATATACTTTATGTGTATATCTTTAATTTATTTTCAATGACAATATTATCAACTCTTTGTAGTGCTGTACGTCATTGACGGCGCAAAATTGTGATCGAGGTGGTGAGAATGATTTCTTCTTGAATAATTGCGATGATTTAAACGATGATATCGAAAATTGCTTAACACTATTCAAAGATATTGGTTATAGTAAAGATTTGCATAGGTCTCGAGATCTAACGGTACGTTATGGGATAATGTTTAATGCAACGGGCAATATTATATTTTCGTAAGTTTACCATTTATTTAACAAATTTCTTGGTTCTTGTTCCATAAAATATATGTGAATAATATTATTTACATATTACAAATAAATTAATAAGTGCATTATATTTAAAAATTTTTGTTCATTTTCATTATTTAGGAATGGTAACTTAGATCCATGGTCTGCTGGTGGTGTTTATGAAAATTCATCTGATATCATAGATAATACTGAGAAAGGTGTTTATACTTTTTACATGCTCGATGCAGCGCATCATCTTGATTTACGTACACCAAGCACGTGTGATCCACCATCGGTGACATATGAACGATTTCAGGTTGTATTTACAAAAAAAGAAAAATAAGCAAATGAACAACTCAAAGAGCAATTAATAAAAACAGTAGTAATAATTTTTTTCAAAAAATATAGTAAAATACATTATCATTTACTTTTCCCTTCTTTTTATAATAAAAATAATTTGATATTTCATATAATTTAAATGAAATATGAAAATTAAAAAATTGTTATAGTTGGCAAAAGTCTATCGAAAACTGTTTGTTCTTTTTTAAAAATTCCCAAGTTGAAAAGAATCAAAATCTGAAACTGTTTAAACTACAGGTTGTAAATATACTAAAATGTTGGATTTATAAAAATTGTACTAAGCTACCACTGCCACTTCCTCTACCGGATAATAAAAATTGGCAAGTACCAGAGAATTGTCAGTTTATCAACTATGGCTTCCATGGGACACACGGAACCGAAAGTATGTTTCATTCTAATATTCATTCTTTAATTTGTGCATAAATACTTTTACTTAATTCAATTTTCTTATCTCTCTTATCTTCATTTATTAAAAAGATTCCGAGAATACTTCTCGAGGATTTTCGATTCAAAGTATGAAATTACGCATCCCTACTAAACCAAGAATAAACACTAAACAGCATAATACCTTTAATGTCATGAAATGATTCCTTAATTTGGATAAGTTAAAGATATTTTATTTTAAATTTCTTAATTATAACTATATTTTTTATTCAATTATATGCAAAAGTGATTATTATCTTTGACATAATGACGGCTTATCTGATTCTTATACTTTTAGAAAAGTCAACAACTGACAAGCTCTATCTTACTCATCTTGATGGCGACAACATCTGCTATTTTCATCAGTCCCTTCATCGCATAAAAGGAAATATATATGTCATCATTGATATCAAAAACGTACAGCGCCCCTTACATTGCTAAATTTTTAAGTGCCAGGACTATCTTGTCTTTTTCCTTAAATTCAAATTTCAATGCTGAAAATGTGCAAAAGAATATGCTTGATTTGTGTGTTCCATTTTTAAACTCTATACTATCATTTCTAATGATATAAAAAAATGAATTATTTATTTTTCTTCAAGGCTTATTTAGACGCAAGAAGAATTTCTACTTCATGTCATTGCACGATCAATGTGATAATTTCAGTGAAAAACTTTATTTACAAACCATTATAGTAGAAGCAATATAACTAAATAAATATGTTTTTTTAGTGAAAGAACGAAAAGCACCAAATAGAGAGGTATCAATTTGGAAAGTAAAACAAAACATTCAAATGAACAATTTGGTCAAGGAATTTTTAAATTTGAGATTAAGCACTGTTCTTAATTATTTCCATCTTTTTTACCATCTTCCTTTTTTTGTTGAACTGAATGACAAAAACTTCGCAATTAAAAAAATTAGTTTTAAAACTTTATAATCTCGTAAAAAATCCAGCCAGAAGGCGTAAAGCTAATTTTTTTAATTTACGACTGATATTACTACTAAAAAAACTTTTGCAAAACTAAATGTATTTAAAAACCAAATTGTCAATATTGAAACTGATGATTCGAAACTGTCAATAATCCCACGCATTTTTTTAAGTATAGTAAAAAAAAATTGTTTGATAACTGTTAAAGTAATATAAACCGCATAGAGAGAAAAGATTATAATTGAAAGCAATAAATTAATTTTTATAAAGACGACGTCAGTACCTAAATTTTTTCTGAATATGAAAAGAAAAAAGTGCTCTCAGAAGTATTTTTGAAGAACTTTCATATTATTGCAAATACTGATCATTTCATACTCAAAACAATGAACATCTATCGTTTATGTATAATATGACCAGAAACATACGTTTTTCTGTGGAGATATTTACTTTTTTCTGCATCATGGCTGTTTTCAATTCAACAATCCATCACATTTTTTTAATTTTAAGAATCCAACCTAAAAATCAACGAAAATTCAAGGGCAGAATTAACGGACAATTTACAAATGGGAACTGTTTAAGATCGAAATAATTTCTGATTCAATTGGATTTTCGTAAATCAACAACATATTTAAAAATAACATTAAGACGTACATAGAACTGGCCAACACTTCGTCCCGTTGGAGGTAAAGCTAGTGATGATTCAAGTAACATTTCGGTTAATTTCATACAACACGTTAATGGTATATCTAGTATACCTACACTTGCATCTTCACCGTTCGCACGCGGATCCGTTTTAGCCGATTCAGGATCAAATATCTTAAATTTTATGAAACAAATGTGAAATATCAACTTCCCAAGCAATTTTTCTCTTATTTAAATATTGCTGCTACGCTTACGTTCTAACAAATATCTTTAATATCAAACATTATAAATGAAAACAGAAATCAAGGATAACTTGAAAAAATAAGCAATTAGTTTCCAATTACAAGAACTGAAGTGAAATATTTGGATTAATTACAACTAATACCTTGTAAAGCATTTTTAAAGCGGGAAATGAGTAAACCAATCCTCCGTTTTCTTCAGCTTCAGTTTCGGTCAGTTCACCTTGTGATATTACAACATATGAATCCAATAACCAAATCTCCAAATAGAGGAGAAATTTACTGGATAAATTAGGAAAACAAAAAAATTAGAATTTTTTCAGTACAACTATAAAAACGGAAACAAACATTAGTTACCAATAAATATGGTCGTTTGTCATAGGATCGAAGAACAAGTTTTCCTGATGTCTGTGATTCACATTGATAAAGCAGTGTCCAGGCGAAGAAATGTTCCAGTGTGCCGAATCTGTGATGCAAGCATTTAATAATAACTATATACTAACTTAAAAAAATCAATAAAAACTTTTCTGGAAAACTTTTCCATCATTTATTAGTGATGACGTGCTTAAAAAATTATTAAATTTTAGATGTTAGCTGTTAGACTAAGTTTATGAAATAGATTATATTATTTTGGTATATTTAATTACAGCATCATTTCATCAAATGCAATGATGCTTAAATTTTTGTTATTTCATTGTTTAAACGGGAAAAAAAAGCAGCCAAACATTCCCATCCATAATGTGGTATCAGTGATGAATTAACCTGGTATTTATATAAGTTTCCCTGCCATTAGTTACCAACAAATTGCACATTACATGATGAAATTGTACAATGTCAGTATTTCCTGAAAGCATTTTTGATGCTAAAAAATCCTCAGAATTTAAAACTCATTAAAACCGAAAAAATTAAGACAGGAATATACCTTTGAATAAAGAAAAAAATAACAAGATGGCCAAAGCTAGTGGGCAATAAAACTACTTATTTCAAAGCGAGTAACATTTTTAAATTAATAACTATTCCAGAGAGAGCAATTGACGCATTTATGGGAAGAGAAAAAAAGGATCACTGTTATCTCAAAATTCATGAGTAAGATCTTTATGTTGTAATGCTTGCATGACACAATGAGTTTGACAAATTACAAGAAATCACTAGTGGATAAATTATTATACGTAAGATTAAAAAAATCAAATCCAAACAATAATTAAAGTAATGCATTGCATATCGTATGATCTATTACAGGGAATTACAGGTTAATTAATAAAATAACAAAAAAGAACTTTTGAGAATAACTCCAATCTCCACAGAGCATTTGGCACAGAGGACAACATTGGACTCATCAACGGTAACTGCATTTGAGGTAATCATCTGAAGAAGATTGATTTTTTAGCTTTTTTTCCAAAAAATTCAAAATAATACAAAAATATAATGAACTATTACGACATTAAAAAACTGAGATGAATTATGATAAACAGAGCTAATATTTTGGTTCAATTTTGCTGGCTTTCTATACTGAAATAATGATTAAAAGAGTTGAAAGAAGATTTTTATCGATTTTTTTGTACAAGATGAAGAAGAAAAATAAATCAGTTCAATGATCGCTCTATTTCCAGATCCAATAACAATAACAAGACAGTCATGCGTTTTTTCTTTATTATTATTATTTTTTATTTTTTTTTTGAGAAAATCAGCGAATTCATTATCTTAGAGCAAGAAATCAACGAAATAGGCTGAAATAATATTTATGAAGAAATATATTAACTTTAGTTTTGGTCTATTACATCACGCTAAATTTATTTATATGTAGCAAACTTATCATATTAGTGTGGAATAAAAATACAAACCTTCCTTAACACGAAAAAATACGAATCTGATATAACAATTCCCTGTTCATTTGGAAGCCATTGTTTCTGTGCATCTTCAGCACATATTAAATCTGAACTATGCACATCATGATGCCCATGAGAATGTGAAGCAACGCCACAAGTATCACGGCAGAAATATTCCATGGATGGTGAAGTATTTAACCATCCATCTTCTGGTAACGATTGCAATTTCAAACTGCTGAAAAAGCTCAATTTTGTTGGGAAGTATATATTAATTTTCAAAATAAATATCGAGGTAGAAGAGAAATAAAGAACAATGCACAAAAAAATTGATAGAAAAAAACAAAAAGATAAGGATGCGAATAACAATAATATGGTTTAAAGGAAAAATTAACATACTCTTCGGAATAATTCAATAAAGTAGCTGAGCATTCTGCACATTCTGCCTGTACAGGAAGTGCTTGAATATTCTCGATATATTCATCTAGAAGCATCCCAGATAATACACCGACGGCTAGTTGGTGAAATGTCTTCGGTACTAAAAACAAAAAAAGGAATCTAACGTGCACAAAATAGGACTGCTCCTATACTGTTTAGTACGTTATCGAATTATGGCTAATACAAAACCTACTATGTGGATATTCTGTCATCAGCTAGCATAAAATTTACAATTAATCAGATTAAATCACAGGTGTGTAATTAATAGGCGCAGATATATTATTATATAGCAATAAATCATTTATCGAAGAGACTCATTTAGTTATTTGCTTAGTTGGGTTATTAACTACTATTTTATATGTTTAAACACTAAGAATAACTTTACCTAATGGACGTTCACCAATCATAATTCGTACTTTGCACATGAACAATCGATAATTATCAGCCCAGGTAAGTGCACAAACAGAATTTGGATATAAAGTTAGATCACCAAATTTGGCCCAATATGATGGCAACATATCAGTTCCATCATCTTTCTTCTGTTGGATTATTGAACTTACTTCGATAGAATGCTCACGAAAATGTACCATTTCTTTTCGTTCCACTGTTTCTTTACTAAAAAAATGCATCGAATGATTTTTTGAAATATTATTAGTTGTAATTCATACTAAGTTATATAAAATCGCAGAAATAAAAAGTCAAATCATCAGTTTTGAAACAAACAGCGTAATGTTTCCTCATATCACATGCTACTCACATGTTAAGATTTTTCTTTTTCGTTTCGTTCTTTTCACAATGGCCTTTTTCTTTTTTATTTTAATTTCACATTTATTATAAAAATGCAAAATTGGTTTAGTTCAGCATGTTAAAATCGATAATCTTAAAGGACAGTTTTACAACTTCTATTTGAATCTTCGCTTAAGACCTAAAATCTTTTATTGTACTGAACAAAACGAAGAAATGATCAAAAAGAGAGAAAAAACGAAAATAAAGGTTGAAACAAGAAATAAGTTAGATCATACATCACGAAATGTGTCGAACGGCAAGTTTGAAATTTCAGTTTAGAAATGTAATTAACGATCTTAAAAATTTGGCGATATATTGTTCTAACATACAAATTACGGAGAAATAATTAGATAAGAAAAGAGAAGGGGATAAAGTAAGGAGTAATAATATTACTTTTCATCTTCTCCTATAATCAGTCAAACATTTTGATTCCTTAAATCTTAAGTAGTCACTTAAGAATTGATAAGAAAAATTCTCTCTATTATTATTATTGTTACTTGTTATTAATAGGTTTGCAAATCTTAGCTCATTTATCATACTCTCGAAATTGCCTGGTCTAGGATTCTATTTTAAGATAAATGAATGAAACGTAATTTTCATTCTAGCTTTGATGACATTAAAAGTAAGAAATGGCTTCCACAACAATAATTTATGCTTCATCTTTTGCAAATATTACCCTTCTGTAGTTTTATTTTGCTTCTGTTGATTACTATAGCAGCTTGTTTCATTATCATCCGGTGATGGACAATCTATGAAGAATGATGCAAATTCGCTTCGAGGTTTGAGCTCAATGAGGAATGATCGTGTTTGCCAACTTTTCAATGGCATATTTTCCTGAAAATTTATCCAAACATGAAATACTTATTTTATAAGTAAGAGCATTCTCTGATAATAAATATTTTTACACCCTTACATTATTTACATTAATTCCAGCTCATAACCATATGCGAATAATTTACTAAAATATTATGCATGATTTCTTTATATAGCTATCGCTTCCTTGTTATTTTCTTCTATACTTTTGATCTAATAAGTCATTATAGCCAGCTAAATCGAAAGCATTCAATTCACGATTCTCCGTTCACGTGAAAAAACCCAATTTCTCGTTTACATAAAGCGTATCAATTAATTTACTAAAACATCAATTAATTCATCATGCATAAATCAGTTAAAGGAAAAGCATGTTTTATAATAAAATATTTAAAGAAGACCAAACATCTCCCGATAAATTAAAAAAACACAAAATAGAATATAAAAAAGTTCAAAAAACAGAAACAAATAAAGTTAAACACCTAAACAAAACAAATGAAAGTTTTGACTAAATATACATTCCCATATTTATAATATTTATGCAAACAGTTACTAATGTACAGAACAATTCAGAAGACGTACGAAAGATACGTAAAATGTTAAGAGTGGTATACCTTCGTTTCACAGTGACATCGTCAAAGTAACGAAATAAGGAATAGAAGGGTACTAGAGAGTGGGAGTAATATGTAGGAGTAGATGAGTGGGTGAAAGATGTCTGCAAGTGAACGATGAGTGAATATGGGATGTGAGAAAAGATGAAGTTAATAGACGATGGAAATAGCTGCAAAATGAGAGATTTTAGAGAAGTAGTGATGAGGGAAGGTGTCAGATTTGCTGAATGGTATTTCTCAAACTTTATTTAAATCAAATTTTAATTAATTGACTTGATTTTAGTTTCACTGTAGTCGAATTGAATGAGCAATATAGAGATGGTGATTACTGATAATAAGTTAAGAAGCGACGTTACGAATCACTGGCAAAGTTTGCATTATTGATAGATAGTTGATGGATCTATATCAGCTGTTATTCTCTTTTTACATTTTAAATGTTGTTCACCGTTTTGGGCTGGTTTATGGCTTTTTGGAGTATGATCAATTTGTTGGATTATTTTCTTCGGATATTTCGTGTGCCCATTTATATGGCATTTATAGAACGATATGAATTAATTGTTATGCTTTTCCAAGTAATATTTTTACGATTTTTATCATTTTAAATCTGCATTTTAACTTTGAAATGAGATGTAAAAAAGAAATTGTTATTTACCTTTTCATTCTAGAAGATAGTAATGGAGAAGATGTTGATTCTATCTTATGAATGTTTTTGTAACAATTAATTGCTTTAAGGATTGACAGGGATGTTGGAAATGATTAGCTAGTTAATAATGAATAATATAGTTAGCTTTAAGCATAAGCATGAGATGTATAACAGTATGCTGTGTCATGGCAAAATGTTAAGGATATATAATTTTGCTTTAAATCTAATGCTACAAATATATAGCTTTATACTAAACTTTGATATTATAGTACAGTTTCTACTGATAGATTACATTATGAATGTTTTGAAAAATCATACAGTAAGTTTATTTATTTCTGAACAGTGAGATTATTTTGTTGTATCTTCTAGTAATTGGAAAATAAAATTAACTTGAAATGTTTGAGTAATAAATTTTTAAGAGCAGTGAAGCTGTTTTTCGTTTGAATATTTAAACAGTGTGATAATCTTTCGGATTTTCGGACAATAAAATATGCTTTAAAAACCCAGCTAGCTAATAGATCATATTGGTAAGGAAACTGAAGTTCATATTATGATTCAATAACAAAAATTTAAATAATTTTTCAGATCCGTTTTGTTCCTTTTCAATCACTGGTTACAGTACTTAAAGCATTTGTACAAAACAAATTTCTCTCATATTTACTTACAATATGGTTTACTATTGGAATCATCTCGGCTATACTTTGCTCGTTTGGGATTATCCTATATCTTTCAAGGAGTTTTATAATCGAAATAAGTTCATGGTGGTTCGAAAATTTTCATTCGTTTGCTTCATATGGTTCAGTTATAAATGTTTACCAAGTAGAAGCTTCAACAGTTAGGAAGAAATTCATCGAAGAAAACGGTTATCAATTTGCTTTTAATATAAAATGTTTAATTTTATTACTCCAATTTTCGTATTTTTCCAATGAATAAGATGTGAATTAATTTATCAATAAGGAGTTATTTTATAAAGAACTGATGATTCATTAGTGAGTTTTCAATATTAATTGTAATCAATTATTTATATTTGTTGCATTTTTGTGATATAGATGACAGTTCCATAACATCTTTTGCAGCGTTTAAGGTCAGAAGATTTGATACAAATACTTAAATATACAGGATTTGTTTCACTTGCAGAAGGTTTGAAATTCGTGATACCTGGCTGGAATATTCCATGGACACAAGTGCCACTATATATTGGAATTTTATTAATCGCAGCAGTAGTTCACGAAATAGGACATATGTTGGCGGCATTAAATACTAATGTTCCTGTTACTAGTATGGGTTTCATTCTTTTCGCCATATATCTTGGCGCTTACGTTGAAGTGGATGCTATTGCAGTGCGTAAGTTTTTGCTCTTTTTGCATGCACTATTTCAAAGAAAATTAATTCAAAAATTTTTCATAATTTTAATCAAATTTAGGAATTCTTCATCCACGATTAGTTTTATAAATATATGTTATAAATTACACAAATAAATATGTTTCAAGTATAAAAAATTTCTTGGATGAAATATATTGATGACAATAATTCATTATTCGAATATTATTTAAATCTTACGCTTGATGGATCGTCACTCATTCTGTTTAGGACGTTTATCTCCACTACAAAAACTGAGAATCAGTTGTGCTGGTGTGTGGCATAATTTATTGCTTGCATTATTTGCATGGATGCTTTATGAATCTACCTCATTTATTGTATCACCACTGTTTATATCTAACGAGGGCGTTTATATTGAAGGTTCATTGAATCATAAATTTTTGTTATGAAGATGAATGATTCATTATTTCTGATTCATTTAAGATTATTCAGATAAGTTTGATAAAATCTTGTTGTAAATAGTATTAATCTTAGAGAGAAGAATAGAGATTTTTCCTTTTTTCATTATTCATTTAATGATAACGTAACAGTCATGCTCCGAATGAGAACTGAAATATCTTTTTTGAAGAAGGCTTTCGATGTTAATCAATGAACTGTTCTGTTAACATTTATCAGTGAGTGGGTGGATTAATATATTTCGACTAGATGTTACTATTTAGGTAAATTTATTTAATGGTTATATGGTGAAATTGTATGAAAATAAGGGCATTGCTATCCAGGCAATAAATTGTTATGGATTTCAGATATTCGAAAGGATTCTCCTCTACTGGGAGCAAATGGCTTGCGTAAGGGCACTATTATCCAGGCAGTAAATGATTGCAATGTAAGCAATATTAATGATTTTAAGCACTGTTTGAAGATAATGAAATACACTAATTTGGGATTTTGCGTGCCGGATGACGTAATTGCGGAAAATATTGCAAATAAGGTTACGTTGTCAGTTTTTATTTTAAGTTTTGATGAATTATTGTTAGATTATCTTATGTGGAAGTAGACATTATTAAATTTGACTATTACTTGTGGAATGGAATTTACCATACTTTTTCAGATTAAACTGGTAATATTAGCCGTTGTATTTTATGGCTTTTTTAGTTGTTGATTAACTTTTTTTTTTGACCTTTAGTAGATTGATTTTCCCCATCAAAGTTGAAAAGACATAGAATATGACTTAAATCAACTGTAGTAGTATCGCAACGGAAAAATCTCGTTCATTTTAGATACAGTTAATTGAAAATGAATTGGATTGTTGTCAAAACTCAACGTGGAATAATTCGGCTTCACATATGTGTTTTTATTTACGTGATTGGATGAACGCTATTCGAAAATGTATACTTTGTAGTTTCGGTATTTATTTACATTTATGACGATAACGATGTTATCGATGAATTTAGATTTTACTTTAAGTTAGTTTATTTTAGGTCAATACTTTTTGGTTATTTTTTTCAATTATTATGAGACAGAATTCATAAAATTCTGCGTATGTTTTTTCCGCACTGTTTTTAATATCTATAGAATTTAGTTAAAGAGCAAAATCATGAACTGTTGGAATATTTTTCGGCGAAAATATGTGCATGTTTGTCAGCAAGATATGTAGCAGGTTTGTTTAGGATTATTCTCAGTTAATCTAAACAATTTTGAAATTTTTAAGAAAAGTGAGAATTGCAATTTTTGAAGCTTTGCAATAGAATCTATGAAAATTGAATTATATAAGATTACACAAACTGGATTTTTGCAGGATTACAGTCTTGCAATTCTACTGAAAATTGCGTTGTTATAAATCAAACTTCAGCAGCATATCATTCTTCTTGTGTTTTCCCCGCTCTTCTGGGTAATATGTCATTTATGAGAATTTCGACAAGAAATACGTCGCGTATAGTTCTCTATGTAGGCTACGTAAAGGAGGTAATTAGTTGAATATGACTTTTCAGTAGTGTCGAAAAAATTCGATAATTATTTGTTATCATTCGTCAAATAGTTCAGAATAAATTGAAGTCACTATTAAGATCTATTTCCATCAAAACATCAGTTATATTTATTGTTTCTACACCAACAAAGAAAATATCAAATCTAATTTTTTTTAGATGAGAAAAAGAATAATGATAGTGATTAAAAATTGGATTCAAGTAAAACGAAAAATCAAGTATCGTACTTACTCGAAAGGACAATATTTTAAATACTTTTTAAAACAGAAATGTTTTTCAATGATTTTGCATATTTTTTTTTTGCATATTTCAATAATTAGTCTTATTTTCTTGGGAACTTATATATATATATATATATATATTATATATTTTTACAGTTGGAATCCGATGTGCAAATGAGCAATTATGTGCCACGTTTAACAATTTTTTCGACAATTCTACCTTACTTTATTGAATTATTGGCAAAATATCTCTTCACATTCTCATTTGGTTTGCTTATTTTTGTTTATTAAAAATTATTGATTTCTAAGTTCTGTACTGAATTGACAAAATATTTCAAATTCTTCAATTCATAATTTAAAATTTTCCGTTTTCTAGCATTTGCTGTTATCAATGCGATGCCTTGCATTTATCTTGATGGGCAGTATATTTGCTCAAATTTCGTAGATTTCATATTCAGCAAGTTGAGATCGAGGTTTTTCATTTTACTCTAATCTTAATTAAAAATGGATTTTGAACTAAAAGAAAAATGTTGAAATTTAAATTTTAATAAAGCAAATATTTAATTAACTGTGTTTCAAACTTTTCGAAAAAAAATGGTGCAGTTCGAAAGATATTAAAAAAAAAGAACGAAAATTAAAGAAAGGAAGGAAAATGAGCGTGTTTTTTTTTCCTTTGATTTTTTTTTTAAACCTCCTGCAACGTTCCTTCTTTTTTCGTGCCAGTGAATTCGAGAAAGATTTCAACTGAATTAAGTTCAAAAATTTTGTTTAAAGTATGATAGCCGTTTAACCGCCGTTTAAAAAAAAATTCTTGTTTGCCAGTTAATTTTAAATTAGAATTGATCCCGAAAAAAAAATAACTCTCTTTATGTGCTTGTTTAGGACACGGCGATTAGTGAAACGAGTTAGTTTAATATATGGAACGATACTCTTAACTATAAATTTCACTATTGCGGCATGGAAACTATATATACATAATGTATAGAGTATTTTTTTGCTTGTTTTGATTTCAGTTATAATTTGATGTTAAATTTCGGAGTTTAATTTGTTAAATCAATAAACTAGTTTGATGTTGTATTCTTTCTATATGTTGTACGGGTTTTTTTTTTTATTGAACCAAGTTAAATTTCAAATTGAAAATTTGGTTCTTATTGTGTTTTGCCGTATAAAGTTTTCATTAAACAATTGTTGAAATTGATTTTGTGTTCAATCCATTTTGGCAGTATTTCCACGTATTTTATAAATTAACAATATTCCTTCTGTATTAGGCATATGTTCATTGGGGATGAACATTGATATATTTTAAACAAACTTAGGTTATATAGTTTAGTTTTATCAGACACCGATACTTCAGCTTTAGCGCACGAACATGTGGTTATAGCAATAAGACGTCATTAAATAAATTAAGTTTCCATCTCATTCTTTCACTTTGTTCCATTGAAAGTTTGTATTTTACTGTTGTGACGAATGAAATTTGAATTTATTGTTCGGTGTCGAAAGCATATTGTGGCAAATTTTCCTGATGAAATCTGACTGATTGATTTTTACTAATATGGGGCTATATTTCGCAAAAAAGGCATTTAGAAATTGCAACGATGAGGATTTATCTTTGATCACGAGGAATTTAATTGCAGAAAATTAATTTTTACTGACGAGACTTTTGGAGATTGAAAATCTGCATGAATGAACGATCTCGAGGTGAAAATTCATGATGTTTGGGCGAACAATCTGGAAGAGGTGGGATTCCTCGTAAATCTTTCAGAAATTATGATTATTTTCCCTAAAAACTTCAAGACATATTTTACATAAAATTAAAAAATAAGTTTCCCAGGAGTTCAAACGAATACGAGATGCAGTCAAAGATTACCCATTTGTTGCGATGGATACGGAGTTCCCAGGTGTAGTTGCTACTCCTTTAGGACAATTCAAGAGTAAAGAGGATTTCAACTACCAGCAGGTAATTGCCATTTGTTGTTTCTTGGATTACTTTGTTTTTCATTTTACTTGCAAAATCGATTGCTTTAAATATATAAAATATTTATAATTAAGATTTCAGTCTATTTTTTTAGGTTTCTTGTAATGTAAATATGCTAAAGCTTATCCAAGTTGGATTTGCTTTGTTGGATAAAGATGGTAAAATGCCACCGACGGGTGATGTATGGCAGTTCAATTTTTCAATTTTCATTAAATGACGATATGTATTCGCAAGATAGCGTCGATTTGCTACGTAACGCCGGCATAGATTTTGGACGACATCAGGTAAGCTTGAAGAAAGTTAATAAGTTAGGTTAACTATTTTAAACATTTGAAAAAGAAAATATACTTGAAAAAGAAATATTGTAAATATAGATGAGAAAAAGTGGATACGATTATCAACAGATATTGAAATGTTTTTTTATTTTTGCGTTTTAAAATGCAGAGGGCATCTCGATAGCATATTAACGATAAAGCATCCTATGAAAATTATCAGATCAGATAATTTTATTTAACAGACATATATAGCGGGCTTTGTTGTCGAAAATTGAAGCTATTTCATTTCAACTTCATCTATGTCTCTTAAACTTCTTGCAGATTTACCGAGTTTCAAAGTAACTAAAATCCCCTGCATTATATCAAATTGTCTTTTCAGCGCTTGATTACCTTATTTCGCTTTTATTTCTAATTTAGATAGTCTCTTTCTAGTTTAGACAGATTTTACGTTTTCTATGGTGTAGAATTAATTCCATCTCCACTGTTTCGGCATCTGATATATGGATAAGATTGATACTCAAAATATAAAAATCGATGGATTAAATTGTAAATTTATGATACCAGTAAAAGGTATTGCTATCTCTTCTGACGAAGCATGTAAAAATAGAATAAAAATCACTCTTCAAAGCGAGACAAATGTAGTTGCCTCTGCACTTGGCAAAATAATATATATAGGTAAAGGGCTTAGCTGATATGGGAAGCGGAAAGAAAAAAATTTTGATTCCAAAGAGGAGAAAGTAAATAACTCAGTTCGTAAAAGTAATTAACGCGTGTGAGATTAATCAAGAATATAGACGTTGAGTTTCCTATAGGAAATTGATGCTTAATGCCGCTGTTTTATGAAGTGTGAAAGTTTTCACTGAAAGAATTTTAATGAATAATTCAAAGTCTCCAGAATTTATTCAAATATTGTATTTGTAGATTGAAGGAATACGGATGGCAGATTTTGGTGAACTGCTTACAACGTCTGGTTTAATTGTTGACGAACATATCACGTGGTTAACGTTTCATAGTGGTTACGATTTTGGATATCTCATGCGTTCTATTCTACTTTCGGAATTACCGAAAGAAGAATCGCAGTTTTTTCAATACCATCGTAAACTTTTTCCATGCAGTTATGATCTAAAAATGCTATTGAAACACCCTGGCTTGGTGAACGCAAAACTAAGAGGCGGTTTGCAAGAGGTTTACAATTTGTTTACTCTTTGTTTTTCACTGTATTTCGGTTGTGAATTATTGAGACAATAACACTAGTAAAGTAATATTTTCGAGATATGCAATTCCGCTACAATTTATTTCGGCTAAACTGAGCAATTGTTTGAATCTACTTGCATCATTGTTTCGCAGTCTACTTGCATCACTGCGAAACAATCTGCCTCTCCTGTAGTAACTCACTTTTTTTCCAAGTTTTGAGTTTTTCAGGCTTTTAAAAATGTAAATAATTAAAAACTTCTTTTTCGCATAATTTTTTTATTTTAACTCTTTTGCATAATTTTCAGCTTGCTGATCAATTGAAAGTAATTCGAAAAGGACAGCAACATCAAGCGGGTTCTGACTCATTGCTCACTGCGCAAACATTCTTCAAAATTAAAGAGCGATTTTTCGAGGATACTTGGAATCAGGTAGTTTTTTATCAAATTTAATATTCGCAGTAAAGACATCAATTTATGACAATGAAGAGGAAAAGAAACAAGTTTTTCGATTTACCACGATTTAGGCTTAAGATAGGAATGCCGACACTTGTTTTCAATATTTACTTCATTTCTCTCTACAGTGTTAGCTAAATTGATTATGAATCATAATGCAGTGAAATTGTTCTTTCTCCACCATTACATTACAATTACAGCCGATATTTGCATGTTTTTATTGATTCGTTAATTAAAAAAACACATTTTCTTCAGGTGGCGCCAACAGTAGAAGGACATTTGTATGGTCTTGGGAATACACTTTCTTCAGGTGCACCATTTGTGCAGATAGCAGACTCATCATCTACTCCGGAACCACAACAATCATCGACACCAGAAGCAGCGTGATAACTTCTTTATTTGAATTATTAAGATATTGGCTTTAATATTGCTTCTTTGAGAATCTGTCGAATCTACAGTGTTTATTTACAAATGTAAATAACGCGTTGTTTATTTGCGAATTTAAAAAAAATAAAAATTCTGTATATTTCAAACTGTATACTTGATCCGTTAGCCATTAATTGCCGGTCCATGAACGATGCATATTTCAATGATTGGCTGTCCAATGAAAGAATAATTGATGTTGTTGCAATTAAAGTCAAAAAAATCATTTTGGTAGTTAATTATACTGCTGCAGGAAATCACTGAATTCCATTATACTTATTCTATAAAACAGGGCTAGGAAGATTAAGTGATTATAAATCTTCTAGTGAGCATTAGATATTCTTTATTTCTCTAGATTAGTATTTTTATTACCAATTCTTCCACACAGTAGTTATTGGGAAGTTATCAGAATTTGGGATCCGTCCTCAACTGAGGAGCTGGTATTTCATAATTTTGCTAGCTCAATCTTTGATTTCCGAAAATTCGAGCTCATAGCGACGAAGTATTGCTGCAAAAATGCAAAATTATATGGGACGCACCTATGCTCTGGTGGGGTCATGGGATTGTTGGGAATTTCAGTTGCGAAACATCATAAATATCAGCGAAAAGCTTCCCTGGCAATTGTAGGCTTCTGAAAAAGATAACAACTGGATGGAGACTACTATTTATCGCGGGACATGATGACCCAAAAAGAGTGGGGTGGTGTAGGACGAAATAAGGATTACGGTCGGGATGAGCGAGTTTCATTAGATCCATTATATTTTTCAATTTTAGGGTGTTAAAAAGAGAAATCCTAAATTACTCGGTTTGCTCTTGGAAGTGTCTCCTGAATAATGCCGCCCAAATTTGATCCGAGCGAAATTAAGATTGGTAAGTACTCAGAATTTTCCAGAAGTGTTGGTTGATTTAGTTTTGCTTAATTGAAAATTTTGATTCTGATTAATTGTTTATAACGAAGTAGTATAATTGAAGTTTCAAATATTATATTTAAATAGGCTTAATTTCATTTATTAAAATCCTTATTCAAATCCATTCGAAGTCGAGTTTGGCTTTAATTAATTTTTAAGGAAGGTCCAAATCTTTGTAATATATGTATGAATGAGCGCGCATATATGCATACATGTGGTTACCTCAGTGTGGTATACAACATGTTTGAAGAAATTTTTGAAGCATTTAATTTTTCTAGAAATCATATCTTGAATTGAAAATAATAATAATAACTTATGTGTTGGTTACAGTTTATTTGCGCTGTGTTGGTGGTGAGGTTGGTGCTACATCTGCCTTGGCACCAAAAGTTGGACCACTTGGTTTGGTAAGGGATTTTGTTCTTTGTTTATTGTACTGAGATTAATTATTATGCCGAAAACTGTGACTTTTTACTTTTTGTTTGTTCTGTAGTTTTCAATCAATATTGGTCTCGGCGAAAATAGGGGTTAAAATAAGTATTTGGAGTGAAAAAATGTATGTAGTATTCCGACGCATTGTACATAGGATGCTTATGTTTTAAATTTGAGTTAGGGATTTCAGTTTTGCATCGAATTTTAATTTGTTTATTGAATTCTAGGTCGGATTGTTCTTGTTATTTTTTATTTGGTTATTGCATTTGATTCGGATTCAATTCATGATTTTGTTTCAATTAGAGTTCAATTTTTTATATGTTTATGTTTTCAGTCACCGAAAAAAATTGGTGATGATATAGCAAAAGCAACACAGGATTGGAAGGGTCTAAAGGTAACATGCAAATTGACGATCCAGAATCGTGTAGCCAAAATAGATGTAGTACCGAGCGCAGCATCATTACTCATCAAAGAGTTGAAAGAACCTGCACGGGATCGGAAAAAGGTTAAAAACGGTATGCGACAATACGTCATGTTAATATGCAATTGAAAGAGGAAATAGGGAAAGAGAAAGGTAGAGACAGACAGAAATCTACGCGTTGTTGTCGTGGTGGTATATGTATACATCTATCCATTTATCTATAGGCGGAGGGTCGGGTGACCAACGCACGGTCCCCATCCCCCAGTCATTTTCGGCTATTGCAGTGTCTTTGTATAGGCTTTGCAACTGAAAAGACTGGTAACCGTTTTTCGGGCAACAACGAATTCGGTAAGCCCCCAAAGCAAAATTAACCTTTAAAAGAGAGAGCAACTGTAAAGTATCTCATTGATTATTACGCAATGATTATAAATAAAAATCAGTGGGTAAACTAAATGGATATCAGTGGGTAAACTAAGAAGGAAAACTAACTTTCGATTTTGAAATACATTTTGAGGATCCAGGTCTTAGGGTCTGGAGGTTCAAATAGTTTTTAGTTAACAGATTTTGAAAAGCAGAGAAGGATAAGGTGAAGAAGGAAAAAATGAGTCTTTCTCTTTATAAATACAAAATGTTATTGGACTTAAAGAAAGGGATGAGTTGTTTACATCAGTAAATATGGAAGGAGAAAATATGGATAAAAGAGAGAGTATGAGTTCTTTAAGATTGAGTGGTTGGTTATAATATATATATAATTAATAGGGATCGAAAATTATTGTATTTTCATTTTTCCCTTTACATTCTTTTTGTAAAAAACATTCTTTTGAATTATTTAGTGCTTAAATAAAATTAGTTTTATGGATGAAGTTAGTAGTTGAACCACATAATAAATTTTCAGTGAAACATAATGGCGATCTCACCGTGGAACAAGTTATTAATATTGCACGGCAAATGCGACCACGTTCAATGGCAAAGAAATTGGAAGGAACTGTGAAGGAAATATTGGGTACGTATTTTCAATATATTATGTAAAAAAAGTTGGTTTCAAAGGAATGCTTGTATTGGTTTTTGATTTTCTTGTGGAATCATGGATATAATAGTTATTGATTGTTAAGAAGTGGATTGAGTTCCGTAAGAGTCGACAGTTAATTAATGTTTTTCATTTGCAGGTACTGCCCAGTCAGTTGGTTGCACAGTGAACGGGCAACATCCCCACGATATAGTTGATGCCATACGTAGCGGCGATATCGTCATTCCAGAGGATTAAGTGGCAGATGATATTATGTTTCTTATTTTTCGTTATCCTTTTTTTTGTCTTGTTTGAAATGGAATTGAGTTTTTCTGAATAAATGTTGTGGATTTTTGTAGAATCGTTTTTTGTCGTTAGACATTTAGATTATATGATTGGCTTACGATATGACGATGTTTCGGGGAATGAGACTATGGTTTTTTGAGAGTTGAAAGTGGTGGTTGAATGGTGCACTTCTGTTATTTGAGAAATGCATGTTCGGTTGTCCAAATTTCCTGTTTTCCGCTAGATTTCAGGATTAGAATATATTTTTTAATCATGAATATATGATTTGTGGGAGATTTGTTGACATCTGAAAATTAGACTCTGGTAGTGTTTGATGTGCCAAATATACCATAAGTGGTTTTTTGTTTACTAGCGGAGCAACGACGAATTTTGGGGATTAAAGTTGTCCTTAATCGAAGTATTCCTCGCTAGATCATGCAGTGTCGATTATAGTTTTTAGAAAAATGAACAGGTGTCCTGCAGTGTATATAGAAGTTGAAAAAAAAACTAATATGTGAATAAGATGAGGAATTTCTTTGCTGAGAATATGCTTTGTTCCCTCCATTTCTGATTATTCGGGGGAAACAAAAATTCGGGTTGGATTATGTTACCATTGATAAGAATGATCTTTCATCTTTTACCCTTATGTGGCCTTAAATATAGCAGTATTTGTGATAAACATAACTGTTTTGGAGTACAAAACCTTATAAAGTTTGGAATGCTTAGCAAAATTAAAAACTTCTAAAAGTTTACAAATCATAACTTCATGGTTTATAATTAACAAATTGAAATAAATACCGATCAATTGGGATGGACAAACACAGGAAGGAAATATGAATTGAGAAGTACTGCATCATATAGTTACATGTGATTAACGCAGTTCTTTTCCTTTATTTGTTTGTTTGTTTATATACGAAAGTTATATAAAAAGAGATTTTCAATTTATTTTTTAGGTATTTAATTTATAATTTGTAATATACTACGTGTTATTGCTAACTTTATTTGCAAAATAACGACGGGAATTGATTGGTTGGATTTATTTCTTATTGTAGTTACAGCAGATTATGACACTCTTTTTTAATTAATGCTAGCCGTCGGTGGTTTTTTAATTATTAGTTAGCTGAAAAAAATGACCATTTGAAAGGTTGAAATTGTAAATTTTTCTCTTGAAATTATAAAATTTTCCTCTTGAAATTTTTTTCAATTTCAATAAAAAAAATTATTTTTTCCGTTCTTCCATCTTTCTTTACTTTCTCCCATTATTACTTCCTTTCCATTCGTTATTGATGATGTTAAGAATTTTGTAACTGATAACGGCGAAAGATTGAAAAAAATGATGTATTATTCAGTGCTCAATGCACTTTTTTCTTGACCTTGCTTCTTTTCATTAATTTTTTACCTTTTGCTATTCGAAAATTCCTCCATTTATTTCAAAAAAATTGTAAGAAACAAATTATTATTATAGATTTGTTAAATTTGTATACGATCTATACAGTTTATCGGAAGTATTTGGAATGAACGAAAGAATTGAAGAATATAATGTTCAAGAAAACAATGTGCCGAATACATATAGGTATTTCAGTATTTTTTGACCTTCTATTATCTTTATTTTCTTGTTTTTTTGTCGAACATGTTTATTTTGCAGAAAACACAATAAATAGTATATTCTATGGAAATGAACGTTATAAATGTTAGAAAAATTTATAATCATTATTAAATATTAGAAAGTTTTTGTGCATATTTGCATTGACTTCTCGTCCACATATTATTTATTTTAGTTAATGTTGACCCGATTCGTTTTTTGTTCGTATTTTACTAACTGATATTTTCAGACATGCAGGAGTAATCTGTTTG
Organism: Dirofilaria repens; assembly: GCA_008729115.1. Lineage (NCBI taxonomy): Eukaryota > Metazoa > Nematoda > Chromadorea > Rhabditida > Onchocercidae > Dirofilaria > Dirofilaria repens. Next base: position 689,361 of record SNRZ01000015.1, on the reverse strand, counting down.
AGTAAAGAAATAATGCTAATAATATTTATTATCGTATTGTGAAAAATAGATAAATTGAATGTATTGCAGGGACCAAATATTGAAATGGAATGGATGGGGATATGCGGATTCATTTTTTACAGTTAGGAATCGCAATGATGTTGTTCTCACGGGTAGTAGGTTTGTTTTTATCGTTTCTTTTTTTTTTGATTATCATTTGATTACTTTCTTTTTTGATATATTTCTTAAATATAACTCTAATTTGTATCCATATTAGTAGCATGAGATTTGAAATTTTTTTCGCAAAGATTTGATTATTTTTTGATATAATTGTTTATTTATCGAAATTCAAACAAATGTAATGTTGATTTCCTAGCACACAGTAAAATTAAAGCAAGAATTCGTTTTATATATAGTAATGCATTTTTGGGGATAATGTTAGTTTATAATTTGAGTTCACTTTCTAAGATAAGTTTGAATGAAAAATTTCATTTTTATCGTCTTAATGATCTTATTTTGAGAATAATATACTATATTCCAGATATGATTTGTCGGGTCAAACATTACCATATCTAATAAAATTTATGGAGGAAAAACTTGGTTTTAACATTGAGATCCAAACTCCAAGTGTACGTTATGAAGATTTAATCATTCCAGTTCCATTTGATAATCAAGATTTTATCAACTTCTTGCTGTCAAATAATATATCGTTTTCAAACAAATCTAATTATCGGCTAATTCGATCTCATGGACATACAGGTTTATTTTTTATTTTAGCTTTTCTATTCTAACTTTTATTTTTACTGTGTTTCAATATTTAAAATCCTAATATCAACTGGTTTGAATTTTTTAAAGAAATTATGAAAATTTATGATCGTTGTTTGATAAATTTTGCTTTAGCGATATTTGACAGTTATCACATTAAAATTTGTGTTTATTTATATGCCTTGTGTTATATTTTCAATAGTTTTCTTTTTTTTATTTATTTCATCAAATATGATATGAGTAGAATACTTCAAACTTTATTAATGTTAATTAAAATGATGCCAAAGTTTCCCCAAACTTTCATTTTTTGCAAATTACAATTTTCCTTATTTAGTGCATGATATTGTCAGTTTGCGAAATGGTATTATTGGACGCATTCCCGATATTATCGTGTGGCCTAAAAATGAAGAACAAGTTGTGACGGTAAGAAATCAGTAATTTGGAAAGTTATTTAAAAAAAAAGAAAACTCTGAAAATTTCATCGTCTAATTTCCCTTACTGGAGCAACACTGCTAAATTTTCTCGAAATGTTTATCATATATTTACCTGAAATGTTCACTTACTGTGCAGTTATTGTCAGATTATTGATGGCGCCCAAAAATTTAATGTTGTTATAATACCGATTGGTGGTGGAACTTCGGTAACGGGTGCACTGGAATGTCCAAATGAGGAAGCACGAAGTATTTGTTCTCTAGATATGACACTAATGGATGCAATTATTTATATTGATGATAAAAATCTTCTTTGTCGAGCTCAGGTAATGCTGTTCATTTACCGTTATTTGGTTATATTGCATTTAAGATACTGTGAGAAACGGATTTATAAATGAATGTTTCCAAGTACTTCCTTGTTTAAATTTCAAGCAAATCCAAATCAAGAATTTATAAAATTCAAAATTCTGGTAATTTCTTATTTTTGTTAAAACGTGATAATTTCTTTAGGCTGGCATAATTGGACAAAATCTGGAAAAACAATTGAATAAAAAGGGTTATACTTGTGGACATGAACCAGATTCTATAGAATTCAGCACACTTGGCGGATGGGTTTCAACTAGGGCATCAGGTATGTATTCTAAAAGAAGCATTAACATTTTCTCTTGATATTAATTTATCATTTTCGGTTAAAACAAGTTTCTGTTAAAATAATGATTAAAAGACTTCATTGTGCTCTACATCTACTGCTAATTATTTTATGAGGAAAAGCTTTTTGAAGAAAGAAGAGAAATGAATACATAGTTGTCGTTTGTTGATAATCATTCACATATCTGGTATATTGCTTTCTATTTGTCTGATACATTCATTGATTGATATTACTTATGCAGTACGACAAAACTAACAAATTTTAAATTAAATGAAAAGTTATCTATAGGCAATGAAAGAATTTTGTTTTTAGGGATGAAAAAAAATAAATATGGCAACATTGAAGATTTGCTAGTTCATGTTTCGCTTGTCACTCCGAAGGGAATTATCCGTAGACAATGTCAAGTCAATATTTTTTTTATTCAGTTTTCTCAAGTCAATATTTTTTTTATTCAGTTTTCTAGTTATGTTGAAATTTGTTAAAATAATGTTTATATTGTGTTCTCTAAAAAATTTTCCCTTCTCACAGGTTCCTCGAATATCCGGTGGGCCAGACTTGCATCATGTAATTCTTGGTTCTGAAGGAATTCTGGGAGTAGTGACGGAAGTAACAGTGAAAATTTTTCCGAAGCCAGAAATGAAGAAATATGGTTCATTCGTTTTTCCGACATTTGAACAAGGTGTAAATTTCTTTCGTGAAGTTGCAAAACAGGTTTGCTTTAATTCTTCGAAATTGTGCATGAAAACCAATGGAATAGATGAGATGAAAGATGATATAATAAATTTCTTTGTAACAGAAATTTTCGCTCCAAAAAAAGATATGTAATAAAAAAGTTTTAAAGAAATATTAAAGTAAATTTCTTACATGAAATTAAATGACAATCTTATTTTTTTTTTCGCTGTAGCAGTGCCAATGTGCATCGTTACGACTGGTTGACAACGACCAGTTCTTGATGGGACAAGCATTGAAAACTTACAATGGCTCATTATTGAAAAGTTTAAAGCATACTCTGGAAAATTTATACGTCACAAAGTGGAAAAATTTTAAGGTCAAGACTTTATAGTATTGAAAAGTTGTTCGTTTTATAATCCTTATTAAAGTAATATATTTATATTTAATCTAGCTATTAATTTTAACAAAGAATTTTTATGATAAAATCTTGTGATTAGATTTTGAAAAAATCTCTTTTAAATTTTTGATATTCATTTCAGAGCATAAAAAATGTTTTTAATTATTACCTATTTGTAATTAGTTAGAGAAATTTAAGAAAAAGTATTCCTAGATAGAAGGATTTTTCTTTTATTAGAATGATGTAATTATCGCCTTAATATATTTTGTGGTTTAAAAAAATATTTTTGTAATGGACGATGAAATTGAAACTGAAAAATATATAATTATAATATTTATATTCTTTTAAAATTTGATGTCTTTTTAAACTATGATAATAGCGATTTATACTATTACTTGATGAATATTAGTAATATCAACAGACGTAGATTTGTGTTTCTATTTCTTTCTGTGGAAAGACAAAAGAAAAAGGTTTAAAAAAAGTATTTAAGCTGGATGAAATTGTGGCAGCAACATGTGTATATGAAGGGACCAGAGAAGAAATTAACAGAGCAGAATGGAAACTTAACTCTTTGGCTGAAACTTTTAATGGTATAAATGGTGGTGCTGATAACGGGAAATATGGTTATCGACTAACCTTTGCTATTGCATATCTTAGAGTTAGTTTTCAAAAAAAAAAAATCTTTTTCTTGATCGTTAAAGAAAATTAAATTAGGAAATATATTTTTCAAAATAAAAGTTTTTTTTTGTCTCAAATGACTAGTGGCTATTTTTCAAGTTATTGAGTAGCAATTTTATTTTTACTATTTTGGTGGAAATTTATGCCATAGTAAATTATTAACCTTTGTTATACTTACCAAATCTTTTTCCATCTTTTTTCGGTATTTTTCGTTTTCGTTAAGTTCGATTATTTTTATTTTTATTATCAAACTAATGACTGGATCACATTTATTATATTATATTTTATTAATAATTTAATTTCTTTTTATATCGGAGAGTTTCCTATTAGCATTGAAAGAAATTCGTGAAGCTTTTGTCGGATAAAAGAAAACCAAATTCGTTCTTCTTTGTGTTGCCATTTCTTTTCTTTTTACTTTCTAGATTTGTGTTCAATAGTATTATGAAATTTATTACATGAATTTTTTGTACTGTTAATAGTTCCAGATCGTTTATCCAATTTTAAGTAATGTTTTAAGGATTTTGGCATGCAGTATTCGGTATTGGGTGAATCGTTTGAAACATCTGTACCATGGGATAAAGTAATATCTTTATGTCGAAATGTGAAAGAAGTAATCAGACGAGAAGGAATGACACGTGGCATGGTACTACCGCCTCTTGCAACTTGTCGGTAATTACTCTAAAAAATTTCTACTTTCAAAGTGTTTTTAAAATTGTTTATGTTCAGTAAACTTTCCGTTCAAAGCAAAAAAACATAAGAAGCTGTATTTTTAAAATTCTCTTATGATATAATTATTGTTTCAGAACAGCAGTATTAGTTAACTAAGTGAAATTGTCTAATTTTTCAATGGAAGACGTGAAATAGAATCATAAAAGTGGTAATAATAATATTTTATTCAGAATGGATTTGCGGTTTTTAGATCTAATTTTATCATAATTTTGTTTGTGAGGTTTTCCTTAACTTAAATTAGTATTAGGATAATATCAATGACAAACTATGAGATTTATTTGACGTCCTCTTCACTTTACAATATTCATAATTTCTGTACTTTCGTATTATAAACATTTGTTTATGGGTCATCAAAGTCGAATTTTAAAAGCAACAAAACCATTCTAATGCAAATCATATGATACAAAACAAGAATGCTGAAAAAAATTTTATTAAAATTTTTTTTCGGAAAGCGCTATTTTTATTGGAGAATTAATTACTTAAATATATTTTAGAAGCACAAAGTTTTTTCAGAGTAACTCAGATTTATGATTCGGGTGTCTGCGTCTACTTTTATTATGCATTCAATTACTGTGGCATACATAATCCTACACTGTTATGCGATCAAATTGAAGTATCAAATTTCATTTTCATTATTTTTTGTTGATCCGAATAATTATCTTTTTACAGCCTTAATTTTAATACATTTTTTTTTGATTTTAAAAAGCTGAAGCAAAACTTCTATGTTATACCATTGTTTGAAATTTTTAAATTATTTGACTCAAAAATATTTTGTAGCTTTTTACCAAAAGAAAAAGATGTTTGATGATTGCGATATCCTATTTTTTTCTTCCTAGAAAGCAGCTCGTGATGAGATTATTGCTTGTGGTGGAAGTATATCGCACCATCATGGAATCGGTAAATTGCGGAAATACTGGTATCCTACCAGCGTTGGCGATGCTGGATTGTTAGCAATTAGAGCATTAAAAGAAAAACTTGACCCCAAGGTATACTTTTATAAAAAATCCTATCACTTTTGGAGTTTATCAGAATTTTCTTCTAAAATTTCAGTTTCTCACATATGTGGGTTTAAAATTCTTTTAATTGTAGAATATCTTTGGAAGTGGAAATATAATCGATGTTGAAAGAGAAATAAGCAAATTGTGATTTATTTGATAGTTCGAAATATATATTTTTTTTATCGTTTTTCCCAAATGTTATTTTTAATTTATTGTTCATCCATTTGTTTTTCAAGCCATCAACATTATTTGTTTTACATCTTCCGCTTTTCAATAATAAAAGTCATGGATGATTTGGAAATCCTAATAACTCAGTGGTAACTGATAAATTTGATTGGAAATAAAATATGCCAATTTATATTCTTCCATCTAATTTGAAAAAATTTCAGATAATCTCCCTTTGCCGTAATTTCTCTTAATTTTTAAAATTTTTAATTGTTATTTAAAAAATTATTATTTTCGACAACAAACTTTATCTAGTTAAGAAAAAAGAAACTTAATTTATAATTCCAACTAATTATCTTCATGTGACACCACTTACCTTGTTATCGTTACAGTACGCTAAAATTATATTTCCATTTGAATGATTTAATATTTGTATAAATATAAATTGATTATTTGGGATTGTTAACTTATGAAATATCTAGCAGGTACAAGGCCATTTAATTATATTATGTTAACAATAGAGCAAATGTTTAATCGTAAATTATTTAAGGAAATTTAAATCTTATCTGTTAAATTTAAATAATAAAAAATGTTATCTGCAAATGTTTAATATTATAAAATTTCGACCTCAAGTTTTCGTTGATCGTTAATCAAAATCAATGAATTCACTAAAAACAAGATATAATATATAATATATGGAATAAAAGAAATAGAATGAGAAAAGAGAAGAATCAGCAAAGATAGGCATTTGTACGGAAAGATACTGAAAATAAATTTTGTAGTTGATTCAGAAATTTCTAAGATAATTTAAAAATTTTTTAAATTGGATTTTATCGTCAATTAAGTGAGAGGTTCTCTATTTAGAATATTTCAAAAAGTGATAAACTTTATAAATTAGGTATTTTATTCTTTATCCAGTTGGCTATTTCCATGATTTTATCTATACTTTTGTTTGTTTCATCATGAAATATGCAAAGATATAAATTAACGGAAACAGTATGGCTAAAAAAAGAATAGTTATTTCCAATGAAAAATGGGAAGTATTGGTCGGGATATGAATAACATCTGATACATCGATTATTTAATCTTCAATGTTTAAATATTCGTTGCAATTAAAATATGAATTTTTTAAGGACATTGTAGCTATGGTATATACATAATGTGCAATGGCATGTAATTTGATGGGGATTTCAAATTATTAAGAAAAATCAGATAGCTTCCTTGGAGAGAATAATTTCGGAAGAGGAAATTTGTGCTAAATTTTCACGCAATGCCGATGTTACCATATCATGTTCCGAAAACTTTGAAGCATCTGAATATCACATGTAAGTAATACAATATTCAATAATTTCAGTTAAAAGATGGTTCAAATCAAGTAGCTTCATTTTGAACTTTATAATTGAAACTTACTTAATTCTGTTTTTTCTTATCGTTTTGATAAATTTTTATTTAAATTATAAATATTTGTCCGTCGTTCCTCACACTGAAATATGGGACTTTTACGATTATTTTAATATTCAAATCAACAATTAATTGTTACAGTTTGCGTTATTAAATCACTAACCTATTTAATATGTCAATGGTAAAATAATAATTGTTAACACATATTAGTAATTAAATCAGTATTATTAGATTAGGATCATTATATTGTTCAGCTTTTCTCCTCTTTCTAAAATAGTTCCGATAAGATTTGTGATAGTTGATGTACCTTATTTATTCTTATTAAAGTTTATTTATTCATCGATTTTTCAGTCATCATAAGTGAACTTTTTTTGAATAAACTTCGATATTTGTTACAGCATTTCTTTCCGTAGGTTTGTACTCTTTCTTTAGTTTAAGTTTAATATTTTTAAATTTTAAATTTAAGATGAAAAAAATATCAAAAGTTGAGGCTTGTTTACGCATGCAGCAAAACTGTACTATTTCGTATCACAATTTCAAAATTCTCCATTCCACTGATTGTGCGAGACATCAATGTTAGGGTGTTATTATTATTATTATTATTATATTAATATTATTTTCAAATAACGCGGCATATAAATTGGAAGTTCGGAAATATTATCACTTTTTGGAGAATTTGAGTTTAAAAACATATGGTAATTCTTAAATTTTTTCAGCAGCTTTAACGTCAGTGCAAGAACTTCTTCCGCCGTTGAATAGCAATTTGAAGAAAGGTGAATGTGGACGTATTGGTGTTGTCGGTGGTTCATTGGTTTATACCGGAGCACCATATTTTTCGGCCATTACTGCGCTGAAAGTGGTATTGTTTATTCGCATTTTTTAATGTACTTTTTATTAAATAACTATTCACTTATTTTCATCATTTACTCAGTCAATTAGTTCTATTTAATTCCTAATCCTTCTTTCCATCTATAGATTTGATATTTATTCTTCGGTTATTGTTGTTCAGATTTCTCCTTTTTCGAAGTTTATCAAAAGAAATCAAATAAGACATAGAGAAAAAAGATTTCAAGATCTCAGTGACAAGGAGAACATTGTCTTTTTCATAATTGCTTTTGAGTTGTGCTCTTATATAATTCATCAAATATTTGCTTGTTTCAATTAAAAGTTTCAGTTCTTTTTCATCCCTTTTTTATTTTTATTATTTTATCTTGTTAAATTTTTTACTCTCTATTGATTAAATATATAGTTTTGAAATCTTATTTTTTTATAGGGATGTGATATGGTACATGTATTTTGTCCAGCTGATGCAGCAAATGCAATCAAAGGATATAGTCCAGAGTTAATGGTGCATCCATCCTACGATAAGGATATAATTGCAGAATCATTACATCGTGTCGATACGTTTGTCCTAGGACCAGGTCTTGGAAGAGAAGAGAAAACATTATCGGTTGTAGAATTTGTAATCGAATCAGCTAAAAAAAAAAATATGCCTATCATTGTGGACGCAGTATGTTGTTTCTTTTTTTACAGAATAATATTAATACCTTAATTTGAAACTCATTTGTTGAAATAATAAAATATAAATAGAAAATTTTGTTTTATTTTCGAGATATTATTATGGGATCCATATTAAATTTATCAGTTTACATAATAAGGTAAAATGGTTGCACAAAATATTTAATATTATAATATTTGATCTACTCTACTTTTCTTAATATCTACAATAGTTTATTTTCTAGGTAATCCAGAAAAAAAGAAAAAGGGAAAAATACCATATTATTATTCATCTCTCTGCTTAATTATCATACATTTTTTGTTTGCAATTATTAAACTAATAGGACTTGTTCAACAAGCCTTTATTATCTTTAATTAATCTCATGTTGTTCTTTCTCCTTTTTATTTTGTGCATGAATGATGCATTTTTATATTATTATTTATTTTTTTATAACTGTTATCCATTTCAGTAATTTTAAACTAGTCAACTAATGAAGTAGTTACTGTAATCTATAATCAAGTTAATATTATTAATTTTTCGTGGAATTTAGGATGGTTTATTTTTATTGGCCAAGAATTTGGATATTATTCAAGGTTATGAACAAGCAATATTGACCCCAAATCATTCGGAGTTCAGTCGCCTTTATCAGTCAGCTTTCAAAATAGACAAGATTGACAGAGAGAGAGTTGAGTCTGGTGAAGCGGCATGGCAATTGGCTAATCATATTGGTTGTACAATACTACAAAAAGGACCTCACGACATAATCACCAATGGAGAAGAACGTAAGTATGAATCATTTCATCTTGTATTTGAAGAATCCGGGATTCAACTGTAGAAGAATTCGAAATGCTCGTCTTTTTTCTATCAAATTATAATCTCGAAAATAATAATATATTGGCAAGTTGAAATTAAACATCAAGATTTTGTTTGTTATCGAAGCAAGCGAGACCTTGAACGGAAATAATAGAGCCTCCAAAATTTTATATCGCTGACAACCGAAACAAACAAGCTTTGAACGGTGTTAATAAAACCTTCTTAAAGTTGGTGCATACTGGGATTTGCTGCACTGATATCTAGGATTATTCATAATAAAAACGTCACTAAATAAGTTAGAGTTTAACAGAGATTTCCATTTTAGTTTATCGAGAAGAATCAGTTGGTTCGCCAAGACGTTGTGGTGGACAGGGGGATTTGCTTAATGGTGCATTGGCCACTTTCTCGTACTGGGCTCTCCGGTAATTATCATTGTTGTTATTTTACAAACATTGTTATACGGTATTGTACTGGTAATTAACTAAGTAATCAGCTTATATGTTGATCAGAAATGAAGCATTATTTTTCTTTTTCTCATTATTGCTGCAGGAAGGTAATAATGGAAAAATCACGCAAATTTAGAAATACTTTAAAAAATCTTCTGACTTAATAGCTTCCAAAAGCTGTCGTCTTTGTAAATAAATTGCAACATAATTAAATATTTTTTATGTATTTGTTTTTCAAACATTTATAAATTTTTTCTCTTTTAGTTTATTTTCCACATTGAATACTTAAGTTTATATATTAAACACTTAAAGATATTTTTTAAGTAGGAAAAATGACTTGAAGCCAATGATTTCTGCTGGTATTGCCGCAAGTCAACTTATTCGATGGGCTGCAAAAGTATCTTTCGAAAGAAATGGAAGATCATCTACAGCCAGTGATATGATTGCCGAAATACCGGGATTGATAAGACTTTGTGAGCCATAAATACATTCATGTTAAAATTGTAATTATCATTATTCACTTTTATACATTGATGTATATGGGATGTTGGAAAGTTTAGCCACTACTGGTAGCATTTTAAAATTCAAAAGAAAGTGCTGGACATAGTCATGTGATTCTTCCAAACTCTATGATGTGCTGCAAATTTTTTAAAGATATATTGCGAAAATTAAATACTTATAAAATGTGAGAGAAATTTATATAATTTAAGTTATAGAGATATTTCATATCTCAACTTTTTTTTAGAAGATTCTTCGTAGAAAGTCTTACAAATATCTTCTTATGCGATCAAGTGAAAATTCATTTGAACCCCCCAGATTATATTTAAGGAGTGATTCATACTCATATTTTGTAAATTAGAATCACACTCAAATTTAATATGTTGCAAAATGTGGTATGTAAATTTTGCAATGGACAGAATTTTCAGTTTTTTTACCAAATTATTTAAAATTTGAAACAATTCGAAATCCCTCAATAAAACATTTTAGTTGTGAGTAATTGCTAATTAAGCAAAGTGAAAATAGATGCTTTTCGTTTTATCTCTTTTTCGTTATTTGTCATTACATGTATGTTAAGGCAATATGATATATACTTTTAAAGCACACAAAGAATTTGATTCTATAGTTATGAAATTTAAATTTTTTTGAAACAAAATTGTACGCATCCATTGTTACTATTGATTATTTATTCACTCTATCGACTTTATATCAATATGATTATTTATTCACTCTATCGATTTTATATCAATACATCGTACACTTTCTTGGTGATATTCATGAAGAATTGACCAAAATTCCATAATATCCTTCTACAAATTGTTTCAAAATATTTATGCTACTTGTTAGTTTATTTTAAATAATTATTAGCAATATTTGAAAGAAACGAAAAAAATTGCCATTTTATTAAATCATCAAACTATTATTACTAATATAAAATTAAAAAAAAGACTAGAATTTACACCAGTGCATTTAAGAAAAAATAATATCATATTTCTATCAATTCATTTGTTTATAAGAATTGAATTCATACCAAATGAACCATTTGAATTTTGGGTAATTGGTTGAGCAGAATGATAGTACGACATGCTTGTGCATCGAATTCTTCAACGGCTTGTTCATAAAGTATAGCATATTTCTCAATCTTTTCCGTTGTATTTGATGTTTTAACTTCATATTTCATACGATCCATATATGTACGTGCTCTTAGAGGAAAAAAACGATCACGTTGTTTACGTTTTGTATACTATATCACTTTGATGAGGAAGTGTAACAATTGAATTAATAATATGGTAGTAAATATAACTGAAGAAGCGATCAATAATATTGCTTGAATTATTTTTACCTATTATCATTAAATAAATAATATCATATTGAATATCTATAACGAATTTGGTGGCTAACAAACTTCGAATGGTCAGTGCATTCCAAAATTTAAAATCTTAAGATAATAATTTAATCTAATAATAAAAAGGCCTCAATTGCATCGAAATATAATCATATCATTTATATATATTTAGAAACACACAACACTTCTTCGAGGTGATATACTTAATTACTGATAAATTCTCTCTCACTCACTTTTCCAGTTTTGTTCGTTCATCCATTAATTCCTTATATTCAACTGTGAAAAATCGTCGTAGATGTCGGATTGCCTTACGTCCATTTAACTAAAAATAAAAAGTATTAATATATGGAGAATTCAAAATTATTAAGAATTTCTTTTTTCAAAAGATAAAATAAGCAGCTATTTTGAATCAATAATATTTTCTAAAATTTATTGAAATTGCACGAAATTCCGTTTAGATTTTCGGGAAAATACTTGTTAAAATTTGGAAAATTTCTTAAAATGCTACAAATTTTTAAATGAAAGAGAAGATTTAAGCGAAAAAAAGGGGAAGCAAGAAAAGTAGTTATGAGATGGCCGTCAAATTCGTTAAAGTTATTTTACATGTGCTTATAACAAATTTAAAATTCTCTCCAACATCGTTTGAACGTTCGAAGAAAGTATTTTATTTCGTAATAATCCAAATTTAGGAAAATTATAATTATGTTGTTCGAAGTTTTAAATTACGGTGAAGTTCGTTCGAATTGAAGAATATTCATTTTAGTCAGTGAAAGTAAAAGATTCGGAAGCTAATATTATTTAAAGTTGAGAGAGATATTCATTAGGTAATGTTCATAGCAATGGAAAATTTTAAAATAATATAAGATGAAATCAAAGGGTTCATCTCAGATATTCGTAGAAATGAATCATTCTGACATAATATTTGTTGTGATTAAAGATTTTTTCATTTTCGATGGTATCATTGAAGTGTCACAGAATGCATTTTAGGTGACATTTTCAGAGAAGCATAAAGGAAAAAGTAATCTACCTGATTTTCACGTTGTACTTTGGCTAAGTTTTGTGTAATAGATATCAGAGATTGAATATTTGGATGTTTGTCAGATGGTAAACAGTTGTACAATAAAAAGAATGAATTTGAAAGTTTTTCATATGGATTCTCATTTGGCGAATCAATGATCTACAATATCATTCTTTATTGTATTAGAATTTGCTGAACAAATAACCAATAATTTATTTATTAAAATTTTGCTCAGAAAAACTGTAATCAATAAATTATTTGCATATGCATATATTATTAAAACTGCACTTGTTGAGTGAAATATTTGCTGTACCAAATGAATATTTAATGCTAAATTTTAGTATTTTACAAATTGTCAATGTTTTGCATTTGTTCTTTATATTTCTTGTTTTTTTTTTCTCGTCCTTTCTTTTGCCAGAAAAAAGTGAGATTCGAGAAAAATTATTTACTTTGCCACCAGCAATGATGTCTTTGTTTTGTTGAATGCATGCTTCTAATTTCTCGACAAGTGCGTCATTACTTTCTTTGTAAGCATCATATTTCTTTGTCAGCTCAAGAAATTCCGGGCTCATTTGTGTTTTTTCTAAATTGCTCGAGCGATCAGCAAACCTAGACCAAAATCGCCGCATGCCGCCAATTTCTAAAATGGAAATATTATTCGTTCAGAAATAATCAATGAAGATCTCTTGCACATTATTTTAATCATCTTTTTTCATTCTTTCCTTGTCTTTATAATATTATTTTTTTTTTACAACTGTCTAAGCTTATTCTCTTTTATTCCATCTATTCTAATTTCCATCTTTTCTACCTTTTTGCTTATTACATTATTAGTTTTGAATTTAAACCACATAAAAAAGCTTATATTTCGAAAATTTTTTCCTTTCATATTATCGCAATGACTCATCTAATTTGTAGGATATTAGTAAATTTATGACTAATGAACCCTTGCTATTGTATTTCGCCACTATTCGAAATGATTTTTTTAATTTAAAAAAATAATTTAAATTTATCAAAAAACAATTCTAGATCTCTAGTTTGTTTTCCATTACTATTGAATGAAATGGTATATAAATATTAACTTTGTTCTCCCATATTTAGGAAGTTTCGGTTAAAGAATTGCAGCGGCACACTTACTAGCAATTAATTGATATAACAATAATTCATTATATCAAATTTTTAATCATTTTATATAGTAATTTATGCATTAAATTCAAAAATATGTATCAAAATTTAATAATGAATTTTCATTATCGTTATTATCACTACTTTATTTTGACAATACTTTTTCGAAATATTATTATTATCAATATTACTTTCATTACTATCATTAATATCGTTATTATTTAGTTTATCATTATTTTGAAAATATTTTAGTTCAGATGAGAAAATCACTTAAAAAATCTCAATTGTTATTATTATTATTAGTTGAAATTCGTTGTTCAAAATTTGTTACAAAAATTTATCACAACGATCCCTTCTTTCTTCTTTTACTTTTTTCCTCATTCTCGATGTAATTCTAATATTCACTCAGGAACAATAAATCGAGAAAATAGTTTTAGCATGTCAAATATTGCTAGAAAAAAATGAAAAGAAAGGGTTAGTTGCAATGAGTTGCTTTATCATTTTTCGTTCTCGAAAATTGTTCTGTAATTAAAAAAAAGCCTTTTCGGCAGAAATGTTATTTTATGCATGAACATTATTCCTAATCTTCCTTACTGTTCAGCACTATTGCCATAACTATTATTATTATTTCTTAAATTAGTATATTTTTGAAACTATTTCTAAAATTTTTATTTTGGAAATCCGTTGGTAATATAATTTTCACTGAAAATTTCATTTGCTTAATATAATTTAAAATTAAAAACTATGGCCAAATATATGTCATTTAAGCTCAAATAAATGTAATAAATAACATAAATAAATAAATGAAGTAAGCAAAGAAATAACGTAAATAAACAGTTCAGGTGTGATAAACAAAGTATAACGAACAAATATGATTGATGGTTTGCTTTAGAAGTTCGAAGGGTTTTATTTTAAATAATCAAAAATGTTTATAGATATTATTATCACGTTTAAGACATTATCCTTTCCAAATTATTCCTTAACTTTAATATGCAATATTTTTAGAACTAACTGATTAATTACTGGGTGGTCAATTTTGATATTTCTATGAATTTGTTATGTTGATTTTTTCCTCGAACCTATTTTAATTTTTATGTCATTCATTATTTTCTCTTTTTTAAAAACCGTTATTGTTCTTAGATGAAAAATAATTTGATGTTGCGGAAAATTTTTGGCCTATTGCAAAAAATTTTATTCAATCGATTTCAAAGATGAAAAAGTGAAGTAACAATTTAAACTTTTTCCAAATATTTCTTAATTCGTTTTGATCAAAATGAATAATTTATATTGATTTTTGAGCAGGAATAAACAACGAAAAAGAGGGAAAAAGGAGAAGTGTAGAAACGCTTTTATAATTATTAAAAAAATAGGACATAGCGACAAATGGTACAAATTAGTAAAATGAATAACAAAGGAGTTTTAATTAAGTTAAACAATCAATAACTTACTTAATAAATGATTTGGTTACGATAATTTATATACTTTTCAACTAGTAATTATAATTATAATTAGTCAATAAAATTAATGTGCTCCAACATAGAAAAAACCCAAATCAATCAATAATTTGCATGCTTTAGCATATGGAAAGTTAGATCAATCAATAATTTCTGTATTTCAGCAAACAATAATTTCAAATAAAAACCAAATATCTTGCATTTCTTTCTTTTGTTGCTATAAAAAAAGCGATTTATTGTTTCTGTGCAATCTAAATATCATTGTTTATTCATCAATCGTAATCCATTATTCGAGAATAGCAATAGCAACAGCAATGATTTTTCATTCTTTCATAAATAATTTCATTGCAATCATTCTTCCATTATTTCATTGTCATATCGGTGAAATTAACTAAATTCCAATCTTTCCTCTAAAACGACCTTGCATTTTGTCCCACTAATTTTGTTTTAATTTTGTCATCCTTTTCTTGCAGTCCTTTTTTTTCTCTTTCGATGTTTTAGAATTTTTAATAAATCATATAAGAAACAATTTGAATCTGATTTAAATAAATCATACGTTTCAATTAACAGAATTTGAAAATCAAAAAAGAACAAAACTTTCTTTTTTTAAAAATTTTTGTCGAAAGTTATTACAAGTACATGAGCAATTTAATTTAAAAAAATATTTCCCTTTTTTTTTTATTTTCAAATAGACTATTACGTCCCATTTTTTTAATCTTTTTCTTAATCTCATTTTTTGTTTAACTAGCAGTTGTTTTAATGCGATAAGAATGATATATATTCAATGATTCTTTAAATAAATTATTTCCCTTATCGGATTATTTCATCATGTGTTTTAATACCATTTTATCGTTATCTTACTATTATTCTATTAATATAACTAAAGCATTATTGTTCCTATTATTATTATTATTATCATTATCATTATCATTATTGTTATTATTATTATTATTGTTGTTGTCGTTATTATTATTATTATTATATTATTATTATTATTGTTATTATTATCATTATTATTATTAATTATCATAATTATAATGAGCAAACCAAATTGTATAGATTCCTAATAATTCTTGTCAAAAATTACTGAAATAAGTTTTATGATTATAATAAGTGTAGTGAAGAGTTCGGAAATTTTTATTGATTTATTAAATAGCTCCCTGAATAAGATATTCTTCAATAATTTTCTTTTTTTTTTAAATAAGCCCATTTTTTAGAAGAAGACAATGTATGTTCACTAATCGGTAATAATTCGAGAATTCTTCATTAAAATTAAATGATGATTATCCAAGAAATAATAAAAATAAAACTTGTTAGTAATGTGATGCCTTCTATTGCAGATTATGGTCACTATTACTTTAATATAGGAAGTACAATGTTAAAAGGACTAGGCTATGTGAATATTCTGGCGATTAAAAAACTGCATATTTATCTAGGTGATTCAAAAATATCATTTGAAGAAGATAATGTTTTAATTCGTGTACTCAAAATTCAGACAGTTTTATTTTATTCCAATTCGAATTGGAATTTTTGTTCTTTGATTACAAAAATTATTGTAGTTAACTTATAACGGAATCAAAATTTTGCAGTATAAATGTCACCTTAATCACTTATCCATTTATTGAGAAAACTCAGACTGCAGTTTCTAAATTAAGACATTGATGCAGGAAGTAATATACGATTTCATGAAATGGTATATCATGTCACCTTTGGATTTTTTTCATAATTCAAGAAGTATGTATATTTTTTTCCAAAATCGTAAATCAAAAAATATGTGAAGACGAGCAAAGATTATCTACTGTTGTATTATCTACTATGTGGAATAGATCAATTTTTTTCTTTCCATATATGTCAGCTTCTTGAATGTTTTAAATCAAAAATTTTGTATTCTGATCTAAGACACGAGAGAATCAGTAGGTTATTTTCCCTACATTTATCCGTCTGACTTTTCTTCCACATGTTGTTGACCTTTCATTGTTGCTCTTTTATTATGCTTAATTATAGCTATGTCTACAAATATTTTCACCAGAAATATTTGAATACAATTATTCCAAATAGTTCCATAATTATCACCAGGAATAACTGGATAGCTATCATTTATTTCTCATGCAATTATTGACTTTTAATCTTGAATTCTAGCACAATGTCTTATGTGTTTAATATCACTATTATCAAGCTATTATCATCATTACTGTTATTTATTGTTATTATTATTATTATTATTATTATTAATAACAATTTGCTACTGAGTTTTAGTGTTTCGCCTCACTTATTATTGCTTATTTTTCTATCCGATCTTGTTATTTTCTGCTTTTTTAAATTTTATTTAAAAAGAAATGCCGTAAAAAACAATTTATTTTCTTTTTAGTTTTTCTTTTTTTCTGTTTCTCTCTTCCCTTTCATATCTTTTGATTAGCTTATCTTTTCAAGCAGTAGCATTTTAGAAATATTTTAGCCTTTTTTTCTTTCGTTTCTACAGTGAGAATTAAATATTTAAAACAAAAAATTTCAGAAAATGTTTCTCTTTCTTTATTTCGCTTTTTTTTTGCTCTCCAAAATTGCCAAATGTAAGTTTAAAAGATTAATCATTTGCTTTTTTTTTTATAATTTATCCTAAATTTTTATTCTGCGCTTTTGTTAAAAACAAAATTTTCTTCTATCCATATATTATGGTTTTGACATTAATAAAGAGCAAATAAAATATAAAGCACAAATTGATAGAATAAAATCAGAAATTTATTGTCCAAAAAATTTCAATTTTAATTTAATATTACTGTAATTCAATTCGTTAATATTTTCCACCAATTTTACTTGTTATTATTTACAGTTGTTGATTTTAAGAATGTTTGTTAAACAACAAAATATGTAAAATTTGAATAACTCTTCACACAATTCTATCAAGTAGTTACGATGTAAAAAATGATTGAAAAGTTTTTTTTATCATATGCTAATTTAGTTTCTCTTTCGCTTATTCATTACTTTATTTTGTATTTTTCAAAAAACAAAGACAGAAGGAGAAAAAGAATGAAGAGGGATAGGAAATGATGAAAAATAGAAAAGGGAGGAATAATGATAATAATAATAATGATAATGACGAAATGATGATGATGGTGATGATGATAATGGTGTGGGTGATTCGAAAATGTTTACCACCGATTTCAATTCATTCTCATTCGTTTATGTGACATTCGCATGAGACAGTTCGTTCATCAACTATTATGCGTGTACTTCCCTTAATAAATATATTATCTTTATTTGATACTTAAATCCTGTGAATTTCACTTATTATTAATTAATTTGTAATTGGTTTAATTAGTCCGCCGCTCAGTTTTAATAGGAATTTATTAGCAAAATTTAGGATTATTTCATGCATTATTAAATGATTCATTTTCTATTCTGAGATATATTTCGATTGTATACATAGATAAGTTTGACATGATGAATTACTATTGTTTATAAAGAAATTTCAAACAATAAATCATCAATTTCTATTCGATCATTAATAGTTGTACTAGAAAGCTTGGCATTTGATATCATAAGCAATCATATGATATCAAATCAGATTAAATCACTATGATAAGTAAGTAACAAGTAATGCTATAATATGTGATACCATTAAAAACATAACATCACAATCTTTGATCCTGTCATAATTACTATTTGTATTATTACATTGCGATAATAATAATAATAATATTATCATAAGTCATCGGCTACATTCATATAGAGTGATTGGATCAGTTTATATCAATTCGAAATCTGAAGATATGATCATATCTTTTACTACTTCAGTTGATTCGATTTGCTCTTAATTAATTTGAAATAATTTTTCTTTTACATTGATATTAATTTATAATCGAACAAATACAGTAATTTACAGTATAATGGTGGATACTCTTTATTATTAGTTGATTCGATTTGTTTTATCTATCAAATAATACAATATTTTTGATTATTATATTTTAAGATCTTTTTTTGTTAGTTTGTATATTATATCATATCATATCATTAATGGCTTATAATTAACAGAATGATAGTTTTCATAGCTTAATATATTATTAAGTAGCTTCTGTTTAATTAATGTATATTATATTATAATTAATTAGTCATTTCAATTTTGACAAAAATATGCATTCACATTCACATAGTTGTCAGTTGTTTTATATTTATAATAAAATTTATGCTTATTTAAGCTTTAGTTTAATTAAGTTTCAAGAGTGAAAAAGAGGCAAAAAGGTGTGAAAGTGAATTTGTGTTATTGTTGACCGATGATAACAATTGCTGTAACTGTCGTTGTAAACTAAACTATCGGAGAGAAAGGGGACATATAGAGATAGACAGAGAGATAGATACTATCGACATCGCATACGACAATTTTGTTGATTATTGAAGAGAGGCGAAAGGTTGTCAAACGTCGAACGATCGGTTCGGGTTAGTTGTGGTAGGATAAGATAGAATGAATAGACAAACTTCAGTTGTCCGATTTTAAAATTATCCTGCAAGTAGACAGACAAAATATGGTACATGCTATTGTATATTTCATAGATATTATTTCCTCTTCTTACATACTCTTTTTCTTTCCACATTTCTTTTTCCATTTTCGATTGTTATATAGGTAGTAGTATTTCCATTTCTTACATATATTCTATTCTTACTATATTATTTCTTTTTTTTGCTTTTATTTATTCGTATATATAATAATAATAATAATATTTTCTATTCTTATATATATATATATATATATATATGTATTCTTATTCCTGTTACTTTTTTTGTTTACTAAATATATGAATTTGACACTATTTTTAGCTGATAAAAGAGAATAACAATTAGTTGAACTATTGCGATATCAATACGATAACAAACAAGAATGGTTTTGTATTGATTGAATTATATTGGATTACATTGTGCTTATCAAGTTTTAATTTGAAATTTTGGCTTTCTTGCGAACTATGCAAATTTCGATGAATACATTAAATGAAATGCTAAGGTTAAAAGGAGTCGATATTGATGATCGATGCGTGAAAAGTGGAAGGCAAAAAACAAAAAACAGAAAGTTCAGCAAAATGCATAGTCGTATGTCACGGTTACGTCGTTCCCTTTCACGTGGATCACTATTTAATGGCCTATCGAAATCACAATTATCATTGGTCGATTTACCAACAATACATCAACAATCTATGCTAATCAGCAAATTTTCTGCAAGTTTTTCTCATTTCTGATGGATTTCTAAATAAGATTCTAAATTAAATCTGTCCATCGAATTTAAATATTATTGATTTATTCCATCATTTAAAATTTAAATTTAAATTTGGTTATTATCACATTTATGAAATTGATTTTAATCATTTCATTTTTTTAAATTCTGTATAAGACTGTAGAAATTCAATGAGTTTGTGAAAAGTTTTCCACTATTTAATTTTATTTATATCTTAAACAATTTCTGAAATTTTTTTCTTTTATTCTATTCTTTTTCTGAGCAGAAACTGATGTATACGTGAAATTTATGATATATTATTAAAAAATAAATTAATCAATCATTCTGAAAATATTTGTAGAGAGTATAAGTTTAATTAAACTATACATTTTCCAGCATGAAATAAATAATATTTGTGACCCAAAACCTTAAATATAGGTTAAGATGGTGTCGATAGTAGAATGCATGACAACGAATTTTCGACTGATATTCATGTGATTATTAATTCAGAAATAGGGGAAAAACTGTTCTGAATATACAATATTTTAACAGTATCCAATTGTTCGTTTCAGATAGCAAAATAAAATTTTGAATTTAATAGTACTTTTAGAACACTCAGTACTTTCATGAAATTGCAATATGCCATTGGAAGACTATTGCAAAAATTGTACTTTTATTTTTTTCAGCAAAATGATTGATAATAGAATTTAAAATTTCATTTTCTTCATTAATTTTTCATTTTCTCGAATATTATCAGTGATTATTAATTTATTGATAATATTTAAGCAAAAAACAAACGACATTTTTATAAGTTCTAGTATTTACATTAAGATAATTTAGCATTATAATACTTGTTGGGAAATTTGCTTAAGATAAAGAAATCATAAATGTTTTGAAAATTTGCGAACTAAAAGGCAAAGAATGAAAAAAATATCATATTGAACATAGCATAAATTAGGATAAAAGCCGATTTTCATTTTAAATATATAAATTATACACCGGAAATATTGCACGAAATAGCAAAGTTTTATTAATTTTTTCATGAAAAATTTTAAATTTTATGATAATTTTTAAAAATAATAAGAAAATAATTTAGGAATGTTCCAATTTTAATAAAAGAAATGTTTCATATTCCCTTCTGCCAACATATTCAGCTGATAAACTTTGTTAATTTTTCATGATCAAACTGATAAGAATGATAAATTATCGATGTGCTTAAAAAATAAAAAAAAATTCCAGTTCCTTTTCATCATTCCTTTTCTCCGAACAATTTTTTTAAAATAAAATTAGGTTTCAAAATATGTCATACAATAGTTAAAATTGAATTTCAAATAATTTTTCTTTTCTCATATTTCTTTACATTTTACTGATCAGTTCAGCCTTAAATCATCCTAAAATTAATTAAGCGAATCGTTCGATTTATTATGAATTAATCCATATTGCTTTCAGTTCTATGATTTGTTTACCTGTTATTTTTAGAAAAGAGAAAAGATGCAAATATAAATACACCAAACTGCTTTCTTATCTAGCCTGTTAGAAAAAATTTTAATTGAACTTTTTCACTGCTTCTTGAACTACCTTGTAATATTTTCCCCCTTCCTTTTTCTTTTCCCTTCCTCTTCCTAGTTAAAATTGAAAAAGCGCTTATAAATATATATGTTGAGTAAATTAAAACATGTAATTGAAATTAAAATGAGAAATACATATATACCTATACTCGAGAATAGAGAAGGTGTCAAGGAAATCAATTTAACCATAAAATATTTTAAGTTATTATCTCGAAGATCATTAAAGATTAAAGATCATTCTAGTGATAGCTTAATTTAATGGAGGAATCAAATCTATTAATCAATTTTTTGACTAAATTAGCTTTATATTTGATAGTATCATTAACTTTTAATGTATATTTAAATTTTTACAATGAAAAGTAAGCTTTTTCCTTCCCTTGCTGTTCTTGCTTTTCATTTTTCTCCAATTTTTGCGCCACTAAATAATAATTTCTGATTTAAATTAAGCATTTTTAATTAAATTAAGCAATTTTTTTGTATCTAAGTTTCTAAATAGTACTTTTCTTTTTCATTTAAAATACAAAATTATTTTGTTTGAAATCACTTATTTTATGCTATATTTTTAAACAATTCCTAGAACTAATAACCTCAAAGTTTTGAAAAATAAATATGCAGCGAATGCTTATTAATATTTTCAGTTATTTTATATATCTAATCATCTTACAGAAAAAGAACTTTTTTTCCTCATTTTTCTACTTTGTTTGAAAATGAAAAATAGTTTTGAAAAACGTTAAATAATATTTTGTATCGAATAATTGCATGAAAAAGTTTTTTAAAAAAGCAGAAAGATGGACAAAGTTTTATTGACATTCATAGGCATAGACGAAAAATTTTTGTAGTGTTATTCGACATTTTTGTAATTTGTTCTTTGGGACATAATTAGAATAAAATTTTTGAAAATTCTTCTCTCAAATAAACAAATAAAAATTATTTCTTTATTTTGTTGACAAAAGAACGATTAAAATTTAAGCATTTGAAATACTTGAATTTTTTTGAAAATTAGATATATAAAATAAATGATCAATGATTTCGAATGATTTCATCAATAGATAATCTAATGAATGATATCTATTGTAATATTAAGATTTAAATTTATTATCGGATGAATCATAATTGGGATATTTAAGATATTCAATTAAACAATGGAAAATTTAACCGAGATATTTAAGAAATTTGACTAAACGATGGAAAATTTTCAGTCTTTATTATGCCGTTCTGTAATTATTAGTGTAAATAAGAGAATAAACAATTTATATAAACAACAGTATAAATTTATTAATTGTAAATAATTTATGCAAATAAAATAATACATTATTTAATATATTTATGGAAATGTTTTAAATGTTTTTAAATGAATTGAAGCAAAAATTGAAGAATGATTCATTAAAATGGTTCATATTGAATTTTTTTTTTTTTGCTAAGCAAATTCTTATATTAAGAGCGAGGCATTAAAGTTTTCTAAGGACAGTAATATCGATATAATTTCATTCAAAAAAATTAAATGGAAAAAAAGGAAAGAAAACGAAAAAAAAGTTATTCTTCTAAGAACTTGCAACTTATTTCTTAAATGCTGTAAAATGGGCAAAAAAGAGGAATGAATTAAATTTAATTAATTTGAAACAAAGAATTT
Source organism: Dirofilaria repens (assembly GCA_008729115.1). Lineage (NCBI taxonomy): Eukaryota > Metazoa > Nematoda > Chromadorea > Rhabditida > Onchocercidae > Dirofilaria > Dirofilaria repens. Next base: position 665,908 of record SNRZ01000015.1, on the reverse strand, counting down.
TAATCCATCTATAAAGATCAATAATTATTTTGTATAACGCATATTATTAGTGATATCATTGACTATACATCGAATACAGCCGATCATTAATCTCTTTTTGGAAAGTTTTTTTATGTTAACAGATCAGTCCTCATCAGGTTGTAGATTAATCATATTGACCGATTTTCCAGTAACTGATCTGGTTCTTTATTGATAATAATTATATAGAAAAAAAAATTAATATAGAGTTAAATACATGATAATATAATTAAATCGTAAGTATGAACTATGTATTTCTTTATATTTCCATTTCTCGATGATATTATATATTTCGATAATACCATTAAATTCGTAAAACTTAAGAGTTTTCTGAAGCAAAATATAGCCTGTAAAATGTTGTATGCTTATATATATTTAAATTTTATAGAAATATAGCGAAAAATTTGACTTCGGAATTTAAAAAAAGATTAAAAGAGGAAGGAAAGAGTTGAAAGATAAACATGAAGATTATGTATAAGAACTGATAAGATATTCCATAAGTTGAATATTCATTGGTTAAGTATGAAACTTTCTCATTCAATAAGTATTAAATTAAATGTTATTGATAGATACTTTGAATTGCTAAATTTTAAGTCAATAAATTAATGAACAATAAAAAAAAAATTAAAGAGGCAGTAGGGAAACGATAAATTAATTGTATTAGTTGTTATCAATATGTTAATATTTATCAGTCAATCACACACATATATATATGTATATTAATTGATTATTCTTAATGTTTTCTGTTGAATCAAATATTAGATATTTGCTAATATCATATCGTTTTCATGTCAAATATTGAAATGAAAAATGAAAAGCGAAAAAAAGAAGGTAAAAAAAGAAAATAAAATAAAAAATATTCAATAATAAATTTGTCGTGGAAGGTCTTCATAAATTTTTAAATTTAACAGCTCTTTATATAACTAAGTTTTAGGAGATTTTTTTCCCCTACATAAATTAATTTTATTAAATTATACGACACAGTTAAAAACTTTTGTTGTTGAGTTTTTGATTTTGTTGGATGTGACCAAGAAACTGAAAAAATTTGAAATTTGCCGAAGATGGAATTTTATGGAATTTTTTGTTACCTTTGATAATTCTTCCTTACTTTAGACGCCAACAGCCTTTCCTCAATTACGACAACTTGTTTATACCAATAACGAAATATTGCGAGAAATCATTTCAATTTTTGATGAAAGGTACTTTTATTTTGAAAATTTTGAAATATTTTACATAATTATGCAAAAATCTTATTTTATAAAAATTAAAAAAACGACTAATCGATAATTTTAAACAGAATATTTCAGATTTCAGCTTTTTTTTTTGATTTGTATTTCAGAGCTTCATTGGATTTTGCATATTCAAAAAAATGCAAAAATTATCGTCAAGATTACACAAAATTTCAGCGAAATCACCTGGGTAATTTTATCAGTTTTAATTTATAAGTAAAAGATTTTACTTATAAAATTTTATGACAAACGTTTTCGATATTTACAATTTATTTTGGGTTGGTTTTTATAACTTTTAAATTGACGACAACTCAACTTACTTAGTTTGAATTGTCGCTAAATTAAAAGTCAATCAGAAGAAAATGATTTATAGTTCATTATGTAAATTTTTGTTTGAATTTGCTCGTTGTATTTGAAATATTCTAACTTGAAAAAATTTATTTATAAATTATTTCTTTTCATATAGTTTTACTCATTAATTTCGGAAATTTGAATATGTTTGATTTACGATATTACTCCCCTTTACATAAATACCTTTAATCATCGATTCATAACTTATTTATTTGAAAATTTCAATGTTTATTATTTTCTTCAACTTTTATTTAGTCAAAAAAAAAATGATAATATTGATTTGTTTCTTTCATTGGAATTTTGTATATTTATTAGCCATAATCCTTCAACTTTTATTTTTTTACTCAAAAATGATAATATTGATAATTTCATATGTACATACCACAAATATATACATATGCGATGTATCATTTATATTATTGGATTTCAATTTTTGCAATTTTTGGTGAACGTCACAAATCTTACATCTTTTTCCGCTAATCAAATTTCATATTGGTGGTGATTATTTGGAAATATTAATACATTTAGCAATCGTTACTACAAACTGATGACACTATATATTAAATAGAGATTTATTTTCACATAAAATATATTAGTGAATGAGGGAAACTTTCATCAGAAATGTTGTAGACACATAATCTAAATATTAATTCAACTTTTAAATTCTCAATTAAATTCAAAAGTTTGTTGCACTTCAAAGTTTCGTATTCGCAAGACTTTTTAAACTTATGTTATATATATATATATATATAAACATGAACAATTAAATAATTTTTTACATAAAAAATGAATCAATAAATATATATGTATATGAATCAGTAAATATGTGTGTTTATGAATCAGTACGTATATATAGATACATATACATATATATATTTCATATGTTTATTGATGCGTTCAAAATTACAAGCACTTATTGCTACCTATTTAACAAACTTTTGTTTATGTTATTATTACTAATACATACATTTGTTAAAATACTTTCATTTAATTATACGAAAAATTTCAATTTACTTATGTGTTATGCTTGGAAATCTTCAACTTAACAAACTTTAAAATTCATTAAAACACAGTATTGATAATTGATTGTATCTCGTTTATATAATTATCATTCCTTGAGAATGGAATAAAACTTTGTTTTTGATAAAATCGAAATTTTATTAGATTTATATTTGAGTGTTGAAAAAGATAAACATACTGTAGTATCTATCAATTTGTATCAACATGTGCACTTAAGATAGTATTTAGCTGAAAATTTGGTTCTAAGCAGTTATTTGTTTGTTACATAAATTAATCAATAAATAAAATATTTTTTCTTAAAGGATTATCGATCATGCATGGAATTATGTTGCTGATCAATTTGATGCTCAAGCCAGTATACACAGGTAGATTGAAATTTTATTGATTGATTTGATTTTTATGATAGCAATTATATTGTATTATTTGATAACTAGATGCTTAAACAAATTTATTTTTATTTTTTTTAAAAATCAAAAATCATTCGGCGAATATTTTTCATTATTTTAATTAAAGCAAGATGGGAAAATGGATGAAATAGTTTTTAATCGACTATAGATTCATCATATGGATGTTAAAATGAATCATTCACATAATCAGTAAAAAATATATTAGTTAAAAATATAATGTTTGCAGTAATCTTGGCTCAGCTATAACCGATGATATTGTACAACCCCTTCGGGCTATTTTTAATTCCCAACACAGGACAATTCGTGCGGTATTTGGTTTTGTTATTTTACAGAAAGAAATTTTTGAAAATATTCAGCAAAAGATCAAACATCATTAAAATGTTTTGGTCATTATATACAATTAGCGTTATTCGAAGTATTATATGCTATCCAATCAATATCTATCATATCTCATCAATTTTCTCTTGATCTTATCATTTTCGTAATTCATACTATACTAAATATATATACTTATTTTTTGACTTCTAAGCAAAAATTTTTAATATGCGATTAGATGGATAGACTTTTGTTATAATTTCCTCTTTTAAATTTTTTCTTCATTTGTCCCAGTTATATTGCAAACAATAAAAGAATCTGAGAAGTTCATATCAGATAAATCATATAATGAATTCGCGAGTTAATTCGTTGCATTTTTTATTTGAAATTCTTTACTCGTCTCTTATTTGTATTTTTTTTTACTTGAAATTGACGCATGCCTCTCGTATATCATATATCATTTAGGGAAAAGAACAGTTTTCATTACAGACGGAACAATTAGCAAATCGTGAATTGCGTTTTTTGGCCTCCAAACGTGATGAATTATCGAAAATCAAACGTCTACTGCATAGTTCCAGTCGTGATCTTGAAAAGGTTGAGCAGCTCATCGATAGTGACAACATGTCAAATATCAAGGTTTTTCAATTTATCATTTTTCAGTGAAAATAATAATAGCTATTATTTATGTTGTCTTACCAATAAATCGTAATAATAGTAATAATAATAACAATAATATTATTAGTAGTTATAGCCAACATTCTTCCTCTATTATATATCTCATTTATTGATTATCGAGACAGGTAAGTCTAATATTGCTGATTTTATCTTATCAAATTTCACGCGATCTTTCGGTTTTTTTTGATTTCATTACAATTTGAATTCTAGGAAACGGCAAAAATTATTGATAGGTAACGATGACAAATAATGGATCATACTTGATCTTTACTTCACTTTTTCCCTTTTTTTTTTTTAGATTCCTTTTTTTAATTTAACAAAAGAAGTAAACTTTTTCTAGCATAAGGGAAACTACTGAAATTCCAATTTTAATTCATTATCATTAATTATTTACCTTTCTTTTCCTTATTTATTTTGTTAGTTATCGGTGAAAAAGCGGAAATTGTTAGAACAAGTGATGAGACAGGAACAAGCATATATTGAAGAAACGAAGCGATAGCGAACGACAACGACGTTTAACGGATGGCGTACTTCGTAAAGGCGTTGAATATTTGGAAGTTGTTGAAAAACAGCGCCTAGCACATTGTCAAACAGCGCTTGGACGATTTCAACGGAAAATTTCTCAATTAGGACCAAATTTAAACATGGTAAAGTTCTATATAATATTAAATTCTTTATTCATATTTATAATTTTTTCTCTTTCATGCTTTTCAAGTATCTGTTAATTTTTTTTATTTCACACTTGTTTAATTTCAATGTTTTATTTATTAAAATTAATAATGAATATTGACTAATTTTGTTCTGATTAATAATAATGATGAGTAATTATTATGACGAAAAATTATGCATCATTTTTCATTACTCCATCGTCTTAACCTAAATTTTATATTCATTTAACTTCAAAGCCTGTATATAAATATATTCATTTAATTTCAAAACATTTTCTTTTCCTTTCCTCTCTCTCCTCTTCCTTCCTATATACTTTAGTCTCTCTTCTTCCTATATACTTTTAGTTATTCCCTCTTTATAAAAGTATAATTAATTAATGAAATATTTTTTTTCTTCCTTGGCTTTTTTGCATTTTTTTGATTGATAATGATAAGAGTTTAGAAATCGATAAAACTTTAGCAATTAAATTTGATTGTATATAATTTCTTTCAAAAAAATTTTCCTTCTTAATTTATTTAAAATATCAAATGCATTATTTCAAAAGCATTATAAATGTGCGCAGTTTGTTACCGAAGGTTATTTAAATTAATGCAAAGGTCATTCATGCGATAACTTTAAAAAGATTTTTTATCAAATAAAAGACATGATCTATCATTTATTAATGCATAGTTCAAAAACGCTTTTTAATATTGCATTTTTCCTTCTCTTCCTGGTCTTTTTGCGTTCTTTTTGACTGATGATTGATAGGAACTTAGAAATCGATAAAAGGTTGATTTTGTAGATGTTCGAGCGTTGTATGAACGCTTTGAATGATGCGATCAGTGCGGAACCAAATGAACAAATTTCAATGTTAACACCACTTTGTTCAACAAATCATACAATATATTTATGTGATTTTCATGTTAGCTTTACTTTCTTACCTAATTAATAAAATTTAATTTAATTTTAATTGAAATCTGTTACTTACAAAATGTAATTTGTTGGTTATTACTAACATAATTATTTATTACAGATAAATTGTTATAGTAATAGTAATTATCAGTAATAACAGTATAAGTTATGGAACTTAATTTGCATAATTAATGAGGCATAATTTTATTATAACGATATCCATACGGCAGGTAAGTAGTAAACTAATTATAAATGATAATAATCATTATTGTTGCTATAGCATTGAATATGCAATAGGCATACAATATATATATATATATATAGTTATAAGTATATATGTATATGTGTGGAATATAATTAAATCGAATTATTTATAACACATAATCATTATATATATAAAATAGATATAATATATTATGTTCATTTATAAAATTAAGTTCATTATATAATTTTTATTATTTCTCTTTATTGAGCATAAAGAATGTATGGTGTCGGCGACACATATAAAATTGGTTATTACTACTTAATTACCGGTTAATTAATTATAAACGAATGAGCCGACTTGTGAATTGTATGAAAATATTGCATTAGAAATATATGCATATATCTTATTAATTAGAATCAAAAAATTAATAAATCAACCAGTCAATCGAAGATCGAATTTAATATTTTTTTTGAATGAATATTAGAATAAATTCACATTTAAATAAACGAAATCATTACCGTATATTATTTTAGGCGGAAAATTTTGCTGAAATAATAGGTGAACAACGACGACGTTGGACATTGGAACGAATTAATGCGGTACTTCATGAATATTTAAAGCGTACTCAGTTAGAATCAAATGCAACATTGCCATCATCGGCCAGTACTGCAAATTGTGTAAGTTTGGTTAATTTTTTTTTAGTTAAGAATGATTGCTATAAAAAAGATGAAATCTTTTTGGAGTATATCGTTAATAATCAAACAGTACTGATAAAATATTAATTTATTGGATTAATTCTTTCAATAAGTCATTACTAATATATTTATTTACATTTATCTCAACATCTAGCACAGATTTGAATTAATTTCAGAATTAGATATTAACTTTACATAAGCAATTAAATGAACTTTTTAAAATCCTATTGATTTTATTGATTTTTTGTTGCAATTTATTTTAGAAGAGATATTGAATACTTGAATACTTGAGAAGCAATTATCATTTCTTTTAAATCAAAAGTAGTAAATGGAAAATTAAAAGTCTATCAAAGTCCACGTACTAGTTGCATTAAATTGAATCGTCAATCCGTTATATTAGCTCGCCTTATCATATATATCAATTTATATTATTGGTGCTATCAAATATTCACCTTAGTTTATTAATTTCTGTTGTATATTTCAAAATAGACAAAAGTTAGGGAGAAAAACAGAAATATCTATGATGCAAAATTGCTAAAGAATTTAATGAAATTGACAAGAATCTGACGGAGTTGATCAAATTTTTAATTATAGATTTTACATGCAAGATATTGTACAAGAAATTTAGTTTTTAGAGAGAAATTCGTCATAAAAAATGATTTAAAAAAAAAAAAACTCTTCTCAAAATATAAATCCACTAAATTTTTTCATGATTTAATTCTTTAAGAGTTATATTGAATTTCTGGAATATTTGATTTATAAAATGAACGAAGCGTTGAAAAGTATCGATGGCACACAAAACAGAGAGTATCACCGATTGGCACGTTTCCAACAAAAACTTAAGGATAAAATGGTATTATTCTTTTCATTGATGAAATTTGAGATTTTCAAGAAGGAAAAATTTTGCAGAAAAAAGTGGAAGAAGGAAAGAGATTGAAATAACAGTAAAAAATATTTAAAATAATTTGTTTTAAACAAATGTATCTGATAAAAATTTTTTCCTTATAATGCAGGGTTTGACACAGACCGTATTGGCGATACCTTTGGATGATTCTGATGGTGAAAAACCATCTGCGCCAAGTTTGCCGACGACATCGAGTATAGAGGATGAAACTGAGCCAGTAAGATCTTTATGAAAAAATTATTTTTACAATTTAGTAAAAATTTAGTAAAAAGAAGACAAAGTTAAAGACAAACTTGCCCTATTAGATTGCTTATGCATATGATAAGATTATGTAAGAGACTATACTTTTCGTCGCAAAAAAATTATGTGAAATAGCAAAATTAATGAAATTTATAAAATTAAAATTTTTATTTTTATAAATCAAATGATGATATGTGTAACATTGAGGTCTGTTTACCGTAATACGTGAAATATTGAGATCTCTCCACCGTAGTACTATTTCAACTTAAGCTAATATTAATCTATCTGTTAATTGTACAGGTAAGTTACAAAAACAAATGTTACAGACTTGGTGTGGGAGATGTTTATTCAAAAGGTTAATGATCTATTTTTCCTTTGCAGATTGTTAGCGAAATACGTGAACCATTACAACAATATGCTGTTCCACGTTCGATGTTATGCGATGAATCACAACGTATGCAAAATACCCCATCATCAACGTGTACTAGTAATAGCGAAACAATTAAACGGATTTACCGTGTCCTGTATGATTTCACAGCCACAACAGAGGATGAATTAGATGTTCATGCAGGTGATTGCGTCTTAGTGGAAGGTAAAATTGGTAATGATTGGATGATTGGACAAATCATTTCAAATAATCAAACGATTGATGGAAAAGGTATTGTAACATCTAAAACGAACAACAAGATTGGACGATTCCCGACATCATACGTAGCATCTGCTAATAATAGTTAACATTAATGTGAGATTATATGATAATGATATTTCGCCTTTGATTGTTTGCTTACTCTTTCTTTCTTCCCATCTGAAGAATAAATGACATTTGATTAATGCAGCCGGTAATTATATTCATTCGAGCGATCTCGATCTTTTTTCCCTTGATATTATAATTTAAATAGATATTAGTAATTGTTTTAGCTTATAATTTATTATTTTGCAACAATGATGCTTTTTTGCTTTAACTTCATTTGTTGTAGGACATTAGCGCTTCAACTTGATCATATCAGTTTGAATATATTAATATCTTAAACTGATTACTCTATGAGATTTAACGCACAGCTTTGATTCTTTTTACAGATTATTTTGAATCTACTAGGCGCTTAAACCGTAGTCCTAATGTATAATGATTTTTTTTACTTATGTGTATTTTGCTAAATTTCACATTTGAAATTTGTAATATTTTTTTTAAATTGTATAGATAAATATATTCTAAATTAAATCTCTTTATAGTTGAGGTGTTCATATTTGATAATTTTTTACGTTATTTTAGGCATTTTTATCAGGCATTTTTGTTCCGGTTCGCTGTGAAATGAAATTTTTCTATAATATTTCCATTTTATAATTGGAGATCAATATTTGTTAATAAAACTTCCTCAATAAAGTATCTACAAAAATTTCCTTCTATTTGTTTACAATTTTATAAATGAAGCGGAATTAAAACTACACTTTAGCATAGCTAAATACAAAATGAAAATGTCTAAACAAAAATCCAGTATTCGAGTATTTGAATAATGGTGAGAAAATTGTTATAGTTATGAAGAACAGTAACATAAATTCGGGCTCAGTAATTTACGGTAGAAGTAACAGATAGAAATTGCAAAAAGTTTTGAATATGAAACTAGACGTTGGTAATATGATTAGATGATAAATGAATGAAAAATAATAGTGATTGTTTTAAAATACTTAAATATATGAATATGCTGCAGGAGCAAATTATGATAATTAATTTCCAATTTATATGTACATATTATTATAATGAGTTTTATTATATATATAATTATTATAATGAGTTTTATTATATATATAATTATTATAATGAGTTTTATTATATATATATTTTTTTTTCACCAATATTTTATACAACTATGCCATTCAAAATATTTCGTATCTTAACAAATATAATTATGTATATTTTGACAAATGGCGGAAAAAGTTCATAATTTTAGCCCAAAATAATTTCACTTGCAACATATAATTTAATTAAATGTATTTTATTAGCACATCAAATGTCTTTTGATTCATACACTTCGTAGATTCTTTATTTACAACTTAATCTAATTTATTAATTACAATTACTGATATAACAAACAATCAATCCATTAATTACAATCATGAATATAATTTACATATTTTAGATATCTGATCAGTGACTATTAAAGTAACGAATAATGTATGGAATTATATGTGGAACAATAATCATGCATAGATATATAAAAGTAGATGATGGATGATATGATTATGTATATATAATTACGCTGGATTTCACAGATTTACGCAACTATACGTAGAAACGAAATTTTATGATGCGTATTGTATATGTGTGATACACGTGGGTGTAAATATATATAAAGAATTAATATACATTACTGTTCGTACGCGTGCGTGAATCTACGTGCGTGAATCTACATGTGTTTGTGATATGTTTGTGTATGGACGATATAAGCATAAAGCAACATTTATATATATATATATATATATATATATATATATATATTGCTAAGTCTTAGAGAAATGCATTTGATCGTTTCTCGATATTGAGTGTAATAGTATGATGGTAATGTTGAGTGGTATATATCGTTGAATAAATGTATTTCAGAGAAGATTTAGCAAACTAATAGATTTGCATAAAAATAGATTCTCGTCTTCAAATAACTTTACATTTCACTTTCAGATGAATGGGATGATCATCTCGATGCTTATAAACTTCTCTTTTCCTTCTCCTTTACAACACTCATCAACATCCCTTTGCATATCGGACAGAATCGTTAATACAATCCGAAAAGCTTAGTTAGTTTAATCTTACATCCCTTCTGATCGCTAATTTTCATTTCCAAACTATTACGATTTTTTTTCGACTTATCATTAAGCAATCGCAACATCTAATCAACTAACATTCTTTTATCCCTTTCCATTCCAAAGTCAAAATTTTGAAATAATTTAAATTTTTGATTCCTCTATAAGCTCAATTAATTACGCTTAGATTTTGTGTTAAATAACTTTAGTTTTTTTTCTCTAGATAATATAATCTATCTATTCCTATTAATAACATAATTTCATGCTAATATTCTTGAATTTTATGCATAATTTAAGTTTTCAAACTATTTCCTTAATTTAATAATTTACGTTGTATGCCAAAATAGGGCCATATCCTCCTAGCTTTTTGATCATTAAAGATATGATAAAAAAGTATTTATTAATATTTGCATATGAGTGATAATTAGTGGGATTTTGATGATAGACTTTATAAAATTTGATTGCATTTTGAATCTTTGCTTAAACACTGAATTATTTTTAGTTCGAATTGTTTAAATTATTTAATCATTCAAATTGATTACCAGTGATAAAAGTTCAAGTTATTATTAATAAATTTCAGAACTTTTGACTATCGTCGAAGACTATGGTTGAAGAGATAATAGAATTGTAAGTCTGTTGGAAATCGTTATTGAATATGTATATAATAATCTCATCTAATTTCAAAAATCTCAATGGTTCAACATTCTTCGTCCTTTTTATTTTATTCCGTCCCCAAAATTTACTTAAGGTCAATTTTGTTTTGGAAATTGAATTCCGATTTAATCTCAGAATTTATTGATTTGCAGATCCGATAAGGATGAAGAAGATGAAGACGAAGAAGAAGAAATAGAAGTCGAAGACGAAGAGCAAGACGACGACAAGAGTGGAGAAGCGGAAGATGAAAGTGAAAATGAACAATCTCAAATTTCCAAAAAAATTGAAAATGAAATGTAAAAGATTTCATTAATTTATTTCCAAAATCTTTTATAGCTTTATCCTATGTTTATAATTTCAATTTACGCATTTCCTGAACAACAATACTCTTATAATATAGTCGATTCTTTTGATTCAGTTAAGTATTTATTCATTTAACAATCAATTGAATGTTTACAAAGTTTAGTTTATACTTGCAGTGATTAATTAATTTACAAAATAAGTTATACCAATTACAAATATCAAAATTAATAATAATAATAATAATAGTAATAACAATAATTAATAATAATAATAATAGTAATAACAATAATAATAATAATAACATATCCGACTTGCTCATTTATTAAATTATTGTTAAAATCTGAGCATTTTTAAAATCTTTTCATCCCGTAATATTCATTTTTTATTGAAAAGATTCGAAAATTTTCAAATTTTTTTATTGAGTTTCGTTTTCATCTATTTCCTTAAAGACGCATCCAAAAATAAATCCAAAATTATGCATATAAAAGATTATTAAATAAATTAAAAAAATAATTTTGACATTTTATCTTTTGGTAAAATAAATTTTATGTCTGTTAAAATTTCCTTCAGCATTGTTTACAATGAATAAAGTGACTGATTAATAATTGAATCAATACTGATCGATATTATTTGAACATATGTAGTTGGTAGGTAGTATAAGTTACTGAAATTTTTACCACAAAAAACAAATAAATTTTTTAATCTTTTCATGTAAAAACTTTCAAAAACTAAAAAGAAAAAGAGACTTTTGATTCTTTTAATTTAAATAAATATTAAAGGATAAAAATTGACAAAGAATGTGAAGGAATGACAGAAGCAACAAAGGCAGTTTTAGTAAGTAAAATTTGAATTCTACTTTCGATAATATTTTAGAATTAAAAAAAAATTTTTTTGTTTCCTTTTTTTAATATAGTATGGCATATATCATTTTATTACTAGATTTTTACCATTAATAATTTAGGCTGCAAAAAAACGTCAAGAAGAAGAATATCGTTTACAATATGAGGCACGTCGAAAGGAGGAACGTGAAAGAGTGGAGCAAGAATTGAGAAGTTTGCGTGAAAAACAAAGAAAGACGTCGACGTGAACGTGAACAAGAAGAAAAAGAATTGGCTGAGAAAATACGTTTATCTGAAGAAAAACATCGTCAAGAAGAAGTAAATTATTTTAATGAGAATATAAAATACTTCAGCATTTCCCATCCATTCAATATTTTCATATTATTTATTGCCAGGAATTCGTTACCACTTTTAATTTTAGTTTTCAAAACTATCCATGTAAATTTATTGAATAAAGGAATTCAGTATTTTGTTTTATTTCTATTATCTGTTTTTTATTGTTAACATGACTGATTAATTGATTATTAATAAATTGAATGATTGAATTACTGATATGAATTATATAGTTGTCATAAAATTTTCACTCTGGATTTAATAAAATTTTATATACACAGCCTAGTTAAGAATAACTAAGGTTTACAAAATTATTTTTTCCATAATTTCCAATAATCTAACCTATGAACCGAAAAAAGAAACAATAGAAGACAGGAAAACAAACGAACATATAGCTCAGAAAGTATTTATTTGAACTTGAGAAGGCTGAACTTGATTACAGAACTTATAGTTTTTTTGATTATTTTTATCTTCCATAACAAAAACACTCATTCAAAGTTGCAGATTCGTAATTTGAATTAATTCAATTATTTAAACAATTATTTTATATTATATCATTTGATATATTTCTTCCATTCATGATGATAATTCTGAGGATTGTTTTTGGTTTTACTCAAGAAAATCATAGAAATGCATACTCATATTTTAATGACAATTTCCTGTTTTCAATTCTGTCAAATATTCTAATTAATTTATAAATTTTACAAATGTTATTGCTTTATGGAAAATAATTTAAATTATTTTTGTTTGAATTTAAATTTTGAAACTTTTTTCGAACTTTCCCCAATGCAATCATTTAATAAATATCCATTTTTTTTTTATTTTTTTCCTTCCTTATATTTGTTATGAGAAAATAAAAAAAATTTTGATTTGAAATAAAAGTTAAAAAATTTTAAGGAAGAAAGCAAAGCTCGAATAGAAGCACAAAAGCGAAAACGTGAAGAAGAACGCTGCAAGAAGCAGGCAATGCTTGCGGGTTCATTGGCCGGTATTGTTTCATCAGGTAACAACGGCAATCATAACTTTATCATTCAAAAAGCAGAACAGGCAGAACGAAATGTAAGTCTACACACTGATTAATTTTTGTTGAAAAAAGCTTATCACTCAAATTAAACTTTGAATATATTAAAAAGAGTAAAAGTATAATAATCAAAATGAATAATGCTCTTTAATTATTCTAAATTTTCTCTTCAGTCACTGCTGTTACTTTTTATTTATTATTTTTGTATTATTTTTTGATTAATCTTTTCTATTTTAATTTTTATTTCAGAAAAATGATAAAGGAAGAGAAGAAAGGGAAGAAGCTAAACGTGCTTATATGGCAACAGTAAATCAGAAACCAGATATTTCTGTTCTACTAATAAATGATTTGAAAATTAAAATTCATGAATTGCATTCACGCATTTGCAAATTAGAAGCACTTAAATATGACCTTGAAAAACGACACGAACGGCAACTTTATGATGTAAGTATTACATAATTTCCCGATTTCAAGATAAGGTTCTATCTTCTTTTTGAATTAATATCAAATTTTAGTTGAAAGAGTTACATGAACGTGAAAAGCAAGTAGCACGACATCGAGCACTTCAACGAGGGCTTGATCCGAATGAAGCGGTTGCTTCACCACATCCTGTAAGTCCATAATTCTTTTCCTTCTTCTTTCTCTCGAATTTTTAATATCCAATTTTGAAAATTTTTTAAATGCACTACTATATTTTCTTTCTTTTTTACTTTCCATCTTTTTTTGAGTATCTTATATTGTAATGATTTCACTTCGAATTATCATACATGCAGTTTTCATTGAATTTGTTTAATTTTCAGCCAAAAATAAACGTAGCATCTAAGTTTGATCGACAATTCGATCGTCGATCCTATGGTGACCGTCGAATAATATTCGAAAAAGTAATTTTTCATGGTTCATTCAGTATGATGTATATTACTAGAACAAGCAAGATACGATTAATTAAATTTAGAAAGTTAGTAGTCAAATTCTTGAACGAAGGCACGAATGATTTGCTAACTAAATTTCTATTTAAATCTCTCTATATTCACGATCTCTGATAGGTCACTTTTTTACTATCTATTGCTAGCATTATTTAAGTCTCAACCAATGACGCAAACTGAAATGCATTTGAAATTTGTTTGAAACTTACTTTTATTATTTTATTATTTTTGTCATCAAATATTTTCCAGTTTAGCAATTTTGAATATATCTGTTTTCAAATTTCTAGCGAAAAGGCATATCTAATCTAGTGTCACTTCGATCCATTCCGTTCTCATTCCAACTGATATACTCCTATTTATAGCCTCCAGTTCAAAAACCATTACCGATCGTCCATGGTACCGCACGACCACCACCAGAATGGGGACGTACGGAGAATGAAGAATTAGAACAACTTCGAAAAATTATCGAACCACGTAGATATGTGGAAGAAATAAAACTGATAAATGTTCGACCACCTATCGAGCCCATTCCGTTGTCCATACCACAGATCGATTAAGAAAGGACGAATTATTGCATTCGGTAAATTCGTACTATCGATATGTTTACGCATTATCATTCTAAAAAGCCTATAAATATTTATTTATTCGTTTTTCAAATACTAAAAAAATCAATTATTTCAATAAGATTTATCATTAAGTTATATTCAACAATTATTGCGTTCATCAATTTATGATTTATTCATTGTTTTCTCCTTTGGTAATATAACTTACTTGTGTTATAGATTTTTTCCTAATTTAATTAATTATCTTTGGTGGTAACACGAGTAGATTCATGAAACTATCAGATTTTTAATTGATGTTAATGCAGTTATTTATTTTAAATCAAGTAACATTGCCCATAACCATAGTTTCTGATTATAAATTAAGATTTTGGATGTTTGTAATCAAATGATTTTGTCTATCTTATGCTGTTTAATAAAGTTCTAATCTTGAATGAATTTCCAACTGAAACATTTGCCAAAATAATTGTCCACTCACAAAAATTATTCTGTTATGATATAAATCCTGTATATAATTTCTTTTTTACAATATATTTAAAATTATTTCTTTAACACAGTCCATTTACAGCATTATCTCCTTGTTTGATATCATTCCTTGTTACACGGCCTACCTACATTTTTACTACATATCAGTTTTTTTGTCACAGTATACACGACATCAATTTCTTTTTATAGTATTACCTTTATTGTCATCCAATCATGGCATCATTTTGTTATTACACATATTTGCAATATCATCTTTGGCTGCAATATATTTACGAAACAGGCTGAAACATTGAGCCTGCGTATTTGCATTTTGATCCGTATCACAGCAAAATCAAATTGCATGTACCGTCCAGTATTCTTGCTTTGCGATTTCACAGTAATATTTCCCTTGTCTTCCTCTCCTACTTTTAAATTTTATTTAAAGTACTTTATTTACTTCAAAGCTTAAGACATTTCTTTTCAAATTTTCATAATATTTCATATATTTTTATATTAGATTTCATGCTTTCCATTAAAACTTAGATAATTTTTGAAAACTGCAAGTATTAAACTAGACTGATTGGATAAAAAATTGAAGAATTATCAAACAGATAAATGGATATATTAATTTGTTACTTACTACTGCTTGTAATGCGTCACATATAATGATACTCTTTATTAACTTCTTGAATTTTATGCTGTTATAATGGAGAAAGAAATGATAAAAAGAAATAATTGTTTGGCTAAAAAAAACTGAAAATCGATTTGAGTTAAAAAAAGAAAGTTTGATGACAGTTATAAAATGATATAGAAAACGCGTAAATATAACTATAAAAAGATCGCTGAAACTAGAACATTAAACATGAAATATTTCTTAAAAATATTATTAATGAAACGTCACTGAAATGTAAAACAATACTCAATGTGAAATGCTCCTTCCAGATATTTAATGAATGCAATATCATTAAAACATGAAAGTTTAACATGAAATATTTCTTTCACATATTGTGCTTCCTTTGCGATTATCTTGTTCTTTTTTCCTTCATGGAACTTTTGTAATATTAACGAGCAAACTGTACACGTAACACAAGACCAGCATAACCGATAATAAAAACAGTTAAAATGTAGAATACCATAGTACCCATATTCATATACATATTACTCATTTCAAAAAAGTTATTGATTACTGATTTTCCACTATCTTCACACGTTGCTGCTGGCTAAAGTTGTTGAATTCTTGAATTTACTTAAAATTGTATAAGTTTTCGTTTAATGCATGGAAACGATAGCTCTTACTATCAATTGTTTAATTATAAAATTTCTGAATAGAATGGAATAAATAATGCTGGATGATCAAAAAATAAATCTGAGAATAAAAAAGAAATAGGAACAGGAATATTATAAAAAAGTTCGGAAATTCGAAGTTAAAAGTAGGTAATTACTCTAAGCATAAATTCCAAATTTAATGCTTAATCAATCTTATTATTTTATTAGATTTTTTAATTCAAAACTTTTTCTAGTCGAAACTTGGAACTTTCCATCGTCATCTATTCTTGAAATCTGATCGATCCCTCAAACGAAATTTCCCATCTTAATCATTTTTGAAAATTACTTTTTTAGTAGAATTTCCCCTCATCTTCTAAGATCTAATTCAGTCTAATCATATTCGTAACATCAAGGCACTATTAATATTGCAAAAAAAAAAAAGATGGAAGGGAAAGGGAAATTAAAATCCCAGGAATTTGAATAAATTTCAAATCATTACTTTACCTTTCCATTAGATAATAAACAACTAATATTATCATAGTGAGAAAATTCATTTATTATCAATGATTCATAGCCAAAACGAAACCTAAAAACAAAAACAATTGTTGATAACGTTAAATCTATTTTTTAACAAATAAAAAATTTAGTTCTCTTCCTCAAATAATTAAATTCTTTAATAATAATACAGCTATTTGTTTTCTAATATATCAAATTGTTCCTACTCGACTGAATATGTTTATGTTGATGATTATGTTAAATAAGATTTATATTCCGAATTCTTCAGAATAATTTATTCCTATCAATTTATATAACAATTAAAATAAATTTAAACTTACCAACTGAAATACTGAACCCATCGTACCGATTCATGAATTGTCTTTATATTGCTGTAAAGACCACCGGTGATAGAAAAAATAGTTAATAGTGGCCCTGATATCGATAGAGCTATCGCATATGATGGAGAAATCTGTAAATTTAAGCGGAAAAAATGATAATGATAAAAATAATAGTGATAATAGTAATAAGAATGATGACGATAATAATTCTAATAATAATTATATTGCTATTACTTTCAAAATAAATTTTGAAATAAAAAATAATGGAAAATTTATCATTATAATGCAATCTCACTTCTTATATCTGAATTATCGCAAGATGTTTGTCATTCAAAAAAAAATATGTATCATTACGGTTGATATGTATTAATAATTAAGAATTATTTGTTTCGTGTATATTGAATTTTTTCAACTATTATATCATAATATCCTTTTAATTTCCATCCAATTTTTCCCCATTTTTAATATTACGATAATTTAGCTTCGATCGAATTGTATAAAAAATTTGAAAATTATTTTGCAAAATAATTTAAAACTTTTCAAAATATAAAAGAGTAAAATTTCAAATTTAATTTAAAAATGATATACTTACCGAACTTAACATTATGCCAACACTAAGAGCGGACCATTCGATTAATATACAAATAAGCAAAGTGGTGAGAAATGTTGTAAATGTTGGACAAAGACCAATCATATAATAACTAATACATAACATGCAGATACCATCGATCGTAAAAATTGGTAAATATGACATTATCTATCAATATTGCATTTATATATTTTATATTCCACTTGTATATTTCACTTATATGAAATAAAAAAGAGGCAGAAAGATTTGAAATGCTCCTGTTCCATTCGGAATACTGAACAAATAAATGAATGATTGTGATCAATCCTCATCAGTCAGAATATGTAACATTATTTTGGTAAGCTTCACGAAAGTTTCGTAAAATTCAATCTTGTTTATAGCTTGAAAATATCTATCGCTATTAGTACTCAAACATGGGATTAATTTCACAATTAATTATATTTTAAACTAAAAAAAAAAAATATATCAAAAAGAAATTAACATAATCATAATCAAGGTGAAGGAGAAAAATGTCCCATTATCATTTCGGTTTCAATAATAGAAAATATCGTAGTGATAATTATTATCTTTAAAGTGATAATAGGAATTTATATATGGGTAATGATAGTTTTAATTTCGGAAATGATAACAAAAAAAATATGCATAACAATTTATTAACCTTTGACAAGTAATAGCATATGACAGGATATATGCCATCATGATATTCTCGCACCAATAATGGAAAATCAGAAGGTAAAAAAGTCTGGATGCCAAACACGGTTGAATATGTCAACTCAGAGATATAATAGAATAAAGCTCCTTTAATATTATTAATACCATCCTATAAAAGTAAAGTTTAGGAAACTAAACTTTTTGAATAAAAATTGAATTTATTTTTTTGAAAATTAGGTAGCAAATTCCTTCTTCAAAGTCAGCTAACCTGATTGATTTTGGTTTGCAAATATAATGTACCCAAAAATAGACCCATTATAACTTTTTGAATAAGTTTTGCCCACAGAAATGATGGATTTCTCACATTCTCCTTAAATGATCTGAAAAAAAACCTCACATATAAATTTTTCCACATATGTCGTCCTATATTATTTCGTATTCTAAAATATGTGACAAATTAAAATACGTAAGAAAAAAAAACGGATGTTAGTATTATGGATATGTGATATATTCAGAAATAAAATTTAAAGCTAATTAAGCAGATTTCAACTGCAAGAAATTTATTAAACAATAAGATTTATGCATGGTGTTTTTAGAACAGATTTAAATTTTCGGCTTTTGATTTAATTGGCATTTAAAACTGCTAGAGGAAAATTCCTCAACGAACGACTTCGAATTTAGAACTTATCAGAACATTACGAATTAAGTACGAATTAATTATTATATATTCTTCGATGACTCGAATTTTTATTTAGAAATAATTCGAATCCAATTTCTTTTCTTTTTCTTCGAAATAGAAAATTTTTTTAGAATACCTTAAAAATAAGACATAAATAAGAGTTGGAATCGATGCTCTGCCATGTTCGATAAGTTCTGCTTGAAATTGCTCATTGTTAAGTTTCAAATATTCACGCATTCTTACTTCATATTTAGATTTCATAAACTATAAGTGAAAAGTTTTAATCTTCCGTTTCTTCATTTAAAATAAGCAACAGCATAAAACTTATCCTATCAGAAATGCATAACAATGCATGTTTAAAAGTTTATCTCAACAAAAACTGAGTATTTTCATAAATTAAATACCGCATCAATAATTTGATTGGCACGTTCTGTGCATTTTTCTTCTTCTCCAGGAACAATGGCTAATGTTTGAATGAAGAAATCTGCTGGATTGGTAAGAGCCGGAATGGGATATCCAATATCGGCATAAAATCGTACAGCTTCTGATGGTGAACCTATAAAAATAAGCTTATGGGTCATTATTATTAAATTATTAAATACGGGATGTTATATCTATTATTTCAAATATTTAAGAATTAGTGAAATTTTAAATTTTAACCAAGAAAGGCAATTTTCCCATTAGCAAGAAAAACTACTCGATCAAACATTTCAAATGTATCAGATGCTGGTTGGTGAATTGTACAGATGATTGTTTTTCCATTTTCGGATGCCATTCGTTCAAGAACCTTAAATTAATTAATATTACTTTCATTTATTATTCACAAATAACAAAAAATTAATTAAAATTTAAAATTTTTTCGTTTTTGCACATTTTTTGTTTAAAATTTAATAAATAATTTGCAAAAATAAATAGAAAAAAGCGAAATAGAAAAATTCATTTATATAACAAAATGTATAATAATTAATAATAATAATTATTATTATTATAATTATAAAATATAACGAAAAAGACTAGGGAAGGATGGAGACATTGAGAAAAAAGCTATTATTTGTATTATTACTAAAAAGCTATTTCTATTATTATATATATCAGACCTTCACAATATGATATGCCATAAAAGAATCAATGCCAGTCGTCGGCTCATCAGCAAATAGTAGTGATGGATTTGTTAAAATTTCCGTAGCAAACGACAAACGCTTCCTTCACCGCTTGTGATACCCTTTCCGATGCCTGATACCCCAATACGTAAATTGACGCAATGTTCTAATTCCAAATCTGCGATTACCTTAATTAAAAAAGGATATATTATCAGTTACTGCAACGTTTTAATTTCAGATCTATAGCTCCTTTAATCAAAAGAGTACATTAATACGTGAATTATGCCAAATTTCGTAATTATCTTACTCTAGCTGACCTAATTAATAAAAAGAAATTTTTTTCTAATCCAAAACAAAACTTCAGCTTTTACGTTTTCCATAATCTGCCATACTTTTTTCTTTTTGTTCTAAATATTTTCAGATACTTATAATACCTGTGTCACAAATAATAATTCAGATACCAAATTCATAAATAATAATTTATGTAAGAACTGAAATTTATTCGATAATAAATGAAATATAATGGCAGTAATAATTGATTAGTATGCTTTTATTAAATCACACCAACACTGAAACCTATAGAAATTTTATTTAACAGCTATTCTTTAATTTTATTCGTAAGAAAATCGCAAATTATCTTCGAAATAAAAAACAAAAGATTTTTCATTGAAGAAAAAAGAAAACAAATCACTTGTTTTATGCGTAATTCTTTCTCATGTTTTGTAAAAGATGATGGCAGGCGAAGAGCTGCTTGTAAATTGAGATGTTCGTAAACTGTCAATGAACTGATAAACAAATTTTGTTGTTGAATGTAAGCAGAAACCTAAAAACCAACAAATGACGAAGAAAGGATTGGTGTAAAATATTATCGATTTATTATTTTACATATATGTAATTAATACTTTTCTTGATGTTAATTTTTCTTAATTATTTATTTGTTTTTCTCTTAAAGTAAGCAAATGTATTTAAGCATATATGGGAATTTATGACGTAGAATTAATTTTGCAAACAATTATAAGCAAAACGCAGTAAGTATTAAGCAAAAAATTATTATATAAAAAATGGTAAAGCGAACTTGCCTTGGTAATTTTTCGACCAATAATTTGACCATTAACTTTAACGACACCACTAATTTTTAAACCTTTTATATTGCGACGCAACAAAGCATTCAATAATGTTGTCTTCCCAGCACCGCTACAGTAATTTTACCTCGTTTTAAGTAATTTTTAAAATGATCACTTTTAGCATTAATTAATATAGAAAGTACAACTGGAATGAATCTTCCTAATTTTGTTCAGATTTTTTATAAAAAAGAAATTTTCTAAATATTTATTACCATGTCAAACAAGAAACAAATCGATTAGAAAGCCCTAATGACATTCAGATTATTTAATATCAAAATGATTAAAACTGGAAACCTTGCACCCATCAGAGCGATTAATTGTCTTGGTTGTGCAATGCCTGTAACATCTTCCAATAACAAACGTTTCGTTTTCTTTGCAGTAACTGACAAACCTTCCCAGGTTAAAAAAACCGGATTAACCGGTAGTAGATTGATGGCTGCATCAGAAGAAACGTTCGGATGCATCGTTAAACTAATCTTTAATGAAAGTAATCACCGCACGTCAATGATTACAAGGATATTAAATTAGAGTTAATTGAAATATTTCATTTATATGATTTGCAAGAAATCACTTCATTATTAAATTTAGGATTTCAACAATTACATATGTAAAAACTAGATATGCTACCAAATATTTCTACACTTACGCATATCCGTTAATGTTGTAATAGCACGTTATTTGGTTTATGTAAATCACAAAGCAATTTATATATTTATTTTGGCAAGCGGAAATATCTTCCAAATTCTCGTGACAAGTTAACGAACAGAGCAATAACAAAAAATCCCGAAACGCGTAAGATGTATCTAAACTTGTCTTTGCGGTCTATTGCAACTATCAATTGTTTGTCTAACCCATCTTTAAGTACCTCTAGAGCTATCGGTAATAAATAATTTCTGTAAAGTACGGAACAAATGATCAGGTCTGAATTTTTCAACTGCATATTAAAATAAAAACATATAGCTGAATTTTACCACTACATTTACATCCGATATACAGCGCTTCTCAAGAAAGCTAAACAGTCGAATTCGACATAATGAAAAAGTTACCAACTCCAAATTCTTTTGCGAATTTTTCCGACTCCCAAAATTGCAAAATCTCTAATTCATTATTATAATATGGATTTGTGTTATTTTTATTAAATCTTCATCAAATGCAAAACACCTGAAGCATGAAGTACCACCTTCAGTTTCAGTCTCATGGTTTCTTTTATTTTTTCCCCTTTCATAATCTTTGGATTCAACAGCATTAGGAAAATTTGAGTTTAATTAGGCAACAAGCAACTGTTCCTCCTCTAAATATGTCATTTTCATCCTTTTGTACTATATTTTGTTGAAGTTTCTTCTTTTTCTTTTTCAATAACTTTTTTATTGTTTTTGATTTTATTTATGCATATTCATTGAACAGTGAAAATTAGCGCAGGGTAATTTCCATATACAGAAAAAAAGAAAAGGAAAGCAAAGCAAAAGCTACAAATGTTTCAGACGCTTCCGCGGTGGATGGCTCATAATGATAGGTGGCGTTTGTTGAGTTGCCAATGCACGAAATACTTCAGCAAGTAATGGCGGATGATCGCGTACTAAACAATTCCAACCATCTGATTCCATAATCTCATTTGCATGCACATTCTAAAATTTTCCGGTCTGTTATTATATTATTCAATCAATAATGAACGAAATATAAAGTCGAGTGATTCGAAGGCAATCACCGTATATAAAATAAGTAAATAGATGTAGTAATATGACTAGGATTTTTAAACTGGGTTTTCTAATTGTTCTTTTTCCTCTCTTTCATTCAATTTATAAATTCCAACTCATTTTTTCCACAAATCATTGTTAGAACTTACGATATAATCAATGGCCTGGTGTTTCAGTTGTTCAGCACTATGTAAATCGGCAAGTATCAATGTTTCACAAGCATTTTCATTCGTAAGATTTAAACATAATGCTTGCTCACACATGACCTACAAAATGACATAATCGTAATTTTTCACGAAAAAAAGGATTTTTAGAAAACCAAAGTCATGAGAGCATTTCAGAATTATTACTACTGCACAAAATTATAAATCGCTGTATAAAGACAGAAATTTAAATAGAACAAATATTCATTCCCCTTATTTATGATTTTCTTCCTTTTTTCTTCCAAACTGAAGAATTACAATCTTTTGAGAAGCTTAATATAAAAATGGATAAAGAAAAGCTGCAAAACTTTCGAAATTAGACTTTTTCATGTTTTTTTAAAGTTTGCAAGGAAACTTTTTCAAGCAAGAATTTACCCAACTTGAGTGTAATTTAAATAGAGGAATCGAAAAGTCTTACTTAATTCTCTATCTCAGTAATACGAAAACACTGTTTTTTAAGCAATTAGTCACATCAGCAAAAACATGTAAATTTTCATTTAAATCTTTTCATTACACGAATATAATTTAAAAGAAAAACATTACTTTCAATCTATCTAACTGATATTTGTCAGCCGCAGCTAAAAGTGTATCAGCCATTCGATCGAGATTGGGTGCCGCGCCAGTGTACATGAATCGTAACATTTCTTTCATAACGTCCGGTTCAACATCATCAATGATAACACGATCCGATTGTGATTCGCTCATTTTATGTTCAAAACACGCAGCAAATACAGGAGACCTTGTTGCTAATACTGCTTTATGTACCTGTGAAATAGAAAATACCTTTGACTTTAAAAATATAACATAGCTATAAAAGAAAATTTAAACTTTAATTATAAATCAAGACTATTCCCGGATGAAAAATTAATCAATCTGAGTTTAATTTAATCCATTTTCATTTTGTGTCAAATTCATTCTATTCTGAGTATCGGCAAACTCTAAAATGTTTCGAAATAAGGAGAAAAAAGAGAAAAGTTAATATAAATAATGTCATAAGTATGTGTATAAATTTATTTTTCAAACCAAGAAATTCTAACTGCAAAAAATATTTCACAATACGAAAACAACTTACATGAAATTCCTTTGTACCGGTTACCAGAAGACAATCCGAAAAACAATGTTTCTCGAAAAGATTAGCCATATCATCAGATAACCTACAAGACGGTACCTTGAATTGCATAAGATTTGATTGCCCTGTAACATTAACTGTTTCCGCTACAACTGACACCTAAAAAAACATTAGAATTCATGAATTTTAGCCATATATTTTATCCTAAATGAATAATGGATATTGCAGATTTTTGAGCCATTATACAGCAGCAAATTTTCATCTTTAGAAGTAAGCTGAATAGTAGAAAAAGTGTGAAAAACACTATTAATGAATACGAGCTGTGAAAAAAAATTTAGGTTGATTTGTCACCTCACAAAAAATACTCAATCTATCTTCAGGAAGGAGACCATTTGCTTCATCAAGAAGAAAATCTCGTCGAATAAATTTCTTAAATCCCCAATCCTTTCCCTGTACAAAGCGATATGCACGTTGAGATTCTGAAAGTGCAACAAAATTAAACCAGTTTTAGATAACTTTATCTCAAGTTTTCATCTGTTGCTTATCAAATTTATATAGACTCTGATAAATCTTTGACTTTTCTCGTACTCTGAAATTCTAGTATAAAATCTAAATAGCACGAAAACGAACCCATTGCCTTAGTTTCCTCTCTTTTAGCATTTAATATTGAAAACTTGAATTTAGCGCGTACTTCATTCTTAGCACATTGTACAAGTAACAAGTAAAGTGACAGATAGTCCTTGGATTCTTCATCAAGTCCTGAAAATAAATGATCGTAAGATGAACACAAAACAAATCGAACTTATACAGAAAATTAAATTTAAAAGACTCCCATCAATTTAACAATCCGCATCAACTTCTTATGAAAAAACGTTTTAAGTATTCAAAAATCCAATAATGTGATTTTAATATCCGCCCATATATTTTTTAAAAAAGTTGAAGCGAAAAGGTGAAATTCTATTGGATTCAAATTAATCAGAGATAAATTGAGACAAATATACAAAATAATAAGAAATATCCATATGTATATCAAATAAATAAATACCTTTCGGGTTAATCCTTAAACACCATTTTAATTTGTCATTAGAACCAGCACTAAATGTTGAACTTTTCAATACCTCACCCATTTCTTCACGACAAAATGAAAAATTGTTAATAGTCCACATATAATTAAACTTGATCACTTTCACCTGAAAACTGCTTTCTAAGATTCTCAACTAAGCCAATTTTTTCACATTTTATAAAATGACCTAAGAATATTCTTTTCCTATTAAATTTTATTAAAATTAATGAGAACTGTTTCACTCATTTAATTTCTCAAAATAAGAAAACTTTCACTCACGTCTGATAGTAAGCGATCGTTTTATTCTTCAAAATAACCAATACGTCTTTATCTATTTTTAACAGCAGAAATAGTTTAACTCATCTTTTTTAACAATAAAAATGCTCTACTTATTGCTAATCTTCTTTTTTAAACAAATTCGCATTAACAATCATTTTATTATGTATTAGCCTGCATCTAATAAATAGAAATAATACTATTATAATGAATATTATACTTGTGTGTGGCACCAATTCTCAGCCACTGGCATATGAACATCTGTTGGTGTGGTTGAGGTTGATGATGAACCACTTGCTGATGCTGACGGACTCTGAGCCCGACTACCACTGATAGCAGCTTGTCCCGGACCACCACTGACAGATTCATCCTGGGCCGAGCCATCCGCATCCATTGTTACGTTAAAATTCCTTGGATTTCAGGATGTGCTATAGCAGTATGTGGAAGCCAGTAATGGGAACACCAGGAGGGAATTAATATAAGAATGATGAAGGGAGTAATGCTTTCAAGCCAAACAGAGTAACGTCAGTGAGTACAAAAAATCTGAAAATTAATCTCTAAAATCGTTTGTCAAAGGAATTATAGACATATCGAGCGCTATAATGCACGAAATAACACGAATAGAATCACAAGCATTATGACAAAATAAGATTTCAAATTTTCAAGTTCCAATTTCAAACTTCAAATCTCATATTTTTCAAATAAAATTTAAATTTATTCTTAAATAAGGAAGAAATCCCCTAACACTTTTAATCAACTATAAACAGAGAATTACTTGAACGAGAGTGTTTGCTGAATATTTTGAAGTATAGAATCACCTGTTTGAACAAAAACAAAAACAAGAATTTTCCGACAGCAACTAAACGATAATCTTTTGATTTCTTGAGAGACAAACATTATGAACAAAACAATCAAATGATCGGAAAGTTGAACCAATTATTTTATCGCAGGCATAATCTGGAATAAGATTCAAATTCGAACAATCTAACATATGAAAGACGGATAGCTCTCCCACGATCTTTTCCGTTATATTCTAATTTGAAAAATGCCTGATGTGGATCTGAAAGAATATTGATTTATATTGAAAACAATAATGATTAAATCCGAAATCAAATAAAAACAACAAACATGGAAGAAATTATAGTACACTAACTATTATTTGCACTCAAAAAAAAGGAATAATTCAGGAAGTTACTTTAAAAAACCATTATTTTACTAAAAATTTTAAAAAACGAAGAATGTCAGTCAAAAATCATGCACACAAAAAAAATTCGACATTCTAAGTCAAAATTTTTCAAAAAAACAAACCTTTTATGCTCTAACAAGTGATAAAATTTACACGGGTAAAAAATCCATAGATTTATGCTTAGTACTAACATCTCGGCTATCCAAACATTGCTAAGTAATTGAAACGTTGGCATCGCGCTGTGCTGTCATTGAAATAATGAATGAAATGCAACTTTAAGGCTTTTTCGCCATTCAACGTCCAATGATGCAAATCTCTAACTTTTTGATAACGCAATTTATTATAAAATTATGTTATAACAATAAGCTTCGATAATCTACTTAATGTTAAATGATTTAAATGAAAAAAAAGGACATATATCATGACGAATCCTCCCCAACAGATAATAACAAATAAATTTGAAAATTCAACTAAAGTCGAAAGCAGCAGATATACTAGCCGAATACACACATACACACACACACACACACGCACATATATATGTACATAAATATACATATTCACATGACATACAGAAACCTACACATACAAACGCATCTGACTGTCCACACACATACAAACAGAGAACGAGGCAATATTTGACATACTTCTGTCATATGATAAAAAGGGTATTGACAGTATCACTGTAGCTGCTACCCGTGCGCGAAAGTGATGAGCAGGGATGGCATTTTATTATTACTATGATGTTTCCATTTCAGACACGTATGTACACATACACAATACATCTGCGCAGACAGACATACAATACATACTCAAATTTACTATGCATAAATTATCATAATACTATATTTATATAACACCACACTTAGCATCTAATTGTTGTATAAGTACATATATATACTTATAGGTTCAAACATATATATATATATATATATGCAATAGTATATGTATATAATATATGTCACACAGAGATGCAAGCAACGAAAATCTTGGATTTCTTACATATATATCGACAGACGTGCAGATAACTAGAGAGACGGAGATGAATACACACATACAGAAGCGAAATAGAATAACTGATGAACAGATAGACAGTAAAAAAGTGAAGATTTATCGAGAGAGAGAATAAGAGAGGGTGTATGAAAGGAAAGGCCCGACTATTTGCTACTTGAGGGATGCGAAGAGCCTATCTATCCAATGCCCCCCTTCTCTACACCTTCACCTTCCCGTCATCTCCCCGTACAACTCGAACAATCTTCCCCATCCTTCTATCACATTTCCCCCTCTTCCGCTTCTTACTTCTTCTCTCACTTTCTCTCCTCCCTCGATAATCTTAACTGTTTAATCTTTTCTTCCTGTCTATCTATTCATAAACTATCCTATCTTAATTGATAACACCTTAGTTAAGCAAAACTCAAATTTGATACTCATCTCACATTTGCATATTAGTCTTCGATGTTATCTTCCTTTCTCCTTTTCCTCCATCCACACATTCCCTCCAGCGGATGATAACTCGATTTGATCGAACTATTCGATCACGACTGATAGTGATATGTCATCGAGAGACCGATTACCTGATTATAAAGAACAGAAATATCACTAGGTTTGAATGTGCATGTGTTTTCGCAAGACTTGTAAGAAAGCAAAAAAAAAACAAGTTGAGGGATCGAAGGTCACTTGAAGTTGCACTGTTTGACCCCCATAAAATCTTCATTACTTTCCATCCTTCACTAATTTTCACCGCCAATAGACAAACAAAATGAAAAGAGCTGAAATTTGGATAATGCGTATAATTTGCGCAATATTAGTATTAATCAAACGCATATCATATCTGAATATCATTCAATCAAATATGACTGAACCAAAAATAATTTTTGACAGCTTTCTAAAAACCCTAATTTATCCTTTCCTGCTATATAGTATAGAATGATGCTTCGCACATTTATTCGTGTTCAGGTTATTATTTTATCATCAGAAAAAAAATTCTGATGATAAAATCGATAGTTCGGGATCTAATGATTTTTTGCTCAGATGATTTCTTCGTCATAAAATCGAATAGTTTGGGATTCCTCAAATAGTTCGGGATCTAACCTGCTGATCCTCAAATATGTCACATTACTCATCTACACCAGGCATAACATAACTCGCCATCCCAACTCACGATTTTGTTAACTTCATTTCAATCAAAAGACATACACAAGGATCATCAGCTCCAACTGCATCATTAGACAGATATATGTATGTGTGTCTACGTTTATGTGTATGCATATGTGTGTGTGTGTGTGTGTGTGTGTGTGTCTGTGTTCGGCTGTCTATTTTCTTCTGTCCGTCTGTCTGTCCGTGTAATCGATTTCTGTCAAGTCTCAAAAATGAGTTTATTTTACGAACAATTTGGCGCAAATCTAACAAAATTTAGGTTACAGCAGCTCATGGAAGTACATCTTCTATTTGGCTGTTATGATGGCTTTCTCTCTGCCTGCCTTTTTCCCCGCTCTTCTGAGAGTAACCACCTATCTCATCTTTATGGAGTTTCGAGTCTACGATTATGTTTAGTAAACATAATGTAATAATGATACAAACTAATTGGTCGCGTACCAATTTGATACTCCAATCAATTTGTCGCGAGATAGAGACTATCGCTAACGAATTATCGATGCTAAAATGAAAATTTAGGGAAAAATTTTTCAATCGAAAAATTGAGAATTTTCATTAAACATAACAATGATTTTCCCTCCTGCTTCCAGAAGGACGGACAGAAGAGAAAATTATCACTGAATGCTATTTGCTTATCACTTCCCCTTTCCTACAATATCTTGGACTTGATGCAGACAAGGGAAATAAAGGTTAAATTTCACAATATTCATAAGTATTACAATATATCACTGAAACAAAAACATTTTTAGCGATAATCAAGTTCAAGAAATGCCAATGAATATCAGTGAAGTATTTCAATTTCCTATGATAATCTAACTTGTTTGTCATTCCTGGAAGTTCAAAATTTAGCAAATTCTGTAATCTATAATCTACATTTTTTTTTGGAATTTTCAAAAATAAGCTTTCTTCGAATTGATTCGAATTCTATCGGACTGAGCATAGAAATGAAAATTTTTTAAACAGCAATCATCGATAGATTCTAAAAATTACAATATCAAAAATTGTGACAGAATTGGATTTAAATTACAATTATTTATCATAAATAACTTCTCTGCAATAGATTATAATATTCCTATTTTTGAAACATCGTCCCCTTTTAATATTATTTCAAATTCAGCAAAGAAAAAATTGAAGATAATGAAGAATTGTGGAATTCATTTCACATTGAAAAAGCAATCAGTATATGCGCAATAATTCGCAATTTTTTTTTAATATAATTTATAAGGAAATTTGCATAATTAACATAAAATCTTACAACAGTATCTAAAATCTCTTCTGCAAGAATGACAACAATAATTATAACAGCAACAGTTACAACAATTAATGGTAACAATAACGATAATAGCAATGGTTACAATAATGAGACTTTTCCGTCACCAATAATTGAAAAATCTAGGATCAGGGCCTAGTAGAATAAGGAAATATTTTGCAATTTAACATTAAAGTCGAGAACTATTAAAAGTTTTGGATTATTAAGACTATATATGTATAAATATATATGAAAGTAATGTAAATTGGGATTTAATAATTCATTGATAATTCACACTCATAGGTTCAGAAACATCTACTCTCTATCTCACATTTATATAGTGTATTTGAGAGAATGATTTAACGATTTACTGGAAAACAAATATTCTATAATTGATACAAAATAAAATTCTTTCCTCATTTTCACAACAGTAAAAGCTATCACTATGGGGTATCGCGGTAAAATATTTAATAACTGATCAGTGAATGTATCACGACATGATATTAGTCTAAATTGTTGGTGTAATTAAAATTTTGATTTCCAATACCAAAATTTTTGAAAGTATGGCAAAATTCCGGGAAATTTTTCGAATTTAAACGTGGAGTAAACTGGAAAATGAATGCACATATAAAATTTCCAAGATAATCATCATCAGTAGTATTATAGAAATATTTAAATTTCGTTCAGGGAATTTCCGTGTCGAAACTTAATAAATATACTGATTCTGCATGAAAGAAAAATAAATGGGAAAGGATGATGCATATCGTGGAACTTGTTTGAAAAATATTTTCCTTGCGAGAATCGAGACAAGAATAGAGGAATGTATTTTATGAAATATATCAATTTCAATATATCAATTTATATCAATATATATCAATATATCAAATGAAATATATCAATTTGGTAATACTTCGGTTTAGAAATCAGTTGATCAACAGAAAAGGAAAAGAAGAGATTTGATAGCAAATTTAAGCTTAAAATTTAGTTAAGAAAAGCAGATAAGGTAACATAAATAGATGGATAGATGGCTAGATGGACAGAGATGAATAGATAGAGATGGGTAGATGGATACATGAATAGATAGATAGATGAATACATGGATAGATAGATAGATGGATGGATAGATGGATGGATAGATGGATGGATAGATGGATGGATAGATGAATTGATAGATAGATGGGTAGATGGGTGGATGGATAGATGGATGGATGGACTGAGGACAGATGGATGGACTGAGGACAGATGGATGGACTGAGGACAGATGGATAGAGACGAATGGATAGAGATGGATAGATGGATGGAGGATAGATGGATAGATGGATAGGTAACAAATTGAAATTTTCGGCGACATGAAAAGTTGATACCTCGTCATTGATTTCGCAAATACATCATAATGGACGAAAATCGATTTGCTACGCTCAACCAACCCGTCAATATTCATATACGAACATTGATTATTCTGTATCTGTATGTATTAATATGTATATGTACGTGTATGTGTGTGTATGTGTATATATATGTGTAAGTATATATATATATGTGTGTGTGTGTGTGTGTGTGTGTATTGTATGTGTATGCATATGAGTATGGGTTGTAATATAATGTGTTTGTGTATACATAAGTTCCATTATTACTAAGCGATTCTTTGCATTTTACCTGATTAGGTATATATGGAATATAAAGAAATATGAATAAATATGAAGGAAAAGAGAGTACAATGATAATATGTCAACATTTGAACAAAGTTTATAATTATAGCTATTCTTCTTCCTACCTATCGCGATTTTCCCTCCTATATTTTCTTTAATAGTAACTAATTGTCTAGGTATGACCAGTATCTGAAGGACAAAAAAAAGTCTAATGTCTAAGAAGAAATATTAAAGGAACAATTGCTGCTGAAAGAATGATTAATAACTAATCAATATTACTATGATCAATATTGATATAATGAAATAAAAAATTGTGTGTTAATTGTGAAGAAAAACAGGCGATTATCGAACCAGGAAATTAGGGAAATATCATTCCATTAAAACTTGTGATTGACATGAAAATACAATCAATCCATAAATTTTCATTTTGGTGCCGTGTGAAACTTCGTTACGCTACAAAGTTTCGTTTGATGATTGTTGTGTTTTAAATTGTTGGGTTCATTAAAAATATCGGGGTATTGATTCAATGCTATTGACGAGAGTTGTGAAAATATCGAACTTTATAATGATAAGATCGAATAGATATAATTTTGGTCACACTTTAAAATTTTGAGGATAGTTCATATGTCAACTTTATAGCTTAGATTATTAGTGGCATAAGTTGGAATACTTTTGTTTGAAAAAATTAAAATTACAGCTTGTAATTGATAACGAGAATGGCTGTGTTTATTGGTGAAGTTTTTTTTTGGCGGACATTATTTCAAAGATCTTTTTTTCTCATATCTTTCTCATAATAAATTCTTTTCTGATAAAAACAAAAGTCTGATGTATTAGATGTCTTTTTGCCGTACTAGTCTTCTTTTCGATACCGCATCTCATTTCATAACTAATCTTTAGGTCAGCTAGTATAACCGGAAGCTGAAAAATATTGATTGAAATGCATAAACAAAACAATAATATTAGGAACAGTTCGATGTGCTAAACGGTACTCATATCTAAATCTAATAAACTTATTATTTTTATAACTAAAAATTGTCGAAAGATGTTGGTTTGTTGTTTTTATCCCTTAACAAAAATATTAGTATCATACTTCGCTAAAAATGCGACTACGTGGTATCTTAGTTTTTTTTTTTCATTTTCAATATAAAACTTTTGTTATGAGCAGTATGAAAAATCACGGTATGACCTGTCTTTCGATTAGATCTTATTTTCAGTAATAAATAACTAAGAAAAACTAATAAGCGATGTTTATTTGAAAGTCAGCTGCTGATTTAGGCAAAAAGACAATGACAGCTATAAATAAGGTTAAAAAAATGGTTTTTAAACTACTTGAATATCATTCATTGTTCAGAATATAAAAAAACATCGTCATTCAACTGTCAGTCAGAAAATAGTGGCACTGTTCTTTCTTTTCAGTTCTGCTAAGCAATGATATTTGGAAGTTGTTAAAATCCCATGAAGATTTGTATCGAATCTCGTTTGAAAATGTTGATATTTATTGGGATTCGGGAACGACGATTTATTCCTTGGTTTTTTCCGATTTCTTTGAGCAGTTACAATTGACATAAAAGAAAAATTTGAAGATAAATATTTCAATAAAATTTGAACTTTTATGTTAAAATCCCTGTTAATAACATGAGAAGATGAAATTATTATATTTTTTTTTGTGCATTAGGATAATCAACTAATACCTGTCGATTTTGAACATAGTAGAGATATTTTATTGGAATGGTTTAGTTGTAGCTATAATGAATTCAGATGATACGGTGATATTCTTGCGCAGTTAAGTTCAACAAGTTCTGTATCAGTTGTGGGCTCGAAATTTCTTTTTAAATAAATATAATAGAATCAGAAATAATTAATTAGTTTTCTGACCGTTAGGATAAAAATCTCTTATTTTACTCGCACAAAGAAGAGACATGAAACCGAGAATCTGAAGAAATGTGGATTTATTGCAAGCGATATAAGACTAGTTTAGGCGAGTGTGTGATAAATTGAAGTTCACTCGATTTTGCAGATTTCGCAAAATTTTTTTTTCTTTTTAAATTTAACTGACTTCAATGATTTTTGACAGCAATTTATGATTTCGAAATTAAATGTAGTTCAACGTGAAAAGTCTTTTCGACTGTTCAAAAGTAGAGAAAAGAAGTTGGAGCAAAATACATTGTTGCTTAGCAGCAAAACAACTTCATAGTAAATCTTAAAGGGCTTAATAGCGAAATATTTCGCTTGAAAATATCAAACCGAAAATTATCATACTGCTTGCTAGCAAAAATCAGCTGATAAAATAGTTGTGCAGAAGCAGTTCATTTTATGGGCAGAAATAATGTTCATAAAAATTTGTAATTGAACAAAATCTTTTCGAAAATGTAACAAACATTGCAAAATTTTTTTAGCGATACATTCAGAGAAAGTAAAAGATTTAAAAGCTATTTCTTGTGCTGACGGTATTTAATAATTTGTATAATATATGTATACGGTATATAGTACATGTATATGTACATCTGTTTATATTCATATTCAAAAGCTCATTTTATACGCTAAATTTTGCATAAACACTATTAAAAGGAATATACAGTAATATTTAAAGTATCCAGTTTTTATGCTTTTATATCATTTATCGTTGTCGGTTCCATTTTTAAATCATCCATTCCTTATTATATTTGATTTCATTTTTTAAAATTATCAAGTATTTGCGTTTCTTTTTAATGTTAGCAATTTTCATTGATTTTCAGGAATTTTCTTTAAATTTGTTAAATGGTGAATTGTACGTTGATAAGACGATTCACCATTTCGCTTAAACAGTCCAGTGGCAAAAGTGGTTGGGGACCATATCGTAATTTACGAAAAGGTGATCACTTTGTTGGTACTGAACCACATCCGTTGAAATATCATGTGGTAAGCCTTGTTAATTGCTCCCCCTAGGTCACAAATAACTTTCCGAGATTTATTTTTTTCTTATCATATCTCCGATAATCATTTTGATCGATATGGATAAATCATTCTTATATTTTGTTAAATAAGATTGTTTTTCGATAATAAACTAGAGATAAACTCAAGAAATAAGTGTCTTCTATGTAACCTATGTAATTAGAAAAATATCTTATTGATAATACAATAAACAAAACAGACATGTTTTGTGAGTGAATCTGGTATAAAATAGGAAAAGAATAAGAAATATATGATAAAATATAGAATTGTTCATTTTTGAATATATTACTTAGATTTTTAAAGTTTGCATGTTGAAACTGGCTGAAACACCTTATTTATGTTTACGTCATAGCATTTCATTTTCTGGATTTTCTGAATATGTTTAAATCTGTCCTAATAAAATTGTTTTGACTTTCACATCCTGCAAATCTATCATATATTTTGAAAACGTTAAAAACATAGCGATATATCGAATTTAGTGATATATACAACTAAACTTCGATATTTATCAGAAGCTATAAAATTCTGGTTGTTTATGAGGAATTCGAAACCAGTCAGCTAGTCAGAAAATTTAATTAATGAAATCAGTCAGCCTCCTGAAAATGAGTGGGACTTTTTTGCCCTGTCATACATAAATTTATGAATTTATTTCAATTTTTTTATTAATTGCGGAACTGTACATCTCCAGTTTTTCAATTGATAATAAAACTGAACTTTTTTAGATACATGATAAAAAACCGTTACATAAGTATGGATTGCAAGCGATGCGTCATATGTTGCCGGGTACCGGGAAAGTTAGTTCAACACTGCCAACCCGAACAATTCTAAAAAAAGATAAGATTTATGCTTGGTGTTCGTGCGGCTATAGTGGAACTCAGGTATTATTAAATCGTTTTTGTTTTCATGTTAGTTTAATTTAAAGATACATTATTTAAAGCTTACTGGAAGGAAATATCTTATGTGCATTGTGACTGAAGAAAATCGCAAAAAGGTAAGGATCGGCAAGCAACGATTTGATTTAAACGTCTTTATATACTTCGGACAAGAATTTGATTCAGGATAATCCAAACTGTTGATTTTTTATAAATATGCTTAATATATTAGCTTGGAAAGGACAAATTTCTGGATATCATTGGCTTCGTTTTGGCAAATTTTTTTTTTTGATTCTTTTATATTGATATATTTCAGCCACTTTGTGATGGGAGTCATCTTCATTATTATATTCCAACAAATCTAAAACCTGTACGATTCATTCCTGACAAAGATATGGAGGTCAGTTTCTGGATTTCAAAAAGACATGATTTTTTTTTGGACCAGTGCTTCGTAAAATTTACTTTTCTGATCAGAAATTTGCTAGAATAAAGATTACAGGGATTCGAATATCATGAAAGGAAAGCCATTACAAGATTTTCAGGTATGGTTCTGTAATTGTAAACAAACGAAAACGCGCCCATTTTGTGATGGTTCACATCGCGAAATTAGTGCAAAGCTCAAAAAAGTTTCTGAAGAAAACGAAAATAAATAACAAGCGTGCATGCGGCGTTTTATTTAATTGTTAATATAAGAAGCGATAGGCAAGTAATGATTAATGATCCCGGAGATCTTTTTTTTTTAATGCATTTTGATTTGAAAAAAAATCACATGTGTGCTTTTTATTGGTAACAGTGCTATATTACTTACTCTGCAATTTGTCAAAATTGATTCATAAAATGATTTTTTTTACAAAAATTTAGGGAAAAGCGGTAAGATTGGTTTATCATTAATTTATAATTTATGTTTAGTCGTTAATTCTTTGTTGTTTATATATTTTTTGTTTGATTATAAAAGTTTTGGACTGATTTTCAAGTTGTCAAGTTTATTAAATTTGCTTTAACAACATAAATTTTTGTGAAAAGATTCATACATGATGAGAACCATTTGAATTTTCACTCATTTACTGCATTCGCCTACGATCAATAAGACATAGAAAAACAATAGAAATAAGTGGTATTCAAATTACGACATATCCTTTAATTAATAACACGAGAAACATCAATAAATTTAATTCCTTTAAAGACTGTCAAAAAGTAACCTGGTGATTTCTGTAGTCTTTTGACTTTCATAAGTTATGATTCAGGGAATTAAATTCTTTTTTGTCGTTATTTTATTTTCTACTACATTTCATACTTTTTGGTCGTTTTGAATTGAATAAAATATAGAGCTTGGGTGTCATTATTGTCAATCTCGTTTTTTCGATCTCACTGTTTCTCGCCATGGTCCTCCAAATGGTGGCTAGAGAAAAGATTGCTTATTAAGGATGAAAGTTTCGATGAAATTTTAGTTATTTTTACACAGCTTTTCGACAGTTGCCATTCAGAAGTGTATAAAGAAGAGTACCATGTGTAAAATAATAAGACAATAATCGATAATTTAAAATGAATTCATTAATTATTTATTTATACTTAATCAAATTAAATAAAAATGAGCGGCAAAGCATACATCCCCAACATCAGACGGATTATACTAGGACTTAGTGGTCCTCAAGAAACTATTTATTGAATAACGAACGGTTATTCATTGTTGATTTTGAAAGAGCTTTTTTTTCAATATTATATTAGAAATAGGTTGATCCATGTCAGTTAGTTAAACTTATTTTAATTAATTCCAAACTACCTTTGTTCTCATGATATTGTATAAAGGACGAAATAGAATTTATTGATGAGTTAAATTTATTTTTTTAAAAAAAGAAAGTTATATTCTCATCACTCATTTCAATAGTTACCTTTGCAATAACTGTTTAATCTTACCTGTACAACTGGTTGATTCAATGGCACCAGAAAATATTGAGAAATTGCAATTGCAAAAAACCATGCCGATGTAAGAAACCATATGAGTGCAATTGGTGCGCTAAAAAATCCCATACATAAACTTTTTGATTTGTATAATCCATTCACACTGCCAATTTTATTCTCTCTTTTCCTTGCAATGAAATATAATTCGATTATAAATTCAGGTAGAAGTTAGGGGTGAAATTTATGCAAAAATTTTCAAAATTATAGTACATAATTATCATGTAAATTAGCCGAAAAAAGAAGAAAAGCCAAAAGGATGAATAATTCTGAGAATGAATATATTCAATAATTTATACTTTAATTTTGATTGTTCAGAACTTTTTCTATTTCATTATATATCGTAAAATAAATTAAAATTTTTTTTGAAATTATAAAGCTTGCTTTTTCTCTCTTTTACTCTTTTTGCAACATATTTATTTTCATTATCGTATTTCTTCCTTTATTCTTTAATTTTTTATCTTATCTTTGTCCTTCCTCATGGAACTTTCCTTATTATTATTATCATTAAGATTAAGAAATGAAAATTTGCTATGCTTTTTATCATTTGTTGAAATTTTTAAAGTATTCACACTTTTTGCTAAATATATTTTTAGTTGTTAGATATTTTTCATAATTTTCAGGAATTTAAGATCTTTTTTTAATCTCAGGGATTTCTCATTCTCTTTTTCTCTGATCGAATTACTTTACTTTCCCATTGATCAGTTGTTGATTTGCAAGCTCAGGGCTTTCTTTCCTTGCTCATTTGATTGATCTTATTAGCTTCCAAACTTTTTTACAATCAGTTTTTGTCGCGCAAATATTGCAATTATGTTATGCTGCAATGATAATTAATTGTTATTTTCATAGTTGATACTAATATTATTAATTGGTAACTTATTTTTTCTCATTCCCTTTTTGTATTCATATCATTTAAAATCATTATCAAATAACTAACATTATCCAATGATATTTTATAATTCTCCCACTATTATTTTAGTTTTATTCTATGATTGGAAATATTCTGTTTTTATGAAACACAATTATCAATTGTAATATCATTATTAAATTGATCTTGAATTTCCTCGTAATCATTTTCGATAGAACTAACGTCATGAACAAAACGATTGTAAAAACAGAAAAGAAGATCAATAATTTTTCGAGAGATAACATGATATAAAGTTTAGTGTAAAAGCTAAATTTTCACCTGTTAGATAATGTACCACACATATGTTATACAAATAAAAGGCTAGCTATCATTCTCGTTATTAATCATTTAAAATTTCAAACTGAAAGTTTTCTTTCTCATTATGTTTCATATCCTTGCAAAATATTTCTGATTACATTTAATAAACTTCAAAATAAAAATAGGAAAATGAAGAAGTAAAAACAATACGTAAATAATAGTACATTATTTTTTATGATAATACTTGGTAACTTAATTTGATGAACCAAAATAAAAAAATAATTGAAATATTTTTGATTATTCAACAGAAATGTAATTTTCATCGAGAGTTTGAGAAAAAAACTTGAAAGCAGAAAATTCTTTAATTTTTAAAGTGAAACATATCAAATGAACTTTTCGTATTTTCATCACTTTTTCCCTTCTATCCATATTGAATGTATTTCGAGATATCCTTTGGGATCAGAACATAAATCAATTTTTTTTGCGATTTTTCACTTTCTACCATTTGTTTTTATTTCTCTGCACTTTTGAAGATGTACAAATAATAAAGACGCAAGAATTTAATTTAAATATTTTGCTTTTAAATATCTTGAGTAATCCCACATAATTTGGAATTTATAAAGTTCTACAACAATTTCATTTTCGTCTTTTTTTGAAATCATCATTAAGAAAATATAATTATAATATAAGAGAAATTTGGAAAATTATCCGATAGAAATGTATTATTATCTTCAGTTTTTCGTCAATATCACACAATAATTGTTAATTTGATAAAAATTGATCATAAATTTCCATTGGTTTTTTTTTATCAGAATTATTTCATTAAATTTAAACTAATCAATCTACCTAGTTATTACGACACTGCGATTCATAAATCAAACAATTTGTAAAGTCCCTCAATGAGAGTGTGGATAGCATCGCTAATCTTTTACTTATCAATATTTATCATTTGCGAACTACTACGTCATATAATACACCGCTGGCTTGTACGACATTTACCACGTTTTTTAACTGGTTTACTTCTTGAAGTATTTATTATTTATGATCGTTTTTAATTTTATCCATTTTTTCAACATATTTATGAAACATAACATTTAATTTCTTACAAATTATTTTTACTTATCCAAAAAGTTTGCTCAAATTTTAATTGTAATTTTAAATTTTAATCTGTCATATGAATTTTAATAAATAATTTAGTTCGTTGGGACATTGCAAGTTTGTACGCCGATGTTTGATGTCAATTTAATCTTACAAACTTATGGTTTATTTGGAATTTTTATTGAAATAACAATAATCGAAATTGCCAATGTTTTTTTCTTACGAGATGCGATTGCTCATCCATGTCCGCTGGTAGTCATTTAAAATAATTTTAACTTTTGATAATCATTATCAATTTTTTATTACTTAATCAGTTGATTAATTATTAATATTTGTTTTCATGTATTTACATTAAAAAATACGTAATTAATTTCTGATATGAGAGAACTAATTTTTCAAGTTTATTATAGATAACAACAGCTTCACGTAAGCGTTTAGCATTACGTACAGCATTTTTGGTTTTTGCTACAGAACTTTCTGCCGCATATCTGTCATATTTCTTTGCTCGAACATTCTGGAAACTTGGTCTTCATTCAATGCATAATGAATTATTAGCTGCAGGTCATTGCGAAACCGATCTTACAGCAAGTTATCAGCAAATATTAGCAAATTAAAAATTCAACTAAACGTGATATCAATTTAATAGCTGATAAAGAAAATAAGGTGAAAGAATCCAAAGTAAAGTAAGAAAAATTGAGTAAGTTATGAACGATTAGTAGTAATTTAATAAACGATTAATTTTATCAGAATTTCAACTCATTCTAAAAAATAGAAAAACAGATTAGCCGATTGTTCATGATATCAGTAATTCAGGTAGCCTTAACGGCAGGTTCACTCATTGAAGGTTTAGCGACATTTAGTAGTAAAGCAGTCGAATTCTTCGCCGCTGAATGGTGTGTTAGTTCGAGAGTACAAATGCTCATCAACTGCATCTTTGCCGGTTTTCTAACGGCGATTGGTACGTGTTTGATGAAACTGATCATTTTATCACGGAAAAATTAAAATTATCTGAATGAATAATACAATAATAATAAATTCTTTCCGGAAGATTTTGTGTATAAGTTATCAGTCAACGATACTGATTAACTCAATTTATAACCTATAGAGTATTAACATAAATTCTTGTTACTCTAATAAGTTCTAAATAACAAAAATTACTTTACGGAATTTTCAAAAAAAATCAATAAGAATTAAAAGAAAAGATATGAAAGTATCACTTCCATTTTCAGGAATTAATTATACGGGCATGTATGCTAATCCAATTGTTGCTTGGGCATGTACATTTAATTGTACAGGTGTCACTCATCTTGGCCATCTTATCGTATATTGGTTGTCACCACTTATAGGATGGTTTTTTGCGGATGCTGTATTTGGTAAGCAAGAATGTGTTTTCGAATGTTTCATCGAAGAAGAAGAGAATAATTTGGTGAAATTGAAAAGTTTTTAATAAAAAGAAAAAGATTTGATAAAAAAGAATCTAATTTAATCTTTTTTGTAAAAAAATCACAGTTTATATGAATCATTATGATATAAAATTACGTGAAATCTTAATTTTATGAAAAAAGTGTTATTGATAGCGAGAACAATAGAATTGCATAATTTTAGATATAACTTTTAGTATCACATGAAACCTCTATTTCCTAATCCTAATCCAATTATGATTTTAGCATCTGTACATAAATTT
This sequence comes from Dirofilaria repens, assembly GCA_008729115.1. Classification (NCBI taxonomy): domain Eukaryota; kingdom Metazoa; phylum Nematoda; class Chromadorea; order Rhabditida; family Onchocercidae; genus Dirofilaria; species Dirofilaria repens. Next base: position 623,904 of record SNRZ01000015.1, on the reverse strand, counting down.
ATACGATATCTCGACTTCATCTTTTTATATTTGACCGATTTGGTTTCTTTTATGATAAGATTTAATTGAACTAATGCATTCTGCAGTTGAGAGAAATTGCATTAACCATTATATAGTAAAATCATGCAAAAAAACATTTAGTTAAAGAAATGCGTAAATTATAAGACTGATAGATGGAGAGAAAAAAGCAAAAAAATTGAATAATTTTGAGAAAAATTTTTAAATTTCTATGAAATAATTTTTGCCTTCGCAATATATTGCAGAATGTATTCAGTTCAATTAAACAAAACAATGAGTCAATAAATTCAATACCTTTCTTCGAGAGTTCCTAAAATACTTCCTCATTAAGTGAAAGATTTTTTTGTTCGAATAAGTTATTTATCACAAATTCGTCAGAAGAGCGCTAATTTTAAATCAATTCCGTACTGAATGAATATAACATTGTTCTCGAATATTTTTCTCACATATTTAATCAAAGATGAAATTTTGCTCTATTAACATCGCATATATCTGCCTCACATGATCACTTCATCAGCTTAATATATAGCTTAAGCTTAATATATACGAATCACAAACCGATATCACAACATCCAAACATGTGAATCACACCATTGCCACGTCGTATATACGACATGCTCACTTCAAGCTCGCGTAACAAGCCGATCAACTGCTCATTTGTCTGATGAAACCGCTCAGCACGCGTCAACTCCTTCAGGAGAACCTTTGTTCAAGATTCTCCATGCAGTCATCAAGCGTCACGCCCAAAACCTTTACAGTAAGGACGCGACACTTCTTCCCGCTCGGGAGATGACGCCATGCCACATCATCGCGGCTGCGCTCCGTCGCAATTTCGCTGATAGCGAAGAAATACATACTACAGAAATGATTCTGTGAAGTATGATCTCAACGGCTACTTCTTCAATTTTTGTTCCCATTTATTTCCACTGCGAGCAGTAAGTGGTTTATTATAAAACTTTTCAAAATCATTCTCTTTCTCTGTCATCCACACTGTTTATTATAATCCCTCTTCACGCTGCTAGTTGTCTTCCTTTCACTTCAACTCTCTCGGAGTGACAACTCTATTACATCAATCGATTTCATTGTTTTCACAGATAATTTTAAAATTTAGATTTTAAAAGCTTAATCGTTGCAGTATTTTATATTAAATATTTCATTAGTTGAAAATTATTAAATACTTTATTACATGAATATTTGAAGAGAGGAATCGACTAAAGTCTTTATCGTCAAATTTTGGATCAACTTCATGCTAATACAGAAATTTCATAAACGAAGAATGTCAGTGCAGCTGTTTTTCCTTTTAAATTTTCAAAAAAGCTATCTTATTAACTTCTACCATCATTTAATGAAATTCGATGAAAATGTCTATTTGATAAAATAGTATGAATGCCTATTCATTGGAATTATTTAAATGGAATACTTATCGATTTAATCTATTTAGTAAGAATCAATTAAATAATGAAAAGCTGTCTTTGGAGAGATTTTAAATTTCAAACAGAATCATTCATTAACAGAATCATTTATCAAAGATCATTCATTAAAAAAATATGAAAACGAGAATGTACAAAAATTTTCCACATAAAAAAATATGAAAATGACAACGTACAATTTTCCATCTCAACAACAAAATACGAATAGTTTCATTTTTTCTTACATAAATTCAAAAATCCGAAGGTTAACATAAGATTTTATGATCAATATGAGTGAACCAATTTTAAAAATGAAATGTTTATTTATAATAAAAAGTTTTGGAGCACGGTGTAACAAAATTATTGTAAATATCATAAAATTATCCCAACTTTGACTCTATTCGCACATAAGTGGAGTTAGTAATATATGACAATAATATAATAAAAATTAAGATAACGTATATGTGAGATTTCATCAAGGTAATAAAAAACGTGAGACATAATACGCTTGAATGATATCAGATGACTGCTTCTAGAACTTTAATAAATTATGATTCACCTATTCTACGCATACATTTGTTGGATAATGTATTCCAATTTTGAGTGATCATTGCTTCCGTATGCTACATTTGTACCACGTGTGATTCTTCAATAAGTGTATCGATGCCTTTATTCGAAATTTTATAAAATACTTTGTTGCCGATCATCTGAAAAAAAATTCTTTTCTTTCCGATAAATTAAAATCGAAAAACTTATTGTTTAAATTTCAGTAATTCGATTACAAAGAATTTTGAAAAAAAAGCAAAGCAAATTAATTAGTAAATACATCCTGATAACAAACTTAATAGTTATTTATTACTAGAAATAATTCTTCTATGTCTTCCACAAACATTTTTTTACCTTATTCTTTATTTATGCTATATATTATTTGATTCTCTTTATGAATGACTTGTCGAAACAGGTATAACATTTTTCTATTCTAGTTGTTTGATATCAAAACACACCGAAACCATAATTTTAGCCATTTATCGGCAAATCAATTACTAAGAGACAGTGAAATTAAAAAAGCACTGGAAGTTGTTGAATTAAAACTTCGAAGATTACAAAAAATGGCTAATCATTGAGAGCAGAACTGCTCAATTTTGAATAGTTGGCAATAAAAAAAATTAAAAAGAAAATTTTTCCTAAATTTTTTCGACGTTATATTCAAAAAATTAAAAAATTTTAAACATCAAGTGACAAATGAACGTTATTAACAAGCATATTTTAACATAAAATGCCAAATAAGTTTTAGCAAGATTTATGAAAAAAATCTAAAATATTTATAATAATGTTAAAATGTCAGAAAATATTAGAATAACCATACTAAAATTATAGAAATAAAAATAATAAAATTAAGACATCGTAATGTTATGATGACTTTGACAATTATGTTATATCCTATGAAAAAAATACTGATGAGTTCTGGTTTTTTGAGATATAGTACTAATTTACATTCCATGATTATTGAACAATTTAATATAGTTTTGTAAGAATTACGTGTAGTAGTTGGGTTGATAAGCAAAAAGATAAACTTTGATTATGAAAGATGAGAATTACGGCATAAACTTCAACATAGTAATGGTAATTGCCGAAAGAACTGCTGAGTTTTTTTTTTTTTCAAAAACAGCAGAAAGAATGAAAAGATCTAAGATGTAATATGGAATGGTAATTAATTACTAGTTGATAATACAACAATGAAGAAATGAATATACAAGATGCAATTTAAATGTAACATGAAAGAATTTGAAAGTATAGAATTCTTGCACTGAACCATGCGGAATTGAAACTTTACAAGATATGGAACAATATTTGAAAATTTCCAAGCACGAAGAAGTGAATAACATTAAATATGCAAAATTAACATCAATATCCATAAAAAATTCTGAAAAATTTGCATCATTTTGGCCATTCACAACTGCAATAATATCTCATATTATTGAAGAAAACCCAATAATGGATGAAATTTGAAGTTGTTAAGGACAAAAGACGAAATCAGTTTGAGTTATTGATAAATAAAATGATATTAATATGAAAGAACCAAAAAAAAAGAAATATAAAATATCAATTAAAATTTGAAATAACAATCTCAACTGAACGGAACTATGGCAAGAGATCATTATTTAAGGACTTGAACTTCAACATTACAAATATCTCGAAATTTTCAACACTTGTGGGAATTAAATAAATGATGAGACAGTTCACCTAAGATATGTACAGAAAAAATTAAATGCAACTGCGATATGAATGATTATTACAAATGAAATAGAATACTGAGAGATCATTTAATGTTGTTAGCATTAGTATTAGTTAATATGGAAAATGACGGCACTGAAAAAGTGAATCAGTAAGCAAAAAGTATTTACAACCATTAAGGCGAAGGAAATAAGGAAACAAACTGACTTTACGATTAAAATCAAATTTTGGAAGCTAATATTACGTATAAACATATTGAAAAAAACTAAAAAAAAATTCAACTGATAATAAATATGAGTTATACTATGAATTTGATGAAAATGTTCAGCATTTCATTTGGACCATTTTGAATGGTTATGATAAAACAGAATAACTTCATTTGCTGTCATAATATACTGGAATATTTCTATGAAAAAATAAGACACAAAATAAAAGAAAAAAGTTGCTAAAAATATAAAACAGAAAAGAGAGCAGTATGTGAAGAAGAAAAATAAATCATTAAGATTTTAAAACATGAAAAGCTAGGAAATTTAAGCATAATATTTCAAATTAAAAAAAATTATCAAGCTGATTGATACCGCCATATTATGAAACTGAAACAAAGTAAATAAAAAAAAAAAAGAAAAATTTAAGATTCGCAGTGTAATAAAAATAATAATCCAAGATAACAGCAATAAACAGAATAGTAAAATAAATGAAAAGAATATTTATACTAGAGCTAATGCTGAAAAAATATCGTACTCATTATCTAATATTGGAATGATTAGCAATAAAATTCAAAAACTCTGGTCAAAAGTATTGGATAGGTGCAAAATGATCATTTATCAGTAATAATAATAGTAATTACTACTACTACTGCTACTACTACTACTAATAATAATAATAATAATAATAATAATAATAATAAATTACAAAAGTAAATAATAACAATGATGATAATGATAATAATAATTTAGAAATAATGAACCTTATGATCTTTGGGATTGATCACTTGCATATAATAATTAGAATCTGATAATTTGCATAGCAAGTATCTGAAATCAACCGCTCTGATCCAACGTTTACCAAGTGATGGTGATGGCTTTCCACGCCAGTAAACAAAATGATTAGTTGTTACAATGGCACAACCACGATGTGTTATATAATGAAGCATGCCAATGACTTCATCCTGAGCTCTTCGACCTAAATTTGTATTTAAAAATACAGTTAAGAAACCGAAGACAACCGCTCAGCACACTTTTCATTTCTGATTGATTTCCAGGATTTCCCGACAAATTCCAAATATTTTTTTGTATGAAGTATCCCATAAAATTCAGGTTTCAAAGCTATATAAAATACAAAATACTGGAATCAGTTCAGTCAAATATTAGGACATATTCCCGCAGAATTTCAGCATAATTCTTATGATCTAATGGTTAAATGAACATTCAATGAAAGAATCAACCTCCTTCGAAATATCCCCAAGCTGTAAATGATAATGCTGCACCTATACTGTCGATTACAATGAGTACAAGATTTTCAACAACCTTCAAAAGAATATGTTTTTCTCACATATTTAATCAAAGATGAAATTTTGCTCTATTAACATCGCATATATCTGCCTCACATGATCACTTCATCAGCTTAATATATAGCTTAAGCTTAATATATACGAATCACAAACCGATATCACAACATCCAAACATGTGAATCACACCATTGCCACGTCGTATATACGACATGCTCACTTCAAGCTCGCGTAACAAGCCGATCAACTGCTCATTTGTCTGATGAAACCGCTCAGCACGCGTCAACTCCTTCAGGAGAACCTTTGTTCAAGATTCTCCATGCAGTCATCAAGCGTCACGCCCAAAACCTTTACAGTAAGGACGCGACACTTCTTCCCGCTCGGGAGATGACGCCATGCCACATCATCGCGGCTGCGCTCCGTCGCAATTTCGCTGATAGCGAAGAAATACATACTACAGAAATGATTCTGTGAAGTATGATCTCAACGGCTACTTCTTCAATTTTTGTTCCCATTTATTTCCACTGCGAGCAGTAAGTGGTTTATTATAAAACTTTTCAAAATCATTCTCTTTCTCTGTCATCCACACTGTTTATTTATAATCCCTCTTCACGCTGCTAGTTGTCTTCCTTTCACTTCAACTCTCTCGGAGTGACAACTCTATTACATCAATCGATTTCATTGTTTTCACAGATAATTTTAAAATTTAGTTTTAAAAGCTTAATCGTTGCAGTATTTTATATTAAATATTTCATTAGTTGAAAATTCGACATAGTATTAAGTTTTGATCGCTTAAATATTTCAATAATATGCAGTAATACACATATGATTACTTGAATATTTGAAAGCACAGCCCGAGATCTTTTTCATCATAAGTTCGTGCTACGAGCACTCGTCTAAGCATCTTTTCCGTTGTATTTTCATTCTAGAATTTGAATCCTTCAAGAATTCGTATTACTATGCTCATGTCAGAATAGAGCTGTCCGAAAATTCTCGAAAATATTCGGGCACTTTCACCAATATACTAATGATAAAGCACTAAGCGCCATCAGGAATAGTACCAGATGCTCTCTTAATTTTCGTTATTGAAAACGAAAGAAAATATCTCGAAAAGTAAGTCGTTACTATTAAAGATTACCTGTACACACGAGATCTCAATATTTGCAGCAAACGACTACTACGAAAACTACCATTCGTATCGATATAAACCAATTTGTTTTGTTGCTCTTCATCATCGATTAATTGATTTGCTATGATCGAAAGACACAACTGAAAATGAATGAGTTCATTAAAATGATAATAAAATGTAAGAATTCAAACAAAAGCTCTTCTCGCTAGAGTAAAGCAAAAATTGTAAATTGTCATCTTTACTTGTGTCTTTCCGGAAGCAACATCACCAACAAATTCAGTAAGTTTGCCCCTAGCAATACCACCGTTGAGATAAATATCAATATCTGAACAACCAGTTTTCTGTATGAGCCATGGTGCACCAAGTTTCAGGAATAAATCAAGTCCCGTTTCTTCATCGTACTTCGGGTCATCAGTATTCATAATTACCAAAAAATTCCTAAACAACGACATCAGTAAAGGCATTTGTCAGCTTTTAATAAAAATCCTCAAGCATTTTAAAACCTTTCAACACAGTTCAATTAGTTATTTCCATCAACATTTAATAAAGTGCGATGGAAGTCCCAGTTGGTAAAATAGTACGAAGTCCGTCCATCAGAATTATTCAATGGAATACTTGCCGATCTCACCCATGTAGTACAACTCAATTTTATAATGAAACATTAATCTTATAAAGATTGCAAATTTCGAAAGCATTTTATTGCAACAAAAATTCATGGAAAAGTATAAAAAATGAGAATACATAATTTTCTATAATATGCAGCAATGTACAATGAATGCTTCATCCTTTTTTTTAAATGATTGCAGAAATTCTCCATGTAAAAGAAAAATTTCATTTCCTAATAAAAAAATCTGAAATAAAGGAATAAAAATCACAAAGAACTTAGGAAATTGCTCCAAGCTTGAACCTGTGACTTTTCTATATATTATTTGGAATATAATCAAAGTCTATAATTAATGTTAATTAGATGACAATAAATGAGTAATAACAATTTTAGAAGATTTGAAAACAAATTAAGATATAAACTAATTCAAATAGAAGAGACATCTAAAACAAGATAGAAGATTTATTTTCTGTCTTTTCGATCCGTTTGCTACACAACTGTGTAATACAAATCTCGAGCATTAATAATATTAGGAAACTTGGTGATATATAAGTTTTAGTTAACAGTCAAGAAACAATCAAACGGGAAGAATGATAAACAAACGGCGCCAACAGATCCAAGAAAACGAAATAAATTAAAATTTCCTTCTTGCACTTTATTTCGAAAAAAATACACTTCATATCACATTCATGTCAATTTCTGTTCTAATATTGGCACAATCAAATGCTCATTTGCCATTAAATTATATTTCTTTACGAATACCGTAAATCGACGACAAAGATGAGTTTCTATCTGAAAGTCAGCATATATCACCAAAATGTCAATTTTGTTACACACAAGATAATATCAAATAAATTTTAGAAAACTCGAACAAAACGTTCTGCAAACATCCAAGAATCATTAATCCATTAATTTGCTTTTAATTTACGAGCATATTTTTTATTTTTCTGCTATTCTGATTTAAAAAAAAGAACTTCACCTCAAATTTTTCGAAAAGTTCAGGATGATGAAAGTAAGCATGTGAGAAAATCCGATAAATTCGTCGGCATACCGAACCAATTTTTGCAATCGATGACTCTTTAATTGAAACTCGACTGGGAAAGTATTTATACTATTCAATAATGCCGCCGCACCGTCCAAAGTATGTCTGTATAATCGATAGCCGAACACTACAGAACAGGTGATAATAAACATGAAAAACTATCGAATAAAAAAAAAAATTATTGCCATCGAAAAACTGCAGATAGTAAATACATTTTGATCAGCAGATATAGGGAAAAATTGAACAAAAGATTAAATAAGGAAATAAGGTAACATTTGCAGTATGCTCATAAAAAATATTGATGAACAATCGTGAACAATAATTATATGGAAAATGGCAATGAAAAAAAATTATTTTACGAAATAATTGATACCTCTTTTGGATTCTTATGGGCTGCACAAAGGAATATCCACTGTTCTGTAGCAGTCATCTGCACGCAAATATCTGGCTTACATTCATCCTTGAAAATAGCATATTTTCAGTTGTTTCATTAACTACTTTAACAAAAAAATAGACCACAGTGTTTTTGAAGAAAAAAATTCTAACTTCATGATAATTCTACTGTTTTATGAAAACTTCAGTTTCGAATTCCAAATTATTCAGATCATTCGAAATATCGTTATAGTTTTCATAATTTCACTAGAATTTTACCAATATCTAGCACAGTTCCATTTCGAAAAAAAGAAAACAAGAATTCATAAAGAATAATCATGCATATCCTATTTCAGTAACGGGAAACAAGATATTTTTACCTGTAAAAGTAATGTCAGACCATTAAGTTGCATGCAAAACTGTCTCACATGTTCATATTTCCATACTCCTTCTTCCTGTCCTGGTGGAGCTTTTAGAATAGTCTCTACATCTGATGGATCCTTATGAATACATTGCTGTATGTATTGTTGCACATTCAGTGTAATCCATCTTAAATAAAATAAAAATTGATTATCTGACTTACATCTGATATTTAATTGTTGTTATTATCGAAGAGCTACCTGAACTTAAGTTAGAATTATCTTGTTCGTTCATTATGCTTATTATGCATTATCTTAAAAGTATAATAATGCTATTTAATGAAATTCAAACACATAAGTTGAAATGAAAATTAACACTCCTAACAGTTGCATTAATTGCCATTTACCAATCCCTACAAAAAATTTAAATACATTCAATCAACTTCATCTTGTTACCTTGTTGTTTGCCATACCTGCGATACAATCTTTCACATAAAAATTAAAAACAGAAAAATCCAACTTATCTATTAAAAGAACAAATGCCAAAAATTATGTTGAAATTCAATTTTGATAATGAAAATGAAGTCTGGGAAAATTTATGGTAATTAATTTCTTAATTAAGAAACAGATGAATTATAATTCATATTACACAAACCTCTTCGAATGGCATATCCGGCCAATTACACCACTCTTCTCTAGTTATGCCTGGATCATTCCTTCTATAAATAACACTTTTCTCTACGGCAGTACACATCGAATAAGCCTTTTCCTGAAAATAATCAACTACCACAACATGTAGATTAAATTCATTTTCACTACATGTTATGCACTTTCGGATGTTACCGAAACATCTGTATATCATGTCAAGATATTTCACGTACTCTTATTTTGACTTTCTTTTACCTTACCTATTATAATTATGGGGTTTTTCACCAAAATATATCCATGCCAATTTCTAGAAATCGTTTAAATAATTACACCATTACTCTCAATAATCATTTAACAATGCGTAAGGGAATGCGACTGTTTTGCCGAAAATAATAATTATTTCATGAGATTTACTGGGAATAGTAATTATTTCACGAGATTTATCGAAAGAAATATACTGCAGAAGTGGAAGAACGTAGGTAATCTAATATATAATACAAAGTATATCGTAAAAAAAGAGAGGAAAGGGAGAGGGGAATCTCCTCACTCAAAGCTGGATGGTTACGAAATTTGAGTCTATATTATCCATGCAAATATAAAAAAATGCAGAATTTTTTTTTCTTTTTTTTTATTTTGAGGAATCAATCAAACTTTAGAAAACTATGGAATTTCAGACTTTTACAAGTCTCACAAATCACTGTTATAAAAGTTATAAAAGGAAATAAGGAAAGAATATCCTACTATTAAAAGTCAAAGTAGTGAAAAAAATCAGTACATAAAACGAGAAAAAAAATATATAATGAGGGGCAATACGAAGCAAACACGAAACTCCCGGAGATAAATTCTACTTAGAACATTTTTCATAACGGACCGCAATAAATGTCTGTTAAATATTTCCTGTGGCAAACCGTAATTTGGAGAAAATGGAATTTGCAGTAAAACCGGATTCGTATGAAAGGAGTGGGTGTGATTGATTTACTCTGGATGATTCTGAATCTATAGATGATTCTGTGATCACTTTTTTAGATAATTCTTTTGCATCAAATTCTCCGGAAATCCTTTCATTTGATTCTCGAGTGGTACTGGTAGAATTTTTAGATAATGGTATCTCCTTTAATATCTCTTCTATCGGATCGTTGACAGTCACTTGTATGAAATCCTTCAATAGTTGATCCGTTATTGCTTTGGACGGTGTTTTGATCAAAATGCCAATAGATGATTTATCGTATGTTCGATGGATGTACTAGTTAAATTTTCTTCTGGCCTATCTTCAGATGATGTTTCTGCCGTATCTTCCAACAATTCCATTTCATCCTTGAATCTTACATCGGCTAAAATCTCTTCTACCGTATCCTTCGATGATATTTCTATAAAATCAGTGAAAAATTCTTCTATTGGATTCTTCGACGAAGCTTCAACCAAATCCAGCAATTCCTCCATCACCTCTTCTCCCGTCTCCATGCTAGTAAAAAACAAATGTCCAAATATCACTTGCTATTCTCGAGTTACAAGAAGTACGCTCTATGCTGCATTCTTATATTATCTTTCTAAAATATGCAAATTTCTCATGAATATCAGTCAGATCTCAAATTTCCATATATACATGAGCAAAAATATATTTGCAGTAAAATTATTTTAATTAAAAGTTCAGAAGGAACGATTCTGGTAATTTATTAAGGTAGTAACAGTTGGAGCAACTATTAATTATCATCTGTTATTATTATTACTAATTACTATTATATTTTTTAATTTATTATTATTATCATTATGATTATGATTGTTATTATTGTTACTAGTAATTATTATGATTATGATTATGATTATGATTATTATTATCACTGCTATTATTATCATTATGATTATTATTAATTGTTATGATTATTATCAATTATTATGATTATTATTATTACGGCTATTATTTTTTATTATTATTATCATTATTATGACTATTATTAATTGTTATGATTATTATTTCAGTTCAGTTATCATTGCATCTATATGGTAAAATTAAAATTTTCATTATTCTCAATTTAAACTTTTTTCATCTGCATTTTTGACATGCTTTCAAATTTTTCTGCATTATTCAATTTCATTTTGATTTATCTATTATCCAATAAGGGAAGTATAACTTTTTTTAGGAGTAAAAAAAGTTCATATCGCCAAATTAGCATCAAACGTTTTTCCATTGAAGCAGTTATGGATTTGTGTATCACACACTTCTCAATGAATATTGCTTGATAGATTTTTCCATTTTAAATTGAAGAAAATGTGATTATCAAAATGAAATTGTTCTGTCGGTCTTGTCATTAATTATTATTGAAATTAAGATATTAATCGATTTTTAAAATAAATTTAAGTTTTCATTACATATTTAATTGCACATCGTAATATCATCATCTTTATCATTTCCATAATATGAGTAAAAGTGATAATCATCATTATCATTATCATGCTATTAATATCATTGATGCGACTATCGTAAATGGAATATCATATCTCACTGACTATTCATTACATATTTCTTGTCACATCATAATTCCATCTTCGCTATAATTTTCGCCACGCTGATATACATTATTATCACTATGATATTTTTCTTCTCTTTTTTACAGGAAAGAAAAAATGGAAATGTTGGTATTACTATAATCTGATATCTTTTATTCAAATGTTCTGGAAAAATTATAAGCTGGTCGATGGATGATCGGCTGGTTAACAATCAGTATATGATGAGTTATAAATAGTAATATATGTTATGCATCAACCAGTCATCATTACCTGACCTAGTGGATAACATAACATTGCTCAGTTATCGTCCAACGATCACATCTTCATAACTTTTTCTTTTCAATCGTTTATTTAATCATTTTCGGTTGAATTCGAAATTTCCCAGCAAACAAATAATGAGTAAATATCGAGAGTCAAAAATATACACACATTACCTCATTTCTTTACAATTATTTATACTACTTTTTCTTAAAAAAAAAAAAAAAAAAAAACGAAATGAAAAAAGTTACGATTTTTCTTTTTTCCTAAAAATATATCATCATATCTTCTTCCTTTTGTTGATATAATAAAATTTGAAATTTTTAATAAATAAACGAAAAACTCTTTGCTTTTTTGCTATCAAATTTTAGAACATATTATTATTTTATTGTTTGCATATTTTTGTTGTCCTTATATTATTGCTAATACTCTTTTGTTTTAAAGCTACACTCGTTTTTGTTGATATTTTATCATTACTAATCATTTAGTACTATAATTACTATTCTTTTTAACTTTATTACTGTTTCATGTAATATCATAGTTAGTGTTCATTCTCTATATATATTTTCATTTGCGTTATCGCAATTAAATCTCAGAATTATAATTGCATTGTTGAAAAAAATCGCTTGTATTGATTATTATGGCGATTAAATGGCATTACTGTTAGATAGTGATAAAGATTCTAATCAAAGATTAGTACGATAAATTTCCTTTCATTTAGATTTTATTTTGCTTCCGTCTAGAAGATAACATAAATCATATCTTTGCTTTTTATTATCCTTATCCATTAATGCTACTTTTCTTTTTTATACAATAAATAATCGAATTTTTATTTTTCTACACGATAGTTCTTGAAATATCCAACGTTTTATTTTGTTTATCTTTATCGCGTATTTTTTCACTAATTATTTATTTGATACGATTATTTCTTTTATCACTTCCTATTGTTTCTCTCACTACTTTTCCTTGTTTCGTGATTATTCACACTACTACTATTATATCTTGAAGTTATATTATCTAATGTTCTACTATTGTTACAAATATATTTTGAACTATTTATATAAATATTCATCGAACATTATTCTCGTTGATAACATTAATGACAGAAATATGTTATATGCATTTGTCATGCATGGAAATATAATTAAGCAATGAGTAATAGCTAAAATTTCAATCTTCTTTTTTTTCCTTCCTCTCTCTTTACACTAGCAGAAAAAAAGCACAGCTAATGTAAATTTTATATTTATTGCATTGCAATGCATTGAACATAAACTTTTTTTTATATTCCTATTATTATACATATGGATTTTTGACATTTGTTGATAGTTCAATAAGCAATAACTCAGGAAAAGAAGTAAACAAATTAATGTATTGGTCAGCAAATAAAACAACAGATGAGTAAATAAGGAAATAAAAAAAAAAGTAAATGTAAATTTTGCATCGATAAATTGCAAAAAAAAGTGAAACAAGTGATTCTACGGAAGTATGAATGGACAGATGAGTCATCACCACTCATCATTCGTCATAATCAGCCATAATTGTAATGAAATGATCATTTCAATCAACTTTTTTCTTCCATTTTTTTTATTTCATTAATTCCTCATTGCAACACACAGGGTAATTCAATTGACGCATTTGGATATATACTTTATGGGTTGGAAATGGTTCAATTGATACATTTATTTTATGGCCAATTAAATATTGCAAAAGAAACAATTTTTTTCCCATCCCTTCTATTGGCATGATGATGTTAGACATGATTTGCTTTGAATGTTATTAAAAAGAAAATGAAATTTACTTCCGTCTAATCTTTCAGTTCACTTATTATTCTTTTTTGTATTTTCTTATTAATTGATCATTTGTCAATTTGTTCCAAATGAACAGGCTATTGATGCATTTGTTTGCTTTAAGATTGCAATGAATTTTTTATAATTTCTATTAAAATTTATTAAAAACGCTTTTACAATTCCTAAATTTAATTATTTATTGGACCATTTAAATGATTGATTACAGCTGTGGTGGACACTAAATAGTTTAATTAATTAGAGATGATTTGGTGATCGATCAATTACACATTATAATTATTCTTACAGTTAATCGTTGAACTTTCAACTTTACACTTTTATTAAATTTTCAATTTTACATTAAATCTGGAAAAAATTTTTGTTTCATATTATAAGTAATCCTTACAAGTGTATTGTATTAGACTTAATTTTTGTTAACGTAACATTTTTTCTCTTAGAAAATAATTAATTACTCTATTATACGTTGAAGTTAATTGTTAAATAAATTAATTACTCTATTATTACGTTGAAGTTAATTGTTAAATAAATTAACAATCAATGAAATAGTAAAGAAAAAATGAAATAAGCAATAAATTATAATTAAGGAAGCAATCATCCACTCATTGTAATTATGCCATTAATCTAGGATCACAGTTTAGCAATAAAATTTCAACATTTCAATTCAACTATCATCGAACGGATCAATCAAATAACAACAATTATTATTATTAAATACATCAGTAACATTTGCAATGTTTCAACAAATAAAATATTGCATACATCATAAATTATTATTTATCATCGATGTATTGTTGATTTAACACTCATAATGCATAAAATAATGACGAAAAATATTAATAAATAACAGTGTTGAAAGCAATAATTATAAGTTCTTCCCTTCCATCATTACCTGTGGTATTATTAGTAATTTGAAAGAAATGAAGCATTGATTCCAGTCACCAAAAAAAGTTGCGTTTTTAAGATAAAGGTATTAATTAATATTGAAAATTGTTATTTTATTTTCTTCTTCGCTTATTCAAAATTGTAAAATATTTTCACATTTCATTTCATTTCATTTCGCTATTTTCTCATTCAAAATAATCAAAAATTTATTCACTTCCATTTGTATCAATCAATATTGCCATCTTTCAACACTGCTCAACTTTGTCTCAGATTCAATTAGCATATAATGAAGAATTAAAAAAAATTAACAATTACAGCTTCTCTAACAGAATTATAATGAACAAAACATTTATATAGATGGAGAAGGAGGGGAAGGAGGTGGCGTGATAAGAGAATTTAAAATGCTTACGATAAAAGTTTATAGCTTTTTCAAATTTAAAACAAAAAAAAGACCAATACAATTACTTTCGTTATTCATTCTGATTCATTCGCTATCTGTTCTTCAAATCCAATTCATTCATTTCGTTCTTATTATTCAAAGATTTTAAAAAAAACAAAACTTGAACTGATATTTTTTGATAAGAACAATAATATATTATTGTTTTTATCAAATTATTGGAAATTAGAATAGAATTATTCCAACAATTTTCATATGATAATAATAATAATTTTATTTATGGAAAATAACTAATTTAGCATGTATTATTCCAAAAATTATTTTCCTCAAAGAGGAAGAAAATTTTTTTGAAATTAAATTTATGCTGAAAAAATACAATCATTTTCATGTTCTAATCAAAATACGGAATTTTTTTCAGTATTTTAAAAATTCCATTTCTTTCTAGTTTTTGGATTGATTCAATTTTAAAAAATGATTGATCTGAAATAGCCAGAAATTATATGTATCTGATATGCAACCAGTTTTAGATAGAACAGACAACGAAAGGAAGGTATTATTTCGATGGATTATAAAAATCTCTCTCTTTTAAAATACATTTGTTAAAAAGATTTATGCATTTCCTGTTTCCTTTTTTTTGCTTTCAAATATCGCCTATTTGCTCCTTTACTTAACCTTTCTGATACTTTTAATTGTTTAAAAATCTGAAATAAGAAATTTATAAGTTCAAAAAAATTTATGAATTATATGCTAATTCAATAAATTGTTTTCTATGAAATTTAGATATAACATTATTGAATAATTTATGCTTACTTTCTTCTTTGTTTATAGTCAAATTCGAACACTTCTGATATTTTAAAAATATTTTCAAAGATTAAAAGTTTGAAAAGAAATCTTAAAATACTTATCAAACTTGGAAGTATCATTATTTATCAATTCGTTGGTGTAATGTCTCCTTTATGATGTATGAAGTAATTTTCTGAAAAGTGAATTGATAAATTATCAAGAAAGAAATGTTATGCAAATATATTGAAAGTAGCAAATTTTGAACATACACATTATACGTAAAATAGTTACGAGTTCAATAACGTTGAAAATAATGCGTATTTTCATACTTCATTATTATTTGTTCATTCTAAATTATATATTTCTGTTCTGAAAAATGGAAAACAAATTTCGAAAAAAAAGGATCAAACAATTTAAAAAAACGATTTAGAAGATTTTATATGGATAAATTATGATATATTTTTGAACTTTTTGAAATTCCTCCACCATTTCTCTTCCAAATCATTTGTTTTGAAAAATGTAAGCATAAATTTTAAAATGAAGAAAATGATTGAATATGAAATTATTTTTTTCCTTTGAAAATCATCTGTTCTTTTTGAAAAACCTACGTTTTAAAAAAGAGAAAATGACGAAATATAAAGTTTTATTTTCCAAATTATTTATTCCTTTCCAAATGTATATACATATACTTAAAAAGTGAAAGTTACAATATATGAGATATGAAATCATAGAAATTAAAAAAATTTCGTCGGAATAATTTATCATTTGAAACTTTTGCCTTCTCCGTTTGCTTAAGTTATATTTCATTAATTTCCCAACTTTTAATATTTAAAATGCACATCATATTTAAAAATTGAAATCACTAATTTTATATATATATTTATTCACTGCAATAGTTAATTGTACAGAGTCAAAAGCACTATTGAATCGCAAATATTTGACCGAGGCATCACTTCAGCCATTATCATCATCATTATTATTATCAGCATTATTATCAGCATCATAATTACTTTCCTTTTTTCGAAATTATCAATCATTAATTATCGAATAAAGTCCAAACAGTTTAGTTGACATCATCAATTTCTTATTTCTCATGCATATTGCTCTGATATATCTCTTATACAACCAATATAACATATAGTTGATTTCATTAGATTTTAAAAAATTTAAGGGATTTCAAAAACAAAAAAGATAAATGAATTTTTCTTTTGTTTTCAATAAAACTTTTTTGCATTTAAATCCTTTTTCAATTAAAAATTTTGCCAGTTTTATTAAATTATTTTTTAATTTTTATTCATTTTATCTTATTTTTTTGTTTGCGCTACTGGAAAAATTTGAAATTGCACTTATAAGACCTTTTTTTTTCAAATGGCAAAAATTGCTGCAAACCAGCGGAGGCATTTGCATGACAATAAATAAACCTTGAAAAGTTTTAACTTTGTTATTTATGTAATTAGTGAAAAATTAGACGGAAGTATTTGAAGTACTTGCTTCATCGTTTGATAAATCCTGTCATTTTATCATTATTAACGACGGAAGTTAAATTTCAAATATTTAAAGGAAAAAAATTGAAAGAAAGATTTAACTATAAATTTTATCGAACTAAAAGAAAATTTACAAAACGTTTAATTTCTTTTTCTATTTTAAGATTCTAAATCTAACGCTTTTCTATTTCTTTCTTTATTTTTTTTGTTGTGAATTAATGCATAAAAGCCATCGATATTATATGTTTCATATATATTTTTATTACATTATTTCAATACCTTTCGTCATGCTGAATTTATTGAAATTATTTTTCATCTTTTTTTTTGCTACAATAACAGGCAAATAATATATTTGTTATTTCCTGTTACTTTGTCATTTTTAGTTTCTAAATTTTAAAAAATAACAGAAAAAAGCTCAAGGGCTCAAATTAACCTAACCAAATAAGATGTTACGATAAATTTAAATTTTAAATATATTTATATTAAGCATATTTTCGTATGATGTTGTAAAGATAAGTTATAGTTAAAAGCTGATAAAATTTTCGAATTTAATCATTGAATAAACGTAATTGATTCAAGAACTAGAAGTTGTATTCAAAATAATTTAACTCTTGAAAATAAAAAGAAATAGTGAGTTTGTCTTATCTGATGCATTTAGTATATTTCTTCTTGAATCTTCAACCTTATGCTTGCAATGAACAAAATGAATATTACAAATTTATATTTATTTTTATGCTGTTTTTTTGAAATGGCTTACAGTGCTTACTAGTGAATTATTGCTGATTGCAAGTACTATAAGCTGAAATTTCAGCAGATTTCTTCAATTATGATGATATCATCAAAATCCTTATATCGTTTAATACTCCCATTTGGTTTATTATCAAACTTGGCAATGCCTTCAAAACATGATATAAAACTTGAAGATGTAAGATATTTCAAGTCTTTTTAAAAGTGTTTCAATTTTTTGATTAATACATTGTAGGCTTTGCAGCTTACATAACGTGCATATTAAACTTAAATCTCAGAATTCAATACTAAAAAAAGAATTTAACATATAAAATACAAATTTAATTCAATACTTTTTAAATCTAAAATTCAATAAAATCTCAGAAAAATTTGGCAATATTAAAACCTTTATAATAAAACGGATTCATTGTTTTTTCTTCATTTCCACAATATGCAATATTTTCAAAACATTTTAATATGTTTAATTTCAAACTTTTTCTTTTTTTGTTAGATTATCAATGAAAGCGCAGTTGAGGAAGAAACAACACTAACAGCTGAAGATTTTGAAAAGACTATCGATGAAGAATTTAACCTCACACTCCTAGGTATTCAAATAAAACCCGATCCAACGATGGGTAATATGACTGAAGGAGATATTGCTTTGCCAAACTTTAAAGCATTTGCTGATTATCAAAATAATCGCACAGAACGAAGTGCTGCAAGGCAAATTTACAGGTATCTTTCAATTTACAAATGTAATAAAAAAATTATTATATTTTGTCTTACATAAAATGTAATTAACAATAGTCAAAATAATGACCAATCAAATATATTTCAAAGATAATGATAGAAAAAATGAAATCTCAGGCCTTTTTACCGTAAACATTAATTTCCTAACAATAATAAATGATTAAAATTTGAAAAATTATCAATTCCCAAAGCTTCTTAACTCCAATCTAATCATATGCATATCCATATTTATTAAAATATTCATCTCGAAATTAATATTGTTTTAGGCATTGGCCAAATGCTGAAATTCCATATGCCCTGAGTTCACGTTACGGAGCATATTCACGTTCAGTAATTGCAAAAGCAATGAAAAAATTTCATGATATCAGTTGTGTACGATTTGTGCCACGTATTCACAATCAACATGATGATTATATCTATATTTTCCCACATGACGGTTGCTACTCATTTGTTGGCCGTACTGGCGGACGTCAACCGGTTTCACTAGAAGCGAACTGCATTCAATCTGGTACTATAGTTCATGAATTAATGCATGTCGTTGGCTTTTTCCACGAACAATCCAGGTATGATAATAATAACAATAGCAATAATAATAATAATAATAATGATAATGATAATAATAATAATGATAATAATAATAATAATAATAATAAATAATGATCAATGTTTTGTTCTGATTTATTAGCATAACGTAAATTAATTTGAAAATATTTATAATGGAAATTAAAAATTGATGGGTTAGTCTTCATTTATTATGCTATAATCTAGTTATAATAATAATAATATTTTGTTTTATTTGCATAACAGAATAATTTAAATTTAAAAATATTTTTGATCGATAGATTTTAGTTAATCAAATTTCACTAAATATTTACATTATTTTTTTTTTACATTTTTTACATTTTTTTTTTACAAATATTTACATTATGTTATGAAAATTAATAATAAAAAAGTAAATGTCAAAAACTGAGGGAAAAAATCGCCGCAATGAATGGTTAAATTATCAGTGTAATATTATTTGTTAATTCAATTCCATTTTTGCTTTCTCAAATTAATAATAAAAAATTTTAAATTTAGAAAGCAGAAAATCAAAAGAAGACATTTATAAGATGGAAGATATAAAATGAAAAATGAAAAAATATTACGCAATGTTTTTTCATTTTTAGAAAAAAATTACTGAAAAAAGTTTTTGCAAAATTGGAACTGAAACGGAAAATTCAGGATAACTGAATAAATATTAAATAATTCATTACAAATTCATTTAAGAGGGATTAGCTTTTGGTGTAGAATTCAAATTTTAAATTAAATTTCTTAAGATAATTAAAATTTAAATTGACTTTCCTCTTTATAGTTCAAAATTTAAATCAGTTAACAAAAACATTGAACCCAAAGATCAAAAATAAATGTTTAGCGTGTTGGTGATAGCATATGTAGATAAGATATGGATAATCTATTAACAACTATATGACATCGGGATTTCGAGACAAACAAATGAAAAGATAGGAAACTGTGGAAAGATAAAAGAGTGAGAGAATGAAAAAGCAAACTGATTAACTATTCATTTAAGGCCTGATCGTGATGAGTATATTGAAATTATGTGGCAGAATGTGATCCGTGGTTCCGAGAATCAGTTTGATAAGCAAAGCTTACGGTATCTCGATCCGCTTAATGAATCTTACGATTATTCATCTATCATGCACTACGGTCCATATGCATTTAGCGGTAATGGACGTCGAACAATTATTGCTCTCAAGGTTTTCATTTTTTGCTAAATTAGTGCAAAAAAAATTCTAACTAATCTTTAAAAACTCTTCTACTATTTGCATTATATTGTTAAGCGTTGGAATAATTTGACAAAAGACAGTAATTATCATAAAACTTAAAATTATCATTATTTGAGATTTAAAATTCAAATCTTACTAATAACTGTTATTTAGTAATCAGACAGCATTTATCAACAGTTTTGATAAACTGTTTCATAAAAAGTTCATTTTTTATTTTTAGCCTGGCGCAGCTAAAATGGGTCAACGTGAATCGTTAACAGAAGGCGATATACGGAAAATTAATAAACTGTATCACTGTCAACGGAAATTAACTCAAGAAAATTCGATTGAAGATAACGCTGAGATTACGAAATCAGTAATTCCACTCAAAGTTAGATTTTTCCAAAAAGCATCGATTAAGCATAAATTTATTGAATGGCATAAGAATTTGATAAGTAATAAAAATTTTACCAATAAATATAGGATCAAAATTAAGCATATAATTAAATGGCTATGAAAAAATAATAAATAGAAAAGAAGAGAAGAAAAAGTTTCATTTCTTGCAACTAACATGCATTTATTGCATATCTTTTCAATAATAATTTTTATATACTTAGTTTAGATATACTTAGCTTAGCTTATGCATAATATAATGATATATGTTAAGAAAGTATCGAATTTTACAGTAATGAGTTCGGTTCAATTAATGTGTGAATTGTTATTTGCTATGTTATTGTTTACAGTTTCATGTTTTGTTATTGTTGCTGTTGTTTTACAGTATTCGCTACTTCTAATGTCATGTTTTAAACTACTTCAATTATTAACTATTCGTTTTTTATTTATCCAAATAACGATAAGCTAAATTATACAGTTTTTTCCAAACATTCCTTTTCATCATGAATTATTATTAATAAGATAAGACAGAAATTTTAAACAATTATTCGAAAATTTCTTTTTTAATTTGCATCTTTTTAATTTCGTTTTTTGCAAAAGATTTGAATCGTAAAGATATAAATTGGTATGAGCAAATAAAAATTAATATGAGAAATAAATATACAAAATGTGATATAATTAACAATAATAATAAGTATAAATATCAATAAATTTCATTACTTTTATCACTATATCAACCTCGTACCTATCGATCTCATCATCCATTCATCTTTTCCTCATTTTCTACATCTTTCTATATATTAATCAAAATTAATAATTCATATTATCTCTGAAGTATTCTTTATCAGTTTGTTTGCTTTCAGCCTATTAATGAGTGCACTGATAAAAGTTGGCGTTGCGTCATTTGGTCAATATCACTTTTTGATTATTGCTCAAGCGAGACAATTGCCAACGATTTATGCCCGAAATCATGCGGTACTTGCTTTGCTCAACTGGAAAATAAAGCCGTAACAACAACAACAACAAAAACAAAGTCTAAAATAGAATCGATAACATCAAGCCCGCCAAATGAATTTTCTATTAATACCAATATGAATTTTGGAAAAATCCAGCATTTAACTACAACTATTACTCCCATTACTATGATTCCTGTCTCCGCGACCACATCAAAAGGTATATTTGGAAGTATAGGTAAGCTAAATTATAAAGTTTTAAATTAATGCAACTTTAAATTTAAGCGTAATTGATAAAGTAGGTATCTTGATTGTTTTGAATATTTCCGTTAAATTTTATAGAAGTAATAGAAGATAAGAGATAATCTGTTTAAAATTTTTAGCAACTGTTTGTCGTGATCTCGATCATTCATGTCCAATATTGGTACGGATTATTGGTTGTGATGACTTTTTCTCTCGCCATTCTATGAAAACAATTTGTCCGTTTACTTGCGGCTTTTGTTCAAATAATAGCAACAACAATAACAGCGAAAACAATAATATTAACGACTACAATAATAATAGCAATAAAACGCCGAAAAAGTCAGCGAAAGTATGCGAAGATCGAGGAAGTTATTTAATGTGTAAGCTAGCACTTTTTTTCAATGAATGCGATGAAAAAGTGAATTTATGTGCGAAAACTTGCGATGCGTGTTGATGACTAATATTTTCTTCTTAATTTTATTGATAAGGCAAAACGATGGAAACTTTTCCGTACGGAATTGAATTTATGTTTAAATATTTGTTTATTTTCACGGCATTGTAAAATTCAAAAAAAGTAGAAATTATTTTTTCTATTTGCTAAAGGAGAAATTTCAATTTGAATTAATAAAAACTCCGATTCAATAAAATTAGAAATTAATTAATATAATGGATACCTCGCAATATCTTTGTCTAAATTTATTCATTAATGTATAATTGTTTGTCCAGCTGTGTTTGTTCAACTGAAAAGACTGTGCAAGAAATGTATATGCAAATTTACTCTTAAGTAAAGATTAATCAGATACATTAACCGAAATTACGCATCTCAGCTATTTTAAAGGTACGAAGATCATTTCGAGGGCTAACTCTTATATTTCGAGAGTTTATCTAAAAATTGATTTCCTTTCAAAGTAAAGTTTTCCGATTGCCGATAACATTATTTGAAGTATTACTCATTTCATTTCCTTCCTTCGTATTTACTAATTTAACAAAAAAATTTAAATTTTCACTAGACAATTATTCACCTCTTTTTATCAGAACTATTTGTTCATTTTTAGTAAAATGAATTCGAATACTTCCACGTAAATTTCATAAAAAAATTGCTCGCAAACTCCTCATGTAGAGGCTTCTTTTTCTTATCAAAAGAAGTCTCGTCCTTCTTATTGATAATGTGTTAAATGCTGGATTAAAATGAATTCCAATTTGTTAACATTCCAATAATGTGTTCACAATCATTGCCAATCTCATAGGTTTCAAAGGAAATTTTTTTAATCATATATCATGCATGCAATTAATTTATGGCTTATATTGTTATGATTTAACGAGAAAAAAAAACATTGTAAGTAATGTTTTCTCCACTTTTTCAAATTCTTCAATGTCCTTTATTATATGCTTGCAATAAAGAAATTATCATGTATTAAAATCAACGAAATGTATTAAAGTCAATAAATTACAATACATATTATACGTCATTCAATCATACATCGTCAAGGTTTCATTAAATCTTCTGAACATTTTCCTAGTTCAAGAAACAACATTGAATATGACAAGATTTGGTTACATTAAAATAAATATACCTATAACAATATTAAATTTACATAGCCATTATCACTTGATCACATAAAAACACAAATGAACACATTATTATATAATTACTAAACTAAGACTAGGAATATCAACAGTTATTCAAAATATCCCATAGAAAATTCTATAAATGATTTCGAAATGAATCCCTAAAATCTTCAATGCTATCATTCAAAACTTTTTACAATCACAAAAGATTTTAAATATAGAAGAAAAAACTCACACATTGACTTTCTTTTTCACCATCCTGTCTTCAATTAGTACATAATCTTCCTGCTTGTCAGACAATGAATTGTTGCTTAACTTCATTGAATCTTCCGGTCGTGATATGCGTTCCAATCTTGGCAAAAGTTTTTGATCTATCGGAATACCAAGCTTTTTCTTCCATTTTTCTTCAAAACTCAGAATCGTTTCCACCTTCAAAACAAGGCGTGAAATCGGTTCATTCCTTATTCATAGAGATAACTGTTCAAATCAAATATCATTATCAAACAACTAATTTAAAACTTTAAAAGTTTCACAGTCACCTTGTTGTGGTATTTAAATAAAAATTAAAATTCTTGTAGAATTTTTCCAAGCTTACAGTTGTTTACGTTTATTGTTTTTAATAATAATCTCAACTTATAAGTGATGAAATGAAAAAGTAAAATTAATTCCGCAATACTTCTTGTGTCCACGAATAGCCACTCGGTGAACCCACCAATAAATGTCGTAATTTACCACCCGAAAGTTCGTCCAATCGTTCAAATTCAGCAATTTCTATTTCCGGAATTTCACGTCGAATTGTGCTATAAATATTAGTATGCTAAGGCAAAATTTTTTTTTTGCAAAACGAATTCAAAATAAAATGGAAAAAAAATCCTCCAGTCCTTATTAATAATTGCCTAGTCACTAAGCAAGAAACAAATTTCAAACTACAAACCAGAATAATGATCAGCTGATCCGTCATAAAAGCTTTTACTATCAATATTCATATCATTTCGCTTAATTAGTAAATTGAGTAAATCACTAAGAGCCCTTCCAAAGGAAAAAGTAAAATGAAGATTTTAAGCTTCCATTTTGCTTTTTTATAATATCGAACAATAACTTCTCAGCACGAAGAAAAGTAAAATTAAAATTTATAATTTAAAATTAAAGAACAAAACTTCGTCATCAACGGTTTATCATCATCTGTAACTGCAGGTCGTTCGTTTACTCGACCAGCAACATAAAATAATCGCCCATCATCATCTTCAACATATTTATTATCTAAAAGCAATAAAAAATAAATTCATTTATCATGAAACAAAGTTAGATTGATGTTTCGTAATTTATTTATACATAAATACTCTATCTTCCATTTTTTAGAAAAATTTTCAAAAACTTTGGCAGTCATAAATGAAATAGTGCATTTTTCTCAGAGTATTATCTCAAATAATTAGTCTTAAAAGAATAATCTATAGTCTCACACCCAACTTCTATACTACTCCCTGTTTTTTTTCTGTTTTGTCCTCTACATTCATTCTGAATTAGCCATGAATCCACACTAAGTTCTTGCGCTATAATAATTTCAATACATAACCTTTCGCATCAGTGACAATTCTTTCAATTTGCCAAAAGTTTCATCTCCCTCTGCAATGACTGCATAGCATTTTCATAATTGATTCCAAATATTCTCAGATTTGGAATCGATTCTTCCAATAATAAAGCCGTTTTTGCCACATCCTGAAATATCTTTAAAATTATGGCATTTTTCTTTCTTGTTAGTCATTCCATATTTAACAATGATTATATTTTACAATTTTTTATTTTTTTCACTAGACATAAAGGATGAGAATACCCGAATATTCCTATGGTAAATAGTGGTTTATGCGTAAATAATCACTTACGGAATATAGTTAGTACAGTCACTTCCGGATGCAAAAAATTCCTTCATCCTTTATTTTTCCATTATCCTCTAAGTGCTAATATAAAAAATTAAAGAATTATATTTTAATTCATTCTTTTTATACGAAAAGAGTAGTGTCAAAAAAAAAAAAAAAAAAAAAACCAGAGCATTGCTGATACTGGCTTCTCTAATAACATTATCAATACCTTGGCATGATCAAATCCTTCTAATCGAAGATACCGCAATTTTTTTAGCGTTCTTAGACCAGCCAAACCTTTAGCTGTGATTCGATTACAATCACTAAGATCTAGCATTTCAAGTGATTCTGGGAACAATGCGCCAATTCGTGACATCATCCAATCATCCGCATAACAACAACCAGCAAGTCTTAGTAGTCGTAAATGACTTAGATCGATTAGATTTTCTAGACCTAAATTAAATTTAGTATTGATCGTTCATGTCTAACAGTATAATTGCAGTTTTTATTTTGAAAAAATTGCGACCATTCATGAATGCAAATTACATCTTTTCTGGAATGTAAGCAAAAACGATTTGTGTTATTCAACGATCATATATGATCACTAAAATTTTAAAAACAAAGCTCAAAACAAGATTCTCAATATAGGAAAAAATATTCGAATTAAACCTTCAAACATCAATTCTGTATCGCTAGCATCAATTGCCTCAATATAAAGTCCCGGAATTTTTCGTCCTGGTAATGTATAATTTCCTTTATCATCTTTTTTAATCCAAACATTATCAGCGACAAACTTCACGGCTGCTCCACGATGTACCAAAAAATGAGCAGCAGCTAAATCTGGACCAAGAAATAATAAACGTTCCGGAATAAATCTGAAATATTATGAAATATAATTAAAATATACCGCTAATCCTACTTAAATGTCACAAAATCATAATATACTGAAATCGTATCTATCCCGAAATGGTTTGGAATTTCAAAATTCATTTCAGTTTGGTAGGATAGCGATAATTTTCCCTTGTTCTTTTTAATCTTGAAATCTTCAATTATTTACTGGCATTAGAATAACTTCAACATGATTTTATTAGATTTGCTTACTTTTTTTTTATTGAGAGAAACAAAAATTAAATCAAATTTTTTATGATGAAATTTTCTGAGAATCTAAGAAATTTCCAGAACGACGAACATGGTAATCTACTACAAAAAACATTATCATTTTAAAATTTAAATCATTCTTTAGCAAGAAAAACTCTTTTTGAAATAAACGAACAAATATGAATTTACAAATATTTGCTCTTATTTTTATGCTAATTTTAATATACTTAAATTTGTTACTGTTTTTTATGGAAATATATAACACTGCAATAGCAAATTATCATCATTGAATATTGGCTCATCAATAATGGATAGCTATTCTATGTTGTCATATAATATGGCATCATTAATCATCATATTACTGGCATCTCTTCCATCTATTTCCTCTGTGAAGTGTTTTTCGAACACACAAAAATTTGAAGCAGAAGAAGAATGCGGTCCAAATGGATATTTTTTTCGTTTAACGGAACTGACCGTGTAACATACGAACGAACTATCCGCGGCTGTGATAACAGTTTTATATGTGAGGTATTAATGGATCATCATTCTCCATATAATTCCAATTTTTCCCTTTCATTATGAAATAAAGCAATAAAATAAGATAGAAGCGAAAATACTTTTGAAATTTGGTCAAATTTGTGAATTTAGTCACCTAATTATTCAATACTGTCACTATATTAAATAGCATCAAAAAAAAGAAAAATTTAAATTTAAGATTATGATTAGCAATATAACGGAAGAAGTACAGTATCCAGTCGGTCAACTGAAAGATAATTTATATGGTTATCCAAATTATTGTGCCCAAGATGTTACGATACGTCCGGCTAAAGAAAAGCGTGAAATGGTCGGTACGCTATGCTGCTGTAATGAGGATTGGTGCAATGTAAATTATGCCAATGAACCGATTAATGATTTCAGTAGAATTTTTGAACTTGACAGCGGTACTGTGGCAGATTATATAATATTAAAACGTATTGCCGAGAAATATGGCATTCACTGAATTTGATCATTCTACACTTTATTTGCTTCGATTGTTTCTATTTTATGCTATTTGTTCTCTTTGATTCGATTAGAATAATAATTGTGGCATTAAATAGATATTTTTCTTCTTTTCTGTCATAATCATTTTATTATTAATTAATGCTGGAATATCTCAATCAATTCATATTTTCTATTAATAATGATTATTTCTTAAAATATGCATTAGTCTGTTCTCTGTGCCGAAAAAGATTAATCTTGTCAATTTTTTTATCTATTTTAAAATGAGAACTTCGCTTGCCCAGTTAATCAACCAAACGATCATAATCGATCTCTGCATTGTAAGTTTTTCAAACATTGAAAAATTTTCAAAATTCCCAATGAAAAATGCTTAAAATTGCCACAATCATTCTGTTGTGCTGTTTGATACGCTTAAAAAAATTCGAAATGCTTTAAAAAAATTGCTTAAACAATTTCTGCTGTTTCGATATGCTTAGTAACAAATCAACATGGATGTAGAAATTCCATCACTTATATTTTAAAAAATCGTCAAACATCCAATCCAAAACAATAAGATATTCGAATGATTTGGAAGTTTTCTTTTAATATTGTCTTTTCTATTAATTAAATCAGTATCTCAATCAGTCCGATATTCCAATGAATATTAAAGAAAAATGCTTTTATACATAAATTAATCTTGAAATAGATAATAATAATAAGAGCTAGTAATAAATAAATCTGATAGTTACCTTTGATCATACTGGAGATGTTGGAAATGTTCATAACGTTTAAAACGACGTAAATTATCCAAACTATGATCAACGTATCGAAATTGAGTATAAAATGTATTAAATTCGATATCATTTGGTATATCCTCTCGCTGTTTCTTCGGAAGAACTGAAATTTATATCAGAAGACTGATGTTAATAACTGAAAATCACGTCTACACAAGTAGATGGCATGCAAACAAAAAAAAAAAAAAAAAAAAACATTAAGAAAATTCCTAAAAAAAATTGTGTATCAATCTGCCTTTATTGAAATTAGATATATTATGCTAATAAATCAAATTAATGATTCTCACAAAATCATTAAACATAAAATAAATGATAAACAAAAAACTAAACAGAAGCCACATAGCCATTTTTAATTTTACAACAAAAATGGAATATATCAACTTTTACGTTATTATTTCGAAAAAAACTGAGTCAAAACTAAATTAAACATTAAAATTTTAAAATAGCGTTCAAATAAACGGAAAACTGTTGGAGGTTCTAAAGAAAGAATAAGATAATCGTATCGAGTTGAACTGCACGGGCAATGCACATTATTTTATATTTCGAAGTCTTAAAGCTTCGAGCAGATACATTTTTGTGCCTGATATAGATGTGATATATATATTGTTTATAAACTTACCATCCTCAATCCGTTCAGGTGAAAGGTATGCATTATCTCCTAACTTGATATAATTCCTGATAGATTTTTCAACTTTCTTCTCTTCCACTTCTTCTGCCACCAATTCTTGCCATCGTATGAATTTGCTCCATCGATGGATGAACGTACGTTTTTGACATTCGATACATCCACGAATAACAAGCCTCCCAAATACGTGCTGAATATTTTTCATTCCGCAACTGAAACTACCATTTCAATCAGTTTCGATGCCTCAAAAAAAAAAAAAAAAAAAAAAAAAAAAAAAAAAATTGAAGCATGAAATATACTGATACCAGTTATTCAACTTTCATCTCATATCCTAACTGCAGCAACTTCAAATCTCCCATATTTCGGAACTCGCGTTCCCTATGGATCTGAATATTAACTAGACTTTTATTCGAATATAACCATAATATTAACACTGCCTTGAAATGCATGAACTTTTTTTTAGATGACAAAGTAAGAGTTTCCAGGATTATATGGAAGAAACAAAAAAGGAAACTCATAAAACGGTTTATTTATCAAGGTATTAAAAACAATAATGACATTAAACGAAAAATAATAAAGTTGATGGATATGTCTGAACTATTATCAATTACATTTAGCATGTGATATCAATGCGATTTTTGATGGATTGTTTCGGGAAATCCAACTGAAGCATATTACAAACAAAAAATGAGGAATAACAAAAAAATTTTTTTTATTTCGCGAAAACAAAATTAAAAATGCAATAACATGTAGTGAATTATGACACGGAAAAGGCGGAAAGAAATTTATCGGGTTGAAGGAGTTGGAATGGGAAAAACATGGCGAACAATTGATTTACAGATTCAAAAATAAAACTTCTCATAATACAAATTGGAATCCATGAAAATTTCGAGAGCTGTATGACAACAAATTAAAATTGCCTTTGTCAAAAAAAGCATCTGCTAAAAAAGCAGATTTGAAAAATCTCTAAAACATTATTGACCAGACTATTCTTGAAAAACTACCTGCAAATTTAAAACTACTTAATAAAATAAATGAGTGATAGTTGGAATGAACATAGAGATCATGCGCTATTATGCTAAATAAATAAAGCATGATTGAAGAGGCAATCAATAAAAACATATTTAATGATAGCAAGAGATTAAAATAAGATGGTTGAAAGAAGTGTAAATGAAGAAATCAATAACAGATATCAGAAAAACCTTAAACTTATAACAAAACTTTCTCTAGCACAATTCTAGCTTATCGTAACTGTTTTACCAAAAAAATTAGAAATCCTTGAAACTATAATACCATCTTAATTTTATCTTTATTATCATTTATAATAATTAATGTTAATGCCATAAAGAGATGATTTCGTTTCAGTAACTTATGAAATATGAGATAAAAGATTCCAGGGTTATTCATTATATTTCTTAAGCATTCCCATATAATTTTTTAGCTTTATATCTTACTTTATTTCCACATGTAATGATACTCTAAATACCAAATATCTTGTTATGATCGCAGATTATCGTGCTTTAAGCACTGTCTTCATTAATGTGAAAGCACCAATACCAAAAATACCAAATATTACCAACGTTCTAATTGATAGCCATCGACTGCATTCTGATTTTAAGTTATGTCTTTTATTCTCTTCAACTGTACTCTTATCAACTATTATTTTCGCGCGATCAAAAAAGCTCTCCTAAAAATATGTAAGAAAAAGTGAATTGATGTGGAAATTTAATTAAACTGGTAGAAATTAAGAAAACTCAGCATAATGACCGCGAATTAAAAATAAATTTTCATAGTTTGACAATTTCGTGAATGTTTCAGTATTGCAATATACAAACGAAGTCAATCATTATTCGAATATGTATTACGAATATTTGCAGTTACCATCAAAATTTCATGAAAAAAAGAAAATTAAAAACTTGATTATCTTACCCAAATATAATTTAAATATAAAATACTTACGTGAAATGTCAGTCCTAACTAAAAAAAGTTAGTTAAAGAAGAAAGTCACTGCCTCAGTCTTGTTTAATATAGAAGATTTGATAATAATGTTAATCTCAGTCTTTTTATTTCTACTGCGGTAAAAATAAATTCACCTCTGCTTCACAAATACTCCTGCACATTGCAGGATGTTTCATGTTGCTTCAGCTTCAAATTTTAATATTATCTTTATTTCATTCAGCTCAGTTTATTTGCAAAATTTACTATTTTTAATAGCGCTAATAATAGTTATAGAATTCTATTCTATTCATTTTTAAATCTTGTTACGGCTAACACGGAATGAAATCAGCATTACTCTAAAATTAAAAAAAAAACACGGAATGAAATCAGCATTACTCTAAAATTAAAAAAAAAAACTCTGGTAAAATAATTTTCCACGTAGTAAAAGAAGCAATTTATTTGCTCACCCACGATCGTTTATTCTGTGGCCATGTTAAAACAATCCGCTTGTGCAAGAATTTAGAAGTATACGATGCAATCATTGATATTTCCGGAAACATCCTCATATCACATAATTTTATTGCAACTAATCCAGCAAATGCAATCAATGCCACTAATCGCCCATAGGATAATTGTTCGTCTGGTTCATTATCATCATTTTGAACAAAACATTCTACAACCTATAGTAACGAGTGTTTACTGGCTAAATTATTAGAGTTATTTATTTCAAATAAAGGTCATAGCAAGATAGATGCGATTAGGTATCTCTAAAGAAACATGCATATAATCTAAGAAATATGCCTTATGCTATTAGCTATATTTTATGCATCTAACAAAATAAAATTGTAAGATATATGTAGCGCGAGAAAATTTAAGGCAATAGGCATAATCTACGTTTTTTTTTTTAAATAAAACGACTAGCAGTACCGATTCATACTAAGTTAGTTTACAGAAACTTGACTTCCCATATAAAGGAATAATTAAAATAATATTTAAATTTCTCGTTCAAAATATGTATCATATTAGATAACTTACTAGGTTGTTGTGATTATTATATCATACATTTACTTACCTCAACATATCGTTGAAATGTGAACCTTCCATTCAGGCATAATGCTGTAACCATATTCGTAAGCTCTTGTGCATGTTTCACTTCAAAAATCAAGGCAACCCTTCGAATTAACTCAAATCGATGATCACCAGAAACCGGAATTTCTGGCAAACGTGGACAGTGGCTGTTATGTAAGTGTACACGATGCTGGATATAATCAGTGACATAATTCTGTAAACTAATAATAAATAGTTAAGATTTTAGAATATATGAATTTTGACGAGCAGAAAAAGAAATAACATGAATGAAAGTTCAGTTAAGAAATCAGAAATGATAAATACTTCATCTAATAATGTTTCAAAAACTTTTTATAAAACTAGATTAGAAAAAAAACAGAAGCAAAATGAAAGGATTATTTATTTAATGATATCTAAAAGAAAAGAAAAAGTCTTAGAAATCTGATGCCGTTATAAAAAGATTAAATAATCACATTATATATTTCATTTTTCCTTTTTAAGATAATGCAATAATCAAATGGATCGACGATCGAATTTTCATCATCAATATTTTGTCATCAAAATTAAAACTCAGTCTCAAAATATGTTCATTTGAATCTCGATTCTTTAGTATTTGCTTTTCATGTATTACTTTTTGTTATCTATTGATGAATTATTGAATGTTTATATTTCGATCCATATAATGTTAATTAAATCCCTAAAATTCTTTAGAAAATACAATAACAGAATTCTTTCACAATTTTTCTCGTAAAAAATTATACTTGTATGGTATTAATTCCTCTCAGAAGTTCCATTGATTCAGTGTTCGCATCGTCACCACACTGATCATTTCTCACAGAGACTAAATCAACAGCACTCATTTCCTCAAAAAGACAAATTTCCGTTGTTACTAATTCTTTAATAAACACGATGCACGAAAGCATAAATAAATCAGACATAAACATTGATTCCAATTACTACGAAACGTGCCTTTACTTATCATACTGTTAATAGCTATGTATTGGGCGTGACTTCACATAGATTTGCATTTTCCAGACACATCTCGTATTCCATCCACATTGTTACTATAAAATCTTGAAGTTCATGAAATAATTATTCAAATATTTTTAAAATAATGTAAATGAAATTCAAAAGTATCAAGAAATTTGAGGCTAAAGAAATGTTCACATTTAATGTATGGATCTTGGATTCACAAATTTCACATCAATAAAATATCCGAAATTTCTGGATCATAAACCACTGTCTTTTTCAGTGAAACATAATGCGATTCGACAATGTTTACTTTCGAAATGCAAAAAATAAAAAAAACCACAATGAAA
Organism: Dirofilaria repens; assembly: GCA_008729115.1. Classification (NCBI taxonomy): domain Eukaryota; kingdom Metazoa; phylum Nematoda; class Chromadorea; order Rhabditida; family Onchocercidae; genus Dirofilaria; species Dirofilaria repens. The sequence continues at coordinate 590,394 of SNRZ01000015.1, read as the reverse complement.
AAATGGCAGAATATTTGCGATACCAGTGTGAATACTAATTAAACCTAATCAAATCAAAAAAATCAAAAACTCTTTGATTGAAATATATTACATCCCGTATAAATGAACATCATAAGTGAAATTGAATTTGTCAAGATCAACACGACCTATCAAAATGGAAAATTCGCTGTCATACAGCATACATATAATAATATCAACAAAAATCGCAAAATTTTACTATCTCAACATAGGAAAAATCGATGACCATTTCTAACAATCTATAGCTTACAGCATGAATGAACTGATAAAAGACTTTTAAGCTCACAAAACTTTTTGGAAAAATAAAATTTATAACAATTTTATAGTATATCGCTCAGTCATTTTTTTAATATTCTCAACGATAAATCAGAAAATTCAACTAACTTTGAAAAATTGATGCTGAGATCATGAAACAAAGTCAAAAAAATTACAAATGCATACTACGGTAAATAGCAAACAAATAACAAACAAATTATCGTGCTCTAAGCATAAATTTGAATAACGTAAAAATAGCAACACTTAAAACACCAAAAAAAGCTAGCCTACTGATTGCTGACCACCATTCATTCCTTTCTATTTTTGGTTCTGATTCTTCGTTTTTATTCAGTTTGATTATCGTCCTTGCAAGGTCAAAAAATTTACTCTGAAATTTAATTCAAACTTAAGGTAAAAAATAGCAGTAAGAAAATTTTTGTTGCTCCATCAATGCCACAGTAAAAGCTAAACACAAATTTTCATCATTCTGATTAATTTTAAAATACAACCTAAATCCTAAATTTTCACTCTTTCCAGAACATTCTAAGAAAAGCTTATGCCACAACCAATTTACGTGATGGAAATAATCATTTACTATACATTTCTCTCCAGGACATTTTAAGAATATAGCTGAACACATAATCATTCTTTTCTAAATTATCAAAAGCATTCTTTGATATCATAATTTATACCAAAACCAATTTAATTTATATGATGAAAATAATCATTTACTATTATATTTAGCAAATGGCACAGATCTTTTCACAAAAGAATTATTTTATTTTTTTTATTTCTTACCGCTCTAGATCTCATCACTTTTTAAACTTTATCTTGCTCATAACGCTTTATATGAAATTGTTTTACAGTCATTAGAGGTCATGATAAAAAATAACCCAAGAACGTTTGTTGTGCGGCCACGTTAAAGCAACTCTTTTTTGCAAAAATTTTGAAGTGTATGACATAATCATTGAAACTTCCGCGAAGCGCTTCATGTCACTTAATCGCGTAGCAATCAATCCAGCGAATGCGGTCAATGCAATCAGACGTCCATACGACATTTCTGCCGGTGTTTCATTCTCAATACATACGAAATGCTCCATAATCTAGAAAAGATATGTTGGACGGATTTCATTAATTCACTTTACAAAATTACCATGATTATATGATACCATTAATCCGGATCAAAAAAAAAAAATCAATTAAGTTGACTAAAAGCAACACAATTTTCCACAGAAATGAGGAAGATGCATTCCATCAATACTGACTTCGATATACCGCTTAAACGAAAAGTTCTCATCCTCGCACAACGATACTACCATCTTCCGGAGTTCTTCTTCATGTTTCTCCTCAAAAATTAAAGCCACAGAACGCATCAAATCATTTTGATAACTTCGTCCACATGAGTGCATCAAATTTGGTATTCTACGATTGCTATGTATGCGAAGCCGATATTGAATATAATCAGCTACGAAATCCTGCAAACTGATAATCGCATGATTATCTAAGATTATCCACTATAATGAATGGCCAATCATTAAGTCTACAATATATATATATATATATATGTAATTAAAAGTGAACGATATACAATGGACGTGAACAAGATATTTGGACTTTAGCTTCGAAATCTCAAAGTATAAATATATCTCGTTATGGGAGACCCCGCTTTCGAATGATTCAAATGTTGCTTCTTCTATCTATTCGAGTTTGTAATAACTCTTCATTTCTTCTTTTAAAAAATTTCCATTGAAATAATTGAAAAAATTTAAACATCAAACGGATTCCTTCAGCATGTTAATAAGTAAAATAAAGATACCACTTACTTGTATAATATATATATCATCTCGACAATCAAACCATATGTTGTTATATTCGTTATATTTATCGTATTTCGAAGTAGCTGAATCACTGATAAACATCGTCTAAAATTTTATATATTCTTCATTTACAATTAGTAATTACACAATGCGGCAATAGAATAACGTAAAACGCGATTAAATTGTGGAATACAGAAAATAATGTGATACATTATTATCATCGTGCTTCCATAAACAAAATTTGAGATTCATATCTCAAAAAGAAAAAATTGGGATTGTCAGAATGCTTTCAAAACAAAAAAAAAAGAATTATAATATGTAAATGGCACGACATAATAACTAAACAGTATTAGTCAGTATAATATAATGATAAGATCGGTATAATTTTTAAGATTTTTAGAATGAATTTTTACATTCAAGTCAGTAATTTCAATAGTTTGAAATGAATAAATATCATTCATTTCTTTGGTATATCAACAGCAACGTAATCTTCTTTCTTCAGTCGAGGTGTCACCACAACCGCTAATGCAATCAGTGCAGCTAAGGAAAGAACCAAATAACCACTGGTGTATACAGAAGAGACATCAGTTCCCAAAGCCAAATCAAACGCAATGAAACGGATACCATTCAATGAATGAAAAACAATTGGATAAGCAATGATAAATTTAAAAGCATCGGTGATAATCCAGGGTAACCCAAGACCACGAATAAAATCAATAAATGTGGTGAAGTTTAATGGCAACAGAGCAAAACCAACACCACCAATTAACAAAGTACCTGAAAATTGATTAAAATTTTCCATGATTAAATATTTTTTACTTATTCTCTTTGAAAAATTTTTTGATTCGAAGAACGTCGAAATTTCCATAACGAATGTCTCAAAATTAGTCTCTGTTCTGAGATGATTTTATCCATATGGTTACAATTTTTTATCACTTTTATCTTCTTAACCTACTATTTTCATTTTATCCTTCGACAGGAATACAAAATTCACTTATTTTTACTGACTTTCTAACGCTCTATTTCCCTAATAAAGCTACATCTTTGCTTTACACTCAAAAATACAACCCAAATTTAACATTCACGAAAAATGCATCTACCAGCCAATAGCGCATCCAGTCATACGATGAAATCCGGAAACCATCCATGTGAGCTGCGGTTTATAGACTGAAAGATGTGGACTGATCGGTCTTTTCAAAGCTCGTTGTCGCAGAAGATAATCCCAACCCCATTCTTGAATTGGAGTTTTAGCAGACTGATGTGAAACGGCCTTTAGCAATTGTAAGACCTGAAGATATAATAAAATAAGTCTTCGTAATAGAAGCATCATTTCATCACTGCTGAAACTTCGTATAATTTCATTAACATTAAAATACAATACTGATTCCGATTATCTCTCTGACTCATATTCGTAACCATTTTAACTCTCCCTAAACATACCTTCAAGCATATATTTACAGTTTCAAAAATAAGTCAAATGAACAAATGACAAGTGTTGGTGAAAATATGAAAAATAAAAACTTTTTTTTAGAATTATTCATTCTTGTTTGCACGATTTAGTCGAATTTTAGTCTTTCATAATCTTTTTCTTAATCAAATTTCAGTTTTCTATTATTTTTTTCTAAGAATTGAATAACCGTGAGAAGGATACCTGAACATTCTGGGACAATATACGACAGAATGCAGCATTTTTGAACTGAAACAACATCCTCACCTTAAACATATGTAATACTAAAATTTGGAATAAATATCTTTTGATCTGGAAACCACTTAAATATTTAACGACCAACAAACTACTGCAATAATTAGTATATAGAAATTCAATGTTTATTAATAAATAGAACTTTGTTTATTAATAGAATTAGTCCATCTCTTCCCTTTCTGCTTTTTTTGTATCATCAATTCTGCCCTTCATGCTTCCGAAAATAGTTTATCTAAAGAAAGGAAAGATGAGGAAAAGAACATTTGAGTGATTGGGAGATATTAAATTTTTTTTATCTATTTATGATAATAACTTATATATCATTCATTTAGTACAGTTGAATAACATTCGGATGAACAGTAATCATTATTGAATGATAAAATTTATCAAATGAGCTGCTTCAATAATGTTGACTAAAGCTTAGATTTTTTAAAGATTTCAATAATTCTTGAAATTTACATAATACCACCGATATGTTCATATGTCCATAAACGTTGTATACGTGCGTATATACGTACGCATATACGCATATACAGTGATGTATACTTAGCACTTATGTACTCATATACGCATGCAACTGCATTCATCACCCACAATATAAATTCAGTATCTACGTATATGGACACTGCTACGTAATTACGTTTGCAGATATACGCATAAATATTTTCACATATGTATTTATGTGAATCCACGTCGCGTAAATCAGAAACATACGTATACACACGTCACCTTCAACATACATAGCATAGTAAATAGTTGAATAATTAGAACACTTCCAATTGATAAACGAGCAATAACAGCAGAACGGTTAGTAAGTAAGAGAGAATCGAGAATGGAAATGAGAAGAGAGGGCATCCATCGATGACCTCAACATGCACTCCAACAGAGAAGTATAGAACATTGCTACTGCCATACTGCCAACCCTCTACCAATCGATTTCATATTCAAACTAACAGTGACTGACTTATTTGGGAGAAGCCGGGATATCAACATAGCACCCCGCTCTCTCTCATCCACATCTCCAACTCTTAAATAAAATGGCTAAGATAGAAATAATATCGGCAACAATTAATCCTTCATCCATTTTTTTGAAATATCAATAGAACAAGGCAGAGTGAAAAAGAAAGAAAGAGAGAGAGAGAAAGAAAGAAAGAAATTGAAATGATATAATCGAAGAGCATTGAAATAGGATGAGAAAGTGTATGAACAAGAAAAAGTAACAAGAAAATGAATATGATAGAAATAGAAATATGTGAGAAATTTTGAATAATTGGAATTTTTTCATTTTTTTGCAATTGTATGTGAGTGATTGATAGTATGTAAAGATAGGAATGTAATCTGGGAAATGTAACATACAGTAGTCGTGTGGGAAGTGATATTTCACACACTGTATCATCAATTAATTTTCGAGAATTTAATGAAATTTGTCAGGGTGAGGCTAAGTTCAGAAAGGATAGAGCGAATATCGGGTGAAATTTGTTGCCTTTGATAGGTTAATTAGAAGTTTACTAAGGTCAAGAAACTCCAGCAAAATCTAAGCCTAATTTATTGAATCTGAAAAACAGTTTTGTCAGAATTTAACGTAATGGCAATGAAACAATTACATAATTTTTATTTCTGTCAGTTTTTTAGTTTCCTTTAATGATAATATATGATTCTTAACTCATATTTCTTATCACTAAATTCCATTATTTCATTATTCTGTTACTGTCAACATTCACAATCATAATTCAAGTTAAGACTACTTTTGAAGACATATCTTTGATAGATTTAATACATATCTTGTTGTTTAATAATATATCCCTTCTTCAAATACAATGCTATAAAAAAATAAGCTGTAGGAAATGTGAAGTTATTCCATTAATGTTCGTTGCATATATCTCTTAGTCTTATTGTTGTTGTAGAGTAATGACCCAACTGCATGATATTCTGCACAGTTTCCCGATTTAAATTGTCAATAGTATCTCTGTTCAGTTCTCCCTTCCATATCGATTAAGTACCATATGCGGATCTCTTGAAAAATAGAATAATAGCAAATTCCGCTTCAGCTGCTATCGTCCTAATTTTTCTATACCTGACTTGTATATCCGATTTTTTTATATTTAGTTTATGTGGCTTAATCCATTTCTCTTAAGTTTGTCACATTCCTAAAGCGCTGACCGAATCGGACATGAATCTTATAGAGGTTTCATTCCATTTATTTTGGTAGTCAGGGATTTTTTCAAAATAACGTAACATCTAGATTAACGTTATCCCATATTTCTACTTTTGAATCCCGCTTCTACATCCCAAAACCACAAATATTAGCATATTGCATTATTTCCTGATAGTCTGACTATGGGTTTTTTGAATTCTTCTCGATCTCATTCAAATTCATTTGTCTTTACAATTTGCCGTGTAATAATTCACGCCATTGGCTATAGATAGTATTTATGATTAGTAGTATGTCAAATGTTTCAGTATATCTAACTGAATGCTGCAGCTCCTGATTTTTTTTCGTATTATTTAATAATATTATTTTAAAGATGAAGAAAAAAATCACACAAAATGAAAAAAAAATGGACGCATTAGTTTGGGACAAATGGTAATAAGCTCCGGTGATTATAATAATCCAGCCGATACAAGTAATGCTTTTGTATTACCAACAAAGACTAAAGTAAGTTGAATTTTCTATGAAGTCAATAATTTGTTTGATTTCTATTGATTTAAGTAAAATAACAAAGCATTTCTTTAAAATTAAGTTTGGATTTTTATCCGTTTTCGTGAGGACAGTTTTACTGAGTAAATTATCGAGTTTCGTTTCTTTATTTAAGAAGAAAAAAGTGAGGAAAACGGACGATAAAGTAATCAATCGCAAGAAGGATGAAGCTAAAAAAAGACGACTGGAGGAAGCGGAAGCTAAAATATCTAAAACCAAACGAAAGAAATTGATAAAAATAATGGACAGAAAGAAGAAAAAAGAATCGGTGGAAATTTCACTGTTGATTAGGATTCATTAAAATTCCTTAAATTTTCAATAGGAATTTCCTTATTTTTAAATTATTTTTCCGAGTTTTTTGATTAATTTCTTTCTATTAAAACGTTTTTTAATTGACTTATTAAAAAGTTTCAAATTTTTACCAGTTTTAAGGCATTGTCGGTTTAGTTTTATATTTTTTAGAAGGAATCACTCCTCGAAAATTTAATGCAATATCAATTACCCACAGATATAATGAATAAACTTACAGCAGAAGTTCATCCGAGAAAACCTGAAAAGTATTAAATTTTGTTCAAAATTTTCTATGCTTTTTTTAACCAAAAAACAATCAAAACTTGAATGGTCCAACAAAATTTTGGGTTGTAAATCTTTTGTTTTTCGTTGTGAAATTTCGTATTTCATTCATATTTTCTGGTTTTGCAAATTTTTTAATATTTTTTAGATTAGAAGAAGATTTCATCATCCAAAAAAAAATATCAAGTCTAGCCGGTCGTGAATTTATTTCTTCCCCTGAATTGGGAAAACAACCAGTACAAGAAAATTATTACGAGACGGGGAGTGAAAGTGAAGATAGTGTTTTGCTTGCAGAAGAGGTTGTCTTTGCTTTTCATAAAGTTGACATTGGTCAGTTACATAATATTGTTTGATTCCCTTAACACAATTTTTTTAGGAATGTCAGGCTTATGAATGCAGTTGATTTCATTGTAAATCATTGTTGCCTTTAATTGAAAAGCGAATATTAAGTCAAATTTTTTTAAGATAACGGTGAACGCACAATCATCAAAGTTTTGCATGGACGATAATAATGTTGGAGAAAAACAGTTTGGCGATACTATTGCTAGAAGACCAGAAAACTTAACGAACCAATCGCAATTCTTCACTTACGAAATGATCGATGCTGTTATTGATGACAGCAAGCTAAAGACCAAATGTCATGAAGAAGTACATTTATTGGGTATCTTTCTATTTTTTAAATCCACGTTTTTATATTCAGTAATATTCGTTTCAAGATCATTTTATGGAAATTTAAAATTTATAACTCATCGATTCTAGTTTTTCTATGTTCTCTAAGTTAATAATTATAGAACCAAATATTTCGGGTCTCGGTGTTGCGAATCTTCCAGTTAAAATATCATCCATTATAAAAAAGATGTCGGTATTAGAAGATGCAGGAAAAAGCAAGTTTGTTCCTGTTCATCGCAGCAAAAGTATTGAAGCGCAACGATTGAAGCTACCTATTTATGCTGAAGAGCAGAGTATTATGGAAACAATAAATGACAATTACGTATGTTTGTCAATGATTTACAACCAGGAATAATAAAATAATTCGGAAAATTGGCAGTCTATAGAAATTTGACAGTCCTTTTATCACTCGTATATTCCATTCATTACTTAAAAATTCATAGAAATGAAAAGTTTACAATTTCTTCAACAATTTTAACATCAGGCAACAGTAATTTGCGGTGAAACTGGATCTGGAAAAACAACTCAATTGCCTCAATTCTTATACGAAGCTGGTTATAGCCGTCACGGTAAACTAATAGGAATAACTGAACCTCGACGCGTAGCTGCCATAAGTATGGCAGCACGTGTGGCACAGGAAATGAATTTACCGGATGCAGTTTCATATCAAGTATAGTTTACAGGTTCATTTGAATTATATCATATAGTTTACTAAATTTAAAAGAAAGAGTTAAAATTGGATTTATCTGTATTATTCTTGATTATTATTGAATTATGGAAATTACAAGTCATTGAGATGTCTTATTTTAAAATGCTGTAGTAAATGACAAGTTTTTTTGTGTCATCGGTAACACTTTTCCACAGCGTAATCACTATTTAAAGAAACTCTCATAAATGGTGATGAAAATTGATAGCTCTAAAGGTTTCAGTTTGATAGAAAATGTGTTTAGATAAAATATGAAGGTAATCGATCAGCTGAAACATCTATTCTATTTATGACTGATGGCGTCTTAATGAAAGAAATGCAGAAAGATGTAATACTTTCAGCTTATTCCGTTATTATCATCGGTAAGTTATTATTTAAATAAATAAAAAATTTTTGAAATTAAAAAGAAATTTTTGTTTTTGATCAGAACTGAATCCTATTTCGACGTCATTCTGTTTTTGCAGATGAAGCACATGAAAGATCTATGTACAGCGATGTACTTATTGGTTTGTTGACACGAATAGCACCTTATCGCTTGTCTATAGGCTCGCCGTTGAAGCTTATTATCATGAGTGCAACTTTACATTTGGATGATTTTAGAAATAAAAGGTATTTATGGATTATGCGCTTCATTCAAATCTTTCAATTTTTTGTTTCAGTTATTTATTTTAAAACTGCTTCAAAATATCGGATGAACAACTTTGTTACTTTTTAGGCTCTTTCCTGTGTCGTTGCCACCTGTATTGAACATTGACACAAGACAGTATCCAGTGTCTGTTCATTTTGAAAGGCAAACACCAGAAAATTACCTCACCGCAGCGTTTTATAAAATATGTGAAATTCATGAACATAAGGGTCCTGGGACAATATTGGTTTTCCTTTCTGGAAAGTTAGAGGTATTGCTTGTAATATTTTAGAACAAATTCAGGTAGTCCTGCGAATTATGTTATTGAACATTCATCAGTTTATAATCAGTTTTTATTTATTATAGGTCATGGCACTGTTAAAATGGCTTGTAGAACGTTATGCGATTAGGTATTTTTTTTTATAACAAAAAGATATTCTGATGTGCTGTTAACTTAAAAATTCTTTTTTATGCTCTTTGAGGAAAATCAAGAATGATTCATAAAATTTTAAAATGTTGAGCTGAGATTAATATTCGTTCATCATTAAGACAGACAAATTGCAAAAAAAAGGAAAAGGAAGTTGGCAGAAAAAAATTGAAGCAGAATCAGCTGGAACTGGAAAAGAAGATTTCGAATAAATCAGAGAAGATCGAAAAAGCTGCGGACGAAGAACTAATCGACGATCGGTTCGTTGATGCTGATTTGGATTGTGGCGACTTCGACTCCGAAATAAATGAATTTGTAAGTTATAAATTGAAATTCAAAGCTGTAAATTGCTATGAAAAAAAATGTAAGCTATAAATTGAAGAAAATGAACAAATTTTCGCATGAGAATTTTTATTATTGCTTGTTTCTATTTATGCAACAGTCTTTTTTTAGAATTTTTCTTCTGAAGCTTCACGTCCACGAAATTCATCAGCTCCCCCTCTTTTCTGTCTACCACTCTATTCGCTGCTGTCCAATAAAAAACAGCAACGGATCTTTGAACCAACTCCAGATGGACATCGGTTAGTTTTCTAAGTATATGCTATTTATTGTGAAATACTTTTAAATTGATGAATTTCAAGTTACAAGTTCTTTTTAAGTTTTTTTACGAAAATTTCCATCTTTTTTGCTCTGAATTTTTTTTGTCTTAAATTCTTTTTACTTTTAGTGCATATTAATTTATGCATCTTGCAGAATGTGTGTAATTGCAACGAATGTAGCCGAAACATCGTTGACTATTCCCGCTGTGCGATATGTTGTCGATAGCGGTCGTGAAAAGAGGCGTTACTATGATCCAGTAACTGGTGTTTCTCGATTTCTTGTGAGCTGGATTTCGCAAGCGTCAGCCGATCAGAGGGCTGGGCGTGCCGGACGTGTTCAACCTGGTGAAGTTTACAGGTATCATTGTTTTTTTCGTAATCCATTGTTGCAGTGATACAATTTGAATTCTCTGCCCATGTTTTGCTGTAATGCTTTATGTTTGTGTTGTTTGTTATATCCTCTGAATTGACTGATGCAGAAAATCGAAAGCATTGCCCTCGTTTGATTTTGCTAGCTTTGACATCTCAATTAATGAAACATCCTTTTTGCGTCTTTTTTTTAGTTCCGATGAGCTAAAAAAGAAAATAATATAGTGTAATCGCTAAGTTTTTGCTGTTAAAAATATTAAAAGCGTTTTTATTCTATCCTCAAAATATATTTTTTTGCTTTAAATAATATTGAATTGTATTTCAGATTGTACTCCTCAGCTGTTTATTCTGATTTCGAGAAATTTAGTCCACCGGAAATATTGACTAAACCAGTTGACCAACTTGTACTTCATCTGAAATCCATGAACATCGTCAAGGTTATTGCTTTAAATGAAGTTTTTTTGAGAGTTATAATTCAGTGGTTTCTTTTAAGAATGATGATGATGCATTAGTCTGGAAAAAATTTCCTAATTTATATTTGAGGTGGCAAATTTTCCTTTTCCAACATTACCTGATGAAGATTCGTTGAAAGAAGCTGAAAAGCGTTTGATCCGTTTAGGAGCTTTACGAGTGACGATGAAGAACAACATGGTTAATTTGACAGTGTTTTCGATTTTTTTTTAAATTTACATTAAAGGAAGTAATTAATACATTATTTTGATGTTATTAAAACATCATATATACTAAGCAAAACGGCATACGATTTCATTTCTTGACGTTATTGTTTGGGAATTCAAATAATTAAAGCCAGTCACTTTTAAGATTTTTTTTCTATTTATAGTGGTGTTTGCAAGTCAGTTTAATGAATGTCCAAGTAAAATATTGTTTTAGGAAGAAGCACGAATTAGTGTACTTGGAAAAACTTTATCTGTTTTTCCATTGGCACCAGCATTTGCTAAGATACTTGTGATGGCTAATCAGCATTCTCTGATGTCTTATGCCTGTTGCTTGGTTGCTGCATTGTCGGTTCGAGAACCTCTCATTTCTCTTTATTCGTTGAGGTTTATTTTCTCGTTCGTTTAATTTGTAAAATAAAGTTGTAGTTCAAAAAGTATTTTTTTTCATTTTAGAGGTGAAAATGCTCAAGAAACACAAGCGCTAATGCTTAAAGCATTGAAACAAAGGCGGTCATGGTGTCCATCTGGACAAGCACGGAATTTCGGTGATCTCACAGTTCTCTTGCGAGCTATTTTGACTGCTGAAGCATCAGAAGTCAGTTATTTGTCATATCTTTTTTTTCTTTTTTTTTCTAATTTGCCTGCATTTATTTTATATGACGAAGTATTTTCAGGGATCTGAAGAAGAATGTCATCGATTAGGGGTTCGTTATAAAGCACTTATTGAAATTCGGAAATTATGCAAACAGCTGACCAAAATTATCAATTCAAAATGTTCATACGATAAACCATTAATAGTAAAACTGGATATGAAATCACCCACAGATGAAGAAATATTAATGTTAAGGTCAGTAAAGTTAATTCATTAAAATATTTTTACAGATTATTAACTTTATGTACTATTAATTTTCAAAGCGTTACAAGGTACTGTTTTAATTCTGATTGTTGTAACGTTTTCATTTCAATCATTATGTCGAAAATTTTTTAGGCAGATTGTGACTGCTTCACTTACTGATAATATAGTACGAAAAGTGGATCAAATAACGGGTGAGAGTATGCCTAGGGGTGCATATCAGTCTCAAAAATTAAAGGTTGCCTTTCCCGATATCTTTATTTGTTATTCAAGATTTAAAAATACCTTTTAAATATATTTAATTTATTTATAGGATTACGTTTACATCGATCCAAGTTCTATATTATTTAAAGATGAACCAGAATGGGTGCTATATCACGAAATCATTGAGGTTTTTTTTCAAATTTACTCGTCTTAGGAAATTTTTAAGCAAAGTTGTGAGAATCAGTCACTATGGAAAGAATTGTATTATACTTAAATTAGTACCCGATTTTGTTCGAAATTTTAGATTTATAATTATTTAATTTTTAGAAGAAGGATAAAAAATATATGCAAAATGTAATCTGTGTCGAAGAAAATTGGTTACCTCATTTGGCGAATACTTATTGTCGTTTTACGCCAATCAAAGAAGAGAAGCCGCGGTAAGTAACTATAAATCTAAAATAATTTTTCAATAAGTGATCCTATATTTTTCATCTATTCAACGAAAAATTTTATTCAATGTCGAAATTAAAAATCTCAAAATTTCAGATATGATCCAGCTACAGATGCTATCGTCATTTTTATGAATGGGACATTCAGCGATGTGCGTTGGCCTTTGGGCAAAATTGAACAACCATTACCCGTCAATATCAATCTCTATCGTTATTTTGCCCAGTTTTTCCTCGATGGTTCAGTGTGTCCATTTTTAGCGACTTATACTGACAAACTTTTACTTTCACCAAGTACAATGACGAAGCCATGGGCAAAATTACAGTTACGAACGGAGAGGCTGTTAAATGCATTAATTGAATATGAGGTAGGAACATCATTAACTTCACAAAATATTATAATGAAAATTCTAGAAAAGAAATCTTACTGGAACAATTACTGGAAAAACTGAATTTCATAGACTATTTCTCAGGTAACGAGCCGCGTACGTTTACTGGAAGTTTGGAAGAATAAAAGTGAGTATCTTTTGGATGAATATCTGGAATGGCTTCCACAATTCTTGCATGAGAATGTTCAGATGAATTGGCCTCCAAACTGATTACTAAATAATATCGAAAAATTCATCAATTATTATTTATGTTTATTTTTCAAATTAATAAGGCTGGAAAAATAAGAATACTTTTCACATTTTCCTGTTGTCTTTGTGTCTGTCCAGATTTGCATCAATAATATTTTGTAATGATGCTGTTTTTTTTCAAGTTTTTGAAACTTCTACATTTTCAAAATTTATTTTTTGCTTTTTTGTTAGCCATTATCTACGAATAAAATTAGCAATTAGATTTTTCCTTATCGAAAGCATTCAAGTTTGATAGTTGTGTAATCTTAACCAGAAAACATCATTACTGTTGTTACTGTACATGATTTTATTATTCGTTATAATTAAAATAAAAATTAATTTTCGACATCTGTTATTGCAAATATATTGTTCTGATTTTTGAATATTTTATGCTTTTTTTTTTGCTATCGGCAGTTAATTAGATTTTTTGAATTAGGAAAAGTACTACAGAGTTTTATATGGTTGTGTAAAATTCTGAACTAATGACAATTTGATTTAGGAATTTAAAAAAAATGACAAGATTTCAGTAACTATCAGTGGAGTTAATCTGAATGCAATAAATTTGAATAAGTATTTCAGCATATCTCCCTGCAAAGTTTTATTGCTTACAATTTTTCTGTTACATAATTCCAAGTTTCATTGAAATTTCAGGGATGATCAGATCATCACTTCCACGACTTGAAGTTGATACAGTAATCGACAGTTGGATTAATAGTTGGGGATGTGCTGTGGAATCGTTGAATGATATTTTAATTTTATCAGGATCAGCTCTAGGGAACAGATTATCAGATGGCCGGATTTTAGAGCTTGTTGATAGCTTTCTTGATATTTTTCCGAAGTATTTCATTTCCATTCTGTTTTTATCTGAAAGAAATTCTTTACTAGCTAAATTTTGTTATGCAGAATGAAAATAATGTTAAATTTAAAATTCCTTTTCGAAATTTAGTGAATTTTTAAAGCTGTCTAGAAATTTCCTCTTTTTGTGTTTATTGACTAACAACGATATCAGAAACTGGCGGAAGAATGAAACATTGAGTATGGCATTGAATGGAAGTTTACAATTGGATCGCGCAGAAGAAATTCGTGTATTAATTGTTGAAATATACACAAAAATTTTGACGCTTTTTATGAAGCTTGCTGAGGTAGAAATAGTTTCCTACTTCTTTATCCTTTTCTGATATTTCTTTGTTTGAATACCGAATAATTTTCAATATAACGAATGATTTATATTTCAATTAGATACAACTGAATAGTTTTTCCTTGGAAGGATGAATAAATTTTTTAGAAAAAATAGTAGGAATTTACAAATTTTAGCTGTTTAATTTTCTTCGGAGAAAAATGTTATAATTTTAGTATTCAGTCAATTATAGTGTTTATTTTTTTTCTGTGCTCGTGTATGATAAATTATATATTGCTAATATTCAGTTCATTGGCAAACATAATTATCAAAGAAATATTCTCTTCGATTTAAATCGATTATTCCGTGCAATTGTAGTATTTAAAACATCAAATCAAGGTGCTGTAGAGAGTATCGTCGCAAAAGCATTCCATACAAGGCAGTTGACAGAAAAAGATATTGAAGCATTTATAGAAACTATGGGACAGGTAAATTTTTAATCTTTTTCCTGTTTTCTATAACAATCATAAAATAATTTGCGTTAAGATGCAAATAAAAACCATGTTTCTGATCATTATCTAATTGTTATTTGCATTATCTTTGCTAAATTTAATTAACTTATTTTTTTGTTAATGTAAAATTAGTATTTTATATTTTAGGAATTGATTGACCATAGCAATGATATTGCATTTTCTGAAAGCAATGTTAATAAAATAGAAACATTTTTGGAAAAATGTTTGGTCGGTTTTGAGGGATTGACAGCTGTTGCATCACTATTATCTAATCATCATACATCACAGGCGATCTTATGTGTATTCTTGAATAAGTTTGTATCCATTTGTTTGTTCGCATGTTTTATTACTAAATATATCTGTCTCGGCAAATTTTGGATTTCAAAGAAGAATGCTACTGATTTTTTATCTTGGTCAATTCTTTTACATGAAAGTTTAAAATGGGAGTTTTCATCAATTAATCAGAAATCCTAACCAATAATTTCACAAGAAAATTTTTATGAGATTGAACAGAATGTAAGACATGCGAATTTAGCGTAGCTTTTTTCGTGGAACGTTTGGAAGAACATTATTGCATAGAACAGATAACGAATATGGCAGCAGATTTGCGAGAAACATTTGGGTAAATCCATAATTATTGGCTGTTTAGATGTAAAAAAAATATTTGTTGTCGATTGTGTTTGGTGTCAACTTTTGTTGCAATTACCACTATTTTATCATAATGAGTTTATCATGTTAAATGTTTTTATATTTATTTTATTTTCAATGTATTTGGTTAGATTCATTTACAGACATATTCATGTTTAAAATTTCAGGATGTTGTTAACATTAGTGGATAGCATATTAGCTTCGGCATATGCTTTTTTTCACATTGTAATCGGCTCTCTCACTTCAGTAGATGAAGCATATAATGTTATTGTTAACTGCTTGCAGTACGAAAGGTTTAAAGTTTTTCACTTGAAATTTTAAATATTGCATAGAATAGATAATGAATGTGACAGCAGATTAACGAGAAACATTTGGATAAATCCATAATTATTGGCTTCATAAATGAAGCATATAATGTTATTGTTAACTGCTTGCAATACAAGAGGTTTAAAGCTTTTTAATTGAAATTTCAAATAAGATTCGAATTCACTAAACTAATTACTACTTTTTTACTCACTATCCGCTTGATCTTTTTACTTCCTTGAAATGGAACAAATCTGTGCTTTCTTTTATTTAGTCTATTCTGTTTTACTATGGTATATAAGTTTGAGCAACAGGAGTAATTTTTCTCTTTCATTAATATTTTATCCGAAATCGTCTCTATCATAATTGAAAAATTTTCTTGAAGTCGATTTTATGAAGTTTCAAAAATTCATTTTTTTTTGAACTATATGTTTTATAATCGTTGCTTCAGGTTTATTTTTTACTACAGTATTATTTACCCAATTGAAGAAGTTCTTAATCGATTCGATGAAGAACAGAAGATATATATGACTGATACTCTTGAACATATCAGGTGGAACTGTATCACGCATATTTTAGAGCAGTTGAAAAAACGTGGTTTGCTTGTTGTAGGTTGTTAGTCCTTGTTTACGTATTTATTGGATTGTTTAACGTTCTTATGTATTGCTCTCATGTATTGTACTAATTCTAAATCTCTCATATATTCTTCGGTACTAATTCTAAACTAGAGACACAAAAAGTCAGAATGTATGGAAATTTCTTTGCTAGAATTAATCCATAAATTCGGTTCGCCAGTTTTACGAGTATTGCTTCCTTTATAAAATAGGAGAATTGATACTGCAGGCCGTGACAAAAATTGAGGGTTCTTTCTACCTTTCAATGGTAGCCTTTTAAAATTGGGTAATTAAGTTTTATGGCTTTAAAGTTCGAATTATTTATTGAGTTCTGCAAAATTACTATGATTTGCAGGGCCTTGGCTCGTCGGTTAATCAGGAAGTTCAAAAAGAATTAAATTATTTGATCGAACTTTTGCCTCATTTTTCGTCTCAATTTATTCATGTTAGTTTAAATTTTATTATGAAATATTTATCAGCGAAGATATTTTTATTCATTTCGAATATTATTAGATGGGGTATTGTCTTATATGTACTATGTTCACTTCAATGTTAGATTTTGGCTAAGGTGTTGGAAATTTTAGATTATTTAGTTTTGAAATTTATAGTACAAAAATGATTCTTTTGTTTTTTCATGGTGCAGGTGGTTAAATGAAATTTAAACGAAGCTCATGGATGTTTTTGTTGTATCATTCATAATTAAACATGACATTAAAGATCACTTCAATTATTTTGAATTGTCATTTCTGAAATTTTATGACTTTAAAGTCGAGTTATTTGGTTTTAGTTGTGCTTACGACATTTCGGTTATCAAACTGAACAAACAACAAATGCTTTGCTGAATATAAAGGAATTACCGTTAGATCTGCAAGCCTTGATATCGGTAGAATTAAAAGCGGAAAATCTGCCAATGGTTGTTGCTGCGTCTTCTCCCTTTTATGATTTTACCGGTATATTTTTGTTACGTACTTATATCGAAAATTATTCGGTCATTCTTTATAACATAGTCTTTAATAGCAAAAACCACATAGATCCTCATCAAAAAATTATTAATCAATCATTAAATAAATTTATTTAAATTCATTTCATTATTAAATTAGTTAACATGATGAAAATTCCGATAAAATTTCTTTTATCCAAATATTCATTTAATATATATAATCCTAGTGAAGATTGTAATTATATCTCTGTTATTCAAATTATAATGTTTAGTCTGGAAATATTTCGAACAAATCAAAAATTTTCGTAAATTGTAGTTGGTTAGTTGCAGGTGATAACGATTAACTTGTCACATGCATAATTTTCCACTTCTTTTCTTTCCGTCTACCTTCCCGCCTTTCATTCTCCTATTTCCATTCCTTTCATCGGGTTATTTGATTTTAGTAAATGAAAGGTATTGAATAAAAAAGAAAAACGAGAGTAAGAAAAATAAAAAAGAAAAGGCTGAAAAAATGTACAAATTTTGCAGATCATCTAAATACTTCATTGTTTCTAACAATTGACTAACTATTCATTTGAGAATTCTAATAAATTTTTAATGATTAAGCAATTTTTTCTTACATTTTTCACATTTCTGTCTTCCTTCCTTTCTCTTTCTCAATTCCATCCTTCCCTCACTTCTGTTCTTTAACGTTTTCTCTCTTTTAAAAACATCGTCGTTAATAAAATTTTATAATAACAATTGAAGAAATTTACAGTGAAGTTAGAACTTAAAAAATTAACAATTTTTAAAAAAAAGAAAGTAATTGACAATTTTTTTAATATTTTTGAAAAAAGTTTTCGTTTGGAAAATCGATTTTTTTGGTAGTCCAAAAAAAATTATATGGTAGTCCATTTATACTTTCAACCTGAAAAATTTTTGAAAAAAGATTTCTGAATTCGTTTATTTAAATCACTAATCTAAGTTTAACTTTGCTTTAGACGATGAAATCTTTGATGAGAAAGCGAAGACAAATGAGACAAAATCATCAGTTCCATTGATCTGCATGAAACCATTGCAGTTATATGATAATAAGCAAGAAATGAAATCTGTTAATACTGCTCAAAATATTTCCGGGTCGAGAACAGTAAATAATGTCCAGGATGATTTGAAAGCTGAATTTAGTGTCGAAACATTTTTAAAAGGAAGAAAAATGGATGCACAAATCAAAAAGTGAAATCTCTATTTTGAATTTTATTTTTTTTTAATTTTATGTTAAAGTTTGAATTAAATTCTGAATCATATTTAATTTTTCTTCATAACTCTTGAAATTGTTTTTTAATTTCAATAAGCTTTTTACAAATTTTATTTTAATCAATGATTACAATTTTTGCAGCAAGCGATTATTGACGGAAACATTTGATGTGCCAGATTCTCAAAACGTTGCGCTGAGGCCAACATACGAACGATATCGCTATTTAGAGACAACATCTGCGGAATACAATCTATATGATGATGAATATGATGATACATATGATGATCAGTCTCTAAACTATGATTTAGATTTCAGGTTGTCTATTTCTTTAATCATTTATTGTAGTTAATTTCAATGAAGTAACTAGAGTTTCAAAAACTGAAGAATTTCCAACAACCGATTTGAAAAATTTGGGTGATAAATTTCGACAGTTTAATTATTATCACATTTCAGAAATGGTGATATCATGTTCGGGAAAGTTGGAATTGAACCAAATAGGACTCGTATACCAGTGAACGATGAAATGAATAACAATACAGAGAATGAAAAGGAAAAAGAAATTCAAGGAGTTAGTGCGAGAAGAAAAAAACATTTAAAGGATGAGCGAAAAGTGATAAATGTCGTACCAGATGAAAAAAGTCATGAGTGCCGAACTCAAAAATTCGGGAAGAAAGCAGAAAAGGTAGAATCCTCATCAGGAATCAGTTCTAATGGGAAGCATAAACAGGGGTATACCGGTGGTCGGGATCGACAATTAAAAGAACGGCACAAAGGTGAATTCAGACGACGACAAGCTGATAGGAAGATGCGTAGTGGAATGTTCTGATTATCCGAAAATTATTGTCATCACTCATAAGATAACAATTGTCTTTCATCCAATTTAGTTTCTCTAAAACCATTATAAATGTTTATTGAATTTTTTTGTGATCCGAATAGTTTTAATTCTTAATAGTTCATAACATTTATTTTTACTTTGAAGCTTTATAGTGCAGAATACAGCTGAGATATTTTTAAATAATTTTTTCTTGAAGTACTCAAACTTGAAAAAATTCAAATTTCCTGTTGGTATGTAAAGTTATTTGTTTGTTTTTGCTTTGTTTTTTTTTTCTTTTTTTTATATTTAATTTCAGATATCGTGATTTTCTTTTTTTTAAATTTAAAAGTGAAGAGAGAGTGGAAATTTCTGTATCAATTCTGTTTTTCTCCATATAAAATGATTTCAAACTAACAAATTAACATGAACAGGATATGGAGATATCAAACTTCTCAAAGCATGCGGAAATTTAGTAAAAAATTCAAATTTAGAAATTTTAAATTACTCAGATCATACTAAATATTATCATTTTAATGAAATATATTATACGATAAAGCAAAATGCAAAAAGTATAGTAATGTGCAGTCGGTCTTACCAAATACACAAATACTTTAGTGCACCAATAAGAAATAAATTAATGAGGAAGAGTGACAAGGAAATTATTGAAAATTTCAGCTTTTTTTCTAAAGTCTTGAAATTTATGGAAGTTACCCTTAAAATGGGGTTCTACTAAAAGTCACTTATCGTGGATCTAAATGAAAACATACGAAATAACGATATTAGTTACATTTGAAAAATCCAAGTTCAATAGTTTGCGGTTTTAATGCTGTTTTTTTCGATGATTTATGAAAATATGAAAGACAAAAAGGATGGATTATTTGATTATGATCGTGAATATTTTTTATTTTTCTGCTAATTTCGAGAAAATCGATTTAAATTACTGTAAATTTGAGAGATTCCAAAATTATTCCTAAAAGTCTGTTAGAAATCATAAAAGAATGAATAATGTACATATTTCAGATAAATTACGATCAAATTAAAGTTGGAATTTACAAGGTGCAGTAATTTCCATCAATTCGAATGAATTCAAACCATTGATTTACATGCTATGCTACAGCTACACAAATAACAACTAATCAAGAAAAACAATACGGGAATAAAAAGAAATGGATTTTTTTTCTCTTTCTCAATCAAAATAACCGCTTGAAAATGGTGAACATTTGATACTGACTCCTACCGTCCGTGCCATTCCCACATTTTGATTTCGACATCTACAAAATTGATGGATTGGTGTACGGTACGGCAGCTGCACGATTACGATAATGTATGGTACTGCAATTTATACGTATTCATCTACTATTTTATGGCACCTTTTTTGGTAATTTACCTAAATCACCGCCTCTTCATCGAGATCCAAATGAAAATTTTTTCCTTTGCTTCCATTCCTACATAGAGATTAATATTTGCTGATTTCAACCTTTGAATTGATTTTTTTTCAAAAAAAAGAAGTTTGCAGGTTATATCTATATTTTGTAAAATTTTGATAATATAGTGGACTATTAAATTATTTTAATTTTTCTAATATGCGTCCGGAAAATGCGATTGTTTTTTTTACAGATTTTAATTTGATTCTGAAATTTTTATAAATCGACTATGGTCAACGATTCTATTTTATTATATCAATTGTTGCTTGTTTTCAATAACTTACCTTTTTTGTTTTTGCCGTTGATTACAAAACCATACTCTGACAACATTTTTCTTTAAATCAAGCTTATTCGCTATTGCTGAAATTCGTTCACCACTAGGTCGTGGTTGTTGTCTGCAAAATATATTGTTTTCTGGGCTATATAGTAATAATAATAATAATGAGTAATAATGATAATGATGACAATAGCAGTAAATTATGTCGCTAATAATGTCAATAACAATGTTTATACAATAATGATAAAATATTAATAATAATAGCGATAGCAATAAAAGTAATATTGATAAATTGGAATGCCTCAAATTTGTAGAGCGCAAATAATCTTGTGAATTTTAAACTGCGATTATTTTTAAGTCAGACTGTAAGTGAATAATGAGGGGAAAATATTTCAAGAAAAAGCTAACAATATTATTTGTATATCCAATATATTGTATGTAATAATTAAAGATCTTCTCGAGAATGATAAAATACAGTCGCAGATAAGCAGTTAATTGAGGATATTAGCCTATTTGAGTGATTATTTAATCAATTAGCAATGGAAATATATTATAAAAATGATGGTAGCTATTGGTAAAAGTGAGATGAAATAAGGGAAAGAAGTAAAAAGACGAAAAGCATATGTTTAGTATAAGTGTTAAATTTAAAAAGAAAAAAAAATTTGATACCTAAAATAGTCCTCTAGCAAGCGTTTCTCAGGTGCGGCAATGGATGTTCGCTTCCTTTTCTTATCCATATTTGGCAAAATACCTTGTGCATCACCTGCTACATCTTTCGTTTTCGTTACTTCCTCGGCCTAATAAAAATATTCGTATGCAAAATATATGATTTGATATAATGAAACAAATTTATCTCTATAATTCTCTTTATTCTGCTTCGAAATTTTAAAATGCAACTGAAATTAGTATTTATAGTAAATTTGATGTCAAATATTTAAAAAAAAATAAAAGAATCAATTTATTGATTACTTATTATGGAATACTTCATCCAGGCATTTAAACATTGAAACAATAGATATCTGATATAGTAAGGAATTCAAGAATTAAATTTTATGGAGATTAAAAATCAGCTTTAACAAAACCTTCTCAAGCCATGAATGCAAAATAGGCTTCAATGCTACCATATTGTTATGCGATAATGTGAACTTTTCAAATCGGCATATCGTTGATTGACTTAATGAACCAACACCAGGCATTTTCAGGTGTGCGAGAGCCTTTCCAACATCCGCTTGAGTTACACCTAATTTAATACGCCTCTGCTTAAAATGTTCCGCAAAACGTTCCAGTTCACGGGGATCTGTATCTAATTCTGCAATATGCAAATTCTTTTTCTTCTTATTTTATTATTTATTTTCTATTTTACGCCTCTATTAGTCCCATTACTATTTTTAATTAATGGCCATAAAAATATCGTTAAATTTAATATAGTTTACGCATATACATATCTGCAACTCAGAATATAATTTAATAAAAAAAGTTTCAAAACACTTATAAGAAATTCGCTATTTTAATAAAAAAATTTTGTGTTTTGAAAAATAAAAGAATTTTTTAAAAGGAATAAAAGTGTAAATTGTTCGAATTAGAAATATTGTTGTTTTTTAATTAGTACCTGTAGTTTGAGCTGATAACGGATATATTGGCATCGCAGCAGCAGCAGCAGCAGCACTTTGTGATGCGACAACTGCGGTAGCAGTTGCAAAAGGTGACGGTATTGGATATTGAGAAAATTGTGCTGTTGGATAATGTTGCATTGCCATTACATGCTGAAAGTATATACAAAACATCGAATATGATAAGAATTGAAAATGCCGTAAAAATGACCGATTAATTTAAATAATACTGTAAATGATTAGTAAATGAGAAGAAATGAATCACTGATCCAGAAATAATTTGCCTGTAAAGAAGCCATTGAATCAGCTGCATGATTCATGGATGTGTCAATAATTGAACTTTGTGAAATTGTGGATGAATCGAATTCACCAGATGATGGCAAATGTGATGCTGCTGTGGGATGATAGCTGGAATAATGGTTAAAATTTCATGGCTGCTGAATGACCGCCAATTTTGTTTGTTTATTATAATTGAATAAATTTTTGAAATTAAGAAAATTGCTGGAAATTCAACAAATAAGATATTTTGAAAATTTTTTGAAGCAAAAAATTTGAATGAAAAAATACGATCACGTACGTAAACATATCAGATGGTCGAAGCATTCCACTAGCAGCCATGTTGACATTTTTAACATCAATTTCAGCAAGAGCAGCTTGTGCAGCTCTTGCTTGAAATAACGTATCGTCGAATGTGCCAAAAATTGAATTTGCTTGAAAATTCTGAAAATTTTGTAAAAAGGAAATCAGAAAACTCTAAATATAAAGCTTAATTACCTAAATTACTGTATAGAATAAAATGGAATAAATGCAAAATAAGCATTATGTGTTATGTTAACTGAATACTGTAAATACGAAAGTTTTCAAAACCATTAATTTCGAAACGTTTTTTTCTCATGAAACATAAAATATTAATGCAAATATACGAAAAATATGTACGACGAAGTTAAAGATTAAATTTTGACTTAGACTAATTACAAACAATGCTATTTCGTTTTAAATAAGAAATTTTTGAAAATTAAGCACTTAAGATTAAAATTTAAACTCAAATGGTGGACAAACAAAGATATTTATTCAGAACTAATTTTGACCGTATTGATCGCATGTTTTAGGCTTACTATCATTCAGCTTAATTTTGGCCAAATATCTTTTAGATTACATTTTTCTTATCAAAAAGTCAGTTGTAAAATCTATATTTTGCTTTCTTTTAGAAAACATACAAATTATTTAATAAATAGCAAAATATCTCGGAAAATCTAGATATAAAATAATATTTATGTGCTCATCAGATAAGTTGATTAAAATTGATGTAAAATAAAATAAAATCCTACAAGGATTACTTTCCAAATAATTTTAGAAATTGCTTTATTACCTTTTTTGAATAAAAAGTTTAAATTCAAAAATAACTGTTCAAGTTTAAAAATTTTAGTATGAAAGAATTTATTATCTTTCAGAAGAAATAATAATGAATAATAATAAACAAATGTTACCGCGAAATTATCTAATAGTTGAAGTGCACGATGATAAGAACGTAAATTTAATTAAAATAATTAAATTTTGCAAATTATGAAAAATTTATTACAATTTCTGAAAATATGGAGAAAAAAATTTATAAACCAAATTGAATATAAGATACTTAAAAATGAACCGAAAAAGGAAAATTATAGATTATTATTTAGCAATATTTATTTTAAAATTTTATCAAATTTTGAATAAGTTTTAAGCAATACATATTTCTACATTTACATCTCTACATATATATGATTTGTACTATTCCCCTGTTTATTTTTTTCACTCAAGAAAAATGATTTGGTTATGCGAAATTAAACAATATTTAATAGATAATAAGTAAATAAAGCGAATAAAAAACAAACTAAATATATAACAACGTATAAATAAATATATTTGTAAATATATATGCCCACGGATTCATGTGTAAATATGTAAATAAATAAATAAGCAAATGAATAAATAACATATTTTTGCAACAACGCAAACATACACACACAGGAAAATACATAAGTATATGCATAAACAAATGGAAAGCATGTAAATGATTAAATAATAAATAAATAAATAAATAAATAAACAAATAAATACATTTGCAATCACACATATGTACTTACAGACATGCAGACATACACACACACACATATATTATATACTACTTATATTATCACATACATGTATGTGAGTCTGTGCAAAGATACCGATAGCAAATGAATGAATGAATAAATATTTCAATGAGTACTAATGAATAGTTCATAGCTATCATTTGACAAGCTTTTAAAGATAATATCAGTCTCTGTTTGATGGTAGTATTAAATTGACGGTGCAAAGGAATTCATTTATAAATGAATGAATTGTTCATTCTATTTGTCGTTATGTGTTGTGTTCTTTTTCTATCTTCTGATCAAATTATCGCAATTATTTAATTATTATTATTATTAATGATAATATTATCATTATTTATTATCACGATCAGTTAGTTATATTGATATGCTTAATTTCGGTAAGAATTTAATTTCTTGATAATTTTATGTTAAATAGATTTATATATTCAGAAATAATAAACAAATATATTTTGAATAAATAAGCAATAAATAAATAGGTTGATTAAAAAATACGATAGAAAGATGATATTTTTATGGATAATAATAGAATAATGAAAGTTTATGAATACCTACACCAGGCATTCGGGTACGGTATGCAGCTGCTGCACTCGTTGCTCCGGTTCCGGTAGGTGAATAACGTGTCATTGTAGCAGTAGATGTAATTGTATTCAGTCCAGAATATAATCTCTGTGATGATTGCATTCTTTTCTCACTTTTTTTTTAGGTATATGTATATAATTATATACACTTCACCGTGGACAATAAAAATAAAATGGAACCGGAAATAAATATAATTTTAACCGTCTGATTTTCAAAGGTAGCAATGAATCTTTCAGGGAATAAAACGATTCCGGCAACCGGAGTAGTCGATCGGTTATTTAGCAATTTTAACGGTGGGGAGGAGGAGGAGGTAGGGAGATAAATATGGCACTTGCTTGAAAAGGGTTGACACGCTTCACATTGGTCGATACGATGAGCAGCATCTCGCAGAAAAGCTTCTCGATAGATTGAACATTAGCTACTACTTCATCCTATCCTTTATCGTCATCATCATCCACATCACTCATTCATTCTCTTTACACTTCATCAACGAGTTACCGTATCTTGAATGCATCGATCCAAAAATTATTGGTGCCGCCTCAGGAGCATTTTCTGATTTGTTCAATGATTGATAGTAAAGAAAGGGGAGTGTGAAAGGAGGAAAGGAGGAGGGCAGGAAAGGATAGGAAAGAAAAAAATGTGAAAGTATACTTTCTCCAGCATTTGTATTTCTCTCCAAATCTTTTCCCATTAACAGCTATTTCATGTGTAGATTGCACTTTTTTCCATTTTTCAACTAATTTATGAAAAATACTTTAAATAAAACAGAAAAGAAAAAAAGGAAAGTGCGAGAAGATGCTGAAGGTATGAATTCTTTTTCGCTTTTCTTTTCAAATTATTTCACGTGAAATATTCACAATCTTTAATATTAGTAGCTATCGTTGATATAGAATTTGCGCCATTTTACGCTAATATTACGCATTATGATTTCCGTGGAAATATTTAAAATTTTTTGTTCATTACGAGTAACACGATGGTACATCATCGATTTTTATCATGTGTTAACTATTTTTATCTGTAACTGACAACAACGAATATCATTGATTTCCCTCAGGTTTTTATCACTGATGAT
Source organism: Dirofilaria repens (assembly GCA_008729115.1). Lineage (NCBI taxonomy): Eukaryota > Metazoa > Nematoda > Chromadorea > Rhabditida > Onchocercidae > Dirofilaria > Dirofilaria repens. Next base: position 563,863 of record SNRZ01000015.1, on the reverse strand, counting down.
AGCATCATATATCGTTTATTTAATTTTTAAATAAAAATTCATTTTATTCAAATGTCACGGAAAAGTAAATTTTCTTTTGTCGCCTTCTATTTGTCTTAAAAAAGAGTCTGAAAAGTAATTCTCATAATACATTAATTTTTAAAATTTCAAATTCTTTTTTTGCTAGAAATGATAGAATCATCGAATTTTTAATTTTCTTTTATAATTTCCAAATAAGTAATGAAATTACTGGTAGGAATAAAATTTAGAGTTAATAATTTTGAAATGCAAAAATTTATTTGCTTAACTTAAAAGCATAAATTTATCATACAAAATTTAAATCAAATAAAGTGTAGATTTATTTTTTAAAGCGAAACTTTAAAAAAAATATGCATTGAAATGACAGATGTTTTTATGATCCTAATAATACTTATAAAATTTATGGCTTAAAACCATCAAATAAAGTGATAATTTGAAGAATAAAAAAAGGAATAGCAACGTAACTTAATTTTAATTAAGTTTTTATTATCACTCATAATAATCAATATTATTTTATCATTATCATTATTCTACTATTGCTGTTTCATTATTTTTGTCATTCAATATTATTATTATTACCTAAATTATTTGCAAATTGCAATAGATTACAAAAATAATTCTTTCTTCAGTAGCACTTTTTTCTCATTTCTTATTTCAATCGAATGAGATTGATTCTAAATTAGAATTCTTGTATGATAGTGGTCCTCCTCATCATTCTACATACAAATTCTAAAATGTAATCCTTGCATGTTATCAATCTTTATGGTCACTTCATGTAACATATGCTTGTAGTTCTTTCATCCATTTGACCAGAATTAATTGACTCTGATGACAAGGAGCTCACTGTATTCTATCTTTTCATTCCCGAAGAGTATGAAAAACGGAAAAGGCTGATGAACTAAGATCAAAGTCTAAACTAAATTGTCGATGTACAGACGCAACAAAGAGACACAGACACACACACACACACGCACATACACACATATACATATGTACATGATATCCATAAATATTTTATGAGTTCATCAATTGATGGCAGTTATAGTAGCTCAGAATATCAATAACGAATTGCTGTATTGATAATATGATGTCTAAAATCAATTGAAGAAAAGCAAATGATCGATTGGTATTTTTCCTGGTTTTTTGATTTCTTTTAATTTATCAAAAAAAGAAACATTTGAATAAAAAGTACAATTCTTTTCTTTTCGTACAACAAAAAAGAGAAAAGTTTATTATATTTCTGACGATTATTAATTTATAAGTTATTTTGGAAAAAAAAATTTATGTCATGAAAAAAAGGTGAAAAAGCAAGAAAAAAGATAGAAATTTCAAAAAGCCCTGAAATTTATCATTTATTTGGCTTGAACCTGAAATAAATTTCTGATTAATTTATGTAAATTTCAAATTTATTATTTCGGAATAAATTTACCGAATATTCCCCCTTAAATTGAACAACTTTGAATATTTCTCTTATTTCAAATAGATTTTAAAATAAATCTTAATCAAATTTTAAACAGCACAAAATTCCAATTTCCAATTTTTCCTTTAAATTAGTTCTTTATATCTATGATTACAAAATTTGAAAGAACTAAAAAAGTTTGAGGAAATAAATTTGATTGTTTACTATTAATCATTGAATATCTTTTCATTTTCCATTTGTCATAAGGGAAACATAAATTATACAATATATATAATATAATATAATTATATATAATATATATAATATATAATAATATAATATAATATAATATAATATAATATAATATAATATAATATAATATAATATAATATATAATATAATATAATATAATAATATAATATAATATAATATAATATATAAATATAATATAAAATAATATAATATAATATAATATAATATAATATAATATAATATAATATAATATAATATAATATAATATAATATAATATAATATAATATAATATAATATAATATAATATAATATAATATAATATAATATAATATAATATAATATAATATAATATAATATAATATAATATATATATATAATATAATATATATAATATAATATAATATAATATAATATAATATAATATAATATAATATAATATAATATAATATAATATAATATAATATAATATAATATAATATAATATAATATAATATAATATAATATAATATAATATAAATATAATATAATATAATATAATATAATATAATATAATATAAATTATAATATAATATAATATAATATAATATAATATAATATAATATATATAATATAATATAATATATATATAATATAATATAATATATATAATATAATATAATATAATATAATATAATATAATATAATATAATATAATATAATATAATATAATATAATATAATATAATATAATATAATATAATATAATATAATATAATATAATATAATATAATGTATATAAACATATATATGTCTTTGTTTTTTAAATTTAGTAAATTAAAAGAAATTTTTTATATTGATTTATTCAGGGAAATTGCTATTGTTTAATGCTTGCAACTTTTATTTTCATTAGTATATTAAAGGAATAAAATTAAACTCATTGTGCTGTCCACAGACTTCAACCTATCTCGTCTTCCAAATATTAGCCATTTAATTACGGTATGAGAATATTAAGTGAAGTTAACGGGTGCAAGCCTAAAAGGATCTCTAAGCCTAAGCCTAGGCTTATATGCATTTCTGGAGCATATCATTTAGAAGTGTCAAGTATGAGAATTTTGTCCACTTTTTCGTTCTATCCTCCTATTTGGTATCGTTTAAGATATAAAGAATTTAAGTGAATATCTTCTTCATTTCCTAACCAAAGAAAGCATTAAATGGGAAAAGGAATAATTGTCCTTCTTTGCATAAATAATATGCTCACTTAGCTGTTTAGCGAATGGGACCGATTAAATACATTTACGTTATTACTAATGAATATTATATAATTGCTAAATAAATTCTTAAATCCAAGTGATAGCAATAATATTAATTAGCAAGAAAATTATCACAGGAATTAAGATGAATAGATCTAAGAAGGATGATCATGTATTCAAATATATATATATATATATGCATATTTTCTATATGTATAGACATATAATATGTTAATATTTATACACAAATTATGAAGTACAAATTTTAAAATAAGTAATCAAATAATATGAATTTTTTGGTAAAAGAAAGAAATAATAGAAATATCTTTTTCAATTGGAATATAAAAGAAAATTTATGAATAAAATTTAAAAACAACAATTATTTTTTTCATTTTAATTCTCTATATTTAATTCTTGTTTTTTCTACTATAAATATTAGCTACTAACGGAAAATTTTTTATTTTTCTTTTTTATATAATTTTTCTTATCTAATGGGAATCTTTTAATCATCAATTAAAAGAATAAACTTGAAAAAAATTTAACCTTTGAACCTTGATGTATATAATAATATAATTAGATCAGAATTAACCTATGTATTGTTGATCTGTCGGCATTCTTTTTGTTTTTTTTTTCATTGTAACACAAAAAACGGACAATGAACAATCCCATGAGATGATACAGTAGTAAAATATTTGAGAGCGGTGATATTTATCAAAAGATTTGATGGACGATTGTTCGATGATGACATATAAACATTTTGATTCATTTGAAATCCCATTGGGATCGATTCATCCATCTATTTATCCATTAATCGATCAATCATTTCTCTTTTTCCTTTTATGCTCATCCATTAATTGAACATATATTAGTAATTCTGTTTTATGATCGATCATATTGTACGATTATTTGCTAAGCTAATAAGATCACACTAATTAGTATCATATTATTACTACCTATCGTACTGGATAACTGGAATGAGAAACGATAAAATAAAAGTAAATGAATAATAACTTACGACATGACAAATAAATTACGGTGATAATATCCTTATAATTGAAAAGAAATGAGATAAAGAAGCTGAAAAGTTCAAGTATTTTCAGCATACTGTAATATTACTTCGTTTGTTAAAAAATATGTCTTATAATTCAAACATTGAACAATTTAATAATTTAAATGAATTAATATATTGCAGTATTAAAAGAAATTTAAATATTAATATTTTTATAGTATTTTTCGATAATAATAATTATTATTTATTGTTATTACTAATATTATTATTATTATTATATATTTCAATAAGTAGGACCATCCGATAGTAAAAATTTTATTCTTATCACAAACAATCAACACATAGCAATGACAATAATGATAACAATAATAATATTAGTAAGTAATAAGAATAAAAACGGCTTATATATTTTTTCAATTTTAGACAAGAATTCGGGTTAAGACGAAATCAAATACATTTAATCATTTTGATAGTAATAAATTCTAAAAAACGATTTCAAAATTTTAATAAAACAAATTAGGAATAAATCAATAGATAAAAAATATTTATAACAAAGATGGAAAATAAAGAAATGCATAATTTAAACTGCCATTTCAATCTTTTAATAATTAAATTCAGGCTTTAAATTTTTGTTTTAAACCATATTTCTTAAATTCAATTTTAATTGATGAAAATAAGAGCGAAAATTGCACAGGTGATATACACATCTATCTATCTATCTATCTCTCTATCTATCTATCTATCTATCTATCTATCTATCTATCTATCTATCTATCTATCTATCTATCTATCTATCTATCTATCTATCTATCTATCTATCTATCTATCTATCTATCTATCTATCTATCTATCTATCTATCTATCTATCTATCTATCTACATACATAATAAAAATATATATTTGTAAAGAAATATATATGTATTAAGATATATATATATATATTTATATAACATATATGTTTGTGATTTCGTATATTGAGATAATCTCGGAAATATCAGGTGGTTTAGGATAATCGTCATGACTTGATAGCATAATACAATTAATTGGTCACGTCTCATTTCTTCTAAACCTTTTCCTATCTTTTTTTCTCGATCAAATCATCAAATTGAATTCCTTTCAGATGACCGCCTTTACCTTTCTCTTCCTGTCATCTAATTTACTGTTCATCTTGTCTTTTTGCCCTTATCCTCTCCTACCTCAAATATTACTTCGTCATATTAGAAATAAGCAATTAATTACTAGTCGATCCATATTTCAAATAATTTTTGCATCAGCAGACCCTGTTAATGTACAGCAATTATCTTCTCGTTAAGTTATTTATTTTTTAATTTTTTTCTGCTAAATATTTATGAATAATTTTTGGTAATGAATGAAGAAATACTTTATAGATTTTTTGAAATAAAATATTTGAATTTATTGATAATATAAGCTCAATTCTATTCCTCATCTAATTATCATCAAACTTGATTTTTCTTTTCTGATTGCTAGCAAGGAAATAAAAATAAGCATAGGTAAGTCGAATTCGTGATATTTTAATTCGGTAAATACTAAAAGAAAGAAATGGATTCATGGAAACATTTTTTTCTCGAATAATGAACTGATTAGAAAGATGTCTCGTATCAGCAATTTGATTTTTGTTCGATTTCCTCCAATGTTTTCACTCGTTTAATATTCATATTTGTCATGGATGAATGAATTTTTTTAAATTACTGTAATTTTGATCCCTGTAATTTTTTTTATACTGAACATGAATTTATACGATGAAAAACATTATATAACAAAATGATGTGCTTGAATAATATTAAACAATGATCAACAAAAAATATTCTTATTAGATTCAAAAATTGGAAGGAAAAAAAAATTATGGATTACAATATTTGATAAATTATCTAAGTTACCATCACTCACTAGTACCTTGAAGATGAAATTACTGATAATGTATCATTATATCGCTATAAATCTTATGTAATTTCTTAAACAATAATTCGATGTATAGTATTAGAACTCATATTCTAATATATTTTTTAATTTCAAATTTGAATTACAACATTCCGAAGGCATCCATTCACCCATAAAATATTAGCCACAAACAAACATCGAAAATCGAACTTGATGACCTCGCTTATTGTTTAGCATGACAATGACAACCACGACAGGTGTCACCATGTTCCCATCTCCAAGATCTATCCATCTAACTATCCACACAAGTCTATATATCTTCCCCTCTATCCATATATCCTATAAAGATTGGAACGAGATGAACATGCATGCACATACATCAACCATCAAATTACTTTAAAATATTAATTAATTAATGGGATAAATATATATATATATGTATGGTACAGAAAATTGTCCATGCTGCTTGCTTTCAATAAATGCCAAACATATTCACTGAATCATCCAAACATACTTCAATACTACACTGTTTCAACATTTAGCAATAGGCAAAAATTTCAAGAATTTGTCATATCTGAACTAGATGTTCATATTGAGGACAAGTCCTAATAATATATCAATATATTGTAAAACGCAATAAAGACAAAAGAATTGGAATATTCTTCTTTTAACAATTGTTGTTGCAAATATACGATTCAAGCAACAACATCTTCAAGTCGAGAATAATTTAATAATAATCGCAAAAATCGAAAATCATTTTTAAATTCTGAACGATGTCATAAACATCAGAAAGAGAAGATACAAAAAGTCCTAATAATATATCAATATATTGCAAAACGCAACAAAGACAAAAAAATGGCTTTAAGTGGTTTGTAGTACAGCAATGTAATAATCAGAAGATGGCAAATTTTTTACTTTGTCTAAACATAATTCCAATGTTAATAATAGCACAAGATCATTCAAAACATATTGATAATATATGCTAATAATTATCTAAGGTAATATATAATTTGATAATTCATGAGCTAAAAAGTTAACGAAAAAAAAGAAATTTAATCAATTCAAAATCAAAAAATGAATATGAGAAATTCAAATTTTACTAATATTCGAGCAAATAAGAGCATTAGCTAAAATTCTTAATTATTAGTCTTAATAAGAAAATAGTAAAAAAATAATAAAGGAAAAAAAGATGCCCGAAAAACTTTGCACAACAAATACAGCATTAGCATTGCAAGACACATACACAGAATGAACAATCGATTTTAAGGTTAGAAAAAAAGATATAAGTAAATATAATTGCAAATTATCTGCTCAGAAAATAAATCAGTTTACAGAATAGACATAACAATACAACGAATACCACGAAAAACTGACAAAAATGGACTGCATTGCATTCTTGCAATTCCTTGAAATTTAATCCATTTGCTAGAATGGCTATACATGAAAGAGTTGAGTAAAATTTTGGAAAGGACTACTATTTTCAAATAAGATAATATGGCAGAAATTATTTGACATGGAGATATTGCACAAAAGAGGAAAAAATAATGTCAGTCCAAAATCATTCCATGGAGTGTTTCGTTACATACAATGTATGTTAATTTTTGTGACATATGTTACTCATAAAGTGATGATTCTACATGATCACTGCCGTGATCTGCATCTTCTCTTTCATCAGATTCGTTAAAATCTTCGGTACTTTCTTCGGCAGAAATATAATGCTTAAGTGCCAAATAATCTTCTTCTTGACCCACAATTTCTTCATTTCGTTTGGCAAGACGAATTGATAACTGCAATGTGTTTTTGATTCAACCGATATAAAAAGTTTATTTTTTTGTAAAGCTAAGCTAATTTTTCGATTTCACTACATATTGGATTCAATTTTCGAAAAATATTTTTTATATATGAAAAAATTAGCCTTTTAGAAAAAAAATTCCGTACTTATGATAAGTCAAAAAAATTTTAGAATGATTTTATCGAATTCTACAAGTTTTGCAATGCCTTTCTACTACCATAACAAAAAATTCCCAAATACAAAATAAACGGACTTCAAAATTTATTCGTGCTTTTCGCTCCCTTTCGATATACAACCGCTCTGTTAATCGGCGCCAGTAATTTGCGCTAACTTCTAGCGACCTCAAGTCTTCAACTGTTAATTTCGGTGACTTGGTGTTAACTACTACGTCAGTCTGTACAGCAATCTGAAAAACAAAGAACTGATTCCAGTAGATGCTTAAAGTTTGCATTTCTTCAAAAAAACGATTTAAAAAATAACTAACAGTTATTAATAAGGAAAATTTTTTTAAAGAAAAAAGGTTTGAGGCGGCTCCTGCGTCTGTCTAATAGTTTCTAAACAAGAAAACGATCTTCCAATCTTTGTCATTTTTGCTAAACATTCAAAAAAAAGAAAAAAAATTCGAAATTTTTATCCTCAATTAGATAATCGATGGAGCAGAAATATTACAATGCTGGCAATAAGACAAATTAAACAAAGACCTCAACAGTATTCGATGACTCATGCAAAAATTCCGCCTTTAGAAGCTTTGCCTCGTTCACTTGCTCGTCCCTGTTCATTAATGTCGTTCTCAAATTCTGATTTTCGATTTTTGCTTCATTTTGCTCATTTGTATGCTTAATATTAATTTTGATATTAAACTTGTTTTAATTTGAAACTTTTCCATTCATCATGAGATAGCCGAACGATTAATGTTAATGCTCATGGCAATACTCCAATCGAAGTCTAAATGGATAGTTTTGATTTCCCATTTTAAATTTTAGTTTTTACTTTATAAGAGCCGAGAAACCGAATTTAAGGAAATTGAACACTTAATGAAAAAAAATCTCATATTGGTTTGCTGAATGAATTTCTGTCAACATAGAAAATTAATACTTAATCTACTCCTTATCAAACAACAAATCCTGCTATTGAAACATGCTTGGTCAATGCATGAAGATATTCTAAACTTTGGCGGGAATTAACGGAAACTATTTAGTAAAAGCGACTTAAGCAAATTAATGAAACTGAAACACCAACTTTTTTAGTTTTTTGCAATTTATATATTTTGAAATATAACAATCATATGGCACTTACGGACTGTGTCTTAGCATTTGCTGTAAATGTTTTCGAATCTTTCAACTCTTCCAATTTTCGCGTATTATTTTTTGGTATATTCTGCACCTGGCAAAGTGCTCCACCTGGCATATTTTCAGATATCTTACTCTAAGTTTTGCAAAATGAGCAGCTGAAATTGGAAAGAAGATAATAAATAGAAGAAATGTTCAAATTATATAAAAGCATAGCACTTCATCTATGTCACTACAATGCTTTTAAATTTAAATGCTGGCATTTTATGAATGTAAAAAAAAAATACATAAGCTTAATAATATTTAAAAAAAATATAGCTTTTTAAGAGCGAATCCTAAAAACATATTGACTTGTAAAAATGTCACAATTCATGTATTCTAAAACACAGATGGCCAGTTGATCGATTTAGAAAATGAATTCAAGCGATTTCCTAGTTTTACTCAATAAACAAAATCTTGCAATTCTTAGCAAATAAATTTGGATCACAAATATCATAAATAATCGGAACTACAAATATCGGAAATACAAATAAAAAGAAAGTAATGAATAAAAACTAATGTATGAAATATATTGCGAAGAAAACTGAAGTATCTGGAAAAAAGTACAAAACGAAAAAACCAACTTGAAACTTTACTAAGTCGATAACAAATTAAACGTATATGTATATAAAACTAAGAAAAGATTATAAATCTTAAAAAGGCTGTTTTTTCATTTATTCTCTACTGATTAATCGGGTGATGAAAGAAAAACTGATTCAAAGTCGTAACAAATTGAATAAAACATCTCTAGCATTTTATCACTATTAAAATACCGTCACGAAACTGTGATACTTCAAAATTCAAATATATGATGACTGCAATTAAAAATTATGTTTACATATTAAATTTTGTCAATTCTCATTAAGCAGTACACTCGCTCAGGTCTTCGACGATATTTCAAGAAATTTCAAGAAAATCATTAAGCACCAAACAGGCCAGAAAAATGTTAAAACTGTAAATAACAATGAGATTGAACTATTCAACGATTAAATAAATTCAGGATGATGATGAGGAGATGGACTTAATCTCGTGAGTACCATTATCCAGGTAGTGCGCTTTCTCTAGTAATTCAGCGTTCAGATTTCTGAGCTCATTTAACCGAGTTTCTCTGTTATTTATCAAATTCTCTAGCTGAAAAATAATCAACATCTTTGTGCTAATAATGATGCATCTATAATAATCAAAAACTGATACAAAAACGGAGCCAGCTTTGTCATATAATTTAACCAGAATTCCAAAATCGAGACCAATCCGGAAATTGTTTCAAAAGTTGCAAATACTTGGATTCATGAATAAAAACGATTAATCAAAATAATCAGCTTTGAAAAGAGTGATATGAAGCTATAATAACGTTATTTAGAGATAAAACATTGAGGAATTTACACACATATCATAAAAAAAGTTCAAATTATTTCAAAAATTTCATTTTCCCTCACTTTAACATTGTCTTCTTCCAATTTATCACATTCACTTGCTAATTTTTCAGCCACTGCATGCCAAAACTTCAAATCAGCATTTTTCAAATCATAAACTTCAAGTGAACAAGATAAAGAAATTTCTGTTTCCATTGACTCATGAATAACATCTCGGATTTCTTCCTGAAAGAAATTATGGGGTAATGTGCATTAACTTAATTGCTAAATTCTCAGCATTGTCAGAGGAAGAATGCAAAATAAGAAGTTACGATGTTCACTAAATGATCTAATTAATTAGAGAGTTGACCACTAAAACTAGGCCGAACTGCAACCAACTATGGACGCAGGTAATACTGTAAGGAATTAAGAATTCGATAACTCAAAGTCGTAGCACAAAACCTTTATTACTAACAAAAGCACTCTATTGAAAAATGATTCACACTGAGAAAAGAAAGTACTGAAATGGTATTAACAACTAATTTCGAGTAGATTTAGCAAATGACCTTTTTCTTGATTTGTTCCAATTGTTTTTTCAATATTGTTGATGAAAAATTTTCATCAAGCAGTTGCTCACCCATACTTTGCTAAAAAATCTATAAAAACATAAGACATTAAAAAATACTAACTGTATCCATTCAGTCCATCAGTTTAAATATCGCGCTAAAACATTTGAAAATAATTAATTTCCTAAATTCATTTCAGTGAAATACAAAAATGTATTCTAAGTTTTGATTCTGAAGGTAAAATGCATCAAGTATCGATTGATGCCTCTGTCTTCAACACTAAAGCACTAAATCTTTGCCATTTCATTTTTTCAATTATCTTTTTCATTTTTTTTTCTTTTTTTTTGAATAAAAATATGCAATAATTGAGAAACCGCAAATTTTAGAATATGATGCTGGGCTTTAAAAAGAAGTTGAAAATGTTTATTAACTTTCGCATAGATAAAATTCCCAGCTTAGGGTAGCTTTGTTTATCGCGAATTATTCATCCTAATGTGATTACTTGATGAAACGATGGAAATTGATTTTGCACGATATTATCAATAGCCCTTTCGCAACTACACATATTATTTCAAAAATTTTAATTTTTTAGATATAAAATGAAAGGATGAATGAAAAATTAGGCATAAATTTTGGGAAAAAAATACGATTTTATTAAATTTTAAATGTCGAAGTAAGTTAGTAACGATCGCAGACATAGACATTATACCTACCAATAAATACGCGGCTTTTAAAGCTGAACTTTGACATAAAAACAATAGTAATCTTGCTCCGATACTTAATTTCATAATTCGCGCTCCTACCTAAAAAGCGGTAGAAACTATTTGATTGTCAACATTATTCAAATTTACGTCTCAGCCGCCATAATACCTCTTATTCTTACATGGAAATGGTTTTAGTGATAGGATGTTCTTTTCATTTTTCATTTTGCCGTGCTAATAAAGGAGTTATATCGTCTGGAACCTTTCCAGAATTGTTTATAGATTAGTAATGGCGGCTACGTCAATTGCCGAATTGCTGCTTGCTTTATCCCCAATCTTTTCTATGTTATTTTCTTGCCTAAAACCTATTTGCTGTATTTTATTTTCAGTATAATGTTATCGTTCATTGTGATCCTATGCTTGGTATGTTTTGCACTATAATTGCTATAATAACAAATTTTTAATTTTCCAAATTCTTTTATTGGAATACTCAACATTTTTGAACGAGAAATCTTCGAATAAAAATTAATGTAATTGCAGATAACAATATCAGTTAATGGTCAAATGCTTCCATTTACGATTAAATTACCATTAAAAAAAGATCAAACTCAGCAAGGTAACTATGAATTTAATCCTCTGACGCTTAAAAGTTCTTTCGAAATTATAAGTTATATACCTAATTTCTTATAATTAATTCTTTTCTACAAATATCCGACATATGTATTAATTAAATCATTACCAAAGTATTAATATTATTAGGTAAATCTTGATTTCAAAGACGCTTCAAAATATCGAATAAAACATTATAAAAATCCTTATTGGTCTTTGATTCCACATACAATTTTAATAATAGAGATAACTGAATTTAGGGCAAAATCATTCTATATTTTTTTACTCAAAATTCTGCTTTGTCATTAAAAAATCGAATCTAATATGTGAAGTTAAATCATTAACACAATAAATGATTCAACAATATTACCCATTTCAGGTAAAATACTGTTTAAAAAAACAGAATCAGCGGAACAATCAATCTACAAGGATACTTTTAAACTGGCGCAAAACCAAAATCAATATTAATAAACTAGTGTCACTTTTCAGAGTTGCCTCCGTAATCTTTGTTTTTTATGCACTGTAAATAAAGATAAAGAACTAATCATTATTTACAATAGTTGATCGTTGCAATATCATTAATAGAGGCTTCTGGATCTTCCTTACGCAACAATAAATATCCTTGCACTTGAGCTGGACTTATTTTCGTATTAAGTGTCATTGCAGCTTTTTGAAATCTCAAAGCCATCTCTTCGGTAATACTATTACCATAGAAATGCTTGAACATCTGTAACAGTTATGTTTTCAGTTTTCAACCATTAAGCAAGTACTGTTTTTACCGATTAATAAAGAAAAAAGTCATTTTAGTGGATTCATCTATTTAATGAAAAAATTGCATTACCCTTTCGCTTGTACAAATAAGGATATGTAGGATTAATTCAATAAAGCATGATTCATTTATTTTCGTGTAAACAGTTTTCTTTATTTTCCTAGCTTCCATGAAAACTCTTAAAATAGAGGAATTCTAGATATTTTCCAATTCAACGACAGGCAATTTCGTATCATAAAGTGCTAATCAATTTCAATAATATTATAAAAGTTGATCGTTAAAAACTTTCCGTAAAATTGCTCAAAATATACTTCAAAGAACATAGTCTCCGTGCAGTAACCAAAATATTGCTTCACATCGACACGACCTGGACGTATTAGAGCTGCATCAAGACGATCAACATGATTAGTTGTCATGAAAAGTATTCGTTCATCTGCACTAGCAACACCATCAATTGCATTCAACAATCCGGAAAATGTGACCCTGTAAACATGCAATTTACAATACTGAAAGACTAAGTACATTACAAATTTATTTAGCAGTTCCTTAAATCACAATTTAGCTAAACAAAATTTAGCAACTTTTCAACTGCATACGAAAATTACATATGACGCGATGCCTCCCCTACCGCTGCTGAACATTTGTTTTTTGTGTGAATTTGAATAATGATATATCGCTGCAAATTTGACATGCCTTGTCAAACCGTCGTACACCTTTGAAGACTGCACTGGATCGTCACGAGAACCAAAAGCGGCATCCACATCTTCTAATACTATTACACTCTGTATTCAAAAATTCCAATTTACTGTAGCCAATTCACTGGATGAAATAATCACAAAAATCAATTACTGTATAAGAGCATATAGCTTTTCTTAATCTTGATCAATGACTTACATAAGGAGGTGGAGTATTCAGGAGATGATTTAAGCGATCATCATCAAGGGTTCGTTCACTAAGTGATAACATACACACGCTATAACCAAAATAGCTCGCTAATGCAGCGATAAAACTGCTTTTGCCGGATCCAGGCGGTCCGTAAAATAAATAGCCACGACGATATGGAATCCCACGTTCCGTGTACCTTTAAAATAAACCAATACAATTTGAATATTATAAAACTGCGAATAAAAAAACAAAAGAACGGTATCAAAAAAGTATTCCTAATGAAACCGTTACTTGAGAGTACCATTTAGAAGACGAGCAAAATTCCTGAAAATCATTCACAATTGAATTTGCAACACCATCGTCTAACATAACTGATGCTAAAGGTCTTTTTCGCATTGGTGTGCCAAAACGACGCCATTCCGGTCCTACAGCTCGATAGACAACTAAACCTGTTTCAATCTGAAAAATCTATGCTTACAAGGCTAAATTTCGTTCAACTAAAAAAGTTTTATTATATATTTTTCAAATAAATCAGCTACCAAAAAATTTCCTTACTTTCTTTCTGTAACTGGATATTTCGTAAATACTTAGCTATGATAACAGGTAAAAGATGAAGCCAAGAACTAATAAGCATAAAACGAAATGGAAGATGGGCTAAATGAAAACAATAAATTCTAAACTAAATAAAATCAAAACTTTTACATGTTGCAGCGCTTCTGAGGTGGCTTTATCGAGCAAATTTGTCAAAAATCGCACATCAATACCTGCAATTAGAAGTTTTAAACATTATGTAATACAATAAGAATAAACAAATAACCCGAGAAAAAAGATGAAGCATACCAAAAGTGGTTAATGTAACCGTTTCAAAAGGTGTGCAATAATTCCCCTTTTGTATGATTTGCTTTTCTCGCTGTCTCTCTACCTAAACAAGATAAATGAACAAATGGAAAAATAAATTTATTTTTTATCTGTTGCTATAAATAAACTGGATGGTTTCAGTATATAGCTTTGATGCCACCTGTATCCATCGATAATTATACGTGAAATAATGCATCCCATGTCCTGGTAAATATGTGAAGTTCGTAACAGTTCGACCACTTTCCGCTTGGCTAATTAAGGTATGCACTGAGATCTGTCGTGTTTGACGTGCGCTATTTCGATTGATATAGTCCAGCAACCACGGATATGCACTAAATTTTATTAATTTACAAATAACCAATATTTCACATATTTGATATTTAAAAATCAATAATCGAAAAAGATATCTTCGCGAACAAATAGTAACTAGTAAATCACTTGAACACATTTTTCGTACCCAGATTTGTAAACACCACACTGCCAATGTTGTTGAGCTAGATTTTTTATGATAACAAAACAGAAATACTAACGGATCTTCGTTGTTGATTTGTAATGATATCAAGAACCGTCTTCTAAATAATGTATTCGATATGACAGCCAATTTCCGGGCAACAGATAGACAAACTCCAAGACCTGCAAGTCCGGCTCCAGCTCCAAAATAAGGATTTGTTGACAAATAGCTGTATATCTGAACACTTGAAATGAAACAAAGGATCAACTATACACGAGAATTTTAAAAAGAAAACAACACGGAAACAACACAAAATACTCCACTGATTGGTCGAGACAATCTCATCAATATGATGAAATGCCTGTGATCAACCCACAATCTCACTGATGATAGATCTTAATCGATCTTAATCCGTAAACGAAAGAACACTAAACAGCAACAACAATCATATCAAAATTGCTTATTTACCCAACAAAATAAAAATATACTTTTGCAAAATGAGTTCGTTGAAGTGAATCAACAAATTCACTATTCAATGGTTCATTCATCGTAAATTTTCCAGAATTTTTCCATTATTTTATTAGATCAGTCATGTTTAAAAGACGAAAAGCAATTCTGCAACAGATATCTCGAAGAAATAATCCTTGATGTACACAACTGTAAGCTATAAGTAAAACGGCAACAAAATGGTGAACATTGTAGCATAACAATTTATTAGGATCTGGCAAATACCAAATGCCTGAAAAAAAGTTTACAAACTTCGTCTCCAAATTTTTAGCAGTAAAGATTTGCTAACTTATATATGAACAAGTCTCTACACGTAAATATTTCGGCATTTGTTAATTAAAACATAAAACTACCGAAAGTTTTATAAAAAGATACGAAGAAATAGCAAACAAGTAGGAATTCTAATCATAGGAATAAATGAAGCAAATAAATACGATAAATACACTTCGACAAATTGATAGTCTTTAAACCCAAGGAAAATCCCATACTATTAAATGTCCAAAACAAGATCCGCTCGACAACTGTCTAAATTACGAATGTAACGACGTAGTTTAGATGCGACATCATTTAACGTTGGACTATATGAAATTGCGAGACTTTAATTTTATTTGTTAACTAGTATGCTTTTGAGATTATTTATTGCAACGAATGAAAAAGGTAAAAGACAATAATAAATCGTAAAAAAGGAAATTATTGCAGACGAGGAGAATAAGATATTAAATTTCACACAAAACATGCATGACATGTCGAGAATTTTTGTGTTTTTTGTGAAATAATGATACATTTTAATCGCCGTGAAAGTTAAAAAAAGAGATTCAAAAGAAACTTTTAAAGAAAATCTAAAAATTTTTAATAAATGTCAATATTAAGTTTCAGTAATGGTTTTTCTTATCTTTCTTTATTTTTCAGCAGCATTAAAAAATTTTATCGAAAAGTAGACAGAACCATCGATCACCAAAGCTTCTTTAACAAAAACAATGACGGAATCAAAAGCAGTCGGTGGATTGATTCGTTCTTCTAGTTTGTTTCTTTCCTTTTGTTTCTAAATGAATTTATTTAATTCCTTTTCAGTAACTCTAATGTTAAAAATATATTTCATAATTTTGGTAGCCAACCAACAAATTTTTTTTCATTAAATCACTCATTTTGCACATATTCAGCTCAATAGAGAAACCAATGATAATACATATTATTCGAAATAGTATGAACGGGAATTTGAAATGATGGGAATAGAAATCTGAAATGATTTGTAAGTTAGATAAATACATATTTATGTTAATTCTATAAAAAACTAATGTGAAAAGAAATTAGATGACTTAGAAAACTTTCTTTTTGATTCTTGTTAGATTGTTGCTTTATTAAATAAGCTGATTCAAATTTTTGGCGGAGTAATGAGACGATGCCTTAATAGGAATAAGGGAAATATAAATATAAAAACACAATAATGAAACAGGAAAAAAGTAGGTCGTTCGTAGATTCACTATTAGTAATATGCATAAGTGATATGCAAACGGTAAAATGAATGTATTGCTTTATGCGAATATGCTTCGTTTACTTCTTGTTTATATCTGGGATTTAAGATTATAATTGCGAACTTCAAGACTTTGGAATTGGTTTTTTATGCAAAACATGATTATTTGCGTAAGTAATGTTGTTTTTAATGATAATAGTCATTAATCTAAAAAGGAAAAAACTAATTGTTTTTTTGGTCTTGATTTAAAATTTTCTGTCTCTTTTTAAGGCAAAGAATCGATAATATCTGCGATAAGTCATGTTGGTGATTGGGAAATTGGTGATCGCTGTCAAGTTGGTGGGAGAATGGGAAATATAGTATATATTGGAACAGCAAGATTTGCACCAGGTGAATGGATAGGTGTTGTTCTGGACCAACCACTTGGAAAAAATGATGGTTCTGTTGATGGGCATCGATATTTTTCCGTTAGTGCTAAAATTTTGTTCAAAAAGTTGAAAACTTTTTTTAGTTTTGAGTGTATTCATCAATCAAAAAATAGAATATTAGCATCCAGTAAGCTACTAGATTCTTCGGAATGGCATTAAAATTTTTCAGTGTGAACCAAGTCATGGATTATTTTGTAAAGCCAGTAAACTGGAACATATACAATCATCAAACTTGTCAGCTGAAGTATCGCAAAATCCATTTTGCAAAGAATACGGGTTTGGAATTTATTTATTATTTTTTCACTTTTTTCATTTTTTATGAAATAAACAAATGGATAAACATTTTGTGACTGTCAATCGATTTCGAGGTGATGAGAGGAAAGAGAAAGGAATGATTGAATAGGAAAGCGTTGTGTGATGTAGATTTTATGTCACCAACAAAAAGTAATGCAGAACTTTCGAATAGCTCTGATATTAAACGTCTGGCAAGTTATATTACGTTGAGTTTGTTTCAGGGTATAAAAATTCTGAGAAATATTTTGCTGTTTAGATAACTATTGCTATACTCATTATTCATATCAGGTTGGAGATCGGTGATCGAGTTATTGTATCAGGTGGTAAATGTGGGAGATTGCGTTTCCTTGGAAAAACTGATTTCAAAGACGGTATCTGGGCTGGTGTTGAATTAGATCAACCAATAGGAAAAAATGATGGCTGCGTTCAGGTGTTTTAAAATTAATCTTATTCTAAGATTTCTTGAAGTGATTAACTATAAAAATAATTTATATATTTTTGTGATATTTTTTTGTCGTCTATACTTGATCCAAGTCATTGCTACATATATATTTCTTTTTCTTCCTTACCTTATTTTTTGTTATCGATTTAGATAAGTTCTGTTCCATTTTTAGATTGATCTATCACGAATATTAGCTCAGCTTTATGAACCTTTACATTCATAGGAAATTATTCGAAAGTCATCAGCATATGTAATATGTAAAATATAAGTACATATATAAGTATAATTTTATATATATTTATAGTGGAACTCCATTATTTCGAAAAACTTATTGGATTTTAGGGTAAGCGATATTTTACATGCAAAGCACCATATGGTTTATTTGCTGCCGCATCAAAAGTTATTCGTGCACCCGACCAAACTTCTGCTAAATTCAAAGTATGTTGTAATAAAATTGCTGTATGTACTGTTTTTAGTTTCTCAAATTTTTTGCATATTTAATCTATACAGTGCGGTTGTTAATCTATTTATGTTTATATTGCTGTTTTTGCTCCCTCTATATAATAAATATATACTGCCTCTTTCCAATTATTTTCTTTTTTGCTCTCTCTCTTGCCCCCTCTCCAATACTTTCTTTCCCCTTTTTCACATTACTTATTACTTATGCCACATAGAAACTGAGCAGATGATTTTACTGCGATATTGTTTGTAGTGAGTTTTGCAGACATTTAAAATAACTATACATTGTTTTGTTGTTAAATGATGAAAACTGGCAAAATTCGATAATACTGGTTACATAACTCATTCTTCAATAATAGGTATTTGTATTGTGGACATTTTAAACAAACAACAAAACCCATAACTTTTCTGCCAGTTGATGACATGTGATATTTTCTGAAAATCAAGAATAATTCGAACTTTGCCATTGAAACATTTAAAAAATGTTTAATATTTAGATACAAACATTTGACGTCAAGCAGAAGAAATTCTTAAAAAATTTTTAAATTTAAATGTATTTATTATTATCGAAAGCATAATACTTAGAAAATTGGCTTTATAGATTCGCCATACCAAAACATCGGCATTACGACAGCGTTCAGGTAGTCATGAATCATTGTCATCGATTGGCGCATCATCTATTGCATCGTCACGAATATCTAAATATAATTTTACCACATCACGATCCGTCCAAGTATGAATACTCTTCTGTTTTGTTAGTTATTTGGAACTTACGAAAATTCAGATTTCACGTTAATATGGAAGTTTGTTCGTACAAGTGTTTCAAAAAAAAAAAAAGAAAAATTGAAGTTTTATTTGATTATTCGGTCTGAATTGTGTGTGATAAAAACAATATTATTTTGCAATTTTCTAATGTGATGTTTATTACGTGACTTGGAATAATTTTAGAAATTTCTGGTATTGGACATATATGCATATATATTCTGAAATTATTAAAAAATTACAGAGACCATTTATTATTTCGTCAGCTAGAGGGCAGGAAGATTTGTTCAAAACAATCCAGGTTAACTTACGAGATAATTATTCAAATTATTTAATTTCCTTGACCTTAAGGTGTTAATTAATTTGTAAAATGGTTTTTTCAAAATTCTGATAAATCCTTGATTTCCTTTCTGTCCAGGATGATTATCATCAAGTTTGGATCAAAAATCCTAATCGTATCAGTATCAGTTTGCAGGAATCATTGAAAGAGAAAGAAACGCATTTAGAACAGATGATCAGAGAACGTGATATTGAACGGAATGAAATGGCATCGTTGTCAAATCGTTGTGAATTGGCAGAAGCAAAAGCAGCACAACTCGAAAATTCCAAAACTTTGGTAGATCAACAACTTGAAGCATTAAAAGTTACGTTGGATGAAACTGAAGTTAAATTGAAGGTAGCGGATAGCACCGTCAATGAATCTCATCATTCAGCTGAAGGAAAAAAAAGATGTAAGAATTTGTCTGCATAATTATTTTAATTTGGCAGAAAAAGAAAACTTCGCAGTTTTCACGATTGTACTCATTATTTATATTCTTTAATTATTTTATCATTGATCCTGTGATATCTCCATTTAATTGCTTGACTTTGTGTACCATAAGTTTCAGAATAGTTTTCAGAATTGATCAAGAATAATCGATTCATAATATAGATCTCAAATTTCACCAAAATCTTTAATAAAATATAAATTTATTGATTTTATAGGCTCTTGAAGATTTAACATTTCGTTATGATGAGGAATCTATACTAAATGCTGAAATGGCGGAAAAAATTGTGGAGTTGGAAAGAAGAGCGTTATCAGAGAGGTTATTTCGCGTATTTTAATACCCAAAATTTTAACTTATTGATATAAATTCAATAATATGATTTTAAAATTCCAGAATGAGAATTCGAATACTACTGAAATACTGATGAACGAGACGGAGCAAATGAAGTTGCAGTTAGAGGAACTTAAAAAGCAATGCTTCAGTATGTTGAATTTTTTTTGTAAGATGTAATTTTTTTTTTCTAAAATAAAATTGGTGCTATATTTAATACCTTTGTTTTTTTGTTGTTTTTTTTTTTTTGTTTAATAAGATGTACCATTTATTGCATCATCTGACATATTTATCGTTCTTTGAAATGTCAGGATAGTATTTTGTGTTGAGAATACTGCAAAATTTTTTAAATTTTCAGTTTTTGAACAAGAAAGGTTTTCGGTATGTGCTATAACGGAAAATATTTCATCCGCTTGCAAGCAGAATTTTACAGAGGTATGGAAAGTTACATCATTTTGCAATTTAATATTGAAACTAGAAATTTACAGCACCTCATTTATATTATGTTCAGAAGCCTAAAAATTATTTTTTAGTTGATGCAGCTCTTATCATCTGATGATGTTATTGGAAATGTGGATGAAATTGAAACAGCAGTTAGTGATGATAACCAAGACTTATCAAAGCAGTATGTGATGTGCTAATTACATATGTGATATTCTAATTACGAACATTTTATTCATTTGTTAGGGATCGGTTCTTATGTGCCATTATATTTAGGTTGGAAACAAATCTGAAAAAGTTAAATAGTTTGATGGATTACAATGAAATAGTGAAAAAGGTAGTGCAAGAAAGGATCGGAAAGTAATGCTAAAAGAAATAAAAAATTTGGCTTCTCAGGTGTTTAAATTGCTTTACAACAACTTAATCCGATGCTTTTACATTTTTTATTCCAGGAAATCACTCAATGAATTTGATTTATTGTTAAAAAATTTCGCAATGCATTTTTTACATTAAATAGGACATAATTTTTCAATTTACTGTAATTTCATGAAATTTTTTTGTGCTGATTCAGTTTTTCTGATTTTCGTGATGTCCAATTTTAGCTTGAAAATTTGAAGAAATCGATGAATGATAAAGCAATTGATACTTCAGAAAAGGACAGAGCACTAGCAGCAAGCCAGACAATTGTGTATCAACTTAAAAATGAATTGGAAAAGTGAGCTTTTTAATCAGTTGTTGCAACAAATGGCAACGCTTCTTTGGTCACAATACATTTTCAAATTTTCAGAGTTGAAAGAAATAAAACAAAGTTGGAAGAGACGTATGATGCGTTGGAGATATCGAATAATGCTCTACTGAAAAGCTTCGATCAATTAAATAAAAAAAATGTTGAAATGGCTGAAGAAGTAAGACGTATTGATTTAGATAATATATTTCTTCTAGCATACCATTTAATAGAATAAATATGAATTATTTGGCACTCACAAAAAGATGAATGCAACTTCTACTTCTTTTTTGATTCCCCTTCTTTGGTTCTGATTTCATGCTGAAATAATTAATCGTGGGAAAACTTTCAATATAAATCATATCATTAATGTTTGATGTGACAGCTAAGTTTTAGTTACTTTTTTTTTTGTTTATACTTAAGTTAATGTAACATAATGTTTACTTTTTTTATAGATGGAGAATGAAAGGAAAGAAAGAACATAATATAGAAATCACCCAACTAAAAGAGAAGCTACAGGAAGCACAAAACGATGCCATCCAAATAAGGGAACAGTTGAATAAGTAAACATCAGTTACTCTTAGCGATTTTTTTTTGTCACTGCTTGTTAAACTAGTTTTTTTTATTTTTTAGATTGGAAGCCGAGAAAACGAAATTGAGAGAATTACGAAAATCTTTTGGAGAATAGCAATAATGGACTTCTTGTGGATACGCAGTCATTACAATCGCAGAAAATGGAATTGGAGAGAGAGGTTTTGAGGGTTTTATTTTCTGTTTCTTGGCCTTATGTTCTTATTTCGCTTATATCACCAAAAGCTGTTAATATTTTTATTTTTTAAGTTGAGAAAAAAAGAATCGGAGAGAGAAACACTCTACTCTTCTTTGACAAAGAAGGAGATAGAGCTTGATTCAACAAAATCCAAAATTGATGAACTCAGTGGTCAAGTCAATAGGTCAGTAATAGTTGCTTTTTTTTCAAAGAAAAGAAATTTAATATTATTCCTCTGACTTCATGGAATGTTTTAACAAATCTAATCGGTAAGTAAAGTTTTGATAAATCATACAATAATTAATAAGTGCATTTTAGATTTCGAATTTATTTATAGACTTCGTGCCAATCTTTATGAAGCAAGTTCCAGCGATGAAAACCTGAAAAAAGAGCTGCAATTACTTCGTGAAGAAAACAGAAAAGAAGCTGAAGCTCATACTGTTCGAGTAAGGGCTTTTTTGAGAAGTTTTTTAAATTATGATTAAAATTCGAAATTCAAATGTAAGCTATACTCTTTCTTTGTTTAATTTGCTGTATATCATCCACTAAATAGAAGAGAGCATAAGCCTGATTGTTATAGTTAGTACAACTACAAACAAGCAATGAATCTCTCGAAAAGGAGTTATTAGCAGCTAAAAATAGCTTCCAAAATCTGGAAAATATCCATGACGCCATGAAAAATACGTTAGGAAAGTAAGGGCAAAGTTTTGTTATATTTTCTTTCTCTTATTATTCTGGGAACTTTTATCTAGGATATCATTATCGAGTTCTACATCGTTTTTGGAGAAATCAAAATACCGATTATCGATTTTTTCGGAGAAAATCGATAATTATTATTTACAAAAATTTTCTATATTTTCCTATTTTTTCTTCATTTTTCAGAACTCATTCTGAGCTCCAGAAAGTAAAGGAGGAGCTTTTGTCTTCACAACAAGAATTGGTAGCTGAACAAGCAAAAGTAAGAATTTTGTGACAGAACGGACAAAAACATTGTTTCATTTTGAATCTTCGAAATTCTTTATTACTATTGATAGATAAGCAAATTATCAAATGAAGAAATTAAAAATTTATGATTCGATTCAAGTCTCAGTAGTTACTTAATTAATCGACATTTTTTTAATGTTCCAACTATTAAATTTTGGGATGAAATCATTCGTCTTTATCAGGTTGCGAAGTTACAACAAGAGATAGTTTCTCACATTAATACTGCAGAACATTTTCAAAGATTGCAGGAAAAAGAAGCTGTAAGTCATGCTCAAACTCAGTCCAAGTGAGAATTCTTTTCGTAGTCGTAAAGTCCTTATAAAATATGCATAATCAAAATGTATTTTCAAAAAATTGTTTATATTTTTTTCTAATCTTTTTAGATTATTACATATAACGGACATAAGAAAGCTTATAGAATGGTTGATATAGAAACAACTGATCGATTCATTGTTACGTGTTATACTCAGTTGAATGGAATATTATTTGAAAATCATAAGAATAGTATAAATTTAAGATGAAATCATAAGAATAGTATAAATTATTAAAATGAAAATAGCGAACGTGAATGATGTAGTATTTACTCATACAGCAATTTGATAGAATCATAAACAGAAGTTAGACCAAATAATTATTTGGTCTAACTTTTATACTTCTTATGATTTCATCTTAAAACTTATTCTACTGCAGGTTACAGTTGAAGAATGATGTTGTTCAGCAAAGACTGCATAATTTGGAAGTTGAGAAAGAAACTCTTATGGTAGAAAAAGCTGAATTGCAGAAAGAGGTAGTTTTTTGTTCGAAAATCAAATATATTTTACTTTTATGTTTGAAATATATTTTACGTTTGAAAATGTTTACACATTAAATGTTAATGTTCAAAAAAAATATATGTATATATGCCAAATTAAATACTGTGTAACAAATTAATGGGTCAGATTGCAGAGAACTTTCAGATCTCTGATATGTAAATTTTACCATCTAAAAGGTAGAATCATATCATTAGTATTAGTGGAAACAAATTTACAGTGTGTAAAAGTGGAAGAACGTTACCATGCATTGACGCAGTCGTTGGAAGATCGTGTCCATCTTGATAATGATTATAAAGAAGAGATTCGGAAACTCGGAGCCGGATTGAAAAAGCTAGTTTTTCTATATTTATCAATTTTGAATCTTTTTTCAAACTATATTCAAATTCAATTACTGATCACGACTTTTTTTTCAGTATAGCGGACTGTTTAAGCGCAATTGATTGCAAAGGAGAATCCTTGGAAGAAAAAATCGATAACTTGTTGAAGGAAAGAATTTATCTAATTAGTGAAGAAAAAAGATTGGTGAGGAAAAATTTTATAGAATCCAGATAGAATTTTAATTTGATTATTGTTAATTAAACATTAATTAACATGGGAAAATAACACGGATTTCAGAAGATGAAAGTTAAGGAATTGATGGCGGAGAAAGAAAAACAAGCGTCTGATTTGACATTGACAGCCGAGAGATTATCTGGGCTTGAACAGGAACGCAGTGCACTTGCTATTTTATTAAATAAGTTTGTTTATTAATTTTGAATATAGTTAAGACATTCTACTGTTGCAAAGTTGAGTTGGACACTTTGTCATATTATCGAGTTGGTAACAGATATTGTTAAACTGTTGTTTGACATATGTTTCTAAGAGCTCCAAGCAAACCAAGAATCACTGGCAATATAAATTAATCATCTTTTGAATTAATAAAAGTTCATTGCAGGCTGGAAAAAAAACAAAGCGATAAAGATGCTGAATTTAATGTTTTAAAGACAGAAGTGATAAATATTAAGGATGAAAATAAAATCAAGGATAGCATCATAAATTCATTAGAAGCAGAGGTAAATATCTTTAACCAGTAAAAACTTTCTGATTTCAGAGACAGCAGTTGTTTCAGCAGATTTCTCAGTTTTAATTGAATAAGTATTGTGCTGAATGTTTAATATTATTTTTCAGGTTCTTACCTTGAAAGAAGTAGCAGCTAGCATGAACAACTCGAATGCCGAAACTTCGGTTGTCTTAGATAGTCTGGTCAGAAAGAAATCAGAACCTGGACAGTATGTTTTCCGGTGCACGCTTGTAATTAATTTTGAATGCAGTTTGATTTTTCAGCTGTGATATTGATGACATTATGGATTACTCAAAAGTGGAGTAGCTTTTGTTATTAAATAAAAGTTTACTGCAGATTGGAAAAAGAACGAAATGATAAGAATGCAGAATTTGATGTTTTAAAAACGGAAATAATACACTTAACCGACGACAACAAAAGCAAAGATAACATCATAAATTCGTTAGAAGCAGAGGTAAATATATTTATTTAAATGATAATATTGCGTGTTTAATTTATAAGCTAAATTTTGTTTTAAGGCGTGATTATGGTTGTTGTTTCTATGTAGATTACGATGAATAAGAAAGAAAACGATAGGTTGTATCAAAGGGTTTCAAAATTATGGCTGATTTATCTGCTTTCTATGAAAATTCTTCAAATGATGATAAGATTACACAAAATAAGGTTTTTTTTTTGATGGATGTTTTCAAAGCCAAGCGATTTGCTGCTGTGGAGGTTTTTTTTTTTGCGGATTTTCTGTATGTTTGGTTTTATTTTCAATTAATTGTAATTTATTTATAGCTTAATATCAGTACCATAGGCATTGTACAAAATGAACAATATAAAAAGGAGATTGATACTTTAAGGGAAGAAAAAAGCCAAGCTATCAGTCAAATAAATTCGCTGAAGCAAGAGGTACTTTTCTTTATTAAGGACATTTTGCTTTATTTGAGATTTAAATCGTCGTAAACCTACCAGCCGAGAGCTTAGGTTGTTTTAAAAAGTTGTCTTATAATTTTTTTCGAAGAACTAATGCTTAGTCGTATTTGGCTTGCAATTTCACTAACATTTAAAAGTGCTTTTATCAAGATTTGAGTATTGATGATCAGTTATAAGGTAGGTTTAGAAAACTAAAAATTCATAAAATTCTGGTTTTTATCAATTCAGATTCTCGAATTATCGAAGAAACAGGCAGAAAATGAAGAAGCGGTTTCAGAAGCAAAACAGCGAACGTCAGTTTTATCGTTAACTTTTTTCTTTTAGCAATAGTTTTCTCATTTTGATTTAAAACATTTTAGTGCACTGTTCATCGTTTTTGAAAAAGAATGGAGAAATAAAGAAATGACATATATACAGGAAATACAAGAATTAAAGATAGCAGTTGGCAAAACAGAAACTGACAAAATTGAAGAAATGAAACGGGATGTAAGTAAAACGAAACAGCTCAGTTTCGGTTATTGAAATGTTTTTCGCTCCTCTTCCCACAAGAAAATGTTAAATAGGTAGAATAAGACAAGTAAATCGACAATTTATTGCTTTCTACTATTGAACATCTCAGTTAAATAGAGCTATGTTTTCATTATTTTATGTAAATTTTCTAAACAGAATTTAAAATACTATTAGAAACTATCGATTTTTTTCTCAAATTATATAAAATTTTGTAGATATCATTTCTCAATTCCATCATAGCAGAGCAATATAAAAAAGAAAAAGATTTGAAAGAGCAAATCGCGATTCTCAATTCGCTGCCTGCAAATGGAATGTGGGTTATTAATTTTGAAAATTAAGATATCAATAAGAGGCATCTTTTCAATTTTATATAAATCAGAACTTTCACACTGATAATCCAATTTACTATACGATATTGTACCCATTGCTATAATTTATTGATAATTGCTGCTATATTTAATATTTATATTCACTAATTGGAATTGAGTTTTCAGAATAACGGAACTTCAACATAAAATTACAAGAGAGGTCTCACTGCGATTATATTGTGATATATGTGAAGTATTCGATTTGCATGATACTACCGATTGTCCAGCACAAGCAATGGAAATACAAGGCGAAACAATCCATCAGAAAATCAAAAGTGCGAAACCGCCAGCACGACCTTATTGTGAGCAGTGTGAAGGTAATTATGTCTCCGCTTGTTTATTTATTTATTGTTTTCAAATTAAAGTTTTATTGAAATATTTGAAGCATAATTTGTTTCTAATCTATCTCTTGTTGGCTTTTTTCCAGTTTTTATTCACTTATAGTTATTTCAGAATTTGGACATGATATAAGCAATTGTCTAAAAATGCAAACTGAAAAATCAAAATCGAAGGATTATACATTTTAAGGTCACTCTGGGTTGACAAAATAAATCTCTTCGGGTTGCTCAAATATATATGAATTTTATTGTTTTTATTTGATTGATATGTTAATTATAATATAAGCGCAAATTATGAAACATTTTTCGCTGTCTTAGAATCTGTTCAGAGATGCCTTCTTTGCTACTTATTCGATATGCCTTTATACATATGCACATAGTTGTTATTAGTAATGTTTCTTATGAACTTCAATTTTAACATCTTTCTCTTTTTCATATTTTAATTTTTTTATGATGAGTTTCTTTCTCTTGATTATAGATAGAAATTTCTATGTATATTGATTATTTATAAAGATAAGCTTTTGAATATTTATAATATGTCTCTTTCAGTAGAACATGTGTTTTTCTTTTAGAATTTAATTTCGAATCTGGTTAAGCAATTTTATATTAAAATCTCATTCTGATGCTCGATAGTTTTCAAAATTTGTAGTCGTATCTTTTGATACTTTAGAAACGACACAACAGAACAAACTTAGCTTTAATGCCTCCACCATTTGGATTATAAGTCACATATGTTTATTCTTTATAATTAATTTTTATATTCTCCAATACCAATATAAAATTAATAGTGATGAATGAGTATCTTCATCTAGATATATGAAAGCATTAAAAGATGTAACTACAAATTTCGAAAATTATTCAGGACATGATGCAAGAAATTGACTGCAACCCTTGGAAAGTTTCAATTATACATATTTTCTTAGATACTTAAATTTAATCAATAAAATCTTTGTTTAAACTACAATTTTTTTTATATTACAATTTTTTTTATATATTTAAACTACAATTTTTTTTATACATACTTATATTAATCACTTTCAGGTTTATAGTTGAAATGTACTAATAATTTTCAGATTTATATTAGTAATAAACTGCGCATTTTCATTCTCTTATGTTTTTTCTTTCTCGACTTTGATTTTATAATGTTTTTTATGAGTTATTTTCCGTTTTTAGGTTTAGAATTTATTCAGAAATTATGTTTTCAAAGTGTTACATAAATGCTTTGAACCGATATTACAACTGGTCGATACATATATGATGGCAATTTAGCAGGATGCAAAGAAGCAAAATAAATTGTTGGCTGTTTTCTTTTTTAAATAAAACCTTTCGATCTGAGGCAGATTTAAATAACTAGAACTGAATGTTGTATTGATTCTGTTATTAGTCCAGAGAAAACATGAGTCCTGCTTAGTAATTCTAAAATGGTTTTATTTTTCTGTTCTCCAAAATTATTTGGAATAAAACAAATTTGGGTATTTGAATCCTCAACAGTGTTAGATTAATTCGAGTTATGCGCATTTTTCCATTGTTTTATTGGTAAAGATATCAGATAATTACAGAATATTATAGAATGAAGAAATGAATTTATCATTTTCTAAAGTAGTGTTGAGAATTTCATATAATGATGATGTTTCAAATCATCTCAATCATCCCAAGACGCTTATATTTATTAGATCACATTTATTGCAATCAAAATTATTTATATTTGCATATTAGCGACAAATAAACTCACGTAAAGATAAATTGAAAAAAGTCGTCTACTTAAATTGGATTAATTACTTTAATTATTTTATTGTGACGTAGATATTATTAACTTAAATACATTCTTCTACGCTCGTAATGATAACAATGAAGATTCAAATACATATTCAAAGCCTAATACTATGTTTATTATCATAGTAATAACAGTAATAGTAATAATAATAATAATAATAGCGCATAATAATCGATCTGATTTGATTACATATTATTCACGGGTGGTAATTTGACATAACGATCATATGCTTCCTGGGTTGGATCTTGAGTTTCGATGGTACCATAATTTGCATTTGCAACAGATGTTTGATTGAAAGCATCGGTTAGTTTACTTTCACCATGATGCAACGGTAATCCTTGGGGTGCTGTAATTGTGGTAATCACAGCAGAAATTAAATAATTTTTTTTATTTTCGAATTTATTTTATAATTTTAGTTTCAATTTATAATCTTCTGGATAATTATCATATCAATATTAACGAGAGCTTAAAGTGCAGTAGTACTCTTTGATTTCTTATCCTCAGAATTTAATATTTGAATGAATTTTTAATCAATTTTGGCAATTTTCTAATAGTTCATTTTGAAATTTTTTGAAGTGTGGCAGTGTAGAACATTATGTCTTACTGATCTCTATCTTAAAATACTTCACTGATATGCTATCAAAAAATTAGGAATTGAAGTCAAAATTACCAGACAATTTAAAAAAAGACTATGTAGGGTGAAATAAATTTCTTTTCTTACTTACCAACAGGCATATCATCATCATCTTCAAATTCATGACTATATTTAATATCGTCATATTTGAATAATCGATTCATTCCGTAATGTATACCCAATGCCAGGATCGCAATTCCCGAATAAATCTGGAATGTTAGCCGTGTTCCTGAAAAAGAATTATTTGATATGAATTATTTGAATTAGAGGATATGTATATTATTGTCGAATTATTAAATTACAGATGTTGCTATATTAAATATTGACTAACTATTACTGTCATATTTAATGATAATTTAATTAATTAATTCCATGAAATTTCAAAAAAAACTTGAAATTCCTAAAAAGTAATTCTGATATTTTATTTCATGAAATCACGATAATTTATGTAAGTGCGTTACCAGCAGATTTAATAACACAACCACCAATAATACTTCCAAACCCTTTTCCAATGCCATGATATAAAAGCATTAGGAAAGTTTGTGCTGTTCTTTTTAGTTGCGATGGAGCTATTAGCGAAATGTATGATGACGCAGATGCCCATGTTGTCGCTAGAGTTAAACCTTAAAATTTTATGTTTTCAAATTTTATAGTCCGATTACTTGATTTCAAATCTATCCAAATTCAGAAATATAGCTTGAAATTTCACATGAATTAATAAATAAAGCCATCTATGTTGTTAAATTAAATATACTGAAATTAAAAAAAAAAAAGAAAATAGGAAAACCTTGTAATGCTTGCAATGGAAGTACCATCCATGGATTCGTGAGTAAACTAATTATGAAGAAACGAATTACATTAGCTAATAGGCAAATATTTATTAACTGAAAATTGAAGCAATGAAAAAGAAAATATTTTATAAAACTTAAAAAAAGATGCTGAAATATTCATTCATTTTGAATAATTCGTTCATATGTTAAATCAAAATTTAAGAATATGATAATTACTATATTAACTAATTCATGAAATGAAAGTATTATTCTATTATTTTTCGTCATTTATCAATTTTCCTTTTTTTTTAATAATTCATTTGTTATATTTTAATGATCGTTCAAAACATATTTATTTCACACTATCTCAATCCTTTCTTTTTAATCCAATAATTTAACGTTTGTAATCCTATAATTATATTCAGTTTTTCAAATTAATGCTATTTGTTTAATCTACCTTAATGTGGCCAAATTTATTGATCAATTGAAAACAATAAAAATGAGCAGCAATTTCGGTTCCATGATTAATTACCGATGCAATACCGAATAAAATTGGCGAGCCACCGAAGTCCTATAACGATTTTTCAATTTTTTAGATAAATTTCTCATTTAATTTTTTTTTTTTTTACTAAACTTGAGTAGTTATAAGTTTAATTTTTTTATTAAATTTGACAGTCATAGGTT